>CM033391.1:10683592-11900429 GCA_019426215.1 Buddleja alternifolia | reverse complement strand
ATTGTGCTCTCCCTCGTCACATTTCTATTTTCGAATTCAAATTTTATAAATACTTTTAAGGAAAATTGATTCGGATCAGTTTTTGTTCTCACATATAACTTCTCCAACAATTTAGCATATGTGATTGTACGAGATATTCTCATGTTAGTGCTTGGACGAGTGCTATATCTCACTGAATTTGAGTCTTCAATAATTTGACCATCCATGTATACTAAAACATCAACTGTGTTCGCCCTCGACATTTTCTATATAAAATCATAATTCAAACCACAAATAAATACAATATTCAAAATTATAGTAAAAAAATACAATTATACCTACAAAATTAGAATTTATATATACAACAAATACTTCTACATTACAAATTTAACCTAAAATTAGAACTACTCATTTGAAAGTATACATACTATGTAAACCTAAACATTTGAAATTTCTTTGCAAGTTATATGTAAATTTAAACACTACTAAATTATTATTAGTAAAAATTCAAAATTATTACTATAAATCCAAACATTATACTAAACAATTACAAAATATACCTACTTATTCGCTAACTACACGAAATTAAGCCTATTAATTCGAACTTATACCAAACAATTCCAAATTAAACCAACCATCTACAATAAAAAAAAACCTAACTATTCAAAATTAAACACTAAACATATAAATTATGCCAAACATTTCAACTATACCTCACATTTTCAACATTATATCAATGAAATTTCAAATATTATACTAAATAATTCCAAAATAACATTATACCAACCAATTAAAAAAAAAATCCCAACATTATACCAAAAAAGTACACCAACAATTCATAAAAATCATACTAAAAATTATGTCAATAATTATACGAATATTTTTGGAATTATACGAAATAATGCAAATATTATAGCTAAAAATTCGATTTTATCACTACAAATTCAATTTTTGAACCATAAATTACAATAAAAATATATACACTCGAAAATTTACAAAATTAAAATCATACTTACGTTTTTGGTTGGGAATAGATAGAGAGGAGAATGTGTTTGATTTTTTCAAGCTCTTTCCGCCTAAGATTTTGCTTAAAATGGTGGACAATTCAAGAAGAAGAAGAAGAAGACAATTCAAGCAGAAGAAGAAGAAGACAATTCAAGCAGAAGGAGAAGAAGAAATGGAAGAGCTCTCGGTTATTTGTACCGAGGAAACGGAAAAAAAAAAAAAATCCATGCCGTCTCACTGTTGCTTGTCAGCCGTGTCACCTGACACGGCTGACTGAAATTTCAAAAAAAAAAAAGGTCACTTGAGACGACATGTCGTCTCAGTCTGAGACGACATGCCACATGTCGTCTCAGATAACAATTAAAAAAAATATATTTATTACCTGAGACGACATGTCACATGTCGTCTCAGTACTAAGACGACATGTGATATGTCGTAACGTGCTATTTTCTGCTTCCCACTTTTTCCATGCTATTTTCTGATTTTTCTTTTAAATTTGTATTATTTATTTAATTTTCCCCAACAAATTTCTATAAATTTGTCACTATTTATAGAAAAATTGTGTAAAAATTACAGCAAATTACATTTAGTGAGACCCGTTTGGTGCTAATTTTATAATAATAGTAAAAAGATTGTCAGAAGGGCCTATCTAGTTACATTGTCACGATAAATGTCAATAATAATAATTGTAACAACTTAAGCATAATCGATTCTTATCGGTGATAATTAAATTTGTGAAAACTATTATCATAGCAAAACAAAAGCTATATATTGTTATTATTATACGGCATACGATATCTTCCTTGTTCATGTTTTTTTTTTTGGTATATACCAGGGTTTCTCCCAACTGGATGTCGGAGGCTATTTTCCTTCGAGACATAGAGATTACCGAAGTGAGTTTTGCCTCTCCCAACCAAGTCTTTTCCATACACACCGCTAGGAATCGAACCCTAAATAAATACTTAAGAAACCCAATTATTTACCAACTGTGTTGAACTTTGTTGATTCCTTGTTCATGTTTACTTGTTCATAAAGACATTAAATTGCATAACTACAACCTACTTGAGAAGATGGAAAAGACATGAATGAATACACCATAGTTTAAGACAAAAAACGAGAGTAGGTGCCCCTACAAAGTACAACCATTGATGGTACTAATTAACGTTGGATGAGATGTGAGTGATATTTTGTTTTGTAGTAGAGGATTGATGTGTCTTTGGTTTTCTTGGAATGCAATTTGCTCTCACTCCTTCAATCTCTTCCTCTTCAACCCTAACCTCCAGATGTGAGCTCCTGCATTAGTACCAACATTACTTCAAATATATATATATTGCACCAAATATAGGGGTTGAATTTTAAATATAAAGTTGATGGCTATATTTTTTAGGTAAGTTTTACTGTGTTTTCTACTCTAAACAAATTAATATTCGACCGCTAAATCTCGATGTGGATATACTCTGTTCATGCAGATTGTTTGAAAATGGGGAAATTAATTTATGTCTTTTACGTTGAGAAGAACAAATGAGACGCAGTACAGGTATCAATTTAAAGTCACGTTGATAAGAGCCTAAGAATATTAGGCTCTGTTTGTTTGTGTTTTTATCCCACTTTTTTTCATTTTCATTTTTATCTGAAAATGAAAATACACACTTTACACTATTTTTAAATGAAAATATTCTCATTTTCATTCTTGTTTTTACGCTCCCGAGAAATTTCAATCATTTATTTAAAATTACATTTCACATCACTTATCTCACATTTTCTCTCACATCCACCCATCACCATCATCTCTCTCTCTCTTCTCTCTTCACCCATCACCATCATCTAATCATTACTTCTCAATCATTTCACACATCACACTCACAAATTTCAACCATTTTAAAAAACACAACCAAACACACCTTTTTTTCACTTTTCTCACACAAAAATCAAAAAATACGTTCTCCCATACATTTTAAAAAATGACGGTTGAAAATAAAATGAAAACACAATCAAACAGAGCCTTAATGTTCTAGCTATACCTTTTTTAGGAATTAGGACAACCATAAATCCAGTTGAATAATAAATAGGGTTTCAACACTAGAATAGAAAAAACTTAGCTGGTGACACATAATAATCATTTATCTTTTTAATAACTTCCATTTTCATAATGTTAATACAAAAATCGGGAAAATTGCAATATTGGTCTAATAAGGGTCTATTGCAATTTTTATTTCATTGTTTGCAAAATTGCAGAAATGTATTTTATTTTATTTTGAAATTTTGGGCCCATCCGTTGAGAAAATGGATGAAATTTCACTAGTAACATGCATACGCGTTTAAGAGTTTCAGATAGATTGGATAAATTGCATAAATACCCTTGACTTTACAATACTAAGCGCTAAACATTAATCAAAAAGTGAGAATTTTTTATTGTAAAAGATAGAATAAATTCTATGCTATCAAACACCGTCATATCTTAGGGTGATATATTGTAAAAGACCGACTAAATTATTGTAATTCGATGGTGTATTATGGATTGAACCAACTCGTAATATTATTCGACCGTACCAATAAAATCAATCATAAAATAAAATAATAATGACTAATTCTATATCCCATTGATTTCTTGGTACGAGATTCTCATAGTTATGACATCGTATACAAATATGGTCCCGTGGTATATATTATAGTGTGGCTAGGTAAGAGATGGGAGCAAATAAAGACAATAGAATCAAACAAAAAATAAGATAACGTGTGTACTGGGATTTAAATAGAATCCTGAAACATGATATATATATATATATATGATTCTCTTAGTTACTCATTTATATACATAATATAATATGGTCCCGTGATATATATGATAGTGTCGCCACGGAAAAATCTATTTTTAAATTAAGTTTAATAGTCTTAATGTATATAGTGAGT
This sequence comes from Buddleja alternifolia, assembly GCA_019426215.1. NCBI lineage: Eukaryota > Viridiplantae > Streptophyta > Magnoliopsida > Lamiales > Scrophulariaceae > Buddleja > Buddleja alternifolia. Next base: position 11,896,535 of record CM033391.1, on the reverse strand, counting down.
AGTGAAGAAAACTATTGTGTGTGATCCCATATATACATATATGAAAAAAATATAGACAATATAAATAGGAACCATTGAACTAGATGTGACATGAACTTACCCGTGTGGCTACCGGTTAAAAACCTGGTTGTAAGAGCTTATGCTTTTAAAAAAGTGTTGAATATTAGAAAAAATTGTAAAAATAGCTGAAAAGTTAAAGTAGGGTGTGTTTGCAAGACTTGCTAAAAAGCAGAAAAAATAGAAAAAACTGGTAGAAATACCTAAGGACCTGCTTCTAATTTTTATTTTTTTTCAGTGAAACAGAATCAGAAACAGTAAAACTAAACAACAAAAAGCAGCTTAAATCCAACAAAAAAACTGATAAGTGTGTTTTTTAAGTTTTAGCACACAGACCTTAAGTAGGAGACGGGGAGCAAATAAAAACAAAACTCACCGATCAGCATTGTAAGAAGTGGAGCTCTTCAGACCACCAGCTGGAACTGTGACTGTAACTAATTCCCCTTTCTTTGTCTCATTCTCATCATCCATTATGCTCCCGCTGAAATACTCTCTCTCCTCCAATTTAACCCTCCCGCTTTCTCCGCTTCCCCAGCCACGTGTCGCCCGAATCAAACCCATACCCGACCCGGCCCCACAGTCTCTGAACGATATCAAATTACCGCACGATATCAACTGCATTAAAACCGAAGATTTACTACTACTACCACCCCTCTCTACCCGACGCATGCTCGCCGTTGGATCTTCCTTCGCCGGAGTTTCGTGGCGCGATGTCAGTCGTCCGTCGGCCTTCATTAAGGTTTCGAGAGTTTCTGGGCTCGAATCGGACGGCGGTGGTGAGATCTCGTTCTCGATCTCGTCACATTGGGATTCCTTGCCGGCGGGAGGTCGGCGGCGGCGGTTGTAGTGTGTTTGAGTGGCGGCTGATGTGCCGCAGGACTCGGCCTTGTAGACGCTGTACAGCTCGTCGATGGAGCTGGAGGACTGGTTGCGCCGCCGTCTGTGTAGATTGTCGGCGGCGCCATTTCTTAGGGTTTCCGGAGGCGGCGGAGGAACCATAGTATTGTCGAGAAGCTCTGAACCTTTGAGAACGTAGTCATGATTGCCGTGGGCCGGGTAGATGAAATCGTTGTCCGATAAATCGTGCCATACAAATCCATTCTTGTAGCTCCTAAATCATCATCATGCAAATATATTAAACGGAAAATTATACTAGTTATAAGTAATGTTTTTCACATGCACTACAAAACAATAATAATAATAATAATACCGTTTGCAAGACCAGGAGTACATGGAGGCCATGCCTTTCCCACGAAGAACATTCAAGCGGTTAATCACATCTGCAAAATAAAATTAAAATTAATGACCGAAAACTAATTAAAAGAAAATTGCCAATATATAACTAATAATAATAATTACCTGTGAGGAAGAGGGGTTGTGAAGAGGAAATGAGAGGGACTTCCATGAAATGGGGGTGCTGGAGCTGCCCATTTCTGGAGAGGTAATACAAAACGGGCACTGATTTTCTTATTAGCTGAGGAGGACCTGGTTCTTCAGTCTTCCAAACTATATTATTTCTCTCATCAGGGGCAGGGGCAGGGGCAGGGCCTATATTAATTATTTCTCTTTGCTGATCTGATCTCCATAGCCGAAACTCCGTCGTCATTCTTCCAGACTTGGAAGTCGGCACCGCCATTGTTCACTCAGTAGCTAGCTAGGGAGATCACTCAAATAAAGTTCATTTAATTATATTTTCAACTAGTTTTTGCGTTGACCGAGAGAGAGAATGGAATTAATGGGTTTTGGTGCAAACGGAGAGCAACACACATACATATACATATACATACATATATGTATATATAGATACAGAAGCCCCACATTTTATTTTTATTTAAATTTCACCGCCTTTTAGTCTATTAAAGTAATTTTATCATTTTCTTTAATAAACTAATTTTATACCAATTTCTACTTGAATGTCAAAATTAAATAGTTTATAATTTTAAAGTATAAAAGTGAAGGACAACTACCATAAATAATAAGTAAAAAAAAGATTTTTTGATATGACTAAAACTTTTACTTATTTATTTAAAACCAAATTAAGATAAATGTTATTTTATTTTGGATAAAATTGACAATTATTTTTTTTATTAAATTTAACAAAAAATAATATTAGCTTATTTTAAGTGGACATATTGAGTTCACTAATACTAAATTAGTGTAATATGATCTGGCAATTATTTTTACTTTTTTGGTAGTGATGTGGGTTAAAATAGGTCTTTGGCCAAGGTCATAGTCCAACACTTTATAGGCCTAAGCCCAATGTCATTGTGGGCTCGGATTCTTTTAGAAGGCCTCACATTCAGGTCTGTCCAGTTGGAGGTTCGATCAGCACTGACTTGCTGTTAGAATTATGCCCTCAGATGCCATAGAGAATAGAATGAGTAGGGCATCTATCTTGTATTGAACTTAAATTTTATTTATAATAAAAGACATTATTTAGTTTTTCACTTAATTCTTATTTGCATCTATAAGTTGTGTAAAACACTTTGCCCGTGTTTTCAGTACGATCCCTCTACTTCCTATGGGATAGGAAAAATGACACTAGAGAGATCGACCTTGATTACTAAAACTAGTTTGCAAGTAATATGAAATCTTTAATGGACAAATAAAGACTTCGAATACTTGTACAATCTTAGCTCTGACATGGGAGTGCCAGTCAAACACCATGTGATGATGGGATTTTAAGACGGTAGGCACATCAGTGGAACTGATATGCTCGAACACGACGCGCATCGGTTCTGTCACATGGGTTTTCACTTTGTGACTGTCAATGACAGAACTGATTATGCGTAATAGGTATATGTGAACCTTTGACCTGAAGTATCAGGTTGAAGATGCACTTGTTACGTCAAGTCTTTCACTAGAATAGTTAGACCCAATTCACCCGTTGGTGGGGTCGACCTCGAAATGCGGACTTGATGGGCAAGTGATAGTCTTACACTACAAGAAAAACATTGATTAGCAAGGAATGTAATTCAATGCTAAACAACCAATATTTGTTGGTAATTCACATTAGCTACAAAATTATTAACAAATAGGTTTTGTTCTTATATCGCTTGTAAGTAAATTTTAGGAACAAAGAGTTTTGTTGGTAAATTTGGCAACAATATTTACCTACAAATAATTTAGTTGGTGATCATCAACAAATATTGCCTACAAAAGTCTTCCTTCCGAATTTGGAAGGAATGACTTTGTTCCTAATCTTTAGCAAGCAAACAATTTGTTGGAAATTTTGATGGTAATATATTCGAAATATTATAAAAAATATTATTCAACAACAAACATTTTTGTTCCTAATTTCAAAATTAGAAATCACCAACAAACATTTGTACCCCTAATTTTGTTGCTAAATATATCCAATAATTTCTTTTTAAATATTTTTCAATTATAATTAATATCAATTAAATAATAATATAATAGTAATATACATAAAATGAGTTTACCAAAATAAAATACCAATATAATAATTATAAAATGTCATACATAATCACATGTAGATAAAATCATGAATGTAAAATATCTTGTCATAACATATAACTAAAAGTTCTACACGAATTCAATCAAGATAACAAATGCAATAGGAGCGAGCAATGGACTAATCCCGAGTATGGTGTTCGTCGGGAGAATGATCTCGACTAGAAGGCTGGTACTGGAAAGGATGATGTTGACCAGGAGCCGGATAGTAGCCAGGAGACGGATAGTAGCCAGGATAAGGTGGAAAGTACCCGGGAGCTGAAGCAGATAAATGTCCGGGAGAAGGATGTTGGATCGGATACATACTGAGAGACGTAAGAGCATCCTTAATACCATCCTTAATACCCTGCTCGATATTCTTTTTCATTTCTACTCGTTGCTTTTCCAATTCTTTCTCTAATTCTTGAATTTTTTTCGCATTCTCTGTTTCTACTTGTGAGCGATTGATGCTTAAGCTATGAATAGATGAAGAGGAGCTTTCGCTGTACGAGGTACCGAACCCGTAGCAACGCCCGGATTTTGGTCCACTAGACGCCTCAGCCCATGCTTCAGGATAAATGATGCATGAAGCTTTAATAGAGGGCAACATCGTTGGTCCATCACTTTGAGATTGATTTTGCTTTAGTTTCTCAGTATAAGTCTCCTGCAAAATAAATTAGAAAAGTAATTAATATATTACTAATTAACAATTGATATATTGTAAGGGGTAATATCTATTAATAAGTAATAATGAGAAAAAACTCACCAATGTATTCTTCGACTTCTTGTCCACAAAAGGTCCTTGTCCTTTGTTTCTCCTATGACATCGCTCAAAAGCTTTTTCAAAAAGCACCGGATTCCCACCATTCTTTTTAGACTACAGTTTAAGATAAATATAATTAAAATAATTAGAAGTAAGATAGAGTTATCAAATCATAAGCAACACATATCAATGACATAAATTTATCGTTTTAAATATATCAATACCATAAAAGTTATTTATACAGATCACGTCCAAGCAAATAATCTAAACAGAGTTATCAAATCCTAAAAAACACATGTCAAGTACATAAAAATTTCTCTTTTTGCATATATCAATACCACACTAGTTATTTATACACATCACATCCATGCAAATAACCTAAACATGGTTATCAAATCCTAAACAACACATGTCAATGACATAAGTTTCTCTTTTTGCATATATCAATACCACACTAGTTATTTATACACATTAAACATACTTATCAAATCCTAAATATCAATACTACACTAGTTATTTACAATAGCGATCAATAAATAGGACTTCTACGTAAATGAAAGATAGCGATCAATAAAGAAAACTATCAAAATACCACTTAACTTCACAATAAGTTATCCACAATACTACAACTAAAGAAAATAAACACAACCAACATTAAAAAAATATTTGACAAATTTATCACTTGTATTGAAATCGAACACATTCAACATCCAACATCAAACACAACCAACAATAAACTCATCCGACATTATATTGAAATTTATCACTTGTATTGAAATCGAACACATTCAACAATAAACTCATCCGACATTATATTGAAATTTATCACTTACCATCCTACGTGCATGTTGATGAATAGAAATCGAACCCGATGCACTCAATGCCACCCCAAGGCCATTTCGATCCGATAGTCGATTTTGCCGGTATCTATTTTGGAGATTCTTGAATTTGGAGTGTCCCAAATATCCCAAAGACCGTCCCATATTTCTTTTCTCATCCATTTTGGTGGAGGTGAATCTCTCGACTTTGCATTGTTTCTGAGATCGCTCATCAATGCAGTCATCCTCCTACTGAAATAGGACTTCCAAATTTTAAATACTTGTTCTTCAGACCACGGATCACGCCAAGTAAATTTTCCCTACATTAGTCACAAATTGTAAATTAAAGTATAGGGAAAATTTGGTTTAAGGGACTATGAATATTGAAAATATAAAGAACATAATTTTATATATTTAAAAAGAAGTGACTTTTAAGTTTACTATTTATTAAAATGACAAATTACATAGAAAGAACACAATAGCTTCGACACTTTTACAGATAAATGGATTATTAAATTTATCATTCATGAAAATGACAAGTTATTCACAATCTCATGTATTAATGCTAATTTTCATTAAAGTATAAACACTCCACATGCATAATGAAAACTAGGCAATTCGTAGACTCCTCATAATTACCTTGAACAAGTCAAACAATTCTTGCTTTACCCGATCCGGAATTTTAGTAAAGGTCGGCCAAACTCCATTATACCATCCACGTAAAGACGGTAAAATGGTCCGAGGTGCAGCAGTACTAACGAAACTGAAAACAAATGTTAAAGGAATGTAATAAAATTATCGGTTCAACATCAACAGTGATATATCCAGTTTCGTTTAGTTTCAATGTATAGAAAAACTTAGCAATTCAATAAGGAATATGATTACCAGTTTTCCACAATAATTAGTATCTCTCGACCCACTTCATCGCGCTCAATTTCATCTTTACAATCAGACTCTTTTTGCTCGATGCCATGTGGCAAGTCATCCATTCCCGGATGCACCTCCTCATCAGCTAAATCGTCATGCTCAGCCATATCATCGTGCTCAGCCAAATTGTCATGCTCAGCCATATCGTCGTGCTCAGCCAAATCCTCATGCAAGTCACCCAAAGCTTTCACATTTCCATTCAACAAACTCATATAAGTCCCTGTGTACCTTCCCCTAGTAGGCTGCATAGTAGCTGTAGAGACCAAGAAAATGTTGCAATTTTCTAACATATAATAAAACAAAAATAATATAAACTAAGTCAAGATTCATCTCAATTTCTACTAAGTAGCATACATAATGACAATATCAGACTTTTAAAGAAATTTAATGATTACAAATTGACAAGGAAATCTACTATAGACTCGTAAAATAAGTAGCTACTAATTTATGATATAAGTACTAACCTCAAAATAAATCATTATCCACTAGAACTGTCACTATACTCGAGTAATTCTTCCTCATCTGATTCCACCAATTCTTCTTCCAAATCGTCAAACTCAATTTCTTGATCAAGTTCTCTTTCATGAAGGTGTAACTCATCAGGGTTCACCTCTTCCTCTTCACGATGAACATCAATTAGAATATCAATTTCATCAAGCTCATTATCCAATACAACATGAGCGAGATTTGAACTTGAAGTCTCCTGGTAAAACTCCTCTAGTGGTGTTTGCTCACTAGGAATGGAGGTATGGCTTATCTCGTATGTGCTTCTTGCCTTAACTCTAAAAACAGCCCGCCAGTTGCGATCAGATGCTTTTTTTCTCCAAGGGTATGGCGTGTAGTAGACTTGATGACATTGAGAAGCAAGAACAAAAGGGTTGTCTTCGGCTATACTACGAGCACTATTGATATCTACAATATTGTACCTTGGATGAATTTTTGTTCCTAATCTCCCCGAGTCAAACCATTTACACTTGAACATCACTACAGTGTTGTCACCAGGGCCTAAAAAGCTTAGCTCAAGAATTTCCAGTAACTCACCGTAATATTCTATGGTAGAATCATTATAGTAGCTCCCACTGATAGACACTCCACTATTCATAGTAGATTTTCCTTTCCCATATTCGATTGTGTGGAATCTATATCCATTCACGATATGCCCATTCCAGCATTTAACAATGCTATTAAATCCACGCGACAGTCGTTTTATGTCATTGTTTGTTATCTGGTTAGCTGGATTCTCAACCTATTGAGCATAAGAATGAATGTTCATGTTAATATAACTATTACATTGTAGTATGTATTATAATTAATAATAAAAAAGCTTACATAATTGTAAAACCACGTTGTGAGCTCTTTATCACGTATCAATCCCAATGCATGAGGAGTGAGATCCGGTAGTTGAGCTTGTTTCTCGGCGTCATAGAGTCTATAAAGTATATCTAATTAAAACTCTTAATCCACACATAAGACATAGTTAAGAAATATTAGCTACGATATTACTTACTCAACATATTCGGAGATTTCTGGACTATTCAACAGAATATATATTGCGCATGCGTCCTTCTCATGTTGATTTAAAATTTTAAATGGACCTTTTGGACTAAAAGGCCGACAATTGGAATTGAACACAGATAACCGATTCACATGTTCAACTTGATTGATGTTATCATTACGGCCTATAGTCCTAGATCTTGTTTCAACATTGGGAGCAAAGAAATGAGAGCAGAATGTTGAAGTCTCTTCGATTAAGTAAGCTTCGACTATTGATCCCTCCACGCGTGCCTTGTTCTTTACCTTACGTTTCAACGTGTTCAAAAATCTATGAATGTAAAAACAATTAGATTCATATAGCATGATATAGAGTGTATCTTGAAAGTGATTTTACCTTTCAAAAGGATACATCCATCGATATTGAACAGGCCCACCAACTCTTGCTTCGTATGCCAAATGTATTGGTAAATGCTCCATAGAATCAAAAAATGAAGGAGGGAATATCTTCTCAAGCTTGCACAATGTTACAACAATATTCTCCTCCATCTTTTTCATATTTGACTCAGATAGCACAGTTGAGCATAAGTCTCTAAAGAATTGGCTTAATTCAGTCAAGGCATTCCATACAGGCTCTGGCAATAAATCGCGAAATGTAAGTGGAATCAATCTCTCCATGAAAACATGACAATCATGGCTCTTCATTCCATGCATACTATAATCATCCAAGTTGACACACCTACCCAAATTCGATACATACCCATCTGGAAGTCTCAAATCTTTAATCCACTTTAGTACCATCTGACGTTCATCCTTTGTCAACGCATAGCTAGCTTTTGGTTTAAGATACTTCCCATTCACCTCCTTGAGATTAAGATTTCGACGCTTACAGACATTTTGCAGGTCTAAACGAGCATTTATGTTATCCTTAGTTTTACCCTTAACATCCATAACCGTGTTGAAGACATTATCAAAGACATTCTTTTCAATGTGCATCACATCTAAGTTATGACGTATCAAGTTTGTTTTCCAATATGGCAAGTCCCAAAAGATACTTCGTTTCAACCAATTATGAGTTTCACCAAATCCTTCAATTCTCTCTTTCTCATTAGTCTTACCATGCTTAATGTTCGGTAGTAAAGAAACCGCAGCCTCGACCTCATCACCAGTTGAACGAATGGGGGGTTCATCTATCTCAATCCTTCCCTTGGTGAAATTATCTTTTTGATATCTATAGGAATGATCCAATGGCAAAAATTGACGATGACAATAAAAAAAACACGGTTTACGACCATGTTTAAGTCTAAACGACTTAATGTGATTCATGCAACATGGACATGCTAGCTTACCATGAGTACTCCAACCCGATAACATTCCATAGGCAGGGAAGTCACTGATAGTCCACATTAGTGTTGCCTTCATCTGGAAGTTCTGTTTTCTTGACACGTCATAAGTCTCAACCCCGACATCCCATAGTGTTTTTAACTCGTCTATCAAAGGTTGTAAATACACATCCAAACTCCTACCTGGACTTTTTGGACCTGGGACGAGTAAGGTAAGGAACATATAAGGTCGATCCATACACATCCATGGCGGTAAGTTGTAAGGTGTGACAATAACCGGCCAACAAGAATAAGGTCTAGATCCTTGATTATGCGGATTAAACCCATCAGCCGATAGTGCAAGCCTAACATTTCGGGACTCAGCTGCAAAAGAAGGATGTGTATGGTCAAAGTGTTTCCAAGCCTCACCATCACGCGGATGGCAGAGTTTCCCTTCTTCACCTGGGTTCTCTTTATGCCATCTCATGTGTTCTGCAGTGGCTTGAGACGTGTACAACCTCTGTAGCCTTGGGGTAAGTAGCAAGTAGCTTAATTGTTTAAATGGTATATTCTTAGGCTTCTTATTTCCCCTGCGTTTCCTAGGCTTAAACCTAGGATGGTGACATACTTTGCATTCTTGCAACTCTTTGTCATCCTTCCAATACAACATGCAATCATTTTCGCATGCATCAATCTTTTGAACCCCAAGCCCAAGTGGAGCAACCACTTTTTTACTTGAGTAGAAACTGTCAGGCAACTTATGTCCCTTCGGCAACATTCGTCCAAATGCATCCAGAAATTGATTAAAATGCCTCTCGCTCAAGTTTGATTCAGCCTTGATGTTCAAAAGTTCTGACAAGGCTGACAACTGCGAATAATTCTCACAACCCGGCCATAGAGGACTTTCTGCAGCATTCTTCATATCAAAGAACTTTTGAGCTAATGGATTTGGGGCTTGTGGCTCATCCCCGTTATTCCAATCAAATTCAGGACCTGCTACATCAGTAACCATGTCCCTCAGATAATCATGCTGGCCTTCAATGATTATTGGCTCAGAAACCATTGGTTCATGCATACTAGTCGTTGGGGCTTGAGGCTCATCCCAACGCGGCTCCCCTTGCTTTACCCAATTAATATAACCAATTTCAAACCCTCTCCAACGAAGGTGAAAGCTGACTGTATCCGGTGGAATAAAGTTTTGGCTCTTACAATCACAACATGGACATCGAATGTTTCCTCGGTCCATATATTGTGGATATTGTTGGCATAATTCTATGAACTTCTGAACCCCTATTTGGTATTCTTGTGTAATATCAGTTCCACATACCCTATTCTTAATCCAACTCCTATCTGGAGGCATGATAATCTTTCTGCATAGAAATATTTTTAATCATATATATTTGTGTGTTTCAGTGTATATATTTTTAATCATATATATTAGCATCACTACTTACCTAATGTCGGATTTGCAGAAACCGATCAAGTAGCAACAGATCCTGAGCTCTTGAGTGGGATACAAAGTGAACTAGAGCTCTTCCCTGATTTGCGTAGATGAATATTTAATTAGTGTCGAAAAATAAATCAAGATACTTGCCTAAAATAAATCCAAAGACAAAAAGTAGACATATTTGCCTAAAAATTGAAAAAAAATCTGATTGAAAAATTAAATAATAATTGAAAATATTTCTTCTGGTGCCTTACGCATTTGGGAGTTGAAAATGGAACAGCTTGGGCCAAAAACGAATTTAGAACAGCTTGGGCCAAAAACGAAATAGAACAGCTACTACTGACAGTTTTGGTATAATGCACATAACTTTGTGGCGAAAAATCGTAATGGTGATCCGTTCAAAGCAATGAAAACTACACACATGAAGCTTTCAAATGGTGTATGTCGTGCATCCTGGTTCCTCCCGAGTTAAAGCAGATTTTAGTAGAAACTTGGACCAAAAAAGAGAAACCGAAAAACAATGGCAGGTTTTGATAATATATGCATAACTTTGTGTAGAAAAATCAAAACCAAGCTCCCTTTGGTTCATTAGAAATTAGTAACATGGTTATTTCTTATGACATATGACCCTCAACTTAGTTATTCCCGAGAGAAAGAAATTTTGAGCATATGGGAGTTGAAAATGGAATATGACTTTCAGCATGATTCCTATCAAGTTAAAGCAGAATTTAGAAGTAGCTTGGGCCAAAAACGAAATAGAACAGCTACTACTGACAGTTTTGGTATAATGCACATAACTTTGTGGCGAAAAATCGTAATGGTGATCCGTTCAATGCAATGAAAACTACACACATGAAGCTTTCAAATGGTGTATGTCGTGCATCCTGGTTCCTCCCGAGTTAAAGCAGATTTTAGTAGAAACTTGGACCAAAAAACAGAAACCGAAAAACAATGGCAGATTTTGATAATATATGCATAACTTTGTGTAGAAAAATCAAAACCAAGCTCCCTTTGGTTCATTAGAAATTAGTAACATGGTTATTTCTTATGACATATGACCCTCAACCTAGTTATTCCCGAGAGAAAGAAATTTTGAGCATATGGGAGTTGAAAATGGAATATGACTTTCAGCATGATTCCTATCAAGTTAAAGCAGAATTTAGAAGTAGCTTGGGCCAAAAACGAAATAGAACAGCTACTACTGACAGTTTTGGTATAATGCACATAACTTTGTGGCGAAAAATCGTAATGGTGATCCGTTCAATGCAATGAAAACTACACACATGAAGCTTTCAAATGGTGTATGTCGTGCATCCTGGTTCCTCCCGAGTTAAAGCAGATTTTAGTAGAAACTTGGACCAAAAAACAGAAACCGAAAAACAATGGCAGATTTTGATAATATATGCATAACTTTGTGTAGAAAAATCAAAACCAAGCTCCCTTTGGTTCATTAGAAATTAGTAACATGGTTATTTCTTATGACATATGACCCTCAACCTAGTTATTCCCGAGAGAAAGAAATTTTGAGCATATGGGAGTTGAAAATGGAATATGACTTTCAGCATGATTCCTATCAAGTTAAAGCAGAATTTAGAAGTAGCTTGGGCCAAAAACGAAATAGAACAGCTACTACTGACAGTTTTGGTATAATGCACATAACTTTGTGGCGAAAAATCGTAATGGTGATCCGTTCAATGCAATGAAAACTACACACATGAAGCTTTCAAATGGTGTATGTCGTGCATCCTGGTTCCTCCCGAGTTAAAGCAGATTTTAGTAGAAACTTGGACCAAAAAACAGAAACCGAAAAACAATGGCAGGTTTTGATAATATATGCATAACTTTGTGTAGAAAAATCAAAACCAAGCTCCCTTTGGTTCATTAGAAATTAGTAACATGGTTATTTCTTATGACATATGACCCTCAACCTAGTTATTCCCGAGAGAAAGAAATTTTGAGCATATGGGAGTTGAAAATGGAATATGACTTTCAGCATGATTCCTATCAAGTTAAAGCAGAATTTAGAAGTAGCTTGGGCCAAAAACGAAATAGAACAGCTACTACTGACAGTTTTGGTATAATGCACATAACTTTGTGGCGAAAAATCGTAATGGTGATCCGTTCAATGCAATGAAAACTACACACATGAAGCTTTCAAATGGTGTATGTCGTGCATCCTGGTTCCTCCCGAGTTAAAGCAGATTTTAGTAGAAACTTGGACCAAAAAACAGAAACCGAAAAACAATGGCAGATTTTGATAATATATGCATAACTTTGTGTAGAAAAATCAAAACCAAGCTCCCTTTGGTTCATTAGAAATTAGTAACATGGTTATTTCTTATGACATATGACCCTCAACTTAGTTATTCCCGAGAGAAAGAAATTTTGAGCATATGGGAGTTGAAAATGGAATATGACTTTCAGCATGATTCCTATCAAGTTAAAGCAGAATTTAGAAGTAGCTTGGGCCAAAAACGAAATAGAACAGCTACTACTGACAGTTTTGGTATAATGCACATAACTTTGTGGCGAAAAATCGTAATGGTGATCCGTTCAATGCAATGAAAACTACACACATGAAGCTTTCAAATGGTGTATGTCGTGCATCCTGGTTCCTCCCGAGTTAAAGCAGATTTTAGTAGAAACTTGGACCAAAAAACAGAAACCGAAAAACAATGGCAGATTTTGATAATATATGCATAACTTTGTGTAGAAAAATCAAAACCAAGCTCCCTTTGGTTCATTAGAAATTAGTAACATGGTTATTTCTTATGACATATGACCCTCAACTTAGTTATTCCCGAGAGAAAGAAATTTTGAGCATATGGGAGTTGAAAATGGAATATGACTTTCAGCATGATTCCTATCAAGTTAAAGCAGAATTTAGAAGTAGCTTGGGCCAAAAACGAAATAGAACAGCTACTACTGACAGTTTTGGTATAATGCACATAACTTTGTGGCGAAAAATCGTAATGGTGATCCGTTCAATGCAATGAAAACTACACACATGAAGCTTTCAAATGGTGTATGTCGTGCATCCTGGTTCCTCCCGAGTTAAAGCAGATTTTAGTAGAAACTTGGACCAAAAAACAGAAACCGAAAAACAATGGCAGATTTTGATAATATATGCATAACTTTGTGTAGAAAAATCAAAACCAAGCTCCCTTTGGTTCATTAGAAATTAGTAACATGGTTATTTCTTATGACATATGACCCTCAACTTAGTTATTCCCGAGAGAAAGAAATTTTGAGCATATGGGAGTTGAAAATGGAATATGACTTTCAGCATGATTCCTATCAAGTTAAAGCAGAATTTAGAAGTAGCTTGGGCCAAAAACGAAATAGAACAGCTACTACTGACAGTTTTGGTATAATGCACATAACTTTGTGGCGAAAAATCGTAATGGTGATCCGTTCAATGCAATGAAAACTACACACATGAAGCTTTCAAATGGTGTATGTCGTGCATCCTGGTTCCTCCCGAGTTAAAGCAGATTTTAGTAGAAACTTGGACCAAAAAACAGAAACCGAAAAACAATGGCAGATTTTGATAATATATGCATAACTTTGTGTAGAAAAATCAAAACCAAGCTCCCTTTGGTTCATTAGAAATTAGTAACATGGTTATTTCTTATGACATATGACCCTCAACCTAGTTATTCCCGAGAGAAAGAAATTTTGAGCATATGGGAGTTGAAAATGGAATATGACTTTCAGCATGATTCCTATCAAGTTAAAGCAGAATTTAGAAGTAGCTTGGGCCAAAAACGAAATAGAACAGCTACTACTGACAGTTTTGGTATAATGCACATAACTTTGTGGCGAAAAATCGTAATGGTGATCCGTTCAATGCAATGAAAACTACACACATGAAGCTTTCAAATGGTGTATGTCGTGCATCCTGGTTCCTCCCGAGTTAAAGCAGATTTTAGTAGAAACTTGGACCAAAAAATAGAAACCGAAAAACAATGGCAGATTTTGATAATATATGCATAACTTTGTGTAGAAAAATCAAAACCAAGCTCCCTTTGGTTCATTAGAAATTAGTAACATGGTTATTTCTTATGACATATGACCCTCAACTTAGTTATTCCCGAGAGAAAGAAATTTTGAGCATATGGGAGTTGAAAATGGAATATGACTTTCAGCATGATTCCTATCAAGTAATAGAACAATCATGGTTTTCACCTCTAATAGTTTGGACTAAATCAAACTAACAAAGCAATTTTAAACTTAGAAAATGGCCTAATTGAAGTAGCATATTAAGCCTACAAAACAGCAGGCATTGAAATTCATAATATATTTTTCAAAAAAGGGGGAGATGGTCACGACAATAAGAAAGTAGGTGTATTAGTGCAAAACCACAAGCAAAAAGAAAATAAGAAACTCTTGACTTCATTCTCTGCCAAAAAAAACTTCATAAAAATGAAACCCATATGCAATTTCAGCACTTCCAAAGAGAATAAAAGAAATTTCAGCACTAGTGGGTGGTAAGAGAAACAAACAAATATACCTATTTATAAACTTGGAGCTTTGATTGAAATTCCAAACCCTAGTTGAATCAAGCCATAATCACCGTATTGGAGCCCTCCACTTCACAATAGCCTCTGATTTACTCTTGAAATTTCTCATTGTTGAACCCTTTCAACAAAATTGTATGGAATTTTGCCTTAATGAGGGGAAGCAACAAGAATTTTGTAGAAGAGAGTAGAGAGATTTTTATGTAAGGAAATAAAGAACTAAGTGAAAGATAAGTGCTGAAAGGGGATAATATTTTTGACTTGGAATTAGAAAGTGAAAAATTAATTAAAAATAGATAAAGGGAATTGGCGGGAGGCGAAAAGTCTCACGAGCAAGTTCTTTGCCTATATAAAACGACAGCGTTCCATATCATTTGCTACGTGAAATGTGTCATACTAATTAATAGTTTGCATACATATGACAAAAATAATACCATCGCTGAAGACGAGAAGTATAATCACCAAGCTAAATATCTCAACTCCAAGTAACCTATAATAAAAAGAGGAGCAATTAGCAAATGTTTTATATAAATTAAAACTATATTAAAGGAAGTGAAATTGGAATGATTCGTGTGGAACACTAGAATGTAATCAATCATTAACATTAATAACTAGTTTTAGTTCCAAAATTTCAGCATGACATAGTTGACCAAATACAAATGTCAATTCTCCAACCAAATACATATCCTAGTAGCCAATCAACCTCAAAACTCTAATGTATATGTTAACTTAATGCATATATATATATATATATACACACACACACTAGCTTTTATGCTCAATGTAATAACACTTTGATAATACATTTTTAATAACTTTAATGCTCAATGTAATAACACTTTGATAATAAATTTTTAATAACTTTAATAGATAATACTCTTTTAAGTCTTTTGACTTGCAACCAAGAAATTAAATTAATATATAAAAGTATAAGTAAATGTTAAGTTCAATCTTTTCACAACTTATAAGATTCCTTTTCACAACTATGTGACACTTTAGCTGATGCTATTCTCTACTTTTTATATATCTCCAAACAGAATGTATAGCTGGCAACGGAAAGATGGATAAAGGAATATCACATTACCCTTTTTCTTTTCTAATATTTGTAATTCCAGACATAAACAAGAAATTTAACTCACCCATTAACCTATAAGAATCCAGAGGAAAAGCTATGAAAAATAAGAAAGAACCTGAATTCGCCAATACAATCTCCTAATGTAGAAATCCTCCAGCCCCAAACAGATCGGCACATAACCCTACCATCAGCATTTCAAATCAAACCTCATCAGACAGACAACATCACATTAATTATACATACAAATGTATAGAGATAGGGATGATACCTGAAGGTTGCTGTGTGAGCACCAGTCGAAAATGTTGAGACCAAAAAAATAAAAAAATTAGAGACAATTACAACAAACATCATCCTGCTTCAAATAATCCTCTATTGCTTCTGGAAAATAACCCATAAAACCGAAGGTCAATTTTTTTACACTCCCATATGAAAATCCCCATGTTTTTCTACACACCTATAAGAAAATTCCCATGTTTACATGGGGGTTTTTGTATGGGTGTGTAGAAAAACATGAGAATTTTCATATGGGTGTGTAGAAAAATTCACCTTCGAGAGTGAAATTACAGAAAATCAGTCATGTAATTGAAGCCCCCATCTTCAAAATACCTCCTATTTACTCCCGTGTGTAGAAAAATTTACCTTCAAAAGTGAAATTGGAGAAAATCAGTTAAGCACATGGAGCCCCATCTTCAAAATACCTCCTATTTACTCCCAAAATTTTGTAAATGTGGGAAGAAATTGCTATGAATGTAAGAGAAATTTTTGTGAGAAGAAAATAATGTGGGTTTTGTGAGAGAAGTGGAAGAGATTTTTTTGATATCAAAGAAATTGAAAAATAACATATGTCTGGGAAGTGAAAAAATTGGGAGGGAAAGCATTTTTGGAGCCAACACTTTTCGTACACTACTATATATAATAACACGTCACAATATTTACTATTTTACTATGTACAGTATATCGTACTAAATAAAAGTTTTTATTACGCGTTGTTGTCATAGCAAAAGCTCAAAACTATGTCGTTTTGATATTTCTTTTGCTACACCGTCACTTTCATAACAATTGACCACCTTTTGGAACGAGGTTTTCGTCGTAGCAAAAGGGTTCGTCACAAAAAGCTATTTTTCTTGTAGTGATATGACCCTCAACCTAGTTATTCCCGAGAGAAAGAAATTTTGAGCATATGGGAGTTGAAAATGGAATATAACTTTTAGCATGATTCCTATCAAGTTAAAGCAGAATTTAGAAGTAGCTTGGGCCAAAAACGAAATAGAACAGCTACTACTGACAGTTTTGGTATAATGCACATAACTTTGTGGCAAAAAATAGTAATGGTGATCCGTTCAATGCAATGAAAACTACACACATGAAGCTTTCAAATGGTGTATGTCGTGCATCCTGGTTCCTCCCGAGTTAAAGCAGATTTTAGTAGAAACTTGGACCAAAAAACAGAAACCGAAAAACAATGGCAGGTTTTGATAATATATGCATAACTTTGTGTAGAAAAATCAAAACCAAACTCCCTTTGGTTCATTAGAAATTAGTAACATGGTTATTTCTTATGACATATGACCCTCAACCTAGTTATTCCCGAGAGAAAGAAATTTTGAGCATTTGGGAGTTGAAAATGGAATATGACTTTCAGCATGATTCCTATCAAGTTAAAGCAGAATTTAGATGTAGCTTGGGCCAAAAACGAAATAGAACAGCTACTACTGACAGTTTTGGTATAATGCACATAACTTTGTGGCGAAAAATCGTAATGGTGATCCGTTCAATGCAATGAAAACTACACACATGAAGCTTTCAAATGGTGTATGTCGTGCATCCTGGTTCCTCCCGAGTTAAAGCAGATTTTAGTAGAAACTTGGACCAAAAAACAGAAACCGAAAAACAATGGCAGATTTTGATTATATATGCATAACTTTGTGTAGAAAAATCAAAACCAAGCTCCCTTTGGTTCATTAGAAATTAGTAACATGGTTATTTCTTATGACATATGACCCTCAACCTAGTTATTCCCGAGAGAAAGAAATTTTGAGCATAGAATTGAGCGATAAAAGGGTAAAAACACTTTGACAACCAAATTTTATCAAAATATGCCTAATTTTTATGTAGAAAATTTGTAACCGATCTCCACTTGATATATCCAATTACCTTCCAAAATTAAGGAGTGCAATCCAATTACCTTCCAAAATTTTCAGCCAATTACAACCAGAAAGTTTGTAGAAAATTAAGGAGGACAAATTAAGGAGTGCAATCCAATTACCTTCCAAAATTTTCAGCACCAAAGGGGCACTCCTAGGGCTCCTCGGGATCGATTGAATCAGCAACCCACAAGAAGAATGTGTAGCTTGAGAAAGAGGAGGGAGAGTGAGATGAAGATTAGAAAGTAAATACAAGAGGGAAAGGCTAACCCCAAAAAAAAAAACTTGGAGGGAAGGAATACTTGGCTGAAATATTGGTGTTTATTTTGGGCTAGGATAAAAAAAATTAAAAACTAAAATATTTTGTCCAGCCTTCACGTGAACAAAATCTGTAGAGAGATGGGTAAGTAGAAATATGTTGTTATAGCTGCTTTCTATGTAATGATATTGACATATGCTCTAGTGGTAGGTGCTCATTTTTTTAAGGGATAGGTTGCTGGTTCAAATCTTAGGAATACCTTTTTTTTTAATTAAATTTACTACAAACAATATTATAATTTTAGGGGCTGACCCTTTTCACTTTAATTTACTAACAAAAAATATTATAATTAATTAGATTTCGTCAACAAAATCCTTTGCTAAATGGCAACTACTACTTTTATTCAAATAAAAGTCAAATAAGAGTACATGTACGTACATTATAATTTTATTTTTGAAATCAATTATTTTTTAATTTAAAGAATAACAATTGTTTTCTTGGCCATTTACCATTAAAAATTTAATAATATGTTCATGTCAATTAATAATTA
Organism: Buddleja alternifolia; assembly: GCA_019426215.1. Classification (NCBI taxonomy): domain Eukaryota; kingdom Viridiplantae; phylum Streptophyta; class Magnoliopsida; order Lamiales; family Scrophulariaceae; genus Buddleja; species Buddleja alternifolia. The sequence continues at coordinate 11,877,709 of CM033391.1, read as the reverse complement.
TATATGCTAAAATTAGCTCATGCAAAATTCTTATGTCATATCTTTCCTAAATGCTAAAGTGTAGTTTTTTTTTGTTTTTTTTTTACTTTTAGGCGAAGGTGAATACACTGACCTGACAAATCCGAACAAATAATTTTTAATCATTGACCACACAAACATTATACTAGAGTAGTTAGTATACTATTGTAGTTTATTATATTAGTCTCCTATCCACGACCAATTAAGATAAATAAAAAAAAGAAATAGAAAATTAAACACAACAAATCCATTAATTATGTCTCTAATTGCTTACAAGAATATCACAACTTAATTTCAATTTATGTATAACTCATCATTTTATATAGGGTTTAGGGGTTAGGGGTTAGGGGTTAGGGTTTAGGGGTTTAGGACACATAACACTTAGCTCGGACTTAAGCTCTATATATAGACAAAACTCAATCCATTGAATTAATAAGTTAGAAAATAAATGAAAGTACTAAGGATATTTAATAATTTAACAATAATTTATATACATAAATAATAGCAACTGACATTTTATAAGATGATCAATTTTAACCCTAAATCATAAATAACAACTTTCTTAATTTTAAGAAAAAATTCAAAATAAATAACATCTAAAATAGATAAAATATAATATATATATATATATATATATATATATGCGTGTGTTTTTTTTTACGTTTTTGTTAACAATAGCTTCATGTTATAATATATTCCACAAAATATTTTTAAATCTATTAGGTAATTATTAACATTTATTTATTATTTAGTTTTAATCATTAGGGTATTCAGCATCAATTGCTTTGTTCCTAAAAAATAATATTATATTTCCTCTCATTTTCCAACAAATATTTTTGTTAGCAAATTTTATTAATTTCTTATTTAATTTTACAGAATATTCAGCTACAAATTTAGGAACAAGAAAAATGGAGGGAAGTTTGCCTCCATTTTTTGATGGAACGAAAAATTTGCTACAAATTTTGGGAACGAATAAATTTGTTCTTAATTTTTACAACAAAATCATTTGATGTTAATTTTGTAGGAGAGCTTGAAATCACATTGGTTGCTAAATTTGTAGCCAATTGCCAACAAATTTACTTTGCTTCCTAATTTTTTGTTCCTATTTGATGTTTTTCTTGTAGTGAATGAAACAAAAACACGAAAAGATATGAGAATAGAGTGATGTAGCGTAGACGTTATATAGAACAGAAAATCTCCGTAAATAGAATGTGAAAACCAAGAGAATAATTTCTCCCAGATTTTTGGTAATCTTTGAGGAAAATAAATAAATGAATAATCTAAACGCTTTTGTTATAAAATGAAATTTTTTATAGCGGTAATTAAATTTGTTGATTTTGAATGGAATAAAATGACACCGCAGGTCCCTAGTATAATAAGGTACATATTGAATGCGAAACATATCCATAAAACAAATATAAATAGATGTGATAATTTTTCCGAGATTTTTGGTAATCTTTGAAGAAAATAAATAAATGAAAAATCTAAATGCTTTTATTATAAAATGAAAAATTCTATAGCGGTAATTAAATTTACTGATTTTGAGTGGAATAAAATGACACCGCAGCGCACTAGGTACATATTGAATGCGAAACATATCCATAAGACAAACATAAATAGACGTGATAATTTCTCCGAAAACAGGAAATATACAATGAGAAATAAGGAATATCAAATTAAATGAAATGATAATTTCTCCTAAATTTCTGGCTACTGTAAGTTGTAACAATTAGGGCAATTTATGGATTTGGGTGTCATCCATTCCGCTCAAAAAATTCACAGAATTATGTGTTCAGGCAATACTAATTGTAAACCACGGGAAAGGAGAATTAAAAGGCACCGCGGTTTATAATTAATTTAAACATCATGAAAGTGATTTAAAGTGATTAATTAAACATCATGTATACAGCTAGTATTGCTTTGAAATTTACCTTATACGGTATAGGTGGAAAAAATCAAAAGAGATATAAAAAATAAACATATAGTACCATTTTCATAAGGACAAATGTTACTTATAGTACCTAAAGTATTACGTTTGTCTCACTTACGAAAATAAACATATAGTATCATTTTCATAAGGACAAATGTCACTTATAGTACCTAAAGTATTACGTTTGTCTCACTTACGTCCCTAAACTAAAATTTGTTACGCTATCGTCCCTAAAGTAACAATTTTGTCTCACTTTAGTCCTTTCTGGTGGTTTGTGACCGGATGTTAGTTTTCAGTAGTCCCCAAAGTATCAAATTGGTATCACTTTGGTCTTTAAAGCCAAAAAAAGCGGGTATTTTTTATTTTTTGCAATTTTACAATCTACTTTATTTTAATTATTATTATTAACTAATATACATTAGTGCATACTTATAGGTAATGTCGAATAGAAGGATAAAAAATTATATATTAATAATTAATTCCTAAATAAAAGAATATAACTACCTTATTTTGATTGTTATTATTTAGCTAATATATACTAATGGTCAATGTCTAAATAAAATGATAAAAAATAATAATTAGTTTTTACTCCTTCAATAATTAAACGATTGCTTAATCATAATTAAGTTTAATTAATAAATAATAAAATTCACAAATTACAAGATAATTATAATTGGTTAATTTAATTTCTACAATAAGATGTATATTTTAACATGATAAGTAAAAACTTATTAACTAATAATCAATTAAATATTTATTACAATAAAGAAATTAATTATCTATTATAGAATAATAACACTTCAATTACATTTTTATTGGAACAAATTAATTATGATCTCAACAAATGATATTCGTTAAGAATAGAAAAACAAGAAAGATAACAAACCATAAAAAAGGAGAATATTGGTTAACCGCCATCTCCACATATTCAGATAGGGAAAATTGCATTTTTCATACTATAATTGACCCTCTGTCCACTTTTGATATCATACATTTTACAAATCTCACTGTTCATACGATATTTGTCATTTTGTCTCACTTTTCATACTTCCGTTAGTATTCTAACGGAAGTCCACACGTGATTGTCACGTGGCCGTTAGTATTCTAAGGCAGTTGCATTTTCTAGTCTGAATAGCCAAAACCCTGGAATTATTACATTGGCTAATTCTTTGTTTGGATCCGCGCCACCTATTGATCCCCGAGTTCTAGCTACAGGATTCCAACTTGATAACAACATCGTGAGCGATCTCCAATCACGTCTCTGGATGCAAAACTAGACATGCATTCATTTCGATCGTGATTTGAATTTCAGATTTCATTTCATTTCTAATATAGTAATTTGTGTCTCACCCAAATGGATAATTTATCCCTTGTGGCTTGGTCTCTTCATAAAGGTGTGTTTTATATGAGTTGTTGTTTTTAGCATAATTTGTGTCCACTAGAAGTCCTCTTTGTTGCATCATTTATCCCTTGTGGCTTGGTCTCTTCATAAAGGTGTGTTTTATATGAATTGTTGTTGTTTTTAGCATAATTTGGGTCCACTAGAAGTCCTCTTTGTTGCATCGATTCAGCTTTGTGCGAACTTTGTAAGTTGAAGTATCCTATAATAAATTAATATGTTTGGAGTGTTATTGTGACAAAATGTAGGCCATGATTTGATTTCAATTTTTCAATCTCGAGCCAAATTGTTGCGTGTGTATGTGTCTTTTGGTTATACTAGTCAGGTGTATACGCACTGCGCGTGGATAACCATGTCTTTTTTTTTAAAATAATGTATTACTTAACATAGATATTCATAAATAAATACATTAAAAATATTGGTCCAATGATTAAACAGAAGTTTTATAACTATGAAAAATATTACCAGAATGAGCTTTTTAAAAAGATTTCTTGTCATTGAAGAAAATGTAAAAGTGAAAATGACCCAAGCTAATAGATAATATATAATGTTAATTTTAATAAAAGTTACATATTAGAAGTAAAATCACTTGAACTTATATGACTTTCTTATAAGAATTCAGATTCATATGATGAAATTTTACGGACATTTAACAAAATATCAACTTTGAAATCTAAATTTTCAAACAATTTATAATACGATAATATAATATATTATTAACGATAATATAATATATTATTATACAATATAAATACTTATGCACATATACCATAACAAAAAGTACATAATTATACTTAAGGAACAATGCATTTTTGGTCCCATAACTTAGCCCATGTGTGCTTTTGGTTCTAGTATTTTTTATTTTAGCATTATATTTCCCATAACTTCAAGAAATGTGCATTTTTGGTCCCATGCAAGATACGATTACGTCATGTATTTGTACGGAATTGGCATGTGCGGCTCACGTGGGATCAACAAATATGTGTTTTTGGTCCCATTACACCCAAAAATATAACATGACAAAAATAACATTATTCTTGGTTTCACGAGGAAAATGATTTATTTAAAAATAAATATATATATATAAAACTTTTTATCATGTGATGTATTCATGTCCCAGAAAAAGAATCACCCGTAATACACACGCAATTAAAGAAAATTCTTGGGTGCACCAGGTGCGGGACCCAGTTGTATACACCAACACAAACCAAAAAATAATAAAAAATATTTGACTTGTTTTTATATTGAATGCACATTTTTTATTATTCTTTAGTTTGTTAGTGTATGCAATTGGATCTCACACCGGACACACCCAATTTTTTTCCCACAATTACCTATATAAACTTCCTCTGAGTCTTTATGCTATGATATTTCTATCGTGCGTGCTTAAACACGATTTTAGCATTAATTGATTAATAAGAATAGTATTATCAGTGGCGGATCTAGAAATTTGGATCAGTGGGAGCACAATATACCGAACAAAATAAAAAATAAATATAAACAATATTTTAACACAAAATCATCAACAATAATTAGTAAATTACATTTTACAACTGTAGTCTACGAATTTTCATCTTCTAAGAGAGACCGAGAGTGAAATGGAAATTGGAATTAAGGGTGCCCTTTAAAAATTTGAGTGAGGGCATTAGTATAATTTACAAATTAAAACTATAAAATATGTATATATTAAAAGAAAAAAATCTGAGAGGGGGCAGTTCCCCTAATGTGCGTCCGCCCCTGGGTACTATTGGTTGGAGGGGAAGAGATTTATAGAAATGATATATTATTAATTCATTGTTCATTCTTTTCTTTTTTTTTGGCACATTTCATCTTACCCATTTAGTTTTTATCGAATATATACTTTGTCATTATTATTTAAATGCATAATAGTGAAAAAATCCGCCTAAGTAAGAAATACAATAACTAGTGTATATAGTACGAAATTGAGATATTCAATTCACCAAACAAAGACATCAAAGATTAGCACTTACTGCCATTTCAATATGTCGCCAATCATTTTCCTAAGAAAAGAACCCCTTTTTCGGATTAATAATATAATGAACTAATTTACAATATGAATTATAAAAAGTTTCTCTTGACATGATCTGATTTCATTAACTTTAAAATATATATGCTACTTTTGGTCATAAAATTCTTGATTTTAATAGCCTTGCTTATGCTTTTCAATTTAGGAAAAATAAAATATGAAAAGCGCATTCGACCATATGTATAATACCAAAAAAAAAATGACTGCTAAATTTAAATAATCATTGGAGAATACAAGTTATTAAAATACATGGAAGTCGAAACTCGAAAGTCGAAACAAGATTACAAGGACTTTAACGAGTAATAAGCTTAGTCAAAGATTGACATTAAATATGGAAAAAAGGTTGAAAATTACATAATATAATAATAAAATTGCCAAAAAAAAACATTTTTATTAATCTGTGAAATGTTGCTGGGTTATGACACTCTTATCCCCCCAATATTCATAGACTTCGATTTTTGCACTTGATGATATTCCCCATCGAAGGCAATCTGGCTTAAAAATTTGAGGGAAATTATAATTTTTCGCTTTAACAAGTACTAAATATTGTAGGTATCTCGCATTCTTCATAAAGAATCTCACCATCATCACCGGCAGCTCGTTAAGTGTGAATCCCCTCACTTTAACAATATTTAGAAATGGAAATAGTATAGGGCACTCGCTCAAGTATTTCCTCCCATAAAAGTCCCAATAAATACTATTCCCAAATGCATTATTTTCAAGCTGCAAATAAATAAAAAAAGGTTAATCAATAAAAAAAACTATATAATTATCTAGAAAAAATAAAAATAAAAGTTGAATTATTTTCCCCTTAACTTACATCAATAAAAACTCTCTCAACCTGTGGGCATTTCTTGAGAAAAATAACAATGTCAGAAGGATTTATATAACTTTCTCTTGCCACAACCAAGTTAAATTCCTTCAATTTCCATAAATAAAAATCCACCTCCTTATACTCATTCTCCTCAAATCTAGCACATAGCCCCTGCATATATAACCATAAAATAAAATTAAAACTAAATTTATAAGTGACAAAAAAAAATCTTATAATATGAAAAAAAAAAATGGTAAAAATTATGAAATTACCTCAAGAAAAGTACTGCTAATTTTGAGGCTCTTAACATATGCAAGACTTATCATCATATCCCTTCTGTGAGAAATCAGCTGAAAACGCCTAGGATATGTGATATCAAGTATCACATCATTCAATTCTGGTAATTCACTCTCAAATTTGAACTCACAAATTTTGCCTTGATAATGGAGTGTACAAAGATGAGGAGCATTTATAGCAATTGAATCAACATCTGAACAATTTTTTACCACCAACATTTTGAAATTACCCTTAGACCCTAGAGATGGAATCTTGAGGTCGAAAACGAAACCGCAATTTATTAGTTGTAAAGTTCTCAAAGCCAAACAGTTCACAAATATTGCTTGGATTGATACAGGATGAGCTCTTACGTGTTCGAAGGTAAGATCCCTCAAATGACTTAGGCCATTTGAGTTAAACGGTAAATGTAACTCGCAATTAACGAGTTTTACAGTTTTTATGCTCTCAAAATCTATGAGTTCATAACTGAGCGTAAACATTTTACCCGACGGGGTAAAATCTAATTCTAGTTCGTTTATACCTAAACGAACTGCACTAGCTATCCAGTAAGATATTAGGACTGTCTCACCATTCGCGTCGAAGTACAGCCTAAATCTATCTGCACTAGGGTTTGAGTGGTGATGAAAAAAATTGTTAACAATGTTTTTGAACTCATCTTTCGATAAGTTCTCTGCGAAGTTTCTGTCGAATGAAAAATCGCGACAGAATTTCCAGGAATACCTAAACCTTCTCGAAAGGACCGAGAGCCTGTGAGCGTCCTTTATTGGAAGAAAGGAAGTTATCCTCTCAACCACATCATCAGCCATATCAGAAATTATAATTCTGTTATGGGATCTTTGAGAGTGTGACACAAGATGAGTTTGCTGTTCTGGAGCAGCCATTATAATTGAATAATTGTGTGAAAAATAAAAGTTTGATACACAAAAACTATGTTTGTAAAAAGTGAGACAATTCGAATGCAATGCAACATGTGAGAAATCAAACGGATTTATATAGGAATTGTTTTTCAGGGTTTAGGCTGTTTTGATGTAACAGATAGGATTTATTTTCTAATTATTAGTAAATTGCCAGTATACAGATTTTTCTCGTCATGAAATTTTGGAAGTTTTCTTATATTATCTCTATTAGATTTGTTAGCAATTCGGCATTAGGATAGCCAGGTATTATATGTTCGGTTTCTGACTAAAATATTAGTAAATAGTAGTCCATCATCAATTTCTAAAATCTGGACAGGATTAAAGGAAACTAATTAATATGAAAACAATACAATATGCAAATATCAGCAAATTCTAAGGACTGTTATCACTTTTTTCTAGGAAAAAAAGAAATTGAGGGAATCTAGACGAAATTTTATATTTATTAGTAAGTAATACCAATATATATTAAAGAGAAACTTTAATAAATTATCATTATCTTATAATGTATTTAGCCAACTGTTTATTTTATTTATAAAAATTTTGCTAATACATGTCTAGAGATGATTACAATTATAGTTTACAAAATTGAATGCATTTTATAATTTTGCGTCATCATAATTAAGACTCGTTTAATTATGAAATAGCTGTAATTCCTTCTTATAAATTGACTCATTTAATTAAAACTAATGGAATTACTGTAATTATATTTCAATATATAAAGAAAAAGAAAATTATAATACTAAAGTGCCAACTGTAAATTTATATTACTGTAATTGTAATATTACAATGGTGCTTACAGCAAATTTCATGTATTGCACCTTTTGTCCATGAGTATTCATATCTGTACAAGTTGTTATGGTATTTCCCTCCATAAGTTTAATTTTAGCGCGACTGTTGGTCAATATATAATCATGAAACAATCAACATTTAGACATGTTTGAAAACACATTTAATTGACAAATTTAAATAATATATCAATAGTAGAATTTATCAAATTTAATTAATCAATAATATAATCATCAGTAGTTACTTTTATACTCTATTTACTTGCATAAACTAATTTCACATAATGAATTTATAAGAAATGCTGTCTAATATTGTATAAATGCTTGAGAAAACAAATTTACCTTCAAGAAGAGATGAGCGCCAATTTTGTGCGCAATTCCACCACGTCCTGTCGCTCTTGCATCCCCATCCTAGAACATGCAATTTTCATTTGATGTACTCAGAAATTTTTTTGTTGTGATCTTTATTTCAATAGTAATTTCTCTAGGTATGAGTTTAAAATCATTGTTAACAAGTTAGACTTAAGGAATATTTCGATGTCAATGGGGAAGCACATTATGCCACACTCTCAATCTTCCCATTAGAAAATTATAGTTTCTGATATGGCTGATGATGTTGTTGAGAGAATAGTCTCCTTTCTTCCAACTAAAGGAAGCTCACAAGCTCTCGATTCTTTCTAGAAGGTTTAGGAACTCTTGAAAGTTCTATCATGATTTTTCATTTTACAAAAACTTCGATGAGAACTTGTGAATAGATGAGACATTGTTGACAAGTTTATCATCATTCAATCCTAGGGCAGATAGATTTACGCTATATTACGATGTCAATGGAAACAACCCTAGTGACGTCTTATTGGATAGATCTTAGATCTCATCAATAAAATGTTTATACTCATTACCGTTTACCTCAAAATGCCCTAGCAAGTATTTTTGTAGGGATGCAACCAGGAGGTTTTGACAAAACTAAAACCTACCCCACTAGATTTCCTGAAACACGTAACCCACTTTGCCTCGTTAGATTAGAGGATTAGTTCAGGGTTGAGTGAGAATACGAAAAAAAAATACCACAAAAATTAAAAGAAACAAATTAAACAAAAGAATCATGCCCTCAGTTGAGGTAAAACTCACAAGTTTTGTTATGGTCAGCAAAGAAGAAATATATTAGTACAATCCAATTAGAACACTAAAGACGACTCTATATAACTTTAATTTGTTAAAAATCATTTATATAAAATGGCAAATAAGAAATAGACAGAAAATATAGAATTATAAAGTAATAAAAGAGTGATGGACACATAAAAACAAAGTGATGGATGGTGATTATATATATATATATATATATATATATATATATATATAAAGTGATGAATGAAACAAAAACAAGAAAAGATATGAGAATAAAGTGATGTAGCGTAGACGTTATATAGAACAGAAAGTCTCCGTAAATAGAATGTGAGAATCAAGAGGATAATTTTTCCGAGATTTTTGGTAACCTATTGAGGAAAATAAATAAATGAAAAATCTAACGCTTTTGTTATAAAATGAAAATTTTCTACAGCGGTGATTAAAATTATTGATTTTAAATGGAATAGAATGACACCGCAACGCATTAAGGTACATATTGAATGCGAAACATATCCATAAGAAAAATATAAATAGACGTGATAATTTCTCCGAAAACTGAAAATATACAATGAGAAGTAAGGAATATATCAGATTAAATGAAATGATAATTTCTCCTAAATTTTTTGCTATTGTAACAAATAGGGCAATTTATGGATTGGGGTATCATCCATTCCGCTCAACAAATTTACAGAATTATGTGTTCAGACAATACTGAAGTTCCACGGGTCCAATTTGAACTAGAAAATTAAGCAAACCACAGTAAGGGGGAAAAAGGCACCGATATTTATAATTAATTAATCATCTTGAAAGATGATTAGACGGCAACAAATAGGTGAAATTTTATGATGGATCGAGACCAATGGTCTAGGTCCACAATTCACCATTGGATCCGGGTATAATTTAGTAAATGCCCCCTTGGGGGATCCAATGGTGAATTCTGAACCGAGATCAATGATCTCAATCCAGCATAGAATTGCCCCAACAAATAGCAGAAAAACACGGACCAATTTCATACATGATTGACAATTATTTCGTTGTATGTTCCCCACTTCCCCTATCTTCTTATCGTCAAATAAAAGTATGTTAAACCAAACTGTTAAACCCCCCCCCCCCCCCCCCCCAAAACCACCACAATGTAGACCTCATCACAAATGGCAGATTGACGATTTGATGGGTTAATCTAGGATTAAGTGTTTAAAAACTCACATTTTTGCAATCGAATTTAGTTTTAACTTTTTATGAGCAGCTAATCGCATATATATATATATATATATAATAATTTAATTAATCACTCTCATGTAATACCTCTTATTTCACAATTGATATATGGTTTCTTATTTGCTCAAATATATTTGTATTTTATTATTATAGGTATGCATTTATTGAATAGGTGATAAATTATCATTTGATTTAAAAAAAATCTTGACAACACGATGGTATTGCAGATAGAAAAAAAAATTATTGGTGGATAGAAAAAAATAAATAAACCTTGATCTCTAAGCATATGTTAAATTCTACAGCATAGTTAAAAATAAAAATTAAATTCTTGAAAACACGACGGTATTGCAGATAGAAATAAACTTTATTTGTGGATAGAAAAAAATAAATAAACATTGGTCTCTAAGCATATGTTAAATTCTACAACATAGTTTATGACATCCTTCTAATATCCTTTTTTGATTTTTCCGGGGTAAAATCGTCAGATCAAGTTTTCCTGCCTCACTTTGGACCCTTTTTTGATTTTTATGCCTTACTTTGATCCTTTTTTCGATTTTTTACATTTTTGCCTACCCAATTTTTTTATTATTATTTCCAATGCCACATCAAGATAAGTCAATTTAATTGCGACTTGATCAAATTACATATAATTAAATTTATCATGTAGTTGGTCAAGTTCAACTAAAATTATTTATCATGTAGTTAGTTGAGTTCAACTAAAAAAAAAAAAAAATCTCTACCTAAAATGTATGAAATATATATTAAAATATATATTTCATTTATTCTATCAAAACTCAATTATAAAATGGCTAACTTCACCATTTTATAATTGAGTTTTGATAGAATAAATGAAATATTTTTTATGATAAATATTTATAATTTAAATCTAATCATTAATTGCATTTAGTATATTAATTACTTTTATAAAAAGCAAAGGACAAGTATCACCAATAAAATCGCAAAAAATTAATAAACTAAATGCAATTGATTAGATTTAAGTAATAAATATTTATAGTAAAAGAATTAATTTATTCTATCAAAATTCGATTATAAAACGGTGCAGTTAGTCATTGATATAATATCTTTTTTTAAATATATATTCCATACGTTTTAGATAGAGATTTTTTTTTTAAAAAAATTTAGTTGAACTCAACTAATTACATGATAAATTAATTATATGTAATTTAATCAAGTAGCATACAAATTTGAATTGTCTTGAAGTGGCATTGGAAATACTAAAACTATTTTATTTTGTGGGGGGTTGGGGGGGCAATAACGTAAAAAACCGAAAAAAAGGACTAAAGTGGGACATAAAATACGAAAAAGGGACCAAAGTGAGACAGAAAAATATGTTCTAACGATTTTACCCCTGAAAAATTGATACATCCAACCAAAACTTGCCGGAACGGATCAAAGTGAGAAGAAATCATAACATTAGGGACGGTAACGTAACAAAAAAATACTTTAGGGAGCAAAGTGATACACATTTGATACTTCAGGGACTATTAGTGACATTATCCAAAATAAGAACATGATACTTTTGTTGCAATGATAGAATAAATTTATAGGTCTTAACATAAAAACTTAAAATGTATGTTGTTAGATTATTTTTTTAATGCCTCATAATTAAAAATTTAATACTAAAGTATATTTCGGTCGAAAGGCTTGTAATTTTAGAGTCATGAACTAATTTAATTTTAGCATTTTGTGACTTTAGAAATAACAAACTTATGGGTTTAGACTTGTATATTTTTCCAAGACATTTTGAATCATGTGTTTTTGTTCATTGTACAATTTTGGAGTTATTTTGTGATAATACTTTTTTAAGTCATATTTTTTGTTTGACTTAGGGAGGGGAGGGGGGACCCTAAAGAAGATAAACTAGCCCGACAAACCCGGGAACGTAGTCGTAACAAGGGGCCATGTGGTGCCCTTTCTATCTAACTCCAACAACACTTTGGTTTCATCATTCGGATTATCCACGGCCCCTAGCTCTCGTTGTAACCCTTGTTTTGTGAGATAGTCCGCCATTTTGTTCGCCTCTCTATACACGTGTTGAGTGTCTACCCGCTAAGATCGGTCCAACATGTTTCTAATATTCTGGATAAGGTCGAAATATCTAAGGCTATGGGAAACTTCTTTCAATTCAGTTAGAGCTTCCCAGCTGTCAGTTTCCATGGTTAAATCCAAGAAGCCCTGGTCCCAAGTTTCCTTCAGCCCCTGATAGATGGCCTTCAGCTCAGCATGCAAAATGTTTTCTGCCTGAATGCAACCACAGAAGCCATGCAGCCACAATCCTTGTTCATCTCTTATCAGACCTCCAATTCCTGTCAACATGCAATCATTCTGTTCATCCCTCGTCACAGTCGCATCGACATTGAGCTTAACCCTATTCCTGGTAGGTTTAGTCCATCCCACCTGGAGATTATCCTCCACAACGTCAAAATCAATCTCGTGTGTGCATTTTAATTCTTCAATTCGCCGTTTCAGGTTAGTAAAGTTCATTTGGGGAGTGGTGTCGTCTTCTTAATGGAGTGATTCATTGTGAACCTGCCAAATTAAAGAAAGCGTCTCAGTAAACATGTTAGCCCAATTGTTGCACCATTCATACCTATTTACGTGAGTTGTGAGGTTCCAGTCGATCCAGTCTGAGACATTGAGAGAGAAGAATTGCGACTGATATCGACAATCGACAAGAGAGGTCCAAACATGCTTAGCCTATGGGCAGTCTCGAATGGCGTGGATAGTGATCTCCTCGGGGCAATTACAGAATTTGCATGTCGCATCACTAGATATATGTCTGGCATGAATATGAGACTTGGTGAGGAGTCTATCCTGGCGAGAAAGCCATAGCAAGAATTTTCGGCGAAAGGTCCCTCTCAGTTTCCAAACCCATGCCCAGTTCTTGGCTTCTCTAGGATTATGTGAGCCCCCCGCTAAAGTATCATAAGCGCTTTTGCACGAGTATTTTCCGTTAACATCATGTTTCCAAGTCACCAAGTCCAGCATGTCCGTCCTATTGTCCAGCGATATAGCATTGAGTTCACGAATGAGGGTCTCTGGAATCTGAGATAGCTCCTGCCAATTCCAGCCTGCTCCCCGGATGCAGTAGCTAGCCACGATTCTGTTGAGAGTGTTCTCGTCCAGCTGGATATCTACAAGGTGATCAAGAGTTGACTCCCTTAGCCAAAGATCCTTCCAGAACTTGATTAGTTTACCATTACCAAGCTTCCAACTGATCCCTTGTTCAAGAAGTGGAAAGGCTACTTGGAAATTTCTCCAAGTATGTGAAGTATTACACCGAGCCCCAGCCCGTCTGCGAAAAATATATTTATAACGAAGAACCTGGACCCACAGCTTCGAGCTGTCCTAGAGAAGTTGCCAGCCTAGCTTCCCCAAAAAAGCCATATTTACATAACGTGTTCGACGAAGACCCAATCCGCCTTCTTCTTTCTTCCAACAGAGAGTCTCCCAAGACAATAAGTGAAGTTTACGTCGAGTAGAAGACGCTCCCCATATAAATTGTTTATTCGCTCAATCCACCTCATCTCATATGCTCACTGGGAGTAGTGAGGTTTGCATGTAGTATGATGGGATTGTAGAAGTCACTAATTTTACTAGCGTTGCATGTCCTGCCAAAGCAAGTTGATTTCTTTTCCACCCCGCTAGCTTTTTATTCACTCGGTCCACCAAGAATTGGTAGTCTTTTTTGAGAGTTCGATAAAGGTGGAGAGGGGCTCCAAGATATTTTCCAAGATTGCAAGTGTTAGTGAGCTGGGCCCGATAAGCTACCATACGGGAGATCCAATTGGTGTGTTTCTCGAAAAGAAGATGTTAGACTTGTGTTTGTTGACCGCCTGTCCTGACATATTACAGTAATCTTCAAGAATATTACAGATGATGTCGATTTGACGAATATCTGCTTTGCCGAAAATGAGGAGATCATCAATGGACATCAAGTGGGAAAGTCTAGGGCCGTGTCTCGAAGTCGGGACCCTACGCCAGATTCCCCTCTCCACGGCATAGGTAATCATAGAGCCTGGTTTCTCAATACAAAAAATAAATAAGCACGGGAATAGGGGGTCCCCTTGCCTCAAACCCCGCTTGGGAGTGAACCATTCAGTCTGATCTCCGTTCCATAAAAGAGAGAGTTTGGCCGAGTTAGTACACTCCATAATTAACCGGGTCCAATTCTCGTGGAATCCCATCTCATTGAGAACATTCTCTAGGAAAGACCAATTGACTCGATCATACGCTTTTTCAAAATCAATTTTTGAAATAAAGTAGCTCTTGGACTCTTTGAGGTACCTTAAACTGTGAATAGTTTCTTGGGTGATAATGACGTTATCTAATGTCTGTCTCCCTTTTATGAAACTACTCTGTGTTTGGGGTATCAAAGAATCCATAAGAGGACACAAGAGGTTAGCCATAGTCTTGGTAATAATTTTGAGAACACGCTACATAGGCTAATTGGTCTGAACTTAGAGAGCATCGAAGTATCTTTATCTTTAGGAATAAGAATGATAAGAGATTCATTGATACCTGAGGGGATACTACCTGTTTGGATGGACTTCTGAACGAGTTCACTGATTGAGTCACCAATTGAATCCCAACATTTTTGGTAAAAAGTCAGTGCAAGCCCATCAGGACCCGGGGACTTAGTCGGATGCATTTGCCAAACCACATCTTTAACCTCCTCCTTGGAAACGAGGCTTTTAGTAACGTGATATGAGTGTTAGATAAGGTAGGAAAGTGCGGTGTGGGCTTGTATGGAGCAGACTCGCTACCCGAGTCATAGAGTTTCTTTAAGAATTTCACTGCCATGGTGCGTAAAAGGGTAGGATTCGTGACCCACTCCCCACTATCGGACTTGAGGGTATTAATTCTTGATCGGTTCTGTTTGGCAGTAGCGGTAGTGTGGAAGAAACGGGTATTCGAGTCCCCCGTTTTCATCTAACGAATTCTCGATTTTTGCTTACTTAAGATCTCTTCCTGTTGAAGCGTGGTTTGATATTCAATAGAGAGCTTAGCTTCCAATTTTTGTAGGGATCGCCGAAACTGAATCGATTGAGCCCTTTGAATGCCGTTAATCCGAACAAGGAGATTTCTTTTTCTTTTGAAAATGTTACCAAAAACCTCATAATTCCACTTTTTCATGGCTTCAGTAAGGGCATGTACCCTCTCGTGCATGTTCATGTGATTGTTCAAGTTCCAATTTTAAGCCACCAGATTGTTAAAATCTGGATGGGTAAACCACGCCAATTGAACCCGGAACGACTTCTTTGCATTATTGTCGGTTCGGGCTGCCAAAGTATCGAGCATGATGGGAGAGTGATCCGATCCCACTCTTGGGAGGTGGGTAACCTTAGCCTGAGGATAGTCTGTAGCCCAATCCATATTGCTAAGTGATAAGAGGTGTTTTTACGTGTTTTTAAGACCGTAATTCTTATGATTTGGATTCACTTATTGCTTAAATCGTGTCACATTTGCATTTAATAGGTGTGTTAAGTGAATACAGGTAATAAATGAGAATACATGAAGAAAAGGGAAGAAAAACGATGTACAAAACAAGTTCAAGCATGTTTTTCAACACCGAGGCGGTTTATACATCTCCTACCACATTCGAGCGATAATTCCGTACATTTCGAGACCGACTTAGACAAAGTTTCCTTCTACAAAGTTTTAGATGTATGTCTTAGCTTCAAATGGGAACTTGAAACATCCAAATCGGAGGTATATAGAGATAATTGTGAAGGAAATACGATTGATGTGCCGAACAGAGAAGTACATGTGCCAGGATACGCCCCAGCGCCCTCCTAGTCATGCCTAGGCATGGATAGTCCGAATGTTACTCCTTTTTCAACCTAAATTCCAGCCTTATATGATGGGTAAGAATCACTTTTGGCCATAATTCAGCACATGTGTTGAGAGGTTGTCATAAGTGTGTTTCTTGGTAGATTTACTTTATGGGCGCCAAATCAGAAACAACCTCCATGTTGAAACGTAATTTAGGTATACTTAGAGACCGAATTGGACAACATGTCTTTCTGTAAAGTTGTAGATCTATGTGTTATCTGAACATGGGGACTTGAATCATCCAATTTGGAGATCTTTGGAGAAGTTTATGAGGAAAATACTAAGACTGCGCTGGAAAGCAAGAAAATGGCAGCATGCATGTGTTTTGTTGAAGTTTTCACATGGTTATGCTTGGTGGAATTCTTAATGGCCGAAAGTTCAGCATTTTCTTAGCTGGTTGGAATCTTAAAAGCCAAACTTTAAGCATCACCTTAGGTGGAATTCTCATTGGGGAACTTTAATGGGAATTCTTAATGCATACTTTAGTGGAATTTTGGCTATAAAAGGAGGGGGAACCCATACTCTTCATCATTCACTATCAATTTCAGATTCTTAGAGGAGAGGGGGGCAGCCCCTAATCTGATTTCTCCACCATTCATCACCATTCTTCATCACTCTTGGAGGGGAAAACTAGAGGAAGGAAAAGAGCTTGGGGATTGAAGGCTCAACTTCAAGATCCATCATTATTCACTTTTGAGGGAGTTTTTATAGCTTTTCATTTCAATTATGTCTATGAACATGTGTATTAATTCATTTATGTTTTTCATATTATCCATTATGAACTAAATTCATAAGACTAGGGCCATGTAAGGCCAAATTGTGATATATGCTTATAATAGATGATTGTTGAGGTTGTTCTTATATTGTTATGTGATGTGAATTTGTGTTTTTGCCTATCTTGCATATACTTGATCACTATATGTTAGAATCTTATGCCTAGGTTAATATTTCGGGAGAAAATTGACTTAGGGTGCAAGAAATTCACATCATGACCCGTAACTAATGAGGAATTGCCCTAGACATAGGTAAAGATTCCCGGGTGAAGTTGTTCGATTCAAATCGAGTGAACTCTAGTACGTTAATGCATGTTTAGTGGTTAGATTTCCGGATAGGAATCTTTGGGAAATCACGATCTAAGCATAGGAGTTTATACGCGAGACATCGGTTATTCTCTACCCTCGGAGTTCTCACCATAACAATATAAGCGTAATCCTTCAACTAGAATCTTTATAAGTATAATTGATCAATTTGAACCTAGCATGTGCCTTAGTCTCCTTTTATACTTTGTGTAAAATCAATTGTGTAATCTTGTTCTTATTGTATGCATTTTACCTATAATTTACTTTAATTATATTTGTTCTTTTTTTCGTTAAAATCATAAACTAAAATTCAAGTCTCCGTGGTTCGACAATCCGGACTTTTAGTCCACTTATTACTACACACGACTAGTGCACTTGCTATCATAGCACGTTGGTTTTTAGCGTGTCAAGTTTTTGGCGCCGTTGCCGGGGACTTGTTCATTTTAGTTTTTGATTTTTCGTTTAAATTTTCCTAATTCTTAGTTCTTCGTTTATTTCTAACCTTTCTTTTATTTTATTATTCTAATTTTGTTTTTTGTGTTTAATTGTTAGGTGTAATTTGTGGTGCATGACCCGCTCTTCTAACGAGCCTCTATACAATTTTGAGCCGGAGATAGAGCGTGTTCTTCGATCTAGTAGACGCGCTCGAGAAATGGCCGACAATCTAAATCCAAATGGAAATTTTCCTGACATAAATCTTCCGGAAAACAGGGAATGGTTGCAAAATCTATTCCAAGCTATGCAACCGGCACCTCCTCAAAGACTTCCATCGGTCCGAGAAAGTTTACCTCCAAGGGTCCACACTATACCGGGGCCCGTAGTCTTTCCAAATTTCTTTGCACCAAATTATCACATTCCGTCACACATCTTTAGCATGGTGCAAAGCGAACCCTTCTATGGAGAGCCCCATGAATCACCTCATGAGCATTTGGAGACTTTAGACGATACTCTCATGACTACCCAATTTCATCCACGGGATCTCGATGCAATTCGTCTAAGAGTCTTCCACTTCTCATTAAAGGAAAGGGCGACCATGTGGTACAAATCTCTACCACCCCAATCCATCACAACATGGGGACAATTGGTCGATGCCTTTTTGAGCAAATTCTTTCCACCCTCCAAAATCAATGAGCTAAGGAGCACATTAAGGAGTTTAAGCAGGGGAATCATGAGTCCTTAGCCGAGGCATGGGCTAGATATAAAAACATGCTCCGAAAATGTCCGGATCACAACCTAAGATTGAGCGAGCAAGTATTACGATTCCATGATGGAGTCCGTTCGCGCATCCGAAATAGGCTCAATGCCGGCGCCGGTGGTGATCTCCTTGGGCTCGATTGCCAAAGTGTGTGGGACAAGATTGAGCAATTAGCCCGGGAAGATGAACTCTATCCCGATGATGAAGAAATCACACCCACTAAAAAGATTGCTTGTGTTCAAGAGTTGGGCGAAGAAGTTGCTTTGGAAACAATGGTTGGCAATGTAAACTATGTTGGAAATGCCAATCGACCTCAATTGAACTTCCATGTGCCCGAAAATTTTCCAAGGAGGCCCAATCCGGCACAAAATGCCCATCCCGGCGTCTATCAAGCACCAAGGCCCCCATTCAACAATAACCAAGCTCAAAGGCAAGGTAATCCTCATATACAAAGGCAACCGAAGAGCGTCTTGATGAACAAATAAAGAAATCGGATTCAGCAATCAACGAACTCCGTACTATGATGAAGGATATAATGATGGACATGAAGGATTTAAAGACACAAATGGGTCAAATGGAAAAGGCGATCAGTGAGAGAGCCCCGGGAACTTTACCAAGTGACACAGAAAAAAACCCGAAGGAGCAATGCCATGCCATCACCTTAAGAAGTGGCAAACAGGTAGTCAATGATGTTGTTCGCATTTCCACGCCCGAGCGCCTCGATGAGAACGCCCAGGCACCGGAATCAATCCACAGTGAACGAATGCTTCGCAATTGTGCGCCCGAGCGTCCCGATGATCACGGTCAGGCGCCCGAGACCCAGCGCCTTGGCGCCGATTGTCGCGCCCAGGCGCCACCTCCTGAACCCTCCACAGCGGGCTCTTCAACTCCAACGCATCCTCCCATCGAGGTCCGTCTGCCATTTCCTAATGCACATAGAAAGAAAAAAAAGGAGATGGATCCAAGTTTCCTTCGAATCTTAGCAATTCTTCGTGAGGTTAGAATTAATATTCCTTTTATAGACGCAATTTTACAAATACCAAATTACGTGAAATTTTTCAAGGATATTTTATCCAACAAACAAAAGTGGGAGGAAAACGAAACGTTGTGCCTAACCGAGGAATGCTCCGCCGTATTGCTTAATAAATTACCAATGAAACTTGAAGACCCTGGGAGTCTCACTATTCCTTGCACGATTGGGCCATTATCCTTCGAAAAAGTTTTGTGTGACTCGGGAGCTAGCATCAACCTCCTCCCGTACTCTCTTTTCAAAAAGTTGGGCCTTGGTAACCCAAAGCCGACTTCAATGAGCCTCCAACTTGCCGATAGATCAATCAAGAGACCACGGGGAATAATCGAAGATGTAATCGTTCAAGTCGACAAATTCTATTTCCCGGTTGACTTTGTGGTTCTTGATATGGAGGAAGATGTTGAGGTACCCCTGATCCTAGGAAGACCATTCCTAGCCACTGGTAAGGCGGTAATCGATATTGCCAATGGTAAGCTAACCTTAAATGTGGGAGATGAAAAGGTCACCTTTGATGTTTTTAAAGTGCTTAAACACCCATGTGATCCTGACTCATGTTTACGCATCGATGTATTTGATATGTTGATTGATGAGACTTTTCAGGCACAAATGGTAGATGACCCATTGGAGACATGTCTTTCCAAATCTATGGATGTCGATTCAGCGAGTGAAGAACAATTGGAAACCATGTTTAGCGTAGAGAAGCCACCTCTTTACCACGTCATTGGAGCTAAAAAATTAGAAAGATCACTCTTGGCTCCTCCTCGCCCTTCTATCGAAGAGGCCCCTATCCTTGAGCTTAAACCATTACCATTACATTTGAAATATGTATTTTTAAATGATAATGAGACTCTACCTTTAATTGTCTCATCTTCTTTGACAGGAAAACAGGAGGAGCGACTCATGAGAGTATTGAAGGCCAACAAAAAGGCCTTCGGGTGGAAAATTGCGGATATAAAAGGCATAAGTCCAGCGGTGTGCATGCACAAAATACTCATGGAGGAGTCCGCAAAACCTACACGCCAACCACAAAGACGGTCAAATCCACAAATACAAGAGGTGGTAAAGAAAGAGGTTATAAAACTACTCGATGCAGGTATAATCTATCCTATCTCTGATAGTGCATGGGTAAGCCCGACTCAAGTAGTACCCAAGAAGGGCGGAATAACTGTGATAGAAAATGCGAACAATGAATTAATCCCTACTCGAATGCTTACCGGGTGGCGTGTGTGTATAGATTATCGCAAGTTAAATGATGCCACTCGTAAGGACCATTTCCCCCTCCCATTCATTGACCAAATGCTTGAAAGGTTAGCTGGACATGATTTTTATTGTTTTCCAGATGGGTATTCCGGCTATAACCAAATTGCCATAGCCCCCGAGGACCAAGAGAAAACAACTTTCACTTGTCCCTATGGCACGTTTGCTTATAGGCGAATGCCGTTTGGATTATGCAATGCCCCGGCCACATTTCAACGATGTATGATGGCGATCTTTCATGACATGGTTGAAGAATTCTTTGAGATTTTTATGGATGATTTTTCTGTTTTTGGAACCTCATTTAACACATGTCTTGATCATTTGGACCGTGTTCTAAAACGCTGTGAGGAAACAAATCTTGTTTTGAATTGGGAAAAATGTCATTTTATGGTCCGGGAAGGGATTGTGCTAGGTCACAAAATCTCCCAAAAAGGGATTGAAGTGGACCAAGCCAAGATTGAGGTAATAGAAAAGCTTCCTCCACCTACATCGGTGAAAGCCGTGAGGAGCTTTCTTGGTCATGCTGGCTTCTATAGGCGATTTATCAAAAAATTTTCCAAAATTGCAAAGCCGTTATCTAACTTGCTTGTCAAAGATGCACCATTCAATTTTGATTCCCTTTGTTTACAGGACTTCATAACTCTTAAGGAGCTATTGATATCTGTTCCCATCATGGCACCTCCCGATTGGAGTTTACCCTTCGAATTGATGTGTGATGCTAGTGATACCGCGGTGGGTGCGGTCCTTGGCCAAAGGAAGGATAAGGTATTTCGAACCATCTACTATGCTAGTAAGACTTTAAATGATGCACAAATGAATTACGCAACCACGGAAAAAGAATTACTAGCCATAGTATTTGCATTTGACAAGTTCCATGCTTATCTCATTTTGAATAAAGTAATTGTGTACACTGATCACTCCGCATTAAAATACTTGCTTGCCAAAAAAGATGCCAAACCTAGACTCATTAGGTGGATTTTACTTCTTCAAGAATTTGACATAGAAATTAAGGATAAGAAAGGAGTAGAAAATGTTGTTGCCGACCACTTGTCTAGGATAGAGATTCCTAAGCCTGAGTGCGTGTTTGATAAACCTATTTATGAGGAGTTTCCCGATGAGCAATTGTATGCTATACTTCATAATGATGCTCCTTGGTATGCCAATTATGCAAATTATCTTGTCACGGGAGTTCTTCCTCCGGATATCATTTATCATCAAAAGAAGAAATTCTTATTTGATGTGAAGCGATATTTGTGGGACGAACCATATCTATTTAAGATTTGTGCAGATGGCCTCATTCGACGATGTATCCCCGAGGAGGAAATAGCATCAATTCTCGCCCATTGTCATGATATGTCGGTAGGTGGTCACTTTGGACCCTCTAAAACAGTGGCTAAAGTGCTTCAATCAGGTTTCTTTTGGCCTACTCTTTCTAAAGATGCATTCTTGTATGTTCAATCTTGTGATAGGTGTCAACGAACAGGTAACATCTCTAAAAGACACGAAATGCCATTGAATAACATGCTTGAATGTGAACTATTTGATGTATGGGGTATTGATTTTATGGGACCCTTCCCTAGTTCTTGTTCCAATAAGTATATTCTTGTTGCGGTCGACTATGTCTCCAAATGGGTCGAAGCTGAGGCTTTACCAACTAATGATGCTCGGGTGGTTACTCGATTTTTAAAAAAAAGGATTTTCACTCGTTTTGGAACTCCTAGAGCAATCGTTAGTGACGGGGGCACCCATTTTTGTAACAAACAATTCGAGCACTTACTGAACAAGTACGGGGTACGGCATAAAATCTCAACCCCATATCATCCTCAAACGAGTGGTCAAGTGGAGGTGTCGAATCGGGAGATTAAACGCATTCTTGAAAAAACGGTTAACGCATCTAGAAAAGATTGGTCCCTTAAACTAGATGACGCCTTGTGGGCATATAGAACCGCGTTTAAAACTCCGATTGGCATGTCCCCATATCGCCTTGTCTTTGGAAAAGCATGTCATTTACCGGATGAGCTCGAACATCGCGCTTTTTGGGCTATTAAATTTCTAAATTTTGATTCTCAACTCGTAGGTACCAAGCAATTACTCCAATTACACGAACTTGAGGAATGGCGCCATCAAGCGTATGAGAACGCCAAGCTTTACAAGGAGAGAACGAAAACATGGCATGATAAGCGTATTATTCCCCGAGAATTTCATGAAGGAGACAAGGTTTTACTATACAATTCTCGCCTTTGACTTTTTCCCCGGAAGCTCAAGTCAAAATGGTCAGGACCATTTGTTGTATCTCGTGTGTATGCTTCTGGTGCCATTGAACTTATAACGGATAATGGACGAACCTTCATGACAAACGCCCAAAGATTAAAGCATTACATTGGGATTGACGGGTCGAGGGATAAAGTGACCATTCCCCTCCAGGATCTTTAGCGATTCTTTATCTCAAGTCGAGCTACCGACTCTAAACTAGCGCTTCTTGGGAGGCAACCCAAGTTTGTAAGTTTTCTTTTCTTTTTGCTTTCGTTTTTGTTTTGTTTAGTTTGTTTCTTTTTATTGTGTTCAAGCATGCACTTTGGGCATGTATGTTTTTCTTATGCTTGATGGTTTAAAAAGTTGAAGTGTTAGATATGATGCACATTTGGACCCCACCTTTAGAGATTCTTATTTTACTCGATAAGAGGAGAAACTTTGTAAGGATGTATTGGAAGCTTAAGGATGTTCTTCAATATCCTTGGTTGTAAGTGTTCTTTTATCTTTGTGTATGCCTGTTGTAACAACATTGGGGACAATGTTGGATTTAAGTTTGGGGGTAGAAGAGTATCTGTTTTGAATATTGAAAATGCAATCCTAATTTTTAACTTGAATTTGGGGAAAGTTTGTTTGATATCATGTTTATATGCTTCTTTGTTGAGAAAATCAAGCATGAAAAATTTTTAGTCCTTCCAATTGATGCATTGAAATTGATTTACTTGGAAAAATGACATGAATTCTTGAAATAATCTGAATTTAATGGAATATATATATCTTTGAAATTGCTCGTGGAGACCTTAGACTAGAATTGATTCTTTAGATGATTCACAATGCACTTAAATCGAAGGTAGAGGAGTTGAGAGGATAACCATCTTGAGACACTTAAGGAATTATTCCCAGAAATATTAACTTAGATTTCTCATAAGGTTATAAGTTGAGTAGTAATTTTATATGCTAACAATGAATTGAAAAGGTTGAATTTTGGTATGACCAAAAGTGGTCAGGCTAATACGTACCGGAGGTGAAAAGTTTCATGACTATATACTGTACTATTATGCTAATTTGAGCTATGCTCAAGCCAAAAGAAGTGAATTGTTTAAAAGATCTAGTTTTATTTCGTGGCCTTTGATACTCAAGTGATTAAATCCTTAGGAGTGTCTCTACACTTAATGCCCTAAAATTGTCTAGTTTGGGAGTCATTGGTCTAAAACTTGTTACATGGGTGTCATAGAAAGCCTAATGGAATAAAACATTGCACATGATCTAGCCTTAATGAAGTTTAATGGAAATTCCATATGAATTGAATGTTGAATATTTGAGATAATGAAATTTAAATGGCTATGAGATTTTCTATAATTCTTGTGCCTTGTGTTTAATCAAAAGTTGATAGATATGGGATTAATGTCCAAAATTTGGTAAGGATGCCTCTCAACTATAATACCCTAGATTTATTTTTCACTATACCCTAGGGAGTCATTTCAAGTATTGGTGTCACATGAGCAAAAGTAGTTGATATGTATATATATATTTGTAAACTTTAAAAGGTTGATTTTATGCCATTCATTCTTGTTGATCATATTGAGATGTGTTGATTCGGTTGGGATTGAAAATTTGCTAGATTTTGTGGGTATATCTTATGCAAACCCTCACGAGACTATAACTCGTCCTTTGAGGTAACTCAAAGGCTTGTTGCACCCGCTAAGTGCAATCGTTTACTCCACGAAAGTGAGTTAGTTAGTTGTTTTGTTTTCTCCCATTGAATGATGTTGGTCTTGACTTATAGCTCTTATTGCTAGAGGTCGAGCAATTGATAAGTTTGGAGGTGTTGATAAGAGGTGTTTTTACGTGTTTTTAAGACCGTAATTCTTATGATTTGGATTCACTTATTGCTTAAATCATGTCACATTTGCATTTAATAGGTGTGTTAAGTGAATACAGGTAATAAATGAGAATACATGAAGAAAAGGGAAGAAAAACGATGTACAAAACAAGTTCAAGCATGTTTTTCAACACCGAGGCGGTTTATACATCTCCTACCACATTCGAGCGATAATTAGGTACATTTCGAGACCGACTTAGACAAAGTTTCCTTCTACAAAGTTTTAGATGTATGTCTTAGCTTCAAATGGGAACTTGAAACATCCAAATCGGAGGTTTATAGAGATAATTGTGAAGGAAATACGATTGATGTGCCGAACAGAGAAGTACATGTGCCAGGATACGCCCTAGCGCCCTCCTAGTCATGCCTAGACATGGATAGTCCGAATGTTACTCCTTTTTCAGCCTAAATTCCAGCCTTATATGATGGGTAAGAATCACTTTTGGCCATAATTCAGCACATGTGTTGAGAGGTTGTCATAAGTGTGTTTCTTGGTAGATTTACTTTATGGGCGCCAAATCAGAAACAACCTCCATGTTGAAACGTAATTTAGGTATACTTAGAGACCGAATTGGACAACATGTCCTTCTGCAAAGTTGTAGATCTATGTGTTATCTGAACATGGGGACTTGAATCATCCAATTTGGAGATCTTTGGAAAAGTTTATGAGGAAAATACTAAGACTGCGATGGAAAGCAAGAAAATGGCAGCATGCATGTGTTTTGTTGAAGTTTTCACATGGTTATGCTTGGTGGAATTCTTAATGGCCGAAAGTTCAGCATTTTTTTAGCTGGTTGGAATCTTAAAAGCCAAACTTTAAGCATTACCTTAGGTGGAATTCTCATTGGGGAACTTTAATGGGAATTCTTAATGCATACTTTAGTGGAATTTTGGCTATAAAAGGAGGGGGAACCCATACTCTTCATCATTCACTATCAATTTCAGATTCTTAGAGGAGAGGGGGGCAGCCCCTAATCTGATTTCTCCACCATTCATCACCATTCTTCATCACTCTTGGAGGGGAAAACTAGAGGAAGGAAAAGAGCTTGGGGATTGAAGGCTCAACTTCAAGATCCATCATTATTCACTTTTGAGGGAGTTTTTATAGCTTTTCATTTCAATTATGTCTATGAACATGTGTATTAATTCATTTATGTTTTTCATATTATCCATTATGAACTAAATTCATAAGACTAGGGCCATGTAAGGCCAAATTGTGATATATGCTTATAATAGATGATTGTTGAGGTTGTTCTTATATTGTTATGTGATGTGAATTTGTGTTTTTGCCTATCTTGCATATACTTGATCACTATATGTTAGAATCTTATGCCTAGGTTAATATTTCGGGAGAAAATTGACTTAGGGTGCAAGAAATTCACATCATGACCCGTAACTAATGAGGAATTGCCCTAGACATAGGTAAAGATTCCCGGTGAAGTTGTTCGATTCAAATCGAGTGAACTCTAGTACGTTAATGCATGTTTAGTGGTTAGATTTCCGGATAGGAATCTTTGGGAAATCACGATCTAAGCATAGGAGTTTATACGCGAGACATCGGTTATTCTCTACCCTCGGAGTTCTCACCATAACAATATAAGCGTAATCCTTCAACTAGAATCTTTATAAGTATAATTGATCAATTTGAACCTAGCATGTGCCTTAGTCTCCTTTTATACTTTGTGTAAAATCAATTGTGTAATCTTGTTCTTATTGTATGCATTTTACCTATAATTTACTTTAATTATATTTGTTCTTTTTTTCGTTAAAATCATAAACTAAAATTCAAGTCTCCGTGGTTCGACAATCCGGACTTTTAGTCCACTTATTACTACACACGACTAGTGCACTTGCTATCATAGCACGTTGGTTTTTAGCGTGTCACTAAGTACACGGTAGAGACGTTCTTATAAAGGAGAATTACCCCCTCTGGCCCAGGTAAAACGAGATCCCGAGTACTCCATATCAATAAACCCACAGTCAAACATACATTTGATGAAGGATCAACCACGACTATATTCAAAAGGACCTCCTCTCGCTTTCTTGCTAGCTTTAGTAATGACGTTCATATCTCCTGCGATAAGCCAAGGTCCTGTAATTTTCTCAACCTAACGTGTCATGTAGTGCCACAAATGTTCTTGAATCTCGGGTTTAGGACTGGCATAGAGGGCCGTAAGGGCCCATGTCGGATTTCCCGGAGTGTGAACAATAGTAGTGATACTTTGGTCATTAGCGCCTATAAAGTCTAATTGGACTTGTGTCGAATCCTAATAGATCCAAATACCACTGGAGAAACCACGAGTCTCAACTAATTCAACCTTGTCAAAGTGAGTGTAGTTAATAATATCCTACGCTCAGTCTTTCTTAGCACGGGTTTCCATGAGGACAAGAATATTCGGCTTGTGAGTTCTTAAAAGCTCTTGGAGAATGTTTAAGAAAGTCGGACTCCCGGCTGTCCTGCAATTCCAAAAGATACAAATCATTAGAAAAATAATTAATTTAGACATATGTTTGGAACGAAAAAATCGTACCTCAGGGGTTGTTGACCCCCACTCTCTTCATTGTCGTCAGATGATATTCCATTTGTGTTATCATCTGCTTCGTTGTTTAGCTCTTCCAAGACATCATCGAATTGGTCTTCTTGGTGATGTTCAGAAATTTCACGGTTCACATGTGCACATGTTGTATCGCCTGAGTCTCGAATTTCTTTCCCCCGATCGAAGTCCCTGCTATGCATGTGTGAGTGAATTTTCGTGGCAAGGTCATGATTTATGGATATGGGTGGGTGGTGGCATTGTCCAAGAATTATATCCGGGTGCATTGGTTCAGCATGTGGGAAAGGAGTAGTGGAAGTAATTAAGTTGGTGTCCTTGAGTTTTGTTTTCATGGGCTTTTGTCCTTTTTTCATTGGACGGGCCAGCTTGTTGGTGGTGGTGGTCGATTTATCTTTTGTTGGGCGGGTGCTTCAGCTTGGCCCATTGTTTTCTATTGATCTTTGGCTTATGGAGTTATCTACTATAGCAAATCAGTCCCCAAATTCGATTTGTGGTAAGGCTGTCCGATCAATTTTTAGCTTCCAAGTTGAGCTTCTAACTTCCATATTAATTGGTTGGTCTAATTTTTGTTCTTGGCCCAATCCAGATGACTATGCTCCATTAATGTGTCCCATGGAATTGTTAGTGGTCTCCATTTAATTATCTCCTAGGCTAGTAAACGTAAAGGCCTCATCCTCTAAGTCACCTACCATATCAAATGTTGATCCACTTAGGATCTAATCCAGTTCTGCCCCTCCACTCTTAGCTTTGCCTTTATTTGTTTTTTCATTTGGCCCCCTGCTTTCCTTGGTTTTAAAATTACAGTTGGGAGTACCTTGACCACGGACCACAAATTTAGTGCTTATTCCTTGTTTAACCGATTTTTGGGGTTGTCCTTCCATACCTTGGTTATTCATAATCTTCTCCTTCCCCATTTTTGGTTGGTTTCCTTTTTTAGTCTCCTTACCATATCCATGCTCATTGTTAGTCGTTCGAGCTGGTGTTCGGGCTCGATTTTGAGCCATCATCCATGGCCCATAACCATCAGGTTCTGGGCTTGGTACCTTTGAATCATCCGCCAGGTTCACCTGTTCTACCATGTTATTCCCATCCTTCGCATGCTGATCCGTTGTTGGAGTGTGGTTTGTTTTACTACAAGTTCCTTTACGGTGTCCATAGGAACCACAGTTGAAGCAAATCATATGTAGACCTTCATACTCAATTGTTTGTGGATGATCATTCAGTATCATATAAGGTACCAGGGGTTTGGATAGGTCAAGTTCGACGCAAACACGAGCGAAGCGGCCTCGTAGAGATTCTTTTGTGTGTTTGTCTACCTTGATAACTCGTCCTACCGAACTTCCCATGCCTGCTAGTACATCGTAATTGAAGAGTTCCAATGGTATCTCGGGGAACCTTATCCACGCAAGGGTGGTGTTGATGATAGCCTTTGAGGCCCTGAATTCGGGTCGCCATTTTTGTACCGTTAAATAGTGCCCAAGTATAATCTATGGCTCTTCTCTAAGTACACGGTCGTAATCTTCTTTCGAGTAGAAATGTACCATATAGTACCCATTTTCTAAGTCCACCGGTTCAATATCGTATGTCAAATTCCAGAGGGTCCGGATCTTACTCTTAAGTGTAGTATATCCCACAATCCTCCCTAATAATTTAATTATTAGTGCTCGTCTTTAAGGTTTTGAAAGCAATCACATTTGTTCATGGGTGATGGTGTAGCGTGGTATAGGGTTAGTGGTGTCTCCAAAGGTTTTAGGATCCATTTTTGTCTGACCACTTTTGCTTGTCCAGCCGTCCAGATCGTCTTTCTCGCCCTCTCCAGTGTAGAATGTGCATTGCACGACTTGTTTCTGCCATGCAGTATGTAGCATACCAGTTTTCCAAACATTCTGTTGGGTAGAGTTCTTGGTTGTGTCTCCTCCATTTGTATCCATTTGGGTGGAATCAGCTCCGTATATGTATGTCCTCGGGGAGTTGTCATCGAACAAACGACGTTTGAACTTTTTAATAGATCTCTCCTCCACCACAGTTAATGGTGGTGGCTGGCCTGAATTTTCATCCATCGAAGTAGTCGGGAGTCAAACAAAAAGAGAGGAAGGGAGAAGCTCGAAAAAGTGGAGAGAAAGTCCGATCAGCAAAGTTATAATTTTCGAAGTTTCTTGTGTCAGGTATTTAATTATGCTTTACTATACAAAATTTATCAAATATAAACATTGATGCAAGTATAGTATATATAATATGAAATTTTAAATAATGCAAATGTTATTTAACACTTGATAAACAACTTAAGTAGAAAAAAAGGTACCAAATCGCAAAAACTGCCCAACCCAAAAGGATCGCGAAGTGTGATTTTGTTAAACTATATATTTATGTCTTGTAAATATCAAGGGGCTTTTATGTAATTGTAGTTGTTTGTTATGGGTCAGTTAGTCGTGTTAGTTACAAGTGTTAGCTTACTATTACCCTGACTTTGCTTCTTTGTATTTGGTTACTATAAATAGTTATATTAGTGTGTGCTTTCACAATTAATGAATTCAGCAATACAATTTCCCCCAAATAAAGAATTCTCTCTCTCTCTCTCTCTCTCTCTCTCTCTCTCTCTCTCTCTCTCTCTATCTCCCCTCTCTCTCATCTCTCTATCATCCTCTCTCTCATCGATTTCTGGCAATAGTCCGCAAGAGGTCTCTCCCTCTAATCTCTTCTTCCTTTTTTTTTCTATCTATATGTCATTCTGTCGTCCCATATCACATTGACTTCTCCTCTGCTCTCACACTCTTTCATATGTTTTGTGAAGAAACATGATCCAGAGCGTATCTTCCATTTTTTCATTTTTTTTTAGATCAAATGTCTTTCATGGAACGTATAGTCGCATAATTCAGCACACAATTTGTGATACCTTTTTCATTTTTCTTCAAAATGGCGATATGCCTGGCATGGTCCTTGTCAATCAGATTTTAGTTGGAGTTTCAAACTACATTCCATGGTGTCGCTCAATGGAAATTGGACTATCTTGCAAAAATAAGCTCGGTTTCGTCAATGGTGCCATCTCCAAACCACCTGACGATGATCCTGCCCTACCTCAATGGGAAACAATTTACTAACATGGTTATTTCTTGGATTCATAGTTCTGCTTCTAAAGATACTGCCAAATCTATTTTACATGCGAGTTCTGCTGCTGTTATGTGGACCAATCACCAAAGTAGTACTGGGTCACGTGTATATGGCCTCCGTATGGCAATTTCTTCTTGTACGCAAAATTCCTTGTCGATTGAGTCATATTACACCAAATTGAAGTAGTTTTGGGATGAACTTGAAGCCATGGTTACCATTCCTGTTTGTAAATCCAGTGTGAGTTGTGAAGTGATGAAGGCATGGGACGCTTACCAAGAGAAACATAAATTGATGCAATTCCTCATAGGGTTAAATGATTTGTTAAATGTTCGTGGCCAAATCATTCTTATGTGTCATCTTCTTTGTATTGAGGACTCATATTCTATAGTTCAACAAGAGGAACGGCAAATGGACATGTCCTCTTTCCTGCCTATTGAGGATGCTTCTATAGTATTAATTAATACTTTAATAGTACTAGGAATTAGACTCCTAATTCTTCTTCTGTACCTACTCAACCAAATTGGCATTCTCATGTGAAGAAGCCTCTCTATTGTGAGCATTGCCACAAGACTAGTCACACACAGGATAAGTGTTTCAAGATCCATAGTTTTCCTCCCAATTGGAAACCTAAAGGATAGAAACAATCTGGTTTCAGTCCACAATCACAGCATCCAGCTCAATCTAGTCATGGTGGTCACTTAGCAAATCAAATTGAAACTCACAACTCTCCTTCCTTGACTACAGTTGGTCTCATTCCCATGTTGATCACTCCTCTCATCTCAGGTCACATGCCATTGCATCTCCGTTCCCCTTTCACTCCGAGCCGATCACCAGCTGCTCAACCTCTAAATCAACAACCTTTTTCTCTACAACTACCTTCCCCACATTAAGCAGTTCTAAGCTCTTAGATGTCTCTTTCATTCAATGATACTAGATTCCTTGACCTGGAGGACACCATATTACATATTGCTTCTCTATACTTGAATCGTCCTCACAACCCCGATCCTCACTTTTCCAGCTCCCTGATGGACCAAACAGCTACTACAGACAGTTTTGGTATAATGCACATAACATTGTGGCGAAAAATCGTAATGGTGATCTGTTCAATGCAATGAAAACTATACATGAAGCTTTGAAATGGTGTATGTCGTGCATCCAGGTTCCTGCCGAGTTAAAGCAGATTTTAGTAGAAACAGTGTGGACCAAAAACAGAAACCGAAAAACAATAGCAGGTTTTGATAATATATGCATACTTTGTGTAGAAAAATCAAAACCAAGCTCCCTTTGGTTCATTAGAAATTAGTAACATGGTTATTTCTATATGACATATGACCCTCAACCTAGTTATTCCCGAGAGAAAGAAATTTTAGCATATGGGAGTTGAAATGGAATATGACTTCAGCATGATTCCTATCAAGTTAAAGCAGACTGGAAGTAGCTTGGGCCAAAAAAGAAAAACAGCTATACTGACAGTTTTGGTATAATGCACAAACTTTGTGGCGAAAAATCGTAATGGTGATTCGTTCAATGCAATGAAACTCCACCCACATGAAGCTTTCATGGTGTATGTCGTGCATCCTGGTTCCTCCCGAGTTAAAGCAGATTTTAGTAGAAACTTGGACTAAAAAATAGAAACGAAAAACAATGGCAGATTTTGATAATATATGCATAACTTGTGTAGAAAATCAAAACCAAGCTCCCTTTGGTTCATTAGAAATTAGTAACTGGTTATTTTTTTGACATATGACCCCAACCTAGTTATTCCCGAGAGAAAGAAATTGAGCATATGGGAGTTGAAAAGGAATATGACTTTCAGCATGATTCCTATCAAGTTAAAGCAGAATTTAGAAGTAGCTTGGGCAAAAACGAAAGAGACACTACTACTGACAGTTTGGTATAATGCACATAACTTTGTGGCGAAAAATCGTAATGGTGACCCGTTCAATGTAATGAAAACTACACACATGAAGCTTTCAAATGGTGTATGTCGTGCATCCTGGTTCCTCCCGAGTTAAAGCAGATTTTAGTAGAAACTTGGACCAAAAAATAGAAACCGAAAAACAATGGCAGGTTTTGATAATATATGCATAACTTTGTGTAGAAAAATCAAAACCAAGCTCCCTTTGGTTCATTAGAAATTAGCAACATGGTTATTTTTTATGACATATGACCCTCAACCTAGTTATTCCCGGGAGAGAAATTTTGGGAATATGGGAGTTGAAAATGGAATATGACTTTCAGCTTGATTCCTATCAAGTTAAAGCAGAATTTAGAAGTAGCTTGGGCCAAAAACGAAATGGAACAGCTACTACTGACAGTTTTGGTATAATGCACATAACTTTGTGGCGAAAAATCGTAAAGGTGATCCGTTCAATACAATGAAAACTACACACATGAAGCTTTCAAATGGTGTATGTCTTGCATCCTGGTTCCTACCAAATTAAAGCAGATTTTAGTTGAAACTTGGACCAAAAAATAGAAACCGAAAAACAATGGCAGATTTTGATAATATATGCATAACTTTGTGTAGAAAAATCAAAACCAAGGTCCCTTTGGTTCATTAGAAATTAGTAACATGTTTATTTTTTTTGACATATGACCCTCAACCTAGTTATTCCCGTGAGAAAGAAATTTTGAGCATATGGGAGTTGAAAATGGAATATGACTTTCAGCATGATTCCTATCAAGTTAAAGCAGAATTTAGAAGTAGCTTGGGCCAAAAACGAAATGGAACAGCTACTACTGACAGTTTTGGTATAATGCACATAACTTTGTGGCGAAAAATCGTAATGGTGATCCGTTCAATGCAATGAAAACTACACACAACAAGCTTTCAAATGGTGTATGTCGTGCATCCTGGTTCCTTCCGAGTTAAAGCAGATTTTAGTAGAAACTTGGACCAAAAAACAGAAACCGAAAAACAATGGCAGGTTTTGATAATATATGCATAACTTTGTGTAGAAAAATCAAAACCAAGCTCCATTTGGTTCATTAGAAATTAGTAACATGGTTATTTCTTATGACATATGACCCTTAACCTAGTTATTCCCGAGAGAAAGAAATTTTGAGCATATGGGAGTTGAAAATGGAATATGACTTTCAGCATGATTCCTATCAAGTTAAAGCAGAATTTAGAAGTAGCTTGGGCCCAAAAAGAAATAGAACAGCTACTACTGACAGTTTTGGTATAATGCACATAACTTTGTGGCGAAAAATCGTAATGGTGACCCGTTCAATGCAATGAAAACTACACACATGAAGCTTTCAAATGGTGTATGTCGTGCATCCTGGTTCCTCCCGAGTTAAAGCAGATTTTAGTAGAAACTTGGACCAAAAAACAGAAACCGAAAAACAATGGCAGATTTTGATAATATATGCATAACTTTGTGTAGAAAAATCAAAACCAAGCTCCCTTTGGTTCATTAGAAATTAGTAACATGGTTATTTTTTATGACATATGACCCTCAACCTAGTTATTCCCGAGAGAAAGAAATTTTGAGCATATGGGAGTTGAAAATGGAATATGACTTTCAGCATGATTCCTATCAAGTTAAAGCAGAATTTAGAAGTAGCTTGGGCCAAAAACGAAATGGAACAGCTACTACTGACAGTTTTGGTATAATGCACATAACATTGTGGCTAAAAATCGTAATGGTGATCTGTTCAATGCAATGAAAACTATACACATGAAGCTTTCAAATGGTGTATGTCGTGCATCCAGGTTCCTCCCGAGTTAAAGCAGATTTTAGTAGAAACTTGGACCAAAAAACAGAAACCGAAAAACAATGGCAGGTTTTGATAATATATGCATAACTTTGTGTAGAAAAATCAAAACCAAGCTCCCTTTGGTTCATTAGAAATTAGTAACATGGTTATTTCTTATGACATATGACCCTCAACTTAGTTATTCCAGAGAGAAAGAAATTTTGGGCATATGGGAGTTGAAAATGGAATATGGCTTTCAGCATGATTCCTATCAAGTTAAAGCATAATTTAGAAGTAGCTTGGGCCAAAAACAAAATAGAACAGCTACTACTGACAGTTTTGGTATAATGCACATACCTTTGTGGGGGAAAATCGTAATGGTGATCTGTTCAATGCAATGAAAACTACACACATGAAGCTTATAAATGGTGTATGTCGTGCATCCTGGTTCCTCCCGAGTTAAAGCAGATTTTAGTAGAAACTTGGACCAAAAAACAGAAACCGAAAAACAATGGCAGATTTTGATAATATATGCATAACTTTGTGTAGAAAAATCAAAACCAAGCTCCCTTTGGTTCATTAGAAATTAGTAACATGGTTATTTCTTATGACATATGACCCTCAACCTAGTTATTCCCGAGAGAAAGAAATTTTGAGCATATGGGAGTTGAAAATGGAATATGACTTTCAGCTTGATTCCTATCAAGTTAAAGCAGAATTTAGAAGTAGCTTGGGCCAAAAACGAAATGGAACAGCTACTACTGACAGTTTTGGTATAATGCACATAACTTTGTGGCGAAAAATCGTAATGGTGATCTGTTCAATGCAATGAAAACTACACACATGAAGCTTTCAAATGGTGTATGTCGTGCATCCTGGTTCCTCCCGAGTTAAAGCAGATTTTAGTAGAAACTTGGACCAAAAAACAGAAACCGAAAAACAATGGCAGGTTTTGATAATATATGCATAACTTTGTGTAGAAAAATCAAAACCAAGCTCCCTTTGGTTCATTAGAAATTAGTAACATGGTTATTTCTTATGACATATGACCCTCAACTTAGTTATTCCCGAGAGAAAGAAATTTTGAGCATATGGGAGTTGAAAATGGAATATGACTTTCAGCATGATTCCTATCAAGTTAAAGCAGAATTTAGAAGTAGCTTGGGCCAAAAACGAAATAGAACAGCTACTACTGACAGTTTTGGTATAATGCACATAACTTTGTGGCGAAAAATCGTAATGGTGATCTGTTCAATGCAATGAAAACTACACACATGAAGCTTTCAAATGGTGTATGTCGTGCATCCTGGTTCCTCCCGAGTTAAAGCAGATTTTAGTAGAAACTTGGACCAAAAAACAGAAACCGAAAAACAATGGCAGATTTTGATAATATATGCATAACTTTGTGTAGAAAAATCAAAACCAAGCTCCCTTTTGTTCATTAGAAATTAGTAACATGGTTATTTCTTATGACATATGACCCTCAACTTAGTTATTCCCGAGAGAAAGAAATTTTGAGCATATGGGAGTTGAAAATGGAATATGACTTTCAGCATGATTCCTATCAAGTTAAAGCAGAATTTAGAAGTAGCTTGGGCCAAAAACGAAATAGAACAGCTACTACTGACAGTTTTGGTATAATGCACATAACTTTGTGGCGAAAAATCGTAATGGTGATCCGTTCAATGCAATGAAAACTACACACATGAAGCTTTCAAATGGTGTATGTCGTGCATCCTGGTTCCTCCCGAGTTAAAGCAGATTTTAGTAGAAACTTGGACCAAAAAACAGAAACCGAAAAACAATGGCAGGTTTTGATAATATATGCATAACTTTGTGTAGAAAAATCAAAACCAAGCTCCCTTTGGTTCATTAGAAATTAGTAACATGGTTATTTCTTATGACATATGACTCTCAACTTAGTTATTCCCGAGAGAAAGAAATTTTGGGCATATGGGAGTTGAAAATTGAATATGGCTTTCAGCATGATTCCTATCAAGTTAAAGCATAATTTAGAAGTAGCTTGGGCCAAAAACGAAATGGAACAGCTACGACTGACAGTTTTGGTATAATGCACATAACTTTGTGGCGAAAAATCGTAATGGTGATCTGTTCAATGCAATGAAAACTACACACATGAAGCTTTCAAATGGTGTATGTCGTGCATCCTGGTTCCTCCCGAGTTAAAGCAGATTTTAGTAGAAACTTGGACCAAAAAACAGAAACCGAAAAACATTGGCAGATTTTGATAATATATGCATAACTTTGTGTAGAAAAATCAAATCCAAGCTCCCTTTGGTTCATTAGAAATTACTAACGTGGTTATTTCATATGACATATGACCCTCAACTTAGTTATTCCCGAGAGAAAGAAATTTTGAGCATATGGGAGTTGAAAATGGAATATGACTTTCAGCATGATTCCTATCAAGTTAAAGCAGAATTTAGAAGTAGCTTGGGCCAAAAACGAAATAGAACAGCTACTACTGACAGTTTTGGTATAATGCACATAACTTTGTGGCGAAAAATCGTAATGG
Organism: Buddleja alternifolia; assembly: GCA_019426215.1. Taxonomy (NCBI): domain Eukaryota; kingdom Viridiplantae; phylum Streptophyta; class Magnoliopsida; order Lamiales; family Scrophulariaceae; genus Buddleja; species Buddleja alternifolia. The sequence continues at coordinate 11,840,706 of CM033391.1, read as the reverse complement.
TGATCCGTTCAATGCAATGAAAACTACACACATGAAGCTTTCAAATGGTGTATGTCGTGCATCCTGGTTCCTCCCGAGTTAAAGCAGATTTTAGTAGAAACTTGGACCAAAAAACAGAAACCGAAAAACAATGGCAGATTTTGATAATATATGCATAACTTTGTGTAGAAAAATCAAAACCAAGCTCCCTTTGGTTCATTAGAAATTAGTAACATGATTATTTCTTATGACATATGACCCTCAACTTAGTTATTCCCGAGAGAAAGAAATTTTGAGCATATGGGAGTTGAAAATGGAATATGACTTTCAGCATGATTCCTATCAAGTTAAAGCAGAATTTAGAAGTAGCTTGGGCCAAAAACGAAATAGAACAGCTACTACTGACAGTTTTGGTATAATGCACATAACTTTGTGGCGAAAAATCGTAATGGTGATCTGTTCAATGCAATGAAAACTACACACATGAAGCTTTCAAATGGTGTATGTCGTGCATCCTGGTTCCTCCCGAGTTAAAGCAGATTTTAGTAGAAACTTGGACCAAAAAACAGAAACCGAAAAACAATGGCAGATTTTGATAATATATGCATAACTTTGTGTAGAAAAATCAAAACCAAGCTCCCTTTGGTTCATTAGAAATTAGTAACATGGTTATTTCTTATGACATATGACTCTCAACTTAGTTATTCCCGAGAGAAAGAAATTTTGGGCATATGGGAGTTGAAAATAGAATATGGCTTTCAGCATGATTCCTATCAAGTTAAAGCATAATTTAGAAGTAGCTTGGGCCAAAAACAAAATAGAACAGCTACTACTGACAGTTTTGGTATAATGCACATAACTTTGTGGTGAAAAATCGTAATGGTGATCCGTTCAATGCAATGAAAACTACACACATGAAGCTTTCAAATGGTGTATGTCGTGCATCCTGGTTCCTCCCGAGTTAAAGCAGATTTTAGTAGAAACTTGGACCAAAAAACAGAAACCGAAAAACAATGGCAAATTTTGATAATATATGCATAACTTTGTGTAGAAAAATGAAAACCGAGCTCCCTTTGGTTCATTAGAAATTACTAACGTGGTTATTTCATATGACATATGACCCTCAACTTAGTTATTCCCGAAGAAAGAAATTTTGAGCATATGGGAGTTGAAAATGGAATATGACTTTCAGCATGATTCCTATCAAGTTAAAGCAGAATTTAGAAGTAGCTTGGGCCAAAAACGAAATAGAACAGCTACTACTGACAGTTTTGGTATAATGCACATAACTTTGTGGGGAAAAATCGTAATGGTGATCTGTTCAATGCAATGAAAACTACACACATGAAGCTTTCAAATGGTGTATGTCGTGCATCCTGGTTCCTCCCGAGTTAAAGCAGATTTTAGTAGAAACTTGGACCAAAAAACAGAAACCGAAAAACAATGGCAGATTTGGATAATATATGCATAACTTTGTGTAGAAAAATCAAAACCAAGCTCCCTTTTGTTCATTAGAAATTAGTAACATGGTTATTTCTTATGACATATGACCCTCAACGTAGTTATTCCCGAGAGAAAGAAATTTTGAGCATATGGGAGTTGAAAATGGAATATGACTTTCAGCATGATTCCTATCAAGTTATTGAAGAATTTAGAAGTAGCTTGGGCCAAAAACGAAATGGAACAGCTACGACTGACAGTTTTGGTATAATGCACATAACTTTGTGGCGAAAAATCGTAATGGTGATCTGTTCAATGCAATGAAAACTACACACATGAAGCTTTCAAATGGTGTATGTCGTGCATCCTGGTTCCTCCCGAGTTAAAGCAGATTTTAGTAGAAACTTGGACCAAAAAACAGAAACCGAAAAACAATGGCAGGTTTTGATAATATATGCATAACTTTGTGTAGAAAAATCAAAACCAAGCTCCCTTTGGTTCATTAGAAATTAGTAACATGGTTATTTCTTATGACATATGACTCTCTACTTAGTTATTCCCGAGAGAAAGAAATTTTGGGCATATGGGAGTTGAAAATGGAATATGACTTTCAGCATGATTCCTATCAAGTTAAAGCAGAATTTAGAAGTAGCTTGGGCCAAAAACGAAATAGAACAGCTACTACTGACAGTTTTGGTATAATGCACATAACTTTGTGGCGAAAAATCGTAATGGTGATCCGTTCAATGCAATGAAAACTACACACATGAAGCTTTCAAATGGTGTATGTCGTGCATCCTGGTTCCTCCCGAGTTAAAGCAGATTTTAGTAGAAACTTGGACCAAAAAACAGAAACCGAAAAACAATGGCAGATTTTGATAATATATGCATAACTTTGTGTAGAAAAATCAAAACCAAGCTCCCTTTGGTTCATTAGAAATTAGTAACATGGTTATTTCTTATGACATATGACCCTCAACTTAGTTATTCCCGAGAGAAAGAAATTTTGAGCATATGGGAGTTGAAAATGGAATATGACTTTCAGCATGATTCCTATCAAGTTAAAGCAGAATTTAGAAGTAGCTTGGGCCAAAAACGAAATAGAACAGCTACTACTGACAGTTTTGGTATAATGCACATAACTTTGTGGCGAAAAATCGTAATGGTGATCCGTTCAATGCAATGAAAACTACACACATGAAGCTTTCAAATGGTGTATGTCGTGCATCCTGGTTCCTCCCGAGTTAAAGCAGATTTTAGTAGAAACTTGGACCAAAAAACAGAAACCGAAAAACAATGGCAGGTTTTGATAATATATGCATAACTTTGTGTAGAAAAATCAAAACCAAGCTCCCTTTGGTTCATTAGAAATTAGTAACATGGTTATTTCTTATGACATATCACCCTCAACTTAGTTATTCCCGAGAGAAAGAAATTTTGAGCATATGGGAGTTGAAAAGAATATGGACTTTCAGCATGATTCCTATCAAGTTAAAGCAGAATTTAGAAGTAGCTTGGGCCAAAAACGAATGAACAGCTACTACTGACAGTTTTGGTATAATGCACATAACTTTGTGGCGAAAAATCGTAATGGTGATCTGTTCAATGCAATGAAAACTACACACATGAAGCTTTCAAATGGTGTATGTCGTGCATCCTGGTTCCTCCCGAGTTAAAGCAGATTTTAGTAGAAACTTGGACCAAAAAACAGACCAAAAAATGGCAGAAACCGAAAAAAACAATGGCTTTTGATAATATATGCATAACTTTGTGTAGAAAAATCAAAACCAAGCTCCCTTTGGTTCATTAGAAATTAGTAACATGGTTATTTCTTATGACATATGACCCTCAACTTAGTTATTCCCGAGAGAAAGAAATTTTGAGCATATGGGAGTTGAAAATGGAATATGACTTTCAGCATGATTCCTATCAAGTTAAAGCAGAATTTAGAAGTAGCTTGGGCCAAAAACGAAATAGAACAGCTACTACTGACAGTTTTGGTATAATGCACATAACTTTGTGGCGAAAAATCGTAATGGTGATCCGTTCAATGCAATGAAAACTACACACATGAAGCTTTCAAATGGTGTATGTCGTGCATCCTGGTTCCTCCCGAGTTAAAGCAGATTTTAGTAGAAACTTGGACCAAAAAACAGAAACCGAAAAACAATGGCAGGTTTTGATAATATATGCATAACTTTGTGTAGAAAAATCAAAACCAAGCTCCCTTTGGTTCATTAGAAATTAGTAACATGTTTATTTTTTATGACATATGACCCTCAACCTAGTTATTCCCGAGAGAAAGAAATTTTGAGCATATGGGAGTTGAAAATGGAATATGACTTTCAGCATGATTCCTATCAAGTTAAAGCAGAATTTAGAAGTAGCTTGGGCCAAAAACGAAATGGAACAGCTACTACTGACAGTTTTGGTATAATGCACATAACTTTGTGGCGAAAAATCGTAATGGTGATCCGTTCAATGCAATGAAAACTACACACATGAAGCTTTCAAATGGTGTATGTCGTGCATCCTGGTTCCTCCCGAGTTAAAGCAGATTTTAGTAGAAACTTGGACCAAAAAACAGAAACCGAAAAACAATGGCAGATTTTGATAATATATGCATAACTTTGTGTAGAAAAATCAAAACCAAGCTCCCTTTGGTTCATTAGAAATTAGTAACATGGTTATTTCTTATGACATATGACCCTCAACTTAGTTATTCCCGAGAGAAAGAAATTTTGAGCATATGTCAGTTGAAAATGGAATATGACTTTCAGCATGATTCCTATCAAGTTAAAGCAGAATTTAGAAGTAGCTTGGACCAAAAACGAAATAGAACAGCTACTACTGACAGTTTTGGTATAATGCACATAACTTTGTGGCGAAAAATCGTAATGGTGATCCGTTCAATGCAATGAAAACTACACACATGAAGCTTTCAAATGGTGTATGTCGTGCATCCTGGTTCCTCCCGAGTTAAAGCAGATTTTAGTTGAAACTTGGACCAAAAAACAGAAACCGAAAAACAATGGCAGATTTTGATAATATATGCATAACTTTGTGTAGAAAAATCAAAACCAAGCTCCCTTTGGTTCATTAGAAATTAGTAACATGGTTATTTCTTATGACATATGACCCTCAACTTAGTTATTCCCGAGAGAAAGAAATTTTGAGCATATGGGAGTTGAAAATGGAATATGACTTTCAGCATGATTCCTATCAAGTTAAAGCAAAATTTAGAACTAGCTTGAGCCAAAAACGAAATCGAACAGCTACTACTGACTGTTTTGGTATAATGCACATAACTTTGTGGCGAAAAATCGTAATGTTGATCCGTTCAATGCAACGAAAACTACACACATGAAGCTTTCAAATGGTGTATGTCGTGCATCCTGGTTCCTCCCGAGTTAAAGCAGATTTTTGTAGAAACTTGGACCAAAAAACAGAAACCGAAAAACAATGGCAGATTTTGATAATATATGCAAAACTTTGTGTAGAAAAATCAAAACCAAGCTCCCTTTGGTTCATTAGAAATTAGTAACATGTTTATTTTTTTGACATATGACCCTCAACCTAGTTATTCCCGAGAGAAAGAAATTTTGAGCATATGGGAGTTGAAAATGGAATATGACTTTCAGCTTTATTCCTATCAAGTTAAAGCAGAATTTAGAAGTAGCTTGGGCCAAAAACGAAATGGAACAGCTACTACTGACAGTTTTGGTATAATGCACATAACTTTGTGGCGAAAAATCGTAATGGTGATCAGTTCAATGCTATGAAAACTACACACATGAAGCTTTCAAATGGTGTATGTCGTGCATCCTGGTTCCTCCCGAGTTAAAGCAGATTTTAGTAGAAACTTGGACCAAAAAGCAGAAACCGAAAAACAATGGCAGATTTTGATAATATATGCATAACTTTGTGTAGAAAAATCAAAACCAAGCTCCCTTTGGTTCATTAGAAATTAGTAACATGGTTATTTTTTATGACATATGACCCTCAACCTAGTTATTCCCGAGAGAAAGAAATTTTGAGCATAGAATTGAGCGATAAAAGGGGGGAAAACACTTTGACAACCAGATTTTATCAAAATATGCCTAATTTTTATGTAGAAAATTTGTAACCGATCTCCACTTGATATATCCAATTACCTTGCAAAATTAAGGAGTGCAATCCAATTACCTTCCAAAATTTTCAGCCAATTACAACCAGAAAATTTGTAGAAAATTAAGGAGGACAAATTAAGGAGTGCAATCCAATTACCTTCCAAAATTTTCAGCACCAAAGGGGCTCTCCTAGGGCTCCTCGGGATCGATTGAATCAGCAACCCACAAGAAGAATGTGTAGCTTGAGAAAGAGGAGGGAGAGTGAGATGAAGATTAGAAAGTAAATACAAGAGGGAAAGACTAACCCCAAAAAAAAACATGGAGGGAAGGAATATTTGGCTGAAATATTGGTGTTTATTTTGGGCTAGGATAAAAAAAATTAAAAACTAAAATATTTTGTCCAGCCTTCACGTGAGCAAAATCTGTAGAGAGATGGGTAAGTAGAAATATGTTGTTATAGCTGCTTTCTATGTAGTGATTTTGACATATGCTCTAGTGGTAGGTGCTCTTTTTTTTAAGGGCTAGGTTGCTGGTTCAAATCTTAGGAATACCTTTTTTTTAATTAAATTTACTACAAACAATATTATAATTTTAGGGGCTGACCCTTTTCACTTTAATTTACTAACAAAAAATATTATAATTAACTAGATTACGTCAACAAAATCCTTTGCTAAATGGCAACTACTTCTTTTATTCAAATAAAAGTCAAATAAGAGTACATGTACGTACATTATAATTTTATTTTTGAAATCAATTATTTTTTAATTTAAAGAATAACAATTGTTTTCTTGGCCATTTACCATTAAAAATTTAATAATATGTTCATGTCAATTAATAATTATATATGCTAAAATTAGCTCATGCAAAATTCTTATGTCATATCTTTCCTAAATGCTAAAGTGTAGTTTTTTTTTGTTTTTTTTTACTTTTAGGCGAAGGTGAATACACTGACCTGACAAATCCGAAATAATAATTTTTAATCATTGACCACACAAACATTATACTAGAGTAGTTAGTATACTATTGTAGTTTATTATATTAGTCTCCTATCCACGACCAATTAAGATAAATAAAAAAAGAAATAGAAAATTAAACACAACAAATCCATTAATTATGTCTCTAATTGCTTACAAGAATATCACAACTTAATTTCAATTTATGTATAACTCATCATTTTATATAGGGTTTAGGGGTTAGGGGTTAGGGGTTTGGGACACATAACACTTAGCTCGGACTTAAGCTCTATATATAGACAAAACTCAATCCATTGAATTAATAAGTTAGAAAATAAATGAAAGTACTAAGGATATTTAATAATTTAACTATAATTTATATACATAAATAATAGCAACTGACATTTTATAAGATGATCAATTTTAACCCTAAATCATAAATAACAACTTTCTTAATTTTAAGAAAAAATTCAAAATAAATAACATCTAAAATAGATAAAATATAATATATATATATATATGCGTGTTTTTTTTTTTTACGTTTTTGTTAACAATAGCTTCATGTTATAATATATTCCACAAAATATTTTTAAATCTATTAGGTAATTATTAACATTTATTTATTATTTAGTCTTAATCATTAGGGTATTCAGCATCAATTGCTTTGTTCCTAAAAAACAATATTATATTTCCTCTCATTTTCCAACAAATATTTTTGTTGGCAAATTTTATTAATTTCTTATTTAATTTTACAGAATATTCAGCTACAAATTTAGGAACAAGAAAAATGGAGGGAAGTTTGCCTCCATTTTTTGATGGAACGAAAAATTTGCTACAAATTTTGGGAACGAATAAATTTGTTCTTAATTTTCACAACAAAATCATTTGATGTTAATTTTGTAGGAGAGTTTGAAATCACATTGGTTGCTAAATTTGTAGCCAATTGCCAACAAATTTACTTTGCTTCCTAATTTTTTGTTCCTATTTGATGTTTTTCTTGTAGTGTTAGTAGATATCTAATATGAGATTTGTTCTCTCATGAGTGAATGAGAATATACCTTATGTGATTATAAATAAATAGAAATCAAAGTCTTTGGCCAAAGCAAAAGAGACGATTGTGCTAGGCACTTAATCGATCTCAGTGATCTCGTATTATTATAATTTATACGTATGGTCAAGTCCAGTGAGTTTTACATAACCATGACTCTCACTTGACCGGGGAACGTGAACAAAGGGTTTATACATATATGGTGTTTACGATTGGAAGGTTGTGGAATGATCCATTCATCTGTATTTCATTTGGGCTACGAAGTGGGCCACGTGACTAACTAGGTGTTGCCCACTTCCTTTGGTTTTCTCTCTTTGCCAAATGAAACGAACCCAAAGAGTCGCACTAAAGAATTGATGAAGAAAATTGAAAAAGATTTTCTATTTTATTTTTGGAGAGATTTAATTTATTGGATAAGTTAAATAATTAATTAATTACTTATTGGATATGGTAAGTAATTAAATGGATAAGATCAATTATTAATTAATTTCTTAGAGAAATATATTAATGAATTAATTAATTTAATTAATTAATTTATTTATTGGATAAAATAAATTATTAATTGAATATAGAATTAATTAAACAAAGCAAAAGAAATTTTGGGCCCCATATGGGGCGTCCATTAGGTCTAGGTTGGATGATCAAAGTGGTCTCTTTTGTTATCTTGGTTGATAAGTCATTGAGGTATAAAATACTTCTCTTAACTTTAACCTAGACAGAGAATTTTGTGAAAATAATTCATTATAACTCTCCAAATAATCGAAGAAGAAAAATATCCTCCCCTTATATACACACACTAGCCGTTGCTCACATAGAGAAAAAGTGGAATTTTTTATCATCAATTCGTCCATGATAATTTAGAAACAACGTGATTCGTTGTTTGGATTAATTTTCAAAAAACTTCAAGAAATCAAGACTTGAAGAATACGAGGATTGAAAAATTCAAAAAGTTCATCAATTCGAAGAGTTAAAGAAGAATTGGATTCTCCTACCACCTTGCTTCAGCGGGTAAGTTGATTTATTCATTAAAACGTTTCTTGATTCAATTATGCGATTAGAGAAACACTTTGGATTTTTGTTAAAATTTTTGAAATCCTTCCGCTGCGCTTATGAATTTTTCATGAAACTCAACAGTGGTATCAGAGTCAATCTCTTATTTGCATATTTGATTTTGTTTACGTGATTTAAGATATGCATGTTATGTGTGTTTTTAAGCATGTTTGTATGTTTTCTTAAATCTGCGTTTTTATGGTTTTTGCCTAGAATTTTTGATTTTTTAGTTATTGTAAATCTTGAAATATTTAATGATATTGAAAAATCGAAAAACTCGAGGAAAACGGGGCTCGAAGAGCCTTGAGAATCTGCACGCAGCAGCTGCGCATGTGTTGTGAGCGCACGCGCGTGCTGTGCATGGCCTGGCCACTTGCACACGGCCCGTCGGGTCGTGTGTTTCAACACCCGATTTGCTGTTTTGGGTCCGGGGTCCGTGTCGGTAAATGGGCTAGGTATTAGGTTGAAATTGAAATTTGGGTTTGGGTAAATATAATTATTCGGGTGGGTCAAAAGGATGATGACACGATATAATTTAATTAAGCCCAACAAGAAATTTAATCAATTTCGACTTATTAATTAGTTTGGGCTTAATTTAATTAATTCCAAATGGGCCCATTGGATGGGTGATTTGGACTTTAATTAAAAATAGCCCAATAGAATTAATAAAGTGTGCATATTTTTTCAAACTAATTAATTTGAGCTCAATTGAATTAAATCCAAGTAGCCCAAAAGGATGGTAACTTGGGTTTGATGAAATCGAGCCCAATAAGATTAATTGGAATAAAATATTTAATTGAATCTAATTAATTATTTTTCTTAGAGGTTAATAATTAATTTATGGATTAAATATTATTATTTTCCCTCGACTTGGAAATTACTTAATTTTGAATGAGGAATATAAATTATTTTTATTAGAGATTAATACTTAATTCTTTGATAAAATAAAAGTATTTCCAATTAATGATGACATTAAATCATAATAAAATAGAATTCCATATTTTATGTATTCTTTTAGTAGGACTAATCTGATTTTAATTAAAGGTACATATATTTAATTTTTTAATTTCCTATATCTAAGTCATCTAGTTGGACTAGAATGATTTTAATTGAAATATCGAATGCATAAACGGTTGGAAATTTTATAAAGGACTTTTTAGTTGGACTAAAATTTTAATAATCAACATAAGTGATTTAATATTGCGAGCATGTATTAAATGTTGCAAGTATGTATTAATTGATGCGAGCATGTCTTATGTGATTGAAACACCAATCGTGGACTTACATTTATTGTTATACCTTTATATTTTATGGGTTATCAAGTTTAAGGCTATTTATTATATTCTTAGAAATAATGTACGAGTTGTTTTAGGAATTAAAATAGAATAGTTCAAAATTGATAAAGTCAAAAGGCCCACATGAATGTTAAATAGGTTTTAATTTATGCCTTTTGTGATGGGCCATTGGCTCGGGTCCTCTAGTAAAGTCCATGATCGAGTGATGGATTTATTTATTTAAATTTCATGATTATTTATATTGAAAGGCATGATTATTAGTAGTATTTTTATGCATGATCAATATAGAATAAAAGTGCTACATAAATTGAATAATGTGCAAAGTGAGACCAAAACCTTTTGACGAATCAAAATTCTCCCAATAAATAATACCGAGTTAGTAAAAGGTGTTTGACATCCTCACCCTCCACTAAGCTTTCTAAAATTAAAATTACTATAAATGTGTAATGTTTCCCAGTTATGGGGGTTATGCATTTAGAAATAATTTAAAATTTTATTAACTGCATGGAATGCCGTAATCGAAGCATATTTCACCACAGAAACCTGTTAGGTGAAATTCAAATGTTAGATTATAGGAGTTAGTGGGAATGAACTTGGGTAGTTCACGAGCTTAGAAACCTGTTCGGTTGTGGTTTGGTGAACTATGGGGAAAGGTATTGAAGTGTTTATTGGATTGATATTCGATACCACTTCAAATAATTAATGGGCCAGAAATCGGTTAGGTTGCAACCCATCTAATTAATTGAGGACCTCAATACCCGCTGTGGAATCGATGCCAATGATGAATCCCGATTTTCACATGGGAGTGTGGGATTCGAAAAAACTAGTGTGGGCCAAAATAAATTTTAAGTCTTTAATTTTTCTTGGTTAAGTCAAAACAAGTAATCTAATTAATCTGGTCTCTTTCGGCAGTTATTTTCTCGTTTATCTCTCTCAAATATGACAAACCCACAATTGAAATTACTCGAAAGAAATATTCTAACCGGACCCAACTACATGCAATGGCTCCCGATCTTAAGGAATGTCCTAAGTGAAGAATCAATTGAATATGTATTGGAAACTAATTGTCCTATTGTCCTTGAGAGGAATGAGGATGAAGAGGTTCAACTAGCTCACTTTAATTGGACTTGTGACAACTATAACGCTAGGGGATACATTCTTTGCTCAATGTGCAGTGAACTGCAAAATTCACATGATACAATGAGCAATGCAAGGGACATAGTTCTTCACCTGAAAGAAATGTTTGGAGAGCATGGTAGGACCGTAAGATATTTTATATCAAAAGAACTCTATAGGGCGAGGATGAGAGAGGAAGAGAATGTGGGAGACCACGTTCTCAAGATGATGACCCTAATGGAAAGATTTAGGTCAATGCATTTTTATATGGATATTCATCTTTAAGTTGATCTCATTCTACAGTCGCTCCCTGATTCCTTCATCTACTTTGTCATAAACTTTGATATCAATGATATCGATTGTTCATTAGCTGGGCTGACAAAGAAGCTTGAAATCGAACAAGCTCGCATAAGGACGAATAAGAAGAGGGATTCTCTATCTATTTAACAAATGATTCATTTAATGATCAACGTAATGGAAAGAGGAAAAGGCAAAAGAAAGTATCCACAAGAACTCAATAGAAGTTAGGACATGGCCGAAAGAGCAAAAGGCCTAAGAAAACGGATAGATGTCTCGAGTGCGATGAGCTTGGCCAATGGAAGATGAACTGTTCCAAATTAGGCAAAGGCACAAAAGGTATGGAACTCTTTGTTTTTGAAACTAAATGTTCTATGACCGTCTTTTTTATTTCGTGGATTCTGGACTCAGGGGCTAGTGCCCATGTTTGTTGTTTGGATTAGGATTTGCACAGAAGTAGAAGGTTGGGCCGAGAAGAAGTGATGATCAAAGTAGGCAGGGGGGAAAGCGTCCCAGCTACTAGGATTGGATCTACTTTTCTTTATTTGAATTTTGGACATTTATTATTATTAAATTATGTTTTAGTTTTGCCCAAGGGGCTTAAGAACATTGTATCTATTCCCATCTTAGTTAAGATTGGGTATACATTTCGTTTTTCTAAGTTAAATTGCGACATTTATTATAAAAATAAATTGGCTGGCAATGCTTCTTTAGTTAATAGGTTGTATTATTTAAATGTCCTTAATTCATCTGTTGTGAATGTTGTAAATCATAAACGTGGTAGGCAAGAAGCTAACCTAAAGCTTAAGTGGCATCTTAGACTAGGCCATGCCGGAGAGCACAAGATACACAAAATGGAAAAAGATGGCTTTTAAGCTCATTGGGATCGGATCCCTATCCAACATGTGAATCATGCCTCTTAGGCAAAATGGCTAGATCCCCCTTTACCGGGACTTTTGAAAGAGCTACTCAAGTCTTAGGGTTAGTGCATACCGATGTTTGCGGACCATTTGGAGAAATGGCTCATGGGGGTTTCTACTACTTCATCACTTTCACAGACGATCATTCAAGATATGGTCTAGTGTATCTAATAAAGCAAAAGTCTGAATCCTTTGAAAGGTTCAAAGAGTTCAAAGCCTTAGTAGAAAATCAAACTGGGCAGAATATAAAAACTCTACCATCGGATCGTGGAGGAGAATATATGAGTGCCGAGTTTGATGAATTCCTTAGACAACAAGGAATAATGTTACAACTAACACCGTCGGCAACCCCTCAACTAAATGGAGTAGCTAAGCGAAGGAACTGAACTTTATTGGACATGGTTAGTTCCATGCTTAGTTACACTGATTTACCCATTTCGTTGTGGGGACGCGCGCTCTTTGCTGCTGCTTATATATTGAACAAATGTCCATCCAAATCCGTTCCTAAGACCCCGCATGAGATGTGGAATAATAGGAAACCAAGTCTCAACCACATTAAGATTTGGGGATGTCCCGCTTATGTCAAGAAAACTAAAGTGGAGAAATTGGAGACAAGATCCCTCATGGGACGTTTCATTGGTTATCCTGAAGATTCCATGGGATTATTCTTTTACCTGCATGATGATCAGAGAATCATCGTGGCCCTATAAGCTCACTTCCTTGAAGCTGAGTTCATCTTGGAAGGGGACAAAGGTAGGAAAATTGTTCTAGAAGAACAAAATGAAACTTCCTCAGAGACATCTGTCCAAGAACTAAGGCTTGAACCAATAATAGCACAACCACCATGTAGATCTGGTAGAATACCACATGAACCTGAGAGGTATGGGTATCTACTGCAGGGGGAGCCAAAGCTTCACATTGTAGTACAAGAAGGTCATGAACATGATCCTTGTTGACACGAAAAATCCTTACGTGTATTAAACAGCAAGTGGATTGGTCGTGTGTAGTAATAAAGTGGACAATAAAGTCCAGGTTGTCGAACCTCAAGGACTTGTATTTTAGTTTATGATTTTAAAGCAATTGAAGAACTTAAACTAAAACAAGAATTACCTAAAATATTATGGAAGTAAGATATAAGAAACAAGATGTCGAAATCAAGATAGCTATGGAAGAGAGCAACTAAGACACATGTGTTGGCATAAATTAATCAATTTTCATTATAAACATGTTCTCATATTATTAGACTAATGTTGCTTTGGTGGAAAAAACCTTAAATAATTACTACCCGATGTCTCGGCTGTAATAATCCTATGATTAATTGATGATTCTCTAGATATGTCTATCCGAGAATCTAACCAACAATCATGCATTCAAGTTCTAGAATTTCCCCGGATTAATCCGGCTAACTGCACCCGGGAATCTCTACCTATCTCTAGGGGCAATTCCCTATTTTTTACGGATTATGTGATGATCCTCTTTGCACCTTAAATTACCTTCTCTCGAACGAATAATTTAAGCAATAAATCATGCATATGGTAGCTAAGCATATGATGCATTCAAACAAGATCAAGACACAAAGCAACAATAGAATTAATATGAAAAACACAATTTATAACTCAATTATCATGATTTAGCCTCAACATGGCCTTAGTTCGAAGAATCTATTTCATCATAAAAGATAAAAGATAGGAACTTAAATTAAGATTCATATTCATAGACAAATATAAATCTAAATCTAAGAAACTCCCTCGTATTTTTGATGGTTGAACTTCGATCTTCATCTCTTCCATGCTTCTTGATTTCTTCACCTTCAGAGGTTCTTGATAATCTTCATAACTAATCTAAGGATGATGAAGATGATGATAGGATGTGTTTAGGCTCCCCCAATGGGGAATGTGTTTTCAAGTGTGTTTTTAGGATGACCTCCAATCCTCCTTTTATAGCCAAAAAATCCACCTACCAAGAACATGTCCTTCCATTCTCTTTTCTTTCCACCTACCATTCTCTTGCTTTCCATCTACCAAGAATGTGAACTACCATTCTCTTGTTTTCCACCTACCATTCTCTTACTTTTCTCCTACCAAGAATGTGAGCTACCATTCTATTCCTTTCCATCTACCAAGAATTTGAACTACCATTCTCTTGTTTTCCACCTACTAAGAATGGGAGCTGCCACTTTCGTGTTTTCCAGCGCAGAGATAGTGTTTTATTCATAAAATTCTCCACAGACCTCCGAATTTGATGCTTCAAGTCCCCATGTGACGATAAGACATACATATACAACTTTGTAGAAGGCCACTTCATCCAATTATGTCTCTAAATATATCAAAATGACGTTCCAATGTGGAGGTTGTTTCTGATTTGGCGCCCAGGTGTGCGGAAATGGTACTAAAATATGATTTTGGCTAACTCCAGCTTGTTTCTTGCTTGTTTGGTCGTAGAGGTGTGAAACATCTTGGCCTAAACTTGTTTTATACGTCCTTTTTCCACCCTTTATTCGATTGTATCCACTTAAGGCCTAAAATCACTTAATGCACGAATTAAACGCACAAGTGGCAAAATCAAGCGATAAATGAACCTAAAACATAAATGCAAAGGGGCTTAACAACACGTAAAAATGACTCCTATCACTTGTACCTATGATCAAGCGATGGTGGATGTCGATGCTTCAAGATGGCGAGAAGCCATGGAAACAGAGATGGACTCTATGCAATCGAACCAAGTCTGGACTTTGGTAGATCGTCCTGAAGGTATCAAGCCTATATGATGTAAGTGGATCTACAAAACAAAGATAGGTAGCGATGGCAAGGTTGACACCTTTAAAGCCAGACTCGTAACGAAAGGGTATAGTCAAAGAAAAAGAATTGACTATCAAGAAACCTTTTCGCCCGTGGCCATGATAAAGTCCATCCGAATACTGTTATCCATAGCTGCATACTTAGATTATGAGATATGACAAATGAAAGTCAAAACGGCTTTCCTGAATGTATTCCTCAAGGAGGATATCTATATGGAATAGAGAAGAAATTAATTTTCCACCGTTTGTCCCCAGGGTGGGCACTAAGGAAAATGGAGGGACCACGGGAGGTTAAGTAAAAACTCCACTATCCGTAGCACTAGAACAGGGGTGAAAAAGAGAATAGAAAAACTCAGCAGTGGGCTCAATTCCATGGTAATGGAGAAGGACAACAAATCCAGCCATCATCCGAATGGCGTTGGGAGCAAATTGGTTCAAGGGGATTCTGTAACTATTAGCTATGGCTGTAAAAAGGGGAAGAATGGAAAACTTGAGACCTGCTCTATGAAGGGCAACATGAAAACAAGTGTGTTGGCGAGGAGGACGATGAGACCTGTCCTCTGGAAATGGTACTATTATGGAATAATCATCAAGAACGCCATACATGCGGCGGAGGTTTTTCAATTTTTGCAAAGTGAAGGTGGAGGGGGTTTCATCCCAAAAATTAGGGTTCGGCTCTTCCCCCTCTAAATCAGAGTCAGGCTAACGCATACCCTCACCCTCTGAGGATGCCCCAGCCTGCCCAACTCTACTCTCAGCACTCGGAGATGAAGGAATAATGGTGGTATTCCGGCCATCGGACTCATTATCCGACGAGGACAGATCTACAAGTTCTTTACCCCCCAAAACGTGAGGCTCACTGTACAAATTACACACATAAGTGGAAGTGTCACCTACAGAGTCATGCTTAAACAAATCATGGCGCTCCTCTCTATTTTGAGAATCCGAACCCAAACTATTTGACATCTTTGCAAAGAGGGGAAAGAGGGAACAGGGACGAGAGCAATAATAGGCAACAAACACAAGTTTGAACAAAATAAAAACAACAAACACAACAACAACAATAAAAGAGAAAGAGGAAGGAGGCGCAGTACCTAGAAGAAGGGCGAGGAAGATGGAGAAACCGCTGCTAAAAATGAAAGAAGAAAGACGAAGGAAGTCTGATTTCACAGCAAAAAGCGAATGAGAAAAAGGAAATAAAATCTGGAGTTTTTGGCAGTTTATTTTTTGAAATTTGATTTTAAAAAATAAACTAAAATAATTAAGGAAAAAGCGGGATCTTACCTCGACCTTACATGTGGCAGAAATCAACGGTCATTAAATCCCGAGATTGGCGGCACCAACTGCAGAAGGTAATAAGTGGCGCGAGTTTCCAGGACACGACTCCATAACTGCAGGCATGGGGAAGCGTAATGGTCGTGTCAGGTTTAGGGTTTCTTCAGAGACCCACCAGAGGAAAATTCTTCACCTAGAGCAATACTTCGAAGGACTTTACCTGGGCAGCTCAAGAGTACTCTCAGCTCGGCCCAAAAATTTATCTTTTCTCAACTCTCGTAGATTGACTACGTCAAACTACAGAGTTGGGGGGGACTATTTATGTGGGTTGAAATAGGTCTTTGGGCCAAGCGAATACTCCAACACTTTATAGGCCTAAGCCCAATGGCATCGTGGGCTCGGATTCTTCTAGAAGGCCTCACATTCAGGTCTGTCCAGCTGAAGGTTCGGTTAGCCCTGATCTACACAGGTGGAGCATTCTATATAAGACAAGCCTTAAGCAAGATCCGACAAGAATGAATTAAGTGATATACTTACCATATCCTACGGAGATCGTGCCGACAGATTCACAAATTATACCATAGATGATATAGCTCAAGATGAAAGGATCATGATTTATTCAACTTTCCAATGTACATTTAGGAATAATTGACTTACCTTTTTACCTACCCCATCACAAACTTGTATATATATATATATATATATATATCAACTCCAATCACTAATGAAGGGAGCGACTCTTTTACCCCGTGGACGTAGGTCATATTTTGGCCAAACCATATATCTTGTGTCATTTTTACTATCATTTCTGTGTTTTATACTATATTCTTATATAATATATCTTATCATTGGTGTGCTTCCCACACACATCAGGTAGTTTTAGGCCTTTGATGTTATATTAATTTTCAATATTCAAAAAAGAAATTATGATATTCACTATGGAGCAAATGAGCAACATATATCATTTAACGAGTTCAATTAAATCATATTGGGTTTGAATATCCATGGCAAGATAATTAGTTTTATTGCACTTATGAAAAGTAGATTTTTATTTCCAAAAAGATGTTTGAGAAATAACGCAATGTTATTTGGTATTATTTTCACAAACAAGAATTTAAAAATATTTTTCAAAGTTTATTTAGAAAGATTATTCAGTTCACTTTTTAAATATTAATAAGAATTTTATTTGATACATTGAGGGGTATTATAGTCAATTTAGTTAATTTAAAAGGAATGTAGAGTACTGCTTTTAACAAAATGTGGAGTACTTTTATCAATTTCATATATATATATATATATATATATATTAATGAGGTGAGGGAAGGAGGTGAATAATTATGGTTATTATGGGCGGAAGAGTGTGAAAATAAGTTTTCAAATGTGGAAGATGGATGGATGGAGACAACAGCTAACAAACAAGTATATTTCTTTTCTGCTAACTTTTAGTTTTAGATTTCAGTACATTTTTTGGACCGCTCTTCATTTTATTCATTGTGATTCCAGATTTTCTTTCTTTGATTTTTCGTATTCTTTAATTTGTTGTGTGAGAGACTATTTTGACTTGACTTATTGATCACAAAGTAGTTGTTGTTAGAATATATCTTCTAGATTAGTATATGATTTTTTCTTATCTTATATTTACTTGTATTTATCTTTATAACTTAGAATATCTTTCCTTGAATTTATCTTTCCTTGTTTACCAAATCTCTGTAACTCTATGAATATGTTACTCAGTAATATAAGTTCCCTACGAGATTTTCTCTAATCTAACTTGGTATCGAGCTAAAGGGTTTCTTCTCTCAACCCTCACTATCTCTCGTTTTTGCCAGCCTCTACCATCGCCGTCCCCGTCCGGTTTTCTAATTTTTTTTTCTTTCCTTCCCACACACAACAATGGCAGCTCACCACTTTTCGTGTAGTGCAGCTTCTGCCAACAAATCTCTCTTTATTCTTTTTTTCTCTCCTTCTCTTTCTCTCTTTTTCAATTTCCACATCTCTAATTCTTACTCAATTTCATGGTGTTGAATTGCGAGTTGTTCAACACCTATGTTCTCTTTTTTTTCCCTCTGAATCTTAAAAAAAAAGAAAGTATATGGTCTTCTTTTGATTTTAAAAGAATAGCCATCTTTTTCCTTCAAGTTTGGGAAAAATATAACCCCCCTGTGTTATCACTTTTTTGCTGAAAACCTCCTTGTGTTAATTTTTTTGCACAAAACCCCCTTGTGTTAGCCTAAACCCTGCATGAAACCCCCAAACCTACATCAAATACACTGCGCGTGTATGCTACTCTCCTCGAATTTAACACGAATTGGGGGTTTTTTTTGCAGGGTTTCGGCTGACACAAGGGGGTTTCGTGCAAAAAAATTAACACAAGGGGGTTTTCAGCAAAAAAATGATAACACAGGGGGGTTATATGCAATTTTCCCTTCAAATTTCCTGTGCAAGGTATAATTTTTGGTTGCGCTTAGCCCTATAGTCGGGTTTTGTATCTATGGGGCTCATTTTTTATTTTTTTTCCCGTCGTTGTTTAGCCGGCCTCCACATGTTCTCCTTCTCTCCTATTTCTTTCTCTGTCTCTCATTATATATCTTACCTCTATTTTCAGCCCCTATTCTTACCTTTTTCCCATTTTTATATTCTCTTTTCTTTATCAATTCTTTATATGAGATTACATGATATGGGTATGAAGAGATTTGTTGAAGGAGGAATTGTTCTATCGTGGCCCATTGCAGTACCCACTCTCTTGATTTAATCAAGATCCACTAAAAATTATATCTAGCAACCAGGAAGCAATGAAAGTGAAAGATGCTGCTAAAAAGCATTCTCTGAAACCTTCCCGGCTCCTCTTGGATTTTTAGTCCAGTCTCAGCGTTCGAGAAACTCCCGTTTCGACTGCGGGGGAGTGTTAGAATATATCTTCTAGATTAACATAGGATCTTTCCTTATCTTATATTTACTTGTATCTATCTTTAGAACTTAGAATATCTTTCCTTGTATTTATCTTTCCTTGTTTATAGCTTAGGGTTTACTTGTTTACCAAATCTATGTAACTCTGTAAATGTGTTACTCAATAATACAAGTTCCCTACGGGATTTTCTCTAATTTAACAGCTGCTACCTGTGTCATGTAGTTATGGTATTTTTTAAACAACGACCATGTTATATTAAGACCCGAAAAATAAGTCCAATTGAATGAGATGCTATTTTTCATTTCTCATTTTTTTAAAATAAATAAATTAGAGAACTAATTGATAAAGGAGTGGAAATATGATGGAGGAAGTATATTTCTTTTTTGTAAGAAAAGTTGTTTTTCTGTCGAAAATTGGTCTGGATGAGTTTTTATAATTTAGACAACTCTAAGTTAAACTCATCGATTAAGATATTAAAAAATATGCAAAGTTGAACTTATTTCGTAGCTTATATCATTTCGAATCAAGATATATAATTAATTTGATGCTTATGTACATATTGGCTGATAAAGAACTTTTAGTTATTGAGTGAGCAGTCTAATAATGAATAGTCAAAATTAGGTCCAAGGGACTAGGAACTCTTAAAATTATAAAGACCACAATGATTTTCATATATTTAAAGAGTAGGGACTTCTGATGTTTACCAACCTTTAAAAAGACAACTTGAAAATAATAATACAACAACTAATTTATATATTGTGGAATTTTTTTTTTATTTCATTGAAAACTCGTCATTAAAAATATAAACATATACAACATATTAAGTTTCAGACTTTCAGTACAGAGAGATTGCATAATTTGTTAAAATGCAAATTTTGTATAGAACTGTATCTATTGCATTGTGGGTTGTACAATTAAATCATATTATTCATTCTTTAACAAATTTCAGCTCGTAACATGCTAATGCTTAATTCAGTGTGTAATTTATGCGTTATATTTTTATGCTACGTTTTTTTATTTCAAAATATATTGATGTGTGTGGGTTTCACACCAATAATATTTATATTAATATATGTGATAATATGAGTATTACAGTGAGATATATCGATTAATAGAAGTGCAATAATGTAAATAACAAGAGATTTAACGTGGTTTGGTCCAAAAATTAGACCTACATCTACTGGAAAAATGAGCGTATACCTTTATTATGCTTCCACCGTATGCTTATATACAAGTTTTTGATGGACATGGCAAAATTTGGTAAGTCAACTAAGCCTAAAATACATATAATAATAAATAGAAGACATAATCTTCTACTCTTGGTGGCATAAATGCTGATTTGCTCCATATCTTGAGCTTGATTGCCTCAGGTTTTCATTTAGGAAAGTCTCTAACTTAATTGATTCTTGTCTCCAGCATTGCCTAATATAGAAATATTCTCCTTTGCAGATCCAGGTTGGCGGGTCGTCCAAAGATGCCGGGTTGGGTTTATTCCTTTCTAGAAGAGTCCAAGTCCATGTTTGTAATGCATTTCTGCCCATTAGGCTTTGGGCTCCTCAGCTTGGCCTAAGATCTATTTTCCACCCACATCACATATATATATATATATATATATATGTATGTATTATTATACGAGAATATATGATTACGTTTAAAAATTGTCAAAATAAAACCTTAATCTACAAAATATAAAACATCCAACACTTAATAAAAATGTGCGGGGCTGCACTTAGGCACCTCAGAACTTACGTAAAGGTAGTCGGTGCTGGTGGGCGTCCCCGCTCAATGCTTGACTTGTACCATAGTAATGTAGGAAAAAAGATAGTCTTTATTATTTGTTACCCGATAAGGCCTCATAAGGCTTGACATCGTGTCAAGCTTGGGCGATGTTTCCCATGAGGGTCATCTTGCTAGTGGTATCCACTGCCGACGCGCTCGTCACTTTGGAGTCTTGTCCATCAATGGAGGTTGTTGTACCTTCAAAATAGGCATTGTCTTCTTAGGGTGGCATGTCGTGGCATGTGTCTTTTTCATAGACAACTGACAGCTTGGATTTTCACCAAGTATGGACCGAGTTGATCTTGCCCCCAAGCAAGTTTTCTCTAGCGAGATTAAGTTTATCACTACTTGTTTCCCCATGTCACTGTGATCCATGTCATGTTTCCTTTTAGGCTTCTTCAATGTGTTAGCATAGCACTCTCTTCCTATCTTCACGTCACTAACAGCTTCCTCTATTCCTACAGGGGTTGGAAATTTTACCTTCAAATGGAAGATGAATATGACATCTTGTTGCAAGTTTAAGCTTGGCCTCCTCAAAATGGTGTTGTAGGCGGAATGGGCTTTGACCACCAAGAACTTCAGCACCTTCATGGAGCGGGTTGGAAATGCACCCAGAGATATAGGTAGAGACACCTCTCCTAATGCTTCCACCGTCTCATCCGTGAATCCAGTGAGGGGGCGTTTACCGCTTGAAGAGGTGTGTTGTCCACCCCTAGTTGGGTGAAAGCACTGTAGAGGATGATGTCTGCTGAGCTCCGGCTATCGACCAGAATCTTCTTCACCCAAAAGTTAGGGATGGTCGCCAAGATCACTTAGGCATCATTCACTAATGGGACGTTGTTTTCTAGGTCTTGTAGTCCAAACTCTATGGTTTGCGTCTTTGGCTCCACTTGATTCACTTGCCCTCTCCGCAGGGAGCTGATGGCATGTTGTTTGGTAGCAGTCCTCAGTGAAACTTTCCTTGAGTTCGCGGAGTCACCCCCTACTGGGCCTCCTAAGATCACCCTTATTCTTCCATTTACTGGGGGTTTTCCATCTCTGAGTCCGCCCTTGGGGGCTGCCTTTGACTCCATCTCTACCCCTCCGTCTCTTCGATTCTTGTATATTCTTCAGCTCTGGCCAACAACTACTCCATGGTTGATGGGGGCTTCCCAGTTACAGATTTTTTGAACCTACTATTGCGTAAGTTCCTGTGCATTATTCCTGATAGCAACTCATGGTTAACGTATGGTACTTCAGACACCGCATTGGAGAAACACTGTACATATTCTCTCAAAGATTCACCATTTTTTTTAACCACAGTGAATAAGCAAGATGATATTTTAGGGTACTTCTTGTTCATGAAAAAGTGATTGAGGAAACGCTTGGTCGGCTGCTCGAGGCAAGCGATGGTATGGGCGGGCAGTCGGTCGAATTAGCTAAGTGGCCTTCCAGAAAGGGTGGTTCAAAAAATCTTACAGTAGGCAGCATCGTTGGCATTGTACATGTCAGCCTTGGCATTGAACTTGTCAACATGCTCTTGAAGGTCTCCAGCTCCCTCATACTCGCTCAGATAAGGTATCTTAAGCCCCTGCGGTAAAGACTCTACCAAAATCTCCTAACAGAAAGGACTTCTCTTAGGAGGTGCTACAGCTAATGGAACCAGCTGCATATCCTCATAACTTCCATGGTCGTCTAAACTCTCATCATATCGGGGTATGTGCCTAAGTCGGCCTTCGAGCCTCGGCAAGGCCTCTTCGGGGGTCAAGGATGCTTGACCTCTACGTAGTGACCTCGGGGGTGTTGGCCTTTGGTCTCTTCCCCTTGGTGGCCTTTTACCACACTATTCTCTTCTCTATCTCGTGCTGCCCCATTCACCAGTGAGTTGGATCGCCTTGATCCAATCCCGCAGGGGTCAAGGACTCTTTGACCTTAGACGGGGGAATTGGCTTGGCTCCACTCGGTGAGGGCGACTCTTATCCCGAGGCTCCTTACCCCTGCTTACTGATGAAGGGGACGGATCTTGCGGCTCCTTCTCTTGAGGTTGGGGTGCCTCTTGATGGCCCATCTCATGGGGGTCTGGCCCCTTGTTAGTCGATGAAACATGTGTTGCACGTGACGGGTGTGCAAGGGCATATTGCTGGACTACACTAGCAGCTGCCCTCACTGATGCATCCTCAACAAGAGCAAGCTAAGTCACATAAGTCGAATTTGAGAACGGGAGCAGGAGCGCGAGAGCGGCAATTTTGAATTTTTTAAGAGCAGGAGCGTCTTAGAGCGTCTATTATAAATAAATAAAAAATATAAATTAATCTATATAAAAATAATCACCAATATATATTTATATTGTTATTGGTCTATGTAACAATTTTATAACTCATAAAAATGGCCCAACCCAAAAGCCGACCCATTCTTTATTCTTTATAGTAATCAAAATTCTTAGTATAGTGATGGAACTAAGTAAAAGGCCCAAGAAAAAAATAATTGAATAGGTTGAGTAAAAGGCCCAAGAAAGAAAGTAGTTGAGTTGAGGAAAATGGCCCAACACAAACATAAAATCTAAAAACCCTATAGTTCTCCAACTTCATTTCATGAACCAGATTGTCATTCTAAATCTCTTCTGCCGGTTTCGTATCTGTTCTTCTTCCTTTTCTTTTACTTGTCATTTTTCTCCATTTCCCATCATTTTTTCTTCATTTTCTATCGTTTTCTCTTTGTACTGATCTCTGCAAAAGGTTTATCTCCTTATTTAAGGATTGTTACCTCTCTGTCTTATGTCTTCATCACCTCACCGGACATTTCTGCCACAGCCCATATCATGTAAAAAATGAAGTCACGACTTAAGGAAATCTAATACACAGATTAAGAAATTGTAAAGCGCTTTAAGGCGGCGCCCCAACCCTGAAGTCGCCGGAGCGCGACTCGAGTGCCGGAGCGGCGGGGGGTTCCGGGGAATTATGTGACTTAGAGAGCAAATAGTGCCTCCTGAGTGATATCGAACACCCTAGTGGCAGGGGATGGAATCACTGATGGCATCACAGGAGGTGTGTTATGCTCGTTCATAAGGGGTGGTATGTCTGGACCCCCGCCTTCAGCTTGCCGGGTTGGGGGGTCTTGAGCACCACCCTCAGCATTAGAC
Organism: Buddleja alternifolia; assembly: GCA_019426215.1. NCBI lineage: Eukaryota > Viridiplantae > Streptophyta > Magnoliopsida > Lamiales > Scrophulariaceae > Buddleja > Buddleja alternifolia. The sequence goes on along the minus strand of CM033391.1, from coordinate 11,816,622 downwards.
TGATCTTCAGGCGTTGGGTTAGGAAGTTCATCAACAGCTGTTGGCTAATGGTGGCTAGTCATCCTATCACCGGTAGTACGCGTTTGTGCCCTAGTTTGCATACTTAGTGGTTGGAGCGCTGATCCCATAGACGGCGCCAATCTGATGATGGTAAAAATCGTCAGACGTTGAATGTCACGTGTTGGCGAGGTGGGGTAGAAAAATCGATCCAACGCACGACAAACTAAGTTGGAGGTTGGTTAATGTATAGACTGCACTCACTATAGGCGAGCTGCCTACGTACCCACTTTAGCAGGATCAAGTCTTTTCGTAGTTCGGCGTCAGGATTATTTTTTATAATAACCAACTACTTTCTCTCTAACACTCTTTTTGGTGGGGGGAGCAGATAATCATTTTTGGTTACCCTCTTGGGGTATTTATATGGTTGGTTATGGGCCATAGGCTAAAGCCTTATTTTAAGTCCGTCGAAATATATATTAAATTAATAAATATATATTTTATATTTATTAGCCCAATTATTATTGTTGGCCCTTTTCGACAGAATAGGCTCATTTCATTATAGACTTTGGGCCTAGTGGGCTCGTCCATATGATTTATACCAGCTATGTCGGGGTGATAACACGGTCCTAATCCATAGGTGGGTTAATGACAATTATGCCCCTAGTACAATTGGTGCACATCATATACACATAAATATATGTGTATGTAAAGCTACTATATTTGTCTACTAGCACATGAGTCGTACACTATAGTGTTACAAAACATAATATTATAGCCTATTCGGGGACGGAGCGAGGGGGCTGGAGGGTGCCTATAAGTTGTCCAAAGACCATCGGTCATTTTTTAAGATCCATAAGCCTATGAGATTTATCCTCTGATTCACATCCAAAAGCACGATGATGCTTTTTTGTTAAATGCACACTTCTTATCTAGATCACATAATCTCTCATACAAGGTTGGTGCTCTAGCTCTCATAGCTCGCTCTTGCGACTTAAGAGTGAGAGATTCACTCTTAAAATTCTTAATTCTCGCACTAAAATTTGTGGACCATACTTCAATAAATTAGAAGTCATTTTTACTAATAGCTCATTTCATATAAATTTAATAAAAAATTCTTTCATGTGTGAAAATAAGTAAAACAAGTTGCCTGTAAAAGAAGAAAAATGAAAACACTAAGAGCGTTGAGCTTAAACTTTTGGTGTCCCTTCGAATTAAGAATTGGGGTCTATAGTTAGATTTTTTAATAATCTTAATTTTTTTTATTTCATCACATCATATCTATTGTAAGCAAGACAATCATATTTTCTAATTATTTTTAAAATTCATGTTAAAAAGATAGTTATTTTAATATGACATCATCATATCAAAGTAATCATTATAGATACTTTGGTTTAATAACTTATTATAATTATTTTTGTTGTTATTTTATTAACATATGATCTAAAGTGCTCCTGCTCTTTAAGTAATTTCATATTTTGGTGCTATCCCGCTCCCGCTTCCGATCTTTGTGACTTAGCTTCTTCTTTGGTGCTTCTAAAAGCAAAGAGAGGTGATTAAAAAAACTTCTAGTTCTTATTTTCCATAAATTATACTATCAAAATAGTTTAATTCTCTCATTTCAAAGCTTAACAAGGTATTGTACTATTTAATTATAAATACTTGACATGTGATTTTGATATATTTCATATGTGTTATTACAAAGTCTAAACTGTAGTGAAGAATTTTCATTTGGCTTATGAATTTCAACAAATAGATGATATGCATCTATAAAACAAAAATTTGAAAGTAAAATATAAGTGCTATAAAAAAAATGAAGAAAGATGTATGATAATGGGTACTGGGTAGCATGAGTTTTCTCTTGTAGAAAATGAGTGTAAATTTAGAATAGTGAAAAAAAAATGGGGAGATTAAAGGAAAACCATATAGGTAATAGGTGATATAGATTATTGATAATGATTTTTGATTTGCAAAATGCCAACTTTTTGTTTCAATTGGGTTGATGTTGAATACTATCTCTTCCTTGACAATATGGTTAGATTATTTTTAGATTAGAGAGTTAAAGTAACCATTAGGGTATAACATAAGAAATTGTGTGATTAGGATTTGCATTATATGTAGCTCTTTTCTTCTAGTTTATTTATATCTCTTTCATGTAATTGATGTATTTGTAAATTGTGGGTATTTATACTACTCATTTAAAATGTGTAAACTAAACATGAGACTAAAAAAGTCGAGCACAGTTTAGTATACCCATAGTTATATGAAATAAATAGCACGTATATTTTACTTAGCAGTAATGTGTATATTCTTAAAATATGACATCATATTTTGCGTCAATATTAGAGGAAATATTTTCATTTTCACTTTAGCATCAATAATTAATTATTTTATTAAAAAATATTGAGAAAATGTGTGTTAAGTTAAATATTTAAATACTAATATTTTTAGCATTTTGGTCTCGACCCCCAAGTCCAAATCCTAGCTCCTTCCTGAGCCTATTAAACAAATGTGAATGAAAAAATAGAGATGGTACTACTTTTTCACTTAGTTATTAGATACATTTAATTTATTATTTATTATTTTATGAATCATACATTACAAATAATGGGGAAAACATGCTTGGTGCCAAAAAAGTGTCGGGCTCTATATTAATTGTGTCAAGAAAGGTGTTACCGTGTTAGACATGATTTTAGCTGTGTGAATTTTTTTTTGTTGTTGTTTAATTTAAAAATGCATTAAATGACGTGGATAAATACGTATTAAAAGCGTATCCGATGTGTCTCCAACTTTATAACGAAGAAGAAGATGCTAAATTTGCGATTAGGAATTCAAATTGCAGGGATTAATCTGTTGCTGCTCTCTTTTTTCCAATTCTTGTGCATATTAGTTATTTTCATGTCATAATTTCAAACAATAACGAATTGATAATTACCAGAGTCTAAAAGATCAACTGCTATGTAATAATACACATATTCATATCTTAGTGGGAGTCAAATTTATATTTCATGGTCAACTGGGCTCAACCTTCTCAGTCGAGCCAGACTTCATTTGACAATCTTATGCACGCTCTATATTCCCGAATCTTGATTAGGGGTGAAAGACGAACCAAACTACTCGATACTCGAGTCGAGCTCGGTCGCTAAAAGCTCGTTTGAGCTCGGTTCGTTAACTTATCAAACCAAACTTGAACAACTTTTTGTGTTTGATAAGTTTTGAAGCTCAGTTTGAGCTCGGCTCGATTAGTAAAAAATAATAAAAACATGTACAAAAAAATCAAACTACTCGAGCTCGACTCGTGTTCGGCTCGATTAAGGCTCGTTTGGGCTCGACTCGATTAATAATCAAACAAACTCAAACACAAATTTTAAAACTCGATTGTATTTCAAACAAATTTGAGCAACAACTCGTTCGGTTCAACTCGGCTCGTGTACACCCCTAATCTTAATCATTTAAATTAATTATATTTTTTAATTAGGTATAAATCTGAGAATTTGGATCACATCCGAAATGAATTTATATCAAACAAGACCCATGATGGGCCTATTGGACCTACTCGATCTAGTGCTTGGACTTTATAGCGCAGGGAAATTGGGTAAATTCTATGCTAGACCGAGACCAATGGTCTCGGTCTAGTGTACACCATTGGATCAAGGGACATTTTAGCAAATGCCCCCCTGTTTGGGGGATCCAATGGTGTACACTAGACCGAGACCATTGGTCTCGGTCTAGCATAGAATGACCCGGGAAATTGGGAATCAACCAGCCCAATTTTGGTGCCTTTTTTAAAAAAAATAAAAAATATAGACGAAATGGGATACCCTGATAAATTCGGGGGCTGATAGTTGTTAATCATGGGTCACACAAGCCTTATAAAACTCCAAATAAGTAGAAAAAGTCACAACTTGTGACAGACTGAAATTAAACACAGGACCTCTCACATAAAAGTGGAAGCTGATATCACTAGGCTAACAAGCTTTGGTCCAAACTTTGGTGCTTTTGATTCTGATTTTCGGCGGGCGATTTTGAATTGATCCAATCCAATTGTATCTAATGGGCTTTATTCTCAACGACTTCTAACTAGGTTTGTTCTTAGGTGGGTGTTACCAAATCCGAATCCAATAAAGGACCTTCACATCCAAGTCCAGACCCAATTAATGGGTATTGATATTAGACCCAAACGCAACCAAAATTGGATAACATCAATTAGGTCGGGTGGGTTGGGTCCAAGACCCTGTTAGTTTGCCCAATCTCAAACTCAAGACAAAGGAAATTATATCATGGATCAAGACTAATGATCTCAATCCACAAATTACCATTGAGTTAGGGTGATTTATGTGCTCTTTACCATAACGCTTATTCATCAAATGGTCTATGCTATATTGATCTGGATTCAAGATAAATGGTCTTGATCTAACATAAAATTTGCCCCAAGATTCCCAATACCCATTAAGTACTCTTAAAATCCTAATATACATTTCTACAAACACAATTAAAATCCTTTAAATATTCTTGCACATGCACGGCTTGATGATTACAAAATAAATGAACTTTGAATAACTAAATTAGCAAAATATCCAACAACTATAGGTTGGCGTAACATAAGACAGTATATAAGATCAGTAGACGAGAAGTCTGAGCACATCATCCCCACTTCTTTAAGTGGAATGAGGGACGGATCAAGAAATAAAATGTTCAGGGAGCGAATTACAATTAAAGCAATTATTTTACAGTGTTTATATTTATATATTTAAATTTATACTACTTTTAGTAGATAACTAAATAGCAATCTTCATGTGTAAAACGAAGTAACTTTCAGTAAAAAAGAATTTATCAAAGTTGTACATTGCCCTTTTTTTATGTCATAAAATTCATCTATAATAGATAAGTATGTTTTAGTGTTTTAAGATAATAATATATTTTCAAAGATAAGGATTTACTGCAAAAAAAAAAGTTATGATATTCAAAATGATGTTAATTTTTATACTTTTTTCCTATCAAAAAAATTTCCTCCAAACAAACTTTTACCATTATCTCTCTTACTCCGAAAAAACAAAGGGCTCCTTGGGCCTAAAACTCTTTGGTCCTAATTAGATGGCGCTGTCATTTCCCATATCTCAACTTTTGAGGATTTTTTCGTCAAAAATGCATTTGTTTAGCAACTACTAAAATATCCCAAAGAAGCTACACACAATTTCCCGAAAAACAATATCAAATTTCTTAAACAAATTACTTATAATTGACAATTCTTTTAGATTTTCCTCTAAAAAGTCATAATTTTTTGGGAAAATTAGGCTCAGGGGACTCGGATCTTTGCGAAATATATTGTGCACAATAACATTTGCAAATTTAGTGATAAGGGAATAGTGGAGTCTATTATTTATTAAAACAACAATTTCTACAATAAAGTGCATTTTTTAAATGCTACTCGTGTGAAACTTTGATTTAAATCAGATTCTTTCCCAATAGAATCTAAAATGTTTTGCTAATTGGTAAAAGAAAATCAAAGGGCAAATGAGTAAAAGAAAAATCAAAACCATAATACTTTAGGTATTTATTCCAATCTCACAATTAAAGTGCTCGCACATTGAATTTTTTTGTAATATTTCATGAAAAAAATATTCCGTGTAATTAGTATTACAATTGATAACTTTTTTTAATATATAATTAATTGAAGCAGGGTAAAGTAAAGTAGTACCTTTTTTATAAATTTTCGTCATATGATTGCTAAGTACCTTCAGGCACATCACTTTTAGCAGCTAGATATGCTAGGCTCGTTTAAATAACAGGCATTTCGCGTCATATAAAAGAGCATAACATTAACGACGGGTGATTTAACAACACCCAAAGCAAAATCCCCTCGAAATCACTACTTCTGACCGAGGCTATTTCAAACATCCGATACTTAGTTTATTCTGGCTACTAGACGTGTTACCATGATAACTGTTTCTAACGCTTGGTGCTATTGGCCACTGGCCAAACATATGCTTAAATACTTAAGTGTTTCACCCGCATAGTGGGGAGACAAAAATACCAATACGATCCCTGGGAGCTAATCAAGTTTCCACTAGAGGCGTTATAAAATTACCCGCGACCCCACTATAGGTCAATATGGGTGGCACTGCGAAAATCCCTTTGGTTGTCAAAGAATCGCACAAGGATGGGCCACCCCATAATCCCTCCTTAACATCGAGAGAGGTTGAGGACCCATGAAAGGTCTCCCCACTCCCATTAAGGTTCTGGAACGAGATTATGCAAAAATAAACAAATAAGAGACGACTAAGCCTCCACTAATAAGTGTCTTCGAGTACTAAATACCACGTCACTCATTCAAATAGATATAACAAGGGTTTAGACTAGCCCACCTAATGATCCCTCCAGCATTACTAAGAGGATATGAGGCTTTAAAAAATAACCCCTCTGCCGACATAGAATCTAGACCGAGATCATAACAATACAATCTAAGGTGAAAACTCACCTCATACAAACAAAGGTGAAAATTCACCACATACAAATAAGGGCGATAATTCACCTCATACCAGGGTGGCTAGGGTGATATTTCGCCTCACGCTCCAACTAATGAACACTAGTAGCTACCCAAGCCTCCTAAAACTAAGATAATAGTCGCCCTAGTGAAAACTTGCAAGGTTATAAGCCTCAAATTCACTAGGGACGGCCAAAACAAATAAGGCCTAGTGACATCTCCATCATCAATGCACTATACGTTAAGCAAAGAACACCCAGCGTTCGAAAACTTACCAGATAGAAATTTAACTCCCATTTGTCATAGAAACACCCCTTTGTAACTGACTCCTAAACATGTTACACATATTAAGGAGTAGGGGGCAAGGAGGAGAGGAGATGAGGAGATATAAATAGATAGCTAGCTAGTGGCGCAAGGAGGAGAGGAGATGAAGAGATATAAACAGACAGCTAGCTAGTGGCTAGCTAATATTTTAAGGCCAACCAAGGTCAACGGTTCTTTAGCATGAAAAATGTGCTAACAAGCGAAGATCAAATATAGCGAACATGCCCAAGAGGCACTCACCCGTAGCATTCATTGAATCTCGCTTGGGCACTCACCCCTAGCGTTCATGAAATCACGCCAATGACATGCTAAGATAGCTAAGTGAAAGGCGAAAAGAGATAGTCAATATCCATGAAACCCCCCCCCCCGAGCTAACAAAGACTCGCACGAGGATTGCCTACCTGATAATCCATCCTGCAATACCGAGAGAGGTCGAAGATCAGCAAAGGATCCCCCCTCCCAGTAAGGTTCTGGACTAAGATTATACAATTAAAAATAAGTGACGACCAAAGTCACATTAAGAATGAAAACACGAGAGGCAACCCAAGAATCCACATAAAAACGTGGCCACTAGTGTCACAAATCAAACACCACTTACTCAAAAGGCATAAACAAAGGGTGAGACCAAGCTTTAAGTTATCCCTCCGCTAGCGAAAGATAACATCTACCCCGTACAATTCTTACTCCCTAAGGTGTTAACCATGCAAATACACTAAGGAGTGGGGGGCAGGAAACCTTATGAGGTGCTAAATTTACTCGCCAAAATTATCCACCCCCCAAATTTAATCATGGGGGTAGGAAAAATGAAAAGTGCTATGAGCACAGTAATGCCACCATGGGCACCCATTGGCATCACACGGCGCTAACAAGTAACGCCACCGATGACACCCCGACAAAGCTCATGAAGCAACGGGGTTAGAAAAACAAAAGCCCTACTCAAAGCCTACTAAGGGCCAATGAGTAGCTCACAAATGTGCTAAGTCTAAACCAAGAATGCTGCTAATGTTCGACTAGATCTTAGTCATACAAACAAAAAATGACTGTACGATAAAGTATACGGATACATACGTAAGACATATAAAAAATCCACCGGTCTCCCCCATTAAAAACCAGAAGGCATTGAGCCCCGGGGCAACACCCTTTTCTGATGGCGACCCCAACTCCGAATGTGTGGCCTATCGCCCACCTTATTTCAACCCCCATGAGTGGATCCTTATCTACCTAGAGGGGCACGAATCTTGATTTAACATACCTCCCTTGGGGGGTCGACACTAACTTGCTAGTAAAACGTTGAGTAGCAGCTAGCAAAACGCTAGTGAGTAACTAGCTAGCAGCTGACAAAGCTCTAGTGACCCCGCTAGAGCTCATGAAGCCGTGGAGAAAGGGGAGCTACCCAATCCTATGAGAAATAGGGGGTTCAATTAGAAGCAAGTCTTTCATAGATGCTATCGAAAACGATAGCACAGACAAAAAGTTCACAAATCATAAGAGGCGTGAAAATAATCTCCGCCCCTAATCTAAAGACGTGGGGAGATGCTCGTTAAAAAGCCAATTAGGCACCAAGCCTCGCGGGCACCATGAGGCACGATGCCTTGCGGCCACCGCGAGGCCAAAGTGCAGGGGTTGCCACGCGGCGCTCCCCTCGGTGCATAGGTCCTAACGCCTCTACCCGCTAAGAGTGTGATTCCTTTTCCATTTATGAGATACACAAATAGGGAGGTGCATACTCCCTAAGCATTAGCAACCTCAAATAAGCGCGTCATGGGGGTGGAGAGGTCATGAAATAAATCAAATGGGTGTTGATAAAAAGACATTGCCCATTCACTATAGGGGCCAATGACTTTGCCCCCTCACCTCGAGGCAAAATACCTTGCCCACTCATCATAGAGGCCAAGGACTTTGCCCCCTTACTTCGAGGCAAAAGACCTTTCCCATTCCCCATAGAGGCCAAGGACTTTGCCCCCTCACCTCGAGGCAAAATACCTTGCCCGCTCGCCATAGAGCCTAGAACTTTGCCCCTTCTCGAAGCAAAGGACCTTGCATTCTCACCTAGTAGCAAAAGATCTTATTCCCACGCAGTGAGTCAATGACCCTTGCCCCTTCACCTCGGGGCAAAGGTCAAACTAATAAATTCTAAGTCTCTCTGGAGTACAAATACCCGGATTGAGGTCTCAAAATATCAAGTCTCCTATGGAACTTCGAGTTTGGGGATGGACGTCTTACAATTTTTAGTTTCGGAGAAGGCTAAGGTCTACTTCCCCAAAAAATATTCTAAGTAAAACATGACATGCCCCTTGGCGGTCTTGAAGAGCTGAAAGCCTTGTTTGGAATTGAAAGAATTTCTAAGTTCGCCCCACAGTTAGAAATTACTTCCAACGAGAATTTGACCAAAAACATTAATTCCTCCCAAACCTCAAGAATAAAGGCAAATAAATTGTCTCAAGGCAAGTTGCCCCAAGGCAAATTAATTGCCTCAAGACAGGTGCCTCGAGTCAATTTGCCTCAAGGCAACCTAATTGCCTTGCGGCAATGTCGGCCCATTTTAATAGGCCGACAAGTATATATATATATATATATATATAAAAGAGGTAAATTTTGCACTATCAATTGTATCGACTTCCTATTCCCGAATATTTCACCTGTCAGGGTAAACATTCGGGAGTGGGGGGCTTATGATGTGCGCCAATTGTAGTAGGGGCATAATTTTCATTAGCCCACCTATGGGTTAGGACCGGATTATCACCCCGGCATAACTGGTATAAATCATATGGACGAGCCCACTGGGTCCGAAGTCTATAATGAAATGAGCCTATTCTGTCGAAAAGGGCCAACAATAATATTGGGCTAATAAATAAGAAATACATATTTATTAGTTTAATATATATTCCGACTGGCTTAAAATAAGGCTTTAGCCTATGACTCATAACCAACCAAATAAATACTCCAAGCGGGTAATCAAAAAGGATTATCTGCTCTCCCCACCAAAAAGAGTGCTAGACAGCTAGAGAGAAAGCAGCTGACTATCATAGAAAATAATCCCGACGCCGAACTACGAAAAGACTTGATCCCACTAAAGTGGGTACTGGGTACGTAGGCAGCTCGCCTATAGCGAGTGCAGTCTATACATTCACCAACCTCCAATCTAGTTTGTCGTGCTTTGGATCGGTTCCCCTACCCTATGTGGCCAACACGTGACATTCAATGTTTGACGATTTTTACCATCATCAGTATATAATTACATGATTGATGGACATGTAATTGTATCCAAGTTGTGACGTGTTCTAAAATATTGAAAATTACCGTATCCCTCATACATTTTGCATCTTGTCTATTGTGTTTGTGTTCGTGCAGCATAGATAAACAACTTTCAGGCTTGAACATCTATTTTACTTTAGAAATAAAAAGTTCTTATTATCTTATATTAATGCAATAATGCATGAATATATAATTCAAAATTTTGGAACAATTCAGAAAAAGTGAAAACACGTTCATGAAGATGATGCATTCCGATTCATAATTTGCTAAAGTCTTTTGTGTCCTTTCTTTAATATGGAATATACTTATTTTTTCTGTTACAATAATTAGAACAAATATCACTCAAGAATTTGCTACTTCTAGATGTCAAATAGCAGCTTTACGTGTTAGTCACCCTATATATACATTTTTTTTTTAACAAACCATCCTAGCGGGAGGGTGTTATCGAGCCCTTCATCCCTTCTTTATTTCATCAAAAAAGAAAGCGACAAAAATGGAGTTCTAACTCTCTAACACAATACTTTAGAAAACCATGTAAATAAGGAGTACCGAAGTACTCATATTTAATTATTAAATGTCTTCCATGTAGCAGAATATTTCATCATATTTAGTCGTCAACAACTATGTCTTGTTTTCTTTGTTGGTAATTATTATACTATATTGATGACAAAGATTTTAATATATTCGAATCCTCAGTGAGAAAAAAAATATGAATTTTTTGAACACCTCTAATTAGACGATGGTAGAAATACGCCAGAGGACGCATCTTCGGTGGTCACCTTCACATTCAGGCTTGGATAGAGCTTGTTGTCGTCTCGATTATGATGTTATGAGAATTAATCCTGAAACAATGGGGTCATGTACCCGTATTCCACCTCCGACGCTAATTTAGTATTTTATAAAATCGGAGAGACTAAACAAATTTCATTAGAGAATAGAAATGTTTATATATGTATTTTGTAGTATGTCCAGAGTGAACTCAATGACGCCTCTTTCCTGAAAATGAGCCTTTATTTGTAGGCAAATGAGAGTTAAGAACATTTTACCAGCTACGAGCACCTTTCTGGCCAAGTTCATTGTTTTTGCCAAGTTGTTGTGAAATACAACCTCACCGATTCAATTTATTAAATCTTTCCAAATAAACTTTTGCGTCCCTCTTTAAATATCTTTTTATAGCACTTATAATACATTTGGCACTAGTCACATTTACACGGAAACAAGACAAATAAGACTACAATGCGAATAGTCCCTCCACTACTTTTACATATATCAAAAGAAGAAAAAACTATTATATCAGGTCGATATGATATTTAAACTAGGTATATTCTAGATTCTGAAAGTCAAATGACTCGCACTTTCGCGACTTGATGATAGATACGTACTAATCAGGACACCAGAGGCCCTATTAACTTGTCTTATTTATTAGTATTATGGAATTGTACTAATCAATATATATAATTAAGTCCGACCAGCATATAAATAGTGGGCAACATGAATTCAATTTTGTCTCGATGATTCTAATCTTGATTGCATTGCTTACTTTTGCATTTTTAAATATGAGTTTGTTTTGTCCAAACATTAGCAAAAGGGAAATGGCCACACATTTTAATTTTGGGGTCCGGATTGATAATATAAAATATATATGCTATGTTCGTCTCAAAATCATATTACTGCATTTTTATGGTTTATCAGTCAATCAGACTAATTTCCCCTTTTATTATAATTAGAGATGGTTTAGTCTCTTCTTCTTCTTTTTTTTTCTTTTCAAAACCTAATTCAATAATATTAATATTTATTGTAATGATAAATTAATGGTTTAGTCATTTATATAAAAACAATAATTGTCTGATATTAAATGACGTAACAAATAAGAGTTGAAAAAATTATTTAGGAAGTCAATATGATGAATTGTTCAAAATAACGTTTTAATTTGTATTGCATCAAAATTACTAAGTCTTTCTTTTCCAACAGTTGAGCAAATTATTATAATGTAGTGATGATGTACTACGATTAATTTATTTTGGCTAATACATATACTAATTTTGGTTATATATATTTGAACTTTTAAACCCTTAGATAAGCTCAAGTGGCATGTTTTGAATGTGACCTGACCAGGGATCTCCACCACGACACTATTGATTGTCGTGCTCAGGGCAATTTGCTTTTTGCACCCTCAAATTAATATTTTTGACACAATACATTTTTAAACTACAATTTTGGTCGATTGACCTAGAATTAATATCAGTTTGGCATATTACATCCTCGACTGAGTCAAGTTATATTTTCTAGCTGGAAAAAATAAATTGTCGAATTTAAGAGGTCAAGTGGTTAGTATCCTCCTTATGTCCTTGCAACGGGAGACTTTAACAGATTTGTCGTCATTCTATTGAAGACGAAATGGAGCTACTGGCATTATGAAGATACATGTTGCATTATATGAGTTCATACCCTTTGGTGCAATTAGGTTTTAAATAGTAACACAAAATCTTCTTTTTCTGGATCAGTATTATCATGTTTTTTCATACTTTATGTTACGCCATCTCGAGGTTCAAAATTCCCCCCTTTTCAAATTAAATCTCCATATGCACACACAACGCACGCGCGATTTTGTGGAGGGGGATTGACCATTTAGCCACCTCAAAGTTGGTTAACTCTATTTGCCGACTAGAAAATAAGGCATGAACTTCGTTGAGGGTGTGAAGTACTAAGTTTAATGCTAATTTCATGGTGCAATCTTTTAAATTTTTAACCTCAGATGTACTGCATGTGCCAAAATGTGCTAATTCGAGGGTGATATTACAATTTTCTTGAACGTTTGGTCCTGTGAAAAATTACTCGGTGTTAAAAAAGTACTAGAACAAAGGTCTATCACATGGCGATGACTGATTGATCAATATAATTTGAGTGAAATTTTGAATTTTAATAATTTAAACTCCATATGTGATAGATGTTCATGATTACTTAAACAAACCCTTCGTAGATAAGATATTTCTGATTTTAGGTTTTGAATATTCTAGGATTGTGTCTAACGTATATTCCACTCAGAATTGTTACTATAATTAGTGATTACTGATCATTAATTAACTAAGATAAAAGATTTAGGCATCTCTGTCATTTTTGTTGACAATTACAATAATATCACTAGTGCTAGTGGCGCACACTGTGATATCAAAAACGAAATGAGTAGCCCTTTTTCATGCCAAAAGAATTGTTGCCACTCAATTTGTAAAAAGGCAAAAGATAGGGTAATGAATGCCAAGCAATTTAATATCTTATCATGTTTTATCTATCACCTACATATTACTACTTATCGCACTTGCTTCATTTGATTTTCCCTGTCATGGCTGATGTTCAATTACGGGTTATAGTGCTACGCCATTTTTATGCCATCTGTAATGCAATTTCGCTTACTAAAACCTCCATCTATACAAGTTTCAAAATTATGATTAAGACATCTTTTAAAAAAACTAGTTACTCGGGTTCGATTCTTGGATGGAGCATTACTCCTTGCTCTCCCCCGATAGAACGTTTTTTTTTTGTGAAAAAAATTATGAAAACACATATATTAAAAGAGGTAAATTTGAGTATTAATCGATGATGATTCTAAGTTTAGAAAACGAACTCTTGGGCGAAAAAGAAAATAAATATTAAATAACAACTAAAAGTTAAATTAATAAACCGCCTCACCACAAAAGAGGGGTAAGAGGGGCGGGAAAAGGAAAAGAACGAGGGGAATTAAGACCACCGGGTGGCTAGCCCCCGTGGTAGAAGAACCAAAAGGGGTGGAGCGTTCTGCCTCCAACAAAGGTCGATTAAGGTTTTCTGTTTAGTCAGAGACCAAGATACCATTGGCAACAAAGGTATAGAGTATAATTTCAAAACTCTTCAATTTTACGAAGAAATCTCATCTTGCAATGCGATCTTTCAATTCCGTTGAAATATTTATGTTTTCTAATTTCTGACGATTCTTATTTATGGTTAATTACATTTGACTTTTTGGTATTACATATTATTATTTATTAAAAATGTAATGGCAATTGATAATATTGAAATGAAGTCTTGTGTATTTTATGTGTATGTGCATTTATTGATGTAAGGTATAACTCTATTTATGTATAATTGATTTTGTACTTTCATATAGCTGCTTGCAAATGGAATACCTAAATCACATAATATTTTGACTATTAAGATCACGTACTAAAAATAAATCATCACGGTGGACTAGAAAACTAAAGTTGTATTAGATATGCTCAAATTGTATAAGCAAGTTTTCTTTTCACAATCTTTATGCATTTATTTGATTTTACAATCTTTCTATGTATTTCAAAAGTATTTTCAAAACATTTCTTTATTTAATGGCTCGAAAAGTACCCTAGGAACAAAACTTTCACACATAAATGAATGAACTTTAGTAACATGTCTCGTAGATCTATTCCAAAATTATGTATTCCTTGGTATTGTTAATCAGTGGGAGAATTATATTTTTGTCCCATAAATTTGTCGGGGTTTTAATTTGGTCTCATTATTTATGAGTTTTTCACAATTAGTCTCATAACTTTCAAAATACCACACATTTAGTCCTAACCAAATTTTTTATGTCAAATATAATGGTCGAACCCAATATATGCTCGGTTAGTCAACATTTTTGATCGGTCTTTTTTGGGAGAATTCATGCGTGTATGAGACTCAAACATGAGCCTTATTCATTATCACGTGCCACTCAAGCACAAATTCTCCTCAAAAGTTGGTCAAAAATATTGACACCGTTACATTTTTTACGGGAATTTTAATTGAGACTAAATGTGAGACATTTTTAAATTAGAGGTCTAAATGTCGGAAACCTCTTAGGAAATTTCTTGTTAGATGTTTTGATGATGACAATTAGGATTTATGTTAGACCCCAAAATATGTAAGTTTGATTTTATTAGAAAATATGTATAGGCTTTGAGCGTTAGATTTGTATAAGCCTTTATTTGTTTTTATTCTAGATTGTTAGGCTAAGTATTCTTAGACTGAGCGTCTGACATTACTCTGAGTGAGTTTGTCATAAGTCAAGTCTGAAGTGTTGGTCCCAAGTGGTATACGAAAGGGTTTAGAAGGGGGGGGGGGGTTGAATTGACCCTGAAGTCTTTTTCGACTTCTAAAAATTCGTATCTCTTTGAAGTATTTGAACGCTCGGAAAGCTTTAAGCGCTGGGTGCGACGCTTGAGGAAAGTTAACTTAGACTTGGTGATTTCAACGCTTACCAAAGTAGGGCAGAGTTTAGTCACTAAATCAGAATTAGCACAGCGGAAGTATTTTATAGCTTAGCGTTCTGTTTGTTAATCAAAAGTAGTCGCATAGGTGTTTTACAACTTTATCAAAGTATATGCAAATGAATAGTAAAGCAATAAAACAGTAAATAGTTAAAGCAGTAAATGACACAAGATATTTGTAAGGTTCACTTGGTGATGTAATCCCAGCTACGTCCTTCTTCTCCTTTTATCAGGGAGGTTTTCCACTATGATGATTATCGAAGAGTCACACATAGACTTCTACAAAATAGAGGGAGATTGGATATGATCTTGGAACTCCTTGGTCACACAGATTTCAGCTCCAATAAAGACCTTCTATCCCCTTGCTTCTTCCACTCAGAAATAATGCAAGTTACGCTTGATCCCGGAACTCCTTGGTCACACAGATTTCAGCTCCAATAGAGATCTTCTTCCACAAGCTTCTTTTACACAAAAATATTTCTTGTAAATCAACAAGCTTTCTCACTCAGATGAAAGATGTTGAGGGTTTATATAACGGGTTTGTTTGTTTTTGGAAAGTTCAAACAACTTGAAGATATCTCAATAGTAGTGTAGGGTCTTCAAAAAGGGTTTGAGATATAGTTGACTGTTTTTGGAATATTTGTGAAAAGCTTATAAGGATATTTGGCTATGGATTTTGTAGGTTTTTCTTTCAACAAAGTTTGTATTATTTTCTTGTGTATTTTTGTATATACAAGAGATTGTGACTTTATTCACACTAATATATTCAGGTATATCTTTTGTATGTGTCACTTGCCTTCCTGTAATTTTTGTTGAAAGGGCTATTTATAGGTTATTTGCGGGTTTTTTTTGTCCGTTGGACACGGTTGGGATCTCGTTTCCCTAAACATTCCATGAGTTCTGACATTCCTAACTTTGGGTATTTTGAATTAGTTAGGCATGTTCTTGGTTTCATAACTCTGACAGTCTTGGTCAAATAAATGGCTTGCCCATAAGTTGTAGTGCTTATATTTTAATAGCACTTATCCGACTTTTGATGCATCTTGTCTTATTTCCGTTTGGAAATAATTACCGTTGATTCATGCATTTTTTAAATCTTTAATAACTTGGACTTAAGTCTTCAGGTTACGCTTTGAGAACTGGACGCTTGAGTTTTTGGATGTTGGGCTTTTTGAAAGCAGTCTTCTATGTGCTAAACAGACGCGTGAAAAGAGTCAGTATCTTTGCCCAACTTTTAGACGCTTGACCTTTCACTTTATCTTTGATAGACTCACTCAGAATTCTATCATTGACTTAGTGTTAAGTACTTGGTCTAAAGTTCATAATAAATCTTGAGCGCTGGTTTCATAACCTGGGGCAGTCTTTTAGTGCTTGACGGACGCTTGAGACTAATCTTTATCTTTACTGTTCCTTCAGACGCTTGATCTTCAACTTCATCACTTGGTAGACTCACACAGAACTCTTCTAGTGATTTAGTATCACATCCTTAGTCTAAAATCTATAAAGATAAAAATACATGCCTAATAAAATAAACAAGCTTTCAGACGCTTATACATTTGTTCTATGAAAGCTTTTATACTTACATTTCTTGGGGTCTAACATGAAATCCTAATTGTCATCATCAAAATATCTAACATGAAATTCCTAACATGAAGTATGAGCGTCTGAAGTCTGAATGAAGATGAAGAATTCTAGCAAGCGTCTAAGCGTCGAGCTATTCCAAGCGTTGATGTAAAGATTCAGCTAAGGATCATTCAGTGATGAATGAGCGTCTATCAAGACAAGGATTCACCTAAATTTATTCCGAAGTCCAGAAGGAGTTAATGCAATTTTACTCAGAGCATTAATGTCCAACAGAAATTTATTTCAAATGCATTAAATGCTAATAAAAGCATTAAATGTGATAAGCACTCCAGGACGTACGGAGAAACCTTCCTATTGGACTGTCAACTTTTCAGAGGCTGCGGCACCAACTTTTTGCAACAGAATTTCAGGAAAAAAGGACGAAAGTTGTTCATGCTGGAAAGTGAAAGACACGCGCCTGAACATGTGTCCAACGAACACTTTACCCCAGAAAGTCTATAAATAAGACTTCAGCAACAAGCGAAAATACAACAAGCTTACAAGCCAAAACTCTGTTGCATTGAAGTCTCAATCCTTAAACTTTCAGAAAAGCTCAAATATTCAAATCAAACATTCCTTTGGCTTTTTTCCAATCCCTAAGACAGTCAACCAATATCTCAAGCATCTTTTTCAAAAGAACCATACACTACTACTGAGATATTTCAAGTTGTTTGAACTTCCCAAAAATCAAACAAACCGTTGAACAAAACCTTTATTCAGCCTTGCAATTTGTGTGAATTCGAAGTTGAATACTTGCATTATTTCTGGGTGAAAGAAGCAAGAGGATAGAAGTGTCTTGGAGCAGAAATCTGTCTGACCAAGGTGCTCAAGCCATTCACATCCATCTCTCCCCTTTTTTGTAGAAGTTTCTGTGTGATTCTTCAAGAATCATTTTAGTGGATTGCCTCCGAGTGTTAAAGGAGAAGAAGGACGTAGTTGGTACCGTCGATTCTATTATTGTCATATCATTGCATAATCGGTTAAGTAAACTCATTGATGAAATTGTTTAAATATAAAAGCAACTAAGATAAACTTTGTGACGCTAAAACCTAATCGGTTAAGTAAACACATTGATGAAATTGTTTAAATCTAAAAGCAACTAAGACAAACTTTGTGATGCTAAAACCTTTCAAGAGAAGATTTAGAATCATTTTGCTGTGCTAACTCTGATTAAAGAACTGAACGCTTAACCTTATTTGGTTATAGTATCCAAATCTTGAGTCAAGTTAACTTTATCAAATCAGTCTTCGAGTAGATGCTCAACCAAACGCCTACTTTCTTAAGTGTCCAAAATATTTTGAATACGAAATTTTTGAAGTTGAAAAAGACTTCAGGGTCTATTCAACCCCCTTTTCGAGACCCTTTCGTATGCTACTTGGGACCAACAAGTGGCATTAGAGCTGTTGAAATTGATTTTTTTTTTTAAATTTCCAAGCATAACTGCTTGTTTAGATCCTTTTTAAATTTAGTTGCTTTAAATTTCTTTCATGGCATTTGCAAAAGTACCTAAGTTGACCGAGTCAAATTATGACTCATGGAAGGTCAAAGCATTCACTTATCTTTATTCTTGTGATGATGAAATGTGTCATATCATTTCAGATGGCCCGATTCAAATTTTAAAGGCATCACTAGAGCGCTTGGAGCCACAGAAGAGACCCCTGACAATTATGTTGAAAAGCCAAAGCACGAGTGGTCTACCAATGAGCGTCGCAGAGTGAATCTGGATAATGTTGATCGGAACACTCTATATACAGCTATTGGTGATAATTACAACTTGTTCAACAAGGTCAAGTCGTGCTCTACGACTAAGGAAATATGGGACAAGTTGCTACAATCTGTGGTGGGTCAGCTCAGATCAAAGAAAATAAGCTTTCAGTTGCCAAGGAAAGGTTTAACGGTTTCAAGATGTTACCTAATGAGATGCTAGAATAGTTGGATATAAGACTTACTGCTCTCGTTACGGAGTTGACGTCTCTAGGCATGGATTTGCAAAATCAGGAAATGGTGGTTAAGATTTTCAAAAGTCTTCCTAATAGATTTTTGATGAAAACGACGGCTATGAGAGAATCTAATATGTTGGATCTTCTAACTCCAGAAGATGCTTTTTTAGAACTAAAGGCCTTTGAGTTTGAGTTAAATTCAGCAAGTAATGATGTTAGTAGTCCACTGATAGAATCTGGAGCGCTAACAATGTCAGTTAAGGGTAAATTGGGTAATAAAGGAAAGGTGTCAGAAATCAATGAGGAAGAGGATTAGCGTTACTAAACAAATTCAGAAAATTTCTTAAATATGAGAAGAAACAAAAAACTCCAAAACATCAAGAACAGAATTCCTATCAAGCACCTCCTCCTGTTCAACAACAGTATCAAGCGCCTCAGTATTCTAAACCTCCCCCTTCAGTGCCGATTCAGTACCAAGGGTCTTCTCCTTAGAATCTCTCAGCGCCAGTGGTCTCAAAAGCACAAACTACAAGGTTATCAAATGAACAAAAGATGAAGACTAATCTTTGTTATAATTGCAGAAAACCAGGGCACTACCAGGTAAATTGCCCTTATTCAAACATATCCAAGCCATCAAGGCAGGATTATTTGGATAGAAACCAATTAAGAGCAAACTTTGTCAACAAGGTTTGCTAGCAGAATCAGAACAAGCGTCCGCACCTGAAGATTTAGAGTCATCAGAAGAGAGTAGTGATGATGATGAGCCAGTGGATGATTCAGCAGTAATCTGTCTCATGGCCAGAGACGATGAAGCGTCTTTAGACTCACTATCTGAGGTAAATACTGAATTAGCTTATCCTCTCTCATGAAGAATTATTTGACAAAGTAAACGAATATTATAAAGATTGTCAAGATGCCGCCATAATATATCAAAATCACTCTGATGAGATATCAATGCTCAGAGGTGAAAACGTGACACTCAAGGAAGAGTTGCAAGTTCAACAATAATGCATTGAGAAGAACTAATCACTTGAGACTGAAATCACTCAGTGGAAAGGTCATCTTGATATGGTTGTCAAGAGAGAAGCTGATTGCTAGACTGGCTAAATCAGAATAACTCGTCTCATCATTATCTAAAGCGTCAAGAAATCTAGACAATACGACTGAGGTAATAAGATTATTTGGTGAAAAGACTAGTTTAGGATGCAATAAATTCGGTAAACAACCAAACAAATCAAATGTTATGGCAAACAATAAAGGAAAGGGTGTGCTCTTTGTTGAGAAAGGTTCAAAGAGTCAAACACCTATTGAACCAAAAGCTAATGGCACGAGGCCAAATGAGAAAGCCAAAGCTGACTCAGGCAAGGGAAAGACGAAAGTGAATGATTCACAAAGAAGGGATTATCCAAACGCTCAAAAGGCTAAGGAGAAACCTTGCGATTGTGAATCAAACGCTAAGGGTCAAGCGCCCAAGGTGAACCCTAAACTAGTGCCAAGGAAATACCAGCGACAATATCCACAACGATCAAGGTCATATTATCAATACTATGATGATTATGATTACAATTGTGAATATGATTACTATTATAATCAAGGATATTATTATACACCCTAGAAACACACACAACACAAGGTGAAACCCAAAAAGGCTAATCCTCCCACAATAAAGACTAAGCAAATATGGGTTCCTAAAGTTCTAATTCTGACTAACGCTACTAGTGTAAAAGGACCCAAGTCACTATGGGTACCCAAAAAGAACTAGAGCTACCCTTTGAATGCAGGTACCTAGAGGCAAAGCCGATACATCTGTTTGGTACTCGATAGTGGGTTGTCAAGGCACATGACAAACTCAAAGGATCTCTTGATCAACTACCGAGCTACCAATGGTCCTCAGGTTGTATTTGGTGACAACTCCAAAGGTAAAACCAAAGGTATAGGTACTGTGCATAGGGGGAACATCATGATAAGTTATGTATATTATGTTGAGGGTCTTAAGCATAATCTTTTAGGCATAAGTCAATTTTGTGATAAAGGTTTCGAAGTACTGTACACAACCTACCCCACATCATCGCCGGCCACATTGCCGACCATCCTTTACCTCTTTGTCACCAACACGTCACACACACACACCTCCCTTTTTCTCATTTCCTCTCTTCATCCCCGTATCTACTTCGCTGCTGCCGCCCTAGCAACACCTCCCTCCCTCACATTTTTGCACCATTGCGCCGCCGCTTGTCATTTATCTTTCACTTCGAGATTCGCCACTCAAAATTTTCGCTGCCGCCTGTTATCTCTTCTTCACTTCCAGATTCACCGTCTGTCTGCCTCCGTAACTTCAAGATCCGCCACGACGCCCCACCTCAGATTTTGCTGGTGCTTGCTCTCCCTCACTCACCTCACTTCAGATCCGCCACCACGCCGTTCACTGCCATCAGCTCCGCCACTCTGCCTCGCCATGTCTCACATCTTTTATTTTTTATTTTTTGACTTTCTTTTCCCAAATTTTCCTAAAATTGTAATTTTTTTTTTCTGAATTTAATCTTTTTTAATTTTTTTCCATATTTTTTGATCAACGGTTGAGAATATATGATCCAATGGCCCAGATCAAATACTAACAAACATAATTAATGAAACATAGGGGCATAACAGGCATTCCGTCAAAAATACTAACGACGTTAGTCTTAATTAACGGCGGGGGAGAGTGTGTAAATGAAATATGAACACAGGGGTATATATGGCTATTTTTTTAACACAGGTGGGTTTCGTGCAAATTTCGTATTTCACAGGGGTATGTTATGCAATTTTCCCAAGAAAAAACAATATTTATTTCGTAGATTGGAGTTCAACAATTGATAACACCCCAACTTGCTTTGCGGCTAAAAATGAATCTAAAAGGGGTTGGTTATGACATAAAAAAATGAATCACCTTAACTTTAAAACAATCTCTCAACTTATAACGCTAAATACGGTAGAGGGATTACCTAAAGGACTTTTTGATAAGGATCGCCTTTGTGACGCTTGTCAAATGGGCTAACAAATTAAATCATCTTTCAAGAGAAAGCCTTGTCCATCTACCTTTAGGATACTTGAACTACTTCACATGGATCTGTTTGGACCTGTTCAAACGATCAGTGTGAGCGGTAAGAAGTATTCTTTGGTGATAGTAGATGATTTCCCTCGATTTACTTGGGTGGAATTTCTTTCATCCAAAGATGAAACATGTGACAAACTCACAACACTTATTCGGAAACTTCAAACCTTGAAAAATCTCAAGGTTGTAAGAATAAGGAGCGATCACGGAACTGATTTTAGTAACAAGGTTGTTGAGAAGTTTTGTGTAGAGAATGGAATACATCATGGGTATTCAACTCCTAGAACTCCTCAACAGAACGGTGTTACTGAGCGTCAGAACATAATGCTTAAAGAAGCCGCTAGGACGATGTTAGCAGAGTCCAAGTTTACTCGTAGGTACTGGGCCGAAGCAATCAACATTGCGTGTTATACTCAAAACCGTTACATGATCAACAAACAACATGGTAAAACACTATATGAACTATGGAAGAGACGTGAGCCAAATGTTTTATATTTTCACGTCTTTGGTTCAAAATGCTTTATTCATAAGAATGGATTCCAAAGCCAAAAGACATTTGATCCTAAAGCGGACGAGTGAATCTTTCTAGGCTATGACAAAAATGGAAAGAATTTTCGCATCCTCAATAAGATCAAATTGAAGGTTGAGGAATCTATTCATGTTTTTTTTTTGATGATGCTAAGCAAGAGGCGAGTAAGATTAACGCTAATGATGTAGGAGTTGAAGATTTGTGTCATCAAGCGTCCAAGATCATTATTGATGATGAAAGTGACGACGATGATGAGATCTTAGTGCCCCCTCCTAAGGTTACTCATGAGGTTATTAAGGACAATATTGTAAGAATTGCTGATTGTCATGAAGAGAAGGATCATCAAGAGCAAAATGGAAATTGTGAACATCAAGCGCCTGTGCAAAAGGTTAATCAAGCGCCTGAACAACCTTTGAACCTGTTCCAACCAGATAGACTATGCCTACGTGATCATTCACCAGAGGAAATTATAGGAGATACTGGAGCTTCTGAGAGGACTAGAGCCACTACATTCAATGAGGCCATGTTCGCGAGTTTCTTATCCCAAATGTAACCTGAGAAAGTGGATGAAGCGCTAAGTGATCCTGATTGGATTGAAACCATGCAAGAAGAGCTAAATCAGTTTGAGCGTAGTAAGGTTTGGAAGCTAGTACCAAGACCAACTCACCAAAAAGTTATTGGGACTAGATGGGTTTATAGAAACAAGATGGATGAGAATGGCATTGTTATAAGGAACAAAGCCAGACTTGTCGCTCAAGGATATTGCTAAGAAGAGGGTATTAATTTTGATGAGACATATGTTCCTGTCGCCCGTCTTAAAGCAATTCGCATGTTTCTAGCATATGCAGCGTTCAAAAGGTTCACAGTGTATCAAATGGACGTGAAGAGTGTTTTCCTGAATGTTAAACTCCAAGAAAAAGTTTATGTGGAGCAACCACCATGATTCATCAACAACCATGGTAAGAGTATGGTCTACACTCTAGATAAGGCGCTCTATAGCCTTAAGCAAGAACCTCGAGCATGGTATTTTTCCTTATTGGTAAAGGCTTTTCAAAAGGCAATGTTGATACAACGTTATTCAAATTACCAATGATGAAGATATTCTATTAGTCCAAATATATGTTGATGATATTATTTTCGGATCTACTAATAAGCGTTTGTGTGAGAAATTTTCAAAAATGATGCAAGATCAATTTGAAATAAGCATGATGGGTGAATTAACTTTCTTCTTAGGATTACTAGTGAAACAACTCCCTAATGACATATTTATTAACCATGCTAAATATACACGAGACATGATTAAGAAATTTGGTATGGAAAATGCACCATCTTCGAAAATTCCAATGAGCCAAATGCTTAAGTTAGATAAAGATGAAAGTGGAAAGAAGGTTGATATCACTAATTATAGAGGTATCATCGGATCACTTCTTTATCTTATTGCTAGTAGACCTGATATTATGTTTTCGGTATGCATGTGTGCACGTTTTCAAGCCGATCCTAAAGAGTCACACTTAATTGCTGCCAAGAGAATTCTTAAATACCTAAAAGGCACGCAACAAGTGGGCTTGTGGTATCCAAGGGACTCTCCTTTTGAACTAATTGGTTACTCAGATGTAGATTTTGCAAGATGTAAAATAGATCGAAAGAGTACTACTGGTACATGTTAGTTTTTAGGTAATATGTTAGTTTCATGACATAGTAAGAAACAACAATCGAAAGAGTACTAGTGGTACATGTTAATTTTTAGGTGATATGTTAGTTTGATGGCATAGTAAGAAACAAACAATTGATAGCTACCTCTATAGCTGAAGCCGAGTATGTAGCTGCAGGAAGTTGTTGTGCACAAATTTTATGGATGAGGCAACAACTTAGAGATTATGGTATAATCCTGGTCCAACCCCCATTCATTGCGATAACCAAAGCGCCCTAGCCATGACTCGAAACCTTGTTCTTCATTCTAGAACCAAACATATTGACATTAGATACCATTTTCTTCGTGACCATGTTCAAAAGAAAGATATCTCCATGCATTTTTTTGGATTTTCACATCCACAATTAAAGCTTGAAACGACTCAGATTCATCACTTTTACACGTGGCAGAATCATATTGATGAGAGAAACCGCAATTTTCAACTGTTTCATTTAAAACAAAATTTATAGGAAATTACTTTTACTTTTTACACAAACTCTATGCAAAATACTCTCTCTCTCAAGCAAAAAATCTCCTTTGAATCTCTACTCTTTCAAACACTCTAATGGCACCAAAGAAATCCATCAATGTTACTGAAGAGGCCATCAAGGTCACTAAGGGACTAGTGTTGGACTGGAAGTATTTGTCTGAATAGATTGATATTTCGATGAGGGATATGCTGTACTCTGTCGCCAAAGTCGGGCTGCAAATGTTCTTGAACAAATATTCCTACTACTTTGCCGATGAAGTTGCTGCATCTTGAGAACTACAAAGCTTTTAGAGGGCAAAAACTCTCTCTCTTGCTTCTTCTCTTTCCCGAAGAAAAGTTTTGTTCGGGAGTTTATTTTATCCGCAAAGTCCATAGCCAAGAACTTCAAATTGTCAAATCAGGGTGAGGCTTTGGAGTCTATCTCTGCAAGTCAGATCGAAGAAGCTTGGGTAAAGATCCGTTATTATGATGCCATGGACTATAAGCCCAACTTCGACAAGAAGGATATTCTACCTAAGTACTGTCTGATGGCAGACTTCTATAGTGAATTTATTGAGTGCAGAGTGGGCACTTTCAACAAGGTCACCCCACTGCAATTTCAGATGATGACCACCATACTCATGGATATCAAAGTTAACTGGAGTGAGTATATTTTCGGAATATTTAGGAACTGTTTGGAAACCGTCAACAAACCCTATGGAGTGGTTTTGAGTGATATGCTATTCAGAGCAGATTGCATTAATTCTGCTGGCCAACCTCTGGTCAAGGCTAAGTTTTTGGGGAAGAGGACCGTGACCAATCTCCTTAACCCACCTAAAGTTGGTGGAGCGGCAAAGCCTTTGTCTGAGTGCCAAGTAATGCATAAAGCGTCAGATGAAGAAGCTGAGCGTCCTGCTCCAAAAGAAGCCGTGAAGCATCCGGGTGAGCAAAAGAAGAGGACTTCGAGAAAGCCCAAGGCTGCTAAAGTTCCATCTCCTCCCAAGGATGATGATGATAAGGAAGAAACTGATGAGGACGTGGAAGATAAAATTTCACTGATCAAAAGGAGGAAGTTGGTCTTGATTATTAAAAAGATTAATTTCGAAGAAGAGCCAACTATCCCTGACTCTCTTGCCAAAGCGTCTAAGCCTATCCAAGGGGTAAATGTTAAGAAAATATTCAAAAGACCCCGAGGCTTAGGCAAGCTTCAATTAGTTCCTGTTCCCAAAGAGCTTGAGACTGATGAACCAAGTGTTCCAGTTCCAAAAATAGTTGCTATTGAGACTAGTTCTCAGGGTAAGTTTATTTACCTATAGCGTTTCTTTTCCTACATTTGTAGAAGATCCTACTCTTATAGAGGATATATCTTATGCTATAGCTCTTATTCCAACTGTTGTTGAAGCACCAGTTGACGTCCATCTGGATGTTGACTTACTGAAAGTGGTGACTATTGCTAAGGATGTTGCAGCAGAGGTGCTCTCTGAAAGTCAGAGTGTCGCCGTGGATGTTGAGAGACCTACTACAGAAAGGGTCAACCACCACAACTGAGGCATTTCTTCAAGCTGGATCCTATTAAGACCATTAGTCATTCGATCAATTATATGCCACCAGCTCATGAAGAAGATTTAATCCCCACAGGCTACAATGAAGAACGATATATGATAGAGGAGAATCATATAGAGGAGAATCAAATTGTCGTGATGATAGAGCGTGGCCATCTACTCTGTCAGATGATATACAGCTCAAAGTTAACTGATGTTGAGTGTGCGTATTATTTGGCCATTGCCAACGGTGAAGAAATCACCTAAGTGCCTGCTTTAGTTGCTATATATGAGAAGCGTCAAGGCCAAAGAACTCACCTTGCTGATGTAGAGTTGGCATATTTCTTGGATATGGGGCACAACAAGCCATCTTGATTTGCTCCAAGAAATTACAAAATCAGAGTTTATGAGCGTCTACCTGTTGAATTCCTCAATCAATCAAAGGAAATATTGAACCGAGATGGTTATTCGCACTTTCCAGAAGTGGTGGATAGTGTTGCAAATTAGAATTTGGAAAATCCATTTCATCTATGGAAAAACAAGAGTGTTCATATTGGTAAACGTGCAGCGTCCATCAAGGACTGCGTTCAGGAGGAAGCCGACGACTTCTTCAATAGCAGCTGGAATGATAATTACCAAGTGATTGCTATCAGTTTGAGCCTATAAGAGATATTCATCATGAGGGCATAAAAGCCACATGCAACGCTGGAGTTGATTTCTGTATGAATGAAGTGAAGGTGTGAAACTTACGTGGGCAACAAATATACATTTCAGGAGTTGGTCAACGCTTCGCATCTATTTGGCATAGGCATGTATGACAAGAAGCGTCAGTTTGCTAAGTATTGCCTCCAGACAAATCGCTGACTTGACAAGCGTCAGACAACCAGCTGAGACCTTTCTGCGAGTAACGCTCAAAAGGCTTGCAGAAACTCCTCTCACTTTCTCCGGTAATGCGTCGACTAGTGGAACTTTCTCTGGCAATGTGTCGACCAGTTGAACTTGTCCAGTATGAGATCTCACTGAGGTAGATGATCAAGATTATTAATAATGTCAAACACTTTGACAAAATCTTCACTGCCAATCTGTGAAAAATCAACGGCTCCCTTATTAATCCATTCAGGGGATATCCTTTGCTCCTCTCTGTTAGAAAATAAGTCAGCGATCACTATTCTTTTGTCCTTTCCTTGCTCGAGAGAAATCTAGGGATCGCTCAAGCCGTCTATCCGTACTTGGAAGAGTATTACAGATTCTATGTTAAAAAGGATGCTTAGACTCGCCTTCCAAGCAATCGCAACATAGCCTTCTCTTTCAACCATCGCCCAGATGAACTTTTCTTTATCCCTCAGGCGAATTTCAGAGATCATGTGTTGGGAATATTAGGTCCAATGTGGGTAAAAGCCATGGATAGTCCCCTCCACACATTCATTCAGGGAACTTGCATATCAACGCGTCGTATCTACAAGCTTCTTGCCAGTGCTACTGATTTTCATATAGACACATTGCTAGGTAAACTTAACTCCCAATTTGATTAATACCGTTGCATGCTACCAGTGCTTGTGGAAGTCTATGTATCAAAAGAAGTCCCCTCCATTGAGCCTGTTGCTAATAACGCTCAAGTGGATTTAGTTGCTCAGAGCGTCTAAACAGAAATAGAACCCCAACTTCCTACTGTGGCCGCTACTGCTGAAACTTCAGTTATTCCAGAGGTTGTGAGTGTTTCTGACGCTGAGATTGAGCGTGCATCCACAACTGCTGAAGCGTCTCTACCAGAGTTAAAACTTGACACTAGCGTTGCTGAGGTTGCAGAGTATGCTGATAATTTGGGACAAGCGCAAGGCAAAGCATTTGATTTAGCAATTCAAGCTTCCCTTGAATCCTTGAAGACCACTTCCAATTTTAAGCCAAAACCGGTTACTCAAACAGTTATATCAAGTGAAGCTGGTGGTCAGGAGTTCACTCATTTGTTGAGAGATGCGTTAGAAGAAGTGCGCAACCATGCTGCAAATAGCGCCAATGCTCTCCACTGGATTCAAGAAGACCTTGCAAAGATCGAGTCACAAAATGTGGACACTCATATTGTCTATATGCTCGGAGCTGCTATTGCTGAAAGTTTGAAAGCGTTCTAGGAAATTGCTGACGCTAACCGTGCAACTCAGCTTGAAATGAAGCAGCACTTCGACAAGCGCTGTGATGATCTCGCATATTCCATTTCTCAGATTGCCCATCAGGTCGACATTTTAGTAGAACATATTCTGATTCTCAGATTGCCCATCAGGTCGACATTTTAGTAGAACATATTCTGAAGACTGATGATGGCAATAAGGGGAAAAAGAGGAAAGAGCCGAGTTCAAAAGCTACCAATTCATCTACCAAGCGTCAAGAACTTTAGCCGGTGCTAACGCAAAGTATTCAAAATCAGATTCTTTCTCTTCGTCCTCTGCTTATTATTGAATCCCGTTACCTAACTTGGGTTGCTTCTATTGGAGCGCCTAGTCGCAGATCTAGTTTTCTCCAATTACGCAAAGAGCTGATTTGCTAGTGCCATCACAAGCTTACCTTGAACAATTCGACGTTCCAATTGATGAGCGCCTCTCCCAGAGCCAACAAATCTTAAAGAAATTTCTAAGGAGAAGCAAATGCCAGAGTTCAACCAAGCGTACAAAATTTGCCTAAGGCACATTGACATTGATCCATCAGAATGGGATCAGCGCTGGATTGCTTTGATGAAAAGAAGTAAAGAATAAAAGAAGAGCACCTTCAATGCAGACCATGTTGCGATGAAAGCTCTAGATGATCAACTTACTGAAGCAATCAGAGCCGAAATAGCCAGAAGATACAACCTTATAAAGAAGCGCAAGCGCTAATCTCTTTAGAAAATTATCTATATTTTTGTCTCTTTTGTATCTTTTATTTCTTTAGTTGTAAATGCCTTGTACTTTCTTTGATATATACAAAAAGTGCATTTCTAGCTAAACATTTTGTTGAAGCCTTAACTAACCTTAACTAACTTTATCTAACCTTTTTCAAAACTAACTTTTATATTTTGGCTGTCTAACTCTTGAACTATAAAAGAGTGAGTATTGCCATCTTCAAAAAGGGGGAAGTTGTTAGGAAATTTCTTGTTAGATGTTTTAATGATGACAATTAGGATTTATGTTAATCCCAAAAATATGTAAATTAGATTTTATTAGAAATTATGTATAGGCTTTGAGCGTTAGATTTGTATAAGGCTTTATGTGTTTTTATTCTAAATTGTTAGGCTAAATATTCTTAGACTGAGCGTCTGACATTACTCTGAGTGAGTTTGTCATAAGTCAAGTCTGATGTATGAGCGTCTGAAGTCTGAATAAAGATGAAGATTTCTAGCAAGCATCTAAGCGTTGAGCTATTCCAAGCGTTGATGTAAAGATTCAGCTAAGGATCATTCAGTGATGAATGAGCATCTATCAAGACAAGGATTCACCTGAATTTATTCTGAAGTCCAGAAGAAGTTAAATGCAATGTTACTCAGAACATTAATGTCCAACAAACATTCATTTCAAATGTATTAAATGCTGATAAGAGCATTAAATATGATAAGCACTCCAGGACGTACGGAGAAGCCTTCCTATTGGACTGTCAACTTTTCAGAGGCTGCTGCACCAACTTTTTGCAGCAGAATTTCAAGGAAAAGGACGAAAGTTGTTCACGCGCGAAAGTGAAAGACACACACCTGAACATGTGTCCAATAGACGCTTTACCCGAGAAAGTTTATAAATAAGACCTCAGCAACAAGCGAAAATACAACAACAAGCTTACAAGCCAAAACTCTGTTGCCTTGATGTCTCAATCCTTAAGCTTTTAGAAAAGTTCGAATATTCAAATCAAACATTCCTTCTGCATTTCTTCAATCCCTTAGATAATCAACTAATATCTCAAACATCTTTTTCAAAAGAACCATACACTACTACTGAGATATTCCAAGTTGTTTGAACTTACCAAAAATCAAATAAACCGTTGAACAAAACCTCTATTCACCCTCGCGATCTGTGTGAAGTCGAAGTTGGATACATGCATTATTTCTGGGTGAAAGAAGCAAGAGGATAGAAGTGTCTTGGAGTATAAATCTGTGTGGCCAAGGAGCTCAAGCCATTCACATCCATCTCTTTCCTATTTTGTAGAAGTTTTTGAGTGATTCTTTGAGAATCATTTTAGTGGATTGCCTCCGAGTGTTAAAGGAAAAGAAGGACGTAGTTGTGATTACACCACCCAACAAACCTTTCAAACTTTGTGTTCTTTACTTTACCATCGATTCTTTTATTGTCATATCATTGCATAATCGGTTAAGTAAACAAATTGATAAAATTGTTTAAAGTTAAAAACAACTAAGATAAACTTTGTGACGCTAAAACCTTTCAAGAGAAGATTTAAAATCAATCCGGTGTGCTAACCTTGATTAAAGAACTGAACGCTTAACCTTATTTGGTTATAGTATTCAAACCTTGAGTCTAAGTTAACTTTATCAAATCAGTCTTCGAGTAGACGCTCAACCAAGTGCCTACATTCTTAAGTGTCCACAATATTTTGAATACGAAATTTTTGAAGTTGAAAAAGACGTAAGGGTCTATTCAACCCCCTTCTAGACCCTTTCGTATGCCACTTGGGACCAACAAAACCCTTAACGAATGAGACCAAGATTAAAATGGAACAAACTTCTAAAGCGGAAAATGCAATTTTTCGGGCCATTAATCAGTAAATCTGTTATTCTTTTATGTTCAATGATAAATAATTATTTTTTAAAATTTAACTGAATAGTGTTAAGTAATATATCAAATACTAATATTTAAAATTTTGACTGTATCAATATTTCGTAACACCAGTATGATGTCCAGTTCACTAATTAAACTGCTTGATATTTTATTGCAGTAATGAGAACTATTATTTTGAGGAAATGAGATACATATTTGCTAAGATATAATTAGCTCGAATAAAATATCAATTTTTCCTTGATATTACTATCTAGTTAAAGAGCATTATCAAAACAAACAACAACAGAAGAAATCTGATTAATAAAATAATTGTGTCCATCTAGTTAGGGGCTTTGCAAAAAGCACTCTTACATTTTCAAATATTGTCACCATGATTTGTTTTAGAAACCATTTATCTTTTTTAAGGAAACAATTACATACATCATTATTTTCATATTATATATCAACTATCAACAACCAATAATCAATAAGAACCAAAAGTTCAATAATTAACTAACCAATTACTATGAATAATAAACAAAGAATTGCATATATGGTGAGACTACCTGGACTTAGCTACTTAAACTAGGCCTCAATGACAAATTCCATTTAAATTCAAATACCAAAAGTCCAACACAGAAATGGATTTCCAATAATGGAATTGTGGGATCTGATGCAAAAGAATAGAAAAGAGAGGAGCAGACAAAGGAGACACAAGCAGGAGGGTGTGGAAGTCTAGAGCTTCGTTACCACGGTTCAAGTAAGTTCGTACCATGACATCGCTTTTTGCACCAAGTGATGAAATTCTGACAATATTTTGATTTCCTTCTTGTACTCTAGAAGTCATTTATATATGTTGACAAACTTCTTCTAATATGTATCACTCCAAATATTAATAAAAAATTATCTAGTTGTGGACGTAGTCATTGTTGGTCGAACCACATAAATCCTTAATTCTTGTGTGGTTGTTTAATTTTAGTATTTGTTTTTCAAGATATATTTCTAACAACTGGTGCAAGATCATATGTTTTGTGAATCTTTGGGAAGCATAGATCTGTGAGATCTGTTAGAGTGCCTAGCATTATTGGGATCTGTGGGATGCGACAACATCAGGAGGGAAGACTTAACTTGACAAGTTCGTTCAGAACTTTAGGAGAATGCATATGAGAGACCATTTATACCATAAGAGGTTGTACAAGTGTTGTCGGGGAAGAAGTGAGACTAGGTGATGACAGAGGATTTGACTCTGTTAGATCTCCAGTCCTCAGGGTTCTGTTGGAACCTACAAACTGCAGTGCTAGACATCCAGTACACTAGCTGGTCAGATTGCAATGACCGGAGTGCAAGCCGTAGCATGGTAATGACTTTTGCCTCAAAAGATGCATTTTTGGCTAGTAGTTAAAATTTTGGGGTTATTCTAATTCTTTTGTGTACTATATTGTTCACCTATTTTGCAAACATGTGCATTCTTTTGTAATGTGTATTATGCCAAATATTAATAAAAGATCTCTAGCATGGACATTGTTGGCATAGAAAGTTGCATTTTTTGTCCACCAACATTGGTCAATTTCTTTAAGGACATGCAACTTTTCTATTTCGATTTTAGTCCACAAACTTTCTAATTTGACTCAATTTGAAGACATACAAGTTGCTGAAAAAATCAAATTTCTCTAGTATGTCCATAAACGTAGATGTTATTGGTTTTTCTTTTGACAAATTCGTTCCTAACAATCTTTTGAAGCTCATTTTCAAAGGTTTTGAAACATGAAGTAGCAAATGTCAGAATTAAAATTTATCTTAGACTAGGATTATTGCTTATTTGTTTCCTTATTATATTGAAATCTCTATTTAAGACTCTCATGCATAATACATTACAAAGGGGGAATTTCATCCTAACATGGTATCAAGCTTATCGTACTTTTTTCCTGATAATGTACTAGCCGCCACCGTCGTCGAGCTCCTCGGTCTCCAGTGCCGCCGCTACACCTCCGCTTCTTTTTGTGGCCTCTCAGGCCCACCCCTCATATTTACTCTTTCTCGCTTCCGTCTAAGACATTGCTCCCCTCAATTTAAAATAAACTCTTTAACTCAATTCCTATTAATCTTGGAATTTGGTATCTCTCATTCGCTGCACCGATAGCTTCTCCCCATTGCCCAGTTACAACGATCTCCGTTGCCTCTATACAGTAAAATTTATGCCATCTTGTTTACCTTTTTATTTCAATTATTTTTCAGATATCGTGTTTCAACCCCTTTTACCACTTGTCTCTTAACGATTACTCATCATCTGCCACCCCCACCACTATTACAAACACAAACCAACCCGTCACCAGGTCACCTGCCATTCACCTAGCTCTAACCACCGGCAACGTCCACTCCTCCATCAGCTTTAACCTGTCTCACCACAACTCCAATTATAAACTTTAGCGTGGCATGTTTATGGACCTTTGCGATAGCTATTCTGTGTTTAATCATCTGTTTGGTCAATCTAAACTCATGAATGATCACGACAATGCATGGTTTGCTCTTGACTCAACCATAAAACATTAGTTTTACTCTACCATCAATTTAAAATTGCTTACAAATATTGATTTAGAATATGCAACTTTTAATGATCTCTGGTTTGCCATGGAAGAAAATTTTCATAACAATAAACCATCTCGCTCCCTAAAAATTAATGAATGTTTTCGAACTCTTTAAAAAAGAGCCCTCACTATCTCTCAATACTGCCAAGACATGAAATATATGGTAGTCGCTCATAAGGGACATATCTATCTGGATAGAGGATAGTCTAGATCGATTCATAGATAGATCTCTCTCCATACAGATAGGTATCTTCATGGATAGAGATAAAGATAGGGATCCATCTAGATCAGCACTCCACTACTATCGTCAAGCTTGGACATGGTACAACAAGAAGAGAATTAGCAGAAATCGAAAGGTGCTGACAATTTGGCCGTTCTCGATAGCCCTATCAATAACTAGGCCTTTATTTTACAACTTTTACAAGGTCTCCCGTAATCCTATATTCCTCTAGTTACAGTCGTCACTACCAAAATACCCTTCCCGTTAATTCTTTGAAGTGCGTAACATTCTTTTTCTCCCTGAATCCCATGAAAATCGGTTCCACTCTGCCCTACCCTTTTTCGACTCCGCTACTGCTCTTGTTTCTCAATACCCTCTTCTTCCCAAAATTGAAACACATATTGGAATAATGGTTGAAATAGAGGTAGAGGAGCCCGGTCGAAATTCGGGCTATGGTGTTGGTAACTTTGGCGGACAAATTTTTGGGCTCCACACGTAACCTAAATTCATTCACCGACATACCCTCAAGTTTCTCATTTAAGCTATTACAAAACACTGCATCAAGCCCACATATTTTAGTCCCTGTCATACCTCTATTTAATTTGTAGCCAAATGGATCTTTCGCCCAACAATTTCATCCTGCAAATTGGGCCCAAGTCTGACAACCCAATTCGCTCATGTGGGCTGCCCGTGTGAATCCAGCATCCACCCAACAACCCGACCCCATCAACAATCCGGGTCCTATCTCCATGCCCCAATCTAGTGTCACTAGTACAGAAGAGGTCTGTTACAGCGGTTTTTTTTCACTATTACAGCGGTTTTAACCGCTGTAATACGTATCGCTGTAATTGGTATGTTTACTATTACAGCGGTTAAAAACCGCTGTAAAATGAGCCCTATTACAGCGGTTCAATAACGAACCGCTGTAATAGGTAAATAAAAAAAAATTAATTGTAAAAGCCGTAGCCTGTTACAGCGGTTCCGAAACGAACCGCTGTAACAGTGTTCATTGTTACAGCGGTTCGTTGATGAACCGCTGTAACAGTGAACCCTGTTACAGCGGTTCGTTTCTGAACCGCTGTAACAGGGTTCACTGTTACAGCGGTTCGTTTCGGAACCGCTGTAACGTGATTTTTTATTTTTTTATTTTTTTCTGTTATAATTTCAGCTAGAGCTATATCCTTCCCACAAGCTCAAAATTCAACTCATCAATAACACATAAAACAAACCAATTGCTCAACAGAAACAACAAATTCAAATCCAAAATTAATTTCATTCACCAAATAATAATCTCCAATAATTACAAATAATAACGAGTTTACAATAAACCAATATAAACTAATCACTGCTTTTAAATCAAATAAAAATTTACAATAATTTTCAACTTACACCGCCGGCATATCAAAAGCGCATTTAAAAATGTATTGTGCCAATTCAGAACGTGCTTCATCAAGTTGCTCTATAGTGTAAGTGGCGTACTGACAATCAGCAAAGTACTGCAAGACAAATATTAAAATCCAACAAAAATGTTTAATAACTTAAAAGGGACATTAGAATTTGATTAATATTAATTAGGATTATGCATACCGTCGGTGGGATTATAGATTCTCCGTGTCTAATAATATCTTTCATAAATTTCATGACGAAGAACCCACAATCTATGGCATTTATTTGAATGGGGCACTACAAATTAAATTCAAATCAAAATTGTATTAGAACAAATAACTTTTATACGAATAATTTCTTGAAACTATAATTAAAATAATATAATTAAACTAACCTGTATACAACTCCATGTACAGGCCTTGTTTTTTGATTTGATCTTTTGGTTGTTTTTATTTGCTCGAAACATCAAGACAGCGCTGTTAAAAACATCAAAAATCAAGGAAATATGTCAATATCAAGCAAATATATATATATGAAGTCTAGTTATAATATATATACTTTAAACTTAATATTAAATATAATATAATGGATACATTTAATTGAATGATAAAACTTACTGATTGATCATATCTTTCATATCATGTCGGTTATTTGGATTACCGTGCAAAGAATCCAAATAATAAACGATCTCTTTAATTGGATCAATCACGAGCAATAACCAATTGCCCCTAATCAGCATATTCAAAAGAAAAATTTTAAATTAGTTATGCCTACGTAACAAATTTTACAAAATAACAATGTGTCTTTAGTAGCTCACTCGGAGTTGTAAGGTGCAAGAAACAACTTCCCCTCCAGTGCACTAGCTATCATAGTATTTGCTATATATTGCGATTTGTCTACAAGCTGCGTGGGAGTAATTCCTGCTGCCGCAGATATAGAATGTGGGCTAAGGAACCCGAATTTATTTTGTTTTTGTTCGGGGACCACGTGATTAACCCACAAACACCTACAATTGAGCATAAAATAAATTTGAGTAACAAAAATAAACATAGTTCAAATTAATGCAGTAAAATAATTTAATTAAAAACTTACTTTTTCTTAATTAATATTTAAAAACTTACTTGATGTAAGCAGTAATGATAGAGGCTCCTATCTGTTCTTTATGCACAAAGTCACCGATCTCCTCCCGCCTAATATATTCTGGAAAGGGGATATTGAAGATTTCCTCGGGTATGTCTATCCGGATAGTGTTATCAGCAGCCATCATCCCAAAGAACCTTTCAAGAATTGCAAGTGAATTAGGGGGTGGAGCAGGAGGGTTGGCCACTAGAGAAGGAGGGTTGGCCACTAGAGGTGTATTTTTGACATGTGAGTGCTTCGTCATCTCTGATTTGCTTTTTCCGAGTGATGATTTGGATTTTCCGAGAGACTATAAGCAAAAGAAAACAAAACGTGGGCGTTATCAATGAAAGTATATTTATTAACATTAAACAATTGTTATAATTTAATAATGACTAGCTATTAATAATTACGTACCGATGCATCACCGACAATCACAAGACTCTTAGGCCAAGCAACCATGTATCCCACAGCCTCAGATACTGTGAACACTCCTTCATCATCGAGAGGGACTGGTAAGGGTGCAATATCTTCAATTGCAATGTCAATCGACACTTTCACGAGGTGGGAGGCTAATGGACATGTATGCAATGTTCTATCCTTTGGTTGATTGTACATTGTTCCTCTTGCCACCAAACGATAACACGGTGTAGAAAGTGCTAATTGACACTGCACCACATCCTACATATATATATATATATATATACCATTATATTAGAAAATGTTGTATATCATACAGAAATATAGGATTGTAAGTTACATTATCACTAAACAATATGCTTTTCATTAATTACCTGAGGAAGGTCTTTCACTTCTGGGCAGCTATCTTTCAAAGAAACCGCCTCTTCTGTATGTGGCTGCTGCGACGACCAAGACGCCCTATGCTGCTCAAACTCGCGTCGCAATTCGAATAGTGATTGAGTGAGCATTTGAACCGTGTCTTGCAAGTTATCAATCACCGTATTTTTTGAAGGCTTTGAATCCGAAAAGTAATCTGTTTGGGATACCCCAAAGCCTACACCCCAAGTAGACATCTATATCATTTCCAGGTTGTTTTGGCCCGGAAATTAGTATAGGCATCATAATATGCTCTCGCTTCATGCATCGCGAAGGGGGTAGGTTGTAGATCATCAAAATCACCGGCCATGTACTATGTGAGCTACTTTGCAAGCCATGTGGGTTCATTCCATCTGTAGCCAATACAAGGCGTAAATTTCTTGGTTCTTCCCTAAATTCAGGGAAATCATTATCGATCTTTTTCCATTGAGGAGAATCTGAAGGATGTCTAATCTTGTTAACTTCAATCCCTTGTTCAAGCCTTCTATCAGCATAACATGTCAAGTCCTTGGCAAACGCTTCACTACTGTACATGCGTCTAAATCTAGGTATTATGGGCAAATACCATGCTGTTTTGACAGGAGCAGATCCATTCTTCTTGTACCGTGAGGTGCCACATTTGGGACACACCGTCAATGATGCATAGTCCTTTCTAAACAAGATGCAATCATTGAAACAAGCATGTATCCTCTCATATCCCATGCCAATTGCAGTTAACATCTTCTTAGCCTCATAAGTACGATTAGGTAACACATTATCATCGGGTAACATACTTTTTAATAGACCAAGTAAGTCTGTGAAACTCTTATCACTCCACCCATTGTTAGCTTTTAACTTGTAGAGGTTTAGGACTGCTTTCAATCTTGTGAAATTACTACCACTATACAGGGGTGTCTTTGAATCACTTGTCAAATTGTCGAACATCTTGGGACAATTTCGCAAATCCTCCTCGATCACATTGGTCATCTCCTCCAAACGATCAGGCTCATAATCATCCATGTCAAAATCTACTGATCGATATGATGTATCACCCAAATCAGCTGAGGTGGCACTGCTTTCACCGTGTCTTGTCCATCGTGTGTAGCTTTTATCAATTCCATTACACACCAAATGATCTTCCAAGTCAGGTGGACTAATTCTCTTTCCAAAACAACAACGTAAACATGGACAACTAATCCTAGTCGGATCCGATGCATGCTCAACCGCAAAGTCGATGAATTCTTTCACCCCTTTCCCATATTGCTCCGACATACGATCCGCTACAATCCAACTTCGATCCATCTAAATTCTCAATTAATTAAATTAAATAATTTTAACATCAGTTGATAGTTAAATTAATTAAATAAATTTATTTTTAATTATTTCGCATTATTCTATAAAAAATTCGGTAGAGTAACGACGCAAATATTTCTACCAAGTTCTCGACTTAATCTTCTCAGTGGGTTGTAACCAACAGAAGTCGAATCTTACGATCCGCTAAAATCTCAACAGGGAAACGACGCAAAAAATACTACCAATTTCAACCACAACAAACCCAACACTCTAATCTTTCACCCACAACGAACACAAAACGATACAAAAATATTGATCACCAGTTGGATCACATAAAACATCATATTTCCAGGGGAACAACTACAAATATTGATCACCAGTTGGATCACATAGATCACATAAAAAACTACAAATAAAGCATCATATTATAAATATTGATCACCAATTGGATCCAAAAGCACATAAAACAACAAATAAATTAAAGCATCACGATATAAAGTTTTTGGAGCTTCTCGGTTGTGCAGAAAGCTGTGCGCGTCTTCACGAGAAAATTCATAAATAATTGTAGAAAGCTCGGATTCATGAACCGTTTTCTTCCTATGAAACTAGACACATAGGGCTATCCACACATATATCTCACATACTCAGTAGATGTCTAGAAAAAAGCAGATTTGTATTCAAAGTTAGAGAAAAATCTGTCAATTTTCAAAACAGCTGTGCGCGTCTTCACGAGAAAATTCATAACTCATTGTGGAAAGCTCCGATTCATGAACCGTTTTCTTCATATGAAACTAGACACATAGGGCTATCCACACATATATCTCACATACTCAGTAGATGTCTAGAAAAAAGCAGATTTGTATTCAAAGTTAGAGAAAAATCTGTCAATTACAGCTGTGCGCGTCTTCACGAGAAAATTCATAACTCATTGTGGAAAGCTCCGATTCATGAACTGTTTTATTCATATGAAACTAGACACATAGGGCTATCCACACATATATCTCACATACTCAGTAAATGTCTAGAAAAAAGCAGATTTGTATTCAAAGTTAGAGAAAAATCTGTCAATTTTCAAAACAGCTGTGCGCGTCTTCACGAGAAAATTCATAACTCATTGTGGAAAGCTCCGATTCATGAACCGTTTTATTCATATGAAACTAGACACATAGGGATATACATACATATATCGAACATACTCATGAGATGCCTAGAACAAATCAGATTTGCATTCAAAGTTAGTAAAAAATCAACTACAACATAATAACAAAAATCCACTATATAATTTATAAAACCCCAATTAACATAACATGATATATATAACAATAATTAACAAATTAACATATAACCTACATTATATACATCACAAAATCAGAATTAACATAACATTAATATATAACAAACAAGAAATTAACACATAACCTAAATTTAATATATACATAATATATATATATATATAACATAACATATATAAACATATATATATATACCTATAAAGAGAGAGAGGAGAAGAGTGGTGGGTCACGGCGGCGGCGGCGCGGCGGCGGAGGCGGCGGCGGCGGCTGCTCGGGCGGCGGCGGTTTCGGGTGGTGGTGGAGGTGGTGGCGACGGGACGGGGGCGGTTTAGGTAGCTTGAGAGTGAGAGAGAGAGTATAGAGAGAGAGAGTAGAGTATAGGGAGAGAGAT
Source organism: Buddleja alternifolia (assembly GCA_019426215.1). Taxonomy (NCBI): domain Eukaryota; kingdom Viridiplantae; phylum Streptophyta; class Magnoliopsida; order Lamiales; family Scrophulariaceae; genus Buddleja; species Buddleja alternifolia. Next base: position 11,776,595 of record CM033391.1, on the reverse strand, counting down.
CGAGTAGAGAGATAGAGAAAAATCAAATGGGGCGGCGGCGGCGGCGCCGGTGGTGGAGACGATGGCGGGGGCGGTGGTGGAGAGTGAGAGAGATAGTAGAGTAGAGAGTGAGAGAGATAGTAGAGTAGAGAGAGAGAGTAGAGTAGAGAGTGAGAGATAGTAGAGAGAAATGAGGGGGAGAGCTCGGTTTTTGGGGGGGAAAAAGGGAGGGAATTTTTTTTTTTTTAATTACGTGTTATAGCGGTTCGGAACGAACCGCTATAACCGGTTTACCGCTATTCCCGAACCGCTATAACTGGTATAAACCGGTTTACCAGTTATAGCGGTTCGGGAATGAACCGCACCGATTATAGCGGTTCATTCCCGAACCGCTATAAAAAATTTTTTTTTTTTTTTCTGTTCGCGCTATAATAGCGGTTTTTTATCGAACCGCTATAATAGGTTCGAACTATTACAGCGGTTTTTTATTGAACCGCTGTAATAGGTGCCCGGTTAATATCCATTATAACGGTTCACTTATAAACCGCTGTAATAAGTCTCTCCGTTCAGCGGTTTTCCAAAAACCGCTGTAAAATGTGCGCTGTAACAGGTCTTTTCTGTACTAGTGTGTGCTGGACCCGTTCTAGCCTGGTCTCCTCGACTCACTCCATCTTGGGGCGCCTAAGTTGTCCCTCTCATCTCCACAACCCGGTGTCGCCTCAACAGATTTGTACTCTATTTTTCAGACAATGACTCTACACTGGCGAGATGATCAATGGTACATGGATATAGGGGCGAGCTCCTACATGACTCCTCACCAAGGTAAGTTACATAATGTCGTACCTTGTAGTTATTCAAATTCTATAATTCTTGGTAATAGTGGTGTACTCCCCATCCATTCCATTGAAGATTCCTCCTTTAATTCTAACTCCCGTTCCCTTCACCTTCGCAATATCCTTGTATCCCCCTCCTTAGTTAAAAATCTCATTTCCGTTCGTCAGTTCACTCGTGCTAATCATTGCTCCATTGAGTTTGATCCTTTTGGTTTTTCTGAAAATGATCTTAAGTCTGGAGTGCTGATTTTTCGATGGGACAGTGATAGTGATCTTTATCCCTTGCATGCCGCTTTCGCCGCTCTCACCATATCCCACTCTCTCGTCGCTTTAGCATCCACCATCTACCATCTCCGTCTTTGTCATCTTGGCACATCTATCATTAGTTTACTTCATAGTAGGAATCTTATTAATTGTAATAAAGATGGTACTCGATTGTTATGCCATCCTTGCTAGCTAGGTAAACACAAATGCTTACCATTCTCCAGTTCTTTATCTACTAGTAGTAGTTTGTTTGATGTTATTCATTCCGACCTCTGGACCTCTTCGGTTCACAGTTTAGGTGGTTTTCGGTACTACATTATATTTTTGGATGATTTTTCGTACTTCTTATGGATTTTTTCCTTTACGTAATAAATCAGATGCTTATAAATTTTTTGTAGATTTTCATACTTATGTGCAAACCCAATTTCATAAAATAAACCTTTTCAATGCGATCATGGTGGTGAATTTGCCAATAAACTTTTTCATACTTTTTTTGCTAAAAATGAAACGAGTTTTTGTTTTTCTTGCCCACACATTTCAGAGTAAAATGGCAAATCGGAATGTACCATCCAAACTATAAACAACGTCATTTGCACCCATATCTTTTAAGCCACTTTTCCTTCTTTATTTTGAGCAGAAGCTCTACACATGGCTGCTCATCTGTTGAATATTATGCCCATTGCCACTCTCTCTTATCGCATTCCCTTTGAGTTTTCCTAAAACACCTCACCAGCCTACGATCATCTTCATGTCTTCGGTTGTATCTGCTATGCAAACCTCTCTGGAACCTCGCCTAATAAACTTTCATCTAGGTCCTCCGCCTGCCTCTTCTTAGGTTATCTTTCCAACCATAATGGCTATCACTATCTGGATCTTACCACTAATAGGATCATCACATCTCGTCACGTTAATTTTGACAATGACGTCTTTTCTTTCTCTTCATTTCCCCTCCATGGTTGTAGACACGTGATTTTCTATTTCACAACAATGAACCATTTGCCCTCATCCGTTACAACATTGCTGTCCATCTCCGTCTACTGTCCCCCTTTCACCCCACCATGACCCTCGATTAGCCCACCTCCTGGATTTCCTTTTACCAGCTCTCCTAATGCCTCTATTACTTCTTCTGACAATCTATCTCCTAACACCACACCTCCTCCCGTTCCTACTCATTACATGATAACTCGCTCCAAAGTAGCCATATCCAAACCTTATCACCCTTTTAATCTATTTGTCTCTACTTCATCTCCTCATTCGCCTATTCCTCGCTCCTACACTTAAGCCCTTTAGGATCCTCATTGGAAAGCCTACAATGATTATAGGTCTCTGCTCTTCACTCCAATGGCACGTTGGACTCTTTACATGCCTTCCCAACGTTAATCTCTTTGGCTCTAAGTGGATTTTTTGGCATAATTTGTTCTGATGGATCTCTTGAGCGTTAGAAATTCCATCTCATCGCGCATGGCTTCACTCAACAGCCTGGAATCAACTATGACAATACCTTCAGCCCTGTTGTGAAACCTGCCACCTTTCACTATCCTCAACATTGCCTTTTCTCACTCTTGGCCTCTCCATCAACTCGACATTCAATGAACGTTCCTCTATGGCCCTCTCTCTGAAACTATCTACATGATACAACCTCTTTGGGTTTTAATGATTTTATAAAATAAAAGGTGAAATCAAATTTCATCGATTTACTAACCTTGTTGTAGAATAAAAATTCTTAATCTATGCAGTAGCAGCAATCCCAGATTTCTACCTCTAGATATCACGTCGGGAAAAGCTTGAAGAATAAATCATCCTCTTCTAGCTCAGGTGTGGCCGACGGCTATAGGAGAGAGGAAAAGAGAATTTTTCTTTTCTTGTCTTTGCTGTCAAGTTATGAGAGTCACTTGGGTTTTTCCAACTAAGGCATGTGAATTTATATAGGATGATGGGCTTGGAATTAATTAAATCCTTGGATCCATTCACCCTATACTACACGCCTATCTCCAATCCTATCAAGCTAAGTTGACTTTCAACTTAGTTCAAGTATTAATTAAATCCAACATATTTTAATCTAATTAAAATATGATATTAATCAATAATCAACCAAATTAATTAATATAATAATCAATTTAAGATAGGACGAATATAATAAATAAATCTAATTATTTAATTAATTTAATTAATTAAATTAATTAATTTGTCCATCAAATGACAAATTACCTAATTTATGTAATTTGATAACACAAGAGTTTCTTCGCTTATTTTCTTGAAAACGTGACTCTCTAGGTTCGTCTCAATTGACATTGGGAGAAAAACAAGGATGTGAGTGTCACCTAGCTCGTCACGTGGACTCACACCAAAACCCAATTGAGATCAAAAGTATTAGATCAATACGAACCTTTTGGTCACAGACACCATGTGAGTATAAGCCATTCACTGTAACATCCCAATCGAGTGAGAGTCATGGTTTGTGTCAAACTCACAGGACTCGATATTGTGCTTAATGAATCATAGTAAGATGAAATTACCAAACTACCCATTGTGTTCCACACAAGTTAGTTCTTCTGCTTTGGCCAAAGACTTGTAATTTCATATACCTATGATTGCGCAGGACGTTAACTCGTTTACTACTCGAGACAGTGAATCCCATTTTGGCAATCACCGAACAATTGCTACAAATCCATCTGAACCGCATTTCGAGGTTAATCTCACCTACGGGAGAATTGGATCTAACTGCTCTAATAACTAGTTTAGTGTCACAAGTACAATCTTCGCGAATCCTCAAGTCTAAGACTCACACACACTACTATGACCTGTAACTCAATCATTAACAGTCACCTAGTAATTACCTATGTCATTGAATTACGGCAAGCCGTGTTCAAATATATTAATTCCATTGATATGTTTATGGTGCAATCTGATGGGTCTCGAATCCAAACAAAAATATTTCCTACTCCTAAATTTGCAGATAGCGATAAGTAGGGTCGAATCCACAGGGATTGGTTCGGATTATTTCTCAATTTGCTAATATTAAAATAAAATAGGGGGGGATTTTTAATAATCGATTAAACTAAACTTAAAATAAATAACAAAAAGTATTAAAATCAAGAGATGCAAAATTAAACAAGTAGAATAAATCAATATGTAGTGAGATTCTAGCCTAAGGAATTTTATCCGTTTTAATTCTATAATTTGATCATCGATGCAAAGATAATTCAATATTCTTGAATAAATTGGCTATAGCCGTTAACAAGCTCTAACAACCTCGTTTCTCCTTATTTAATCGATAATCAAAACAAGCTCTTTGATTATTTTCCTTATTAATTGAATAACCCTAAACAAGCTCTTAAGATTTAATTCAGTAATAGCTTTAAGAATTAGAGAAACACCAATTCTAATTAACAAACTCACAAGCTCGGTTCATTTAAATTAGATTACATATTCCCATAATAACAATTGAAAACTTGTCCATAATCAATGTTATTAATTGCTACCAATATTAGAATTGACCAAACAATTACGGATTTGGGATTCTAACTAGCTATATATTATTCCAACAATTAAATAACCGGCCGAATTACTCAATTAATTGAAACAATAATATCAACAAACATAAAGAATATGTAAATACACAAGAATAAAGAAAGAATAAGAATAAATTCGATCTCACAAATTTTTGTAGAATTAAAACTTCAAATATCCTCGGCTAGAACTTGAGTTTTTAGCAATACATCTCCATGGAAGCAAAAACACAGATTTTCCTTCTCCTCTCTTTTACAAAAACGTGAATAGTGATTCTCTCCGAGAGAGAGTGAAATTCCAGCAATAACTAATTATCTAAGCCTAGCCAAAAGGACTTCTAACTAAAATAAAACTCTAATTCTAAAGGAATAAGGAAAATACTAATAAAACTCCTACAAAATAGGGAAACTCCTAAAACTTAGGAAGACTCCTACAAAATAGGATTTTCTCCTCTTCTTCTTATGTATAAAAAACGTGTCTTCCATTTTATTTTTCTTTTTCTCCACCTTTTTCTTCCTTTTTCTTCTTCTTTGAAATTTTACCTATCAAAATAAAAAACCATAATAAATATCTATCATTTAAACTTAAATACCAATAAAAGAATGAAGGAAATATATGAAAAATATGCATAAAATGCACACTAACACAAGCTCCCACTATTCCATCGTGACCGACTGACACTCCTTGTCAAAGCTTGCGTCATATAAGTCTGGTCATAATGCCCAATTAAGGCACTTCGACTGCGACCCCTTTTTAAGTAACCAAGAAACCGACATTTCTAGTGTCGATCTCCTCAAACCATGATGAGTAGAAGCTCCCTCTTGATCACTCGGGACTTATATGTTCAATACATCATTAATGCCATTAAGATTGATATGAACAAAACAAATGCCTTTTATTAATTAAAGATAGTTTGTACAACATAAAGCTAAAAGCTTTAAGCAATCTAATTCGTCGATGGCATGGAGGGCATATTCCTAACAGCATGACCCTCGCGAAAATCACATGCATGCTCTTAAACGTGTCCTTTGTTATATTCAAGGCACTCTTACTCAGCGTTTCTCTCTTCGTCCTTCCTCTACGACGAAACTTGTTGCTTACTCTGATGCTAGCTGGGATGGATGCCCCGACACAAGTCGTTCTACCTCCGGCTACTACGTTTTTCTTGGTTACAATCTTATCTTGTGGTCTTCCAAATGTCAGCACATTATTTCTCGCTCTAGTGCTGAAGCTGAGTATCGTGGTGTCGCCAATTTTGTTGCTGAAACATCTTTGCTTCGAAATCTTCTCCCTGAGCTCCATTGTCCTCTTCTAAAAGCCACTATCTTCTACTATGATAATATTAGCTCTGTCTATCTTTCTTCTAACCCTGTACAACACCAACGTACCAACTATGTAGAATTAGACTTGCACTTTGTACGTGTTACTCTTGGTAAAATTCGTGTGCTGCACATCCTGTCCTCGTACCAGTTTGTTGACATTTTCACTAAGGGATTGCCATCACCTCTCTTTCTTGAGTTTTGCTCCAGTCTTAACGTCCGGGCTCCTACCGTTTTGGCTGCAGGTAGGGACGGAGCCAGGAATCGTACTAAAAGGGGGGTGAGATTGTTGTGATATACACGCGCTTCATTTGCTTGGTAGTAGAAGGATTGCGTGGGGGTGCGGCGGGCTTGCCCCCCGTGGTAGGGTACTTTATATATATGTATGCGGAAAAAAATGGGGATTAGGTTTAATAAGAACTTTTGACGTACTTTGTACTCTTTACCTCTTTTGTAAATAGTGTAATTCTTTTATCGTCTCGCGTGGACATAGGCAATTGCCTAACCAAATAAAAATAATATTTGATACATTTTTTATAACTAATCAAATAAAATGTTCCTAATATTAAATAAAAAAAACATAAAAAGCATAAAAAGTATGATTTACTAATATCAATTTTAACATTTCAAATTAAAAATGACAATCATTGTTACAGTTCATCAGTAATGAGCAAAAATATACTTATCATAGAGAAGCAATGAGAAACGACAGATGTGATTTGAACAAATCATGTGTGACGAAAAAATGTAAAATTATAACAAAAATTCTAACTTAAAATTTTGATTATATAGCCTACTGAAATATTCAACTGAGTCAATTGCTCTACTACATAGGTTTGGGCTAGTTTGTGGGTTAGAAATGTGAATTAATTTTTGTTTTTTTTTTGGGGGAGGGAGGGAGGCAATAGTAAGATTTTTACAAATGTATACCTGAAAATTAAAAAATAAAAAATTGAGGGGGGCGGTGGCACCCTCCAGCCCCCTTGGCGCCGTCCCTAACTGCAGGAGAGTGTTAGAATTAGAATTTACCTTAATTACTCTAGGATTCTTGCTCTTATTTGTTTCCTTTATTATACTACTATAATCTCTATTTAAGACTTTCATGCATAATACATTAGCATGGGGAATTTCACCTTAACAACAAAGAGGTGAAATTATTTCCAAGTACTTTTCGAATACTTCGCGGAGATGCATGGACAAGTACACTTACATGTTAGCCCAATATTCTCTAAATATACTGATTTTGTCTAATTTTTACTTCTAATTACAATAAATAATTTATAAATTATCACTACTAATCACGCCTATAAGGTGCGTGTTAGATTTAATCTAATAATTATGTGGACCGTAATAAAAATAAGTGTGATTTATAGGCTACTAAATAAAGTTAGGCCCTTAAAAGTGATCAAATAAAGTTATTGGGTCTTTTAATATATTATTGAAAGTATGGGCCTCCTATGTGTGGAGACTAAAGTGCAATTACTAATTTTATGATGGGCTAAATTAGTAATTGTTAATAACTGCATAAGTTATTAAAGTGTTGCGGTTCCCCGGGTTAGAACGTGAAGTTGAGTTTTCTGATTTCCCATCTTCAGAAAAACCGCAGGAGAGAAAATACGGTTTCTCAAGAGGAGGGCTTACGTTCTAGACCTGGAAGAACTGCAATCTCTTCTATTCAAGAATTTCCTCTCAACAAAGCCATGAATTCAGGTATGTTTCTCCTTCACCACTCCTTAGTCGTAATCGTGAATATCATGTGGTTTTAAAGATTCGGGGCATTCAATTTTTCTATCAAGTGGTATCAGAGCCCTGATTAAAAGAACTCATGATTTTCGGTTAAGTTCATGAACTTTCGTCAGAATCTTGAATAATTGAAGGAGATAATGCCTGTTGCGTTTGATATTTAATGAAACTTTGGTGAATTAAATTTTTTTTGTTTTCTGTAACCGCCGAAATTTCACGGCAATTTCTTGAAATTCATAAGATTCCGCTGCAATTTATGATTCATCGAAGTTTCGTGATTTGTGTATGGAATTCGGTTCGGTGGTTTGATTATTCATTTTCTGGTAACCGCTTGTTCTTCTGCTAAGAATGGTTTTGTGTATGTATAAGTGCTTCTTTTATTCTTTTCCTTTAAGATGAATTTGTGGTTCTGAATATGAATTCAGGATGATCAAAAGAATTAGAATACATTAGGCCTTTCCAATTTTGTCTTATTCGGTCCCTTTTTCTGAGCACTTATTGTGGGATCTCTTCAATATATGGTCATTTGCATAAAGAGAAATGACAGATGGTGAATGTATGAACTTATGATTCTTTTTTTTTTTTAATCATCAGTTTCGTTTTAAGATTTGTCGTATATATATTATATATATATATATATACAAATGTACATGCTTTATGTATTGAAAGATGCATGAGGATTGATGAGCTTACAAATCTCATTTGGTCATACATACAAATTTGGTGCCTGAAGTTAGTCTTGAAATTGAACATCTTTATTTTGTATTCGGTGGTTTCAAAATGGAAAATTCATGATTGTATCACATCACTAATTTGAAGGATTAATTGAAGATAGTTTCTGTCAAAGGGATTAATTGATGCACTTTTGGGGCAGAAATTATTTTTAGCAAAGATTCATATATGACGTGGGTTATGCTCTTAAATGAGTGCTTGGTATCTCAAATTGATTAATTGAAGCAATATGTTACCAAAGTAACCTCTTTTGTGTAGATTATTCAATTGTGAAATACTAAGATGGTTGTGTGTGCGATTTTTCATGCGGGTAATAACTGGCCCAAAGGAAGATTATTATTGTCTGGCAGAAATTCAAACACACTTGTGGTGGTAAACATGTGATGATTGTCAGGTATCCGTGTGGATGTTGAGTCGGTCCAAAGAAAGGCTTAACATCTGACTGGATCTTATTGTCAATATTTGATTACTACACCAAGAAAACTACTTATAAGTTGTTTCTCTGTTTAAAGACTAGAATCAATGTTATACGGGTTTTCTTGTGATGGGAATTGTCATCTTGAATCTATTTACTGATCTGCTTAAAGTTTCATTTTTTATTTGTGTGAGCTTATTTGGTTTATTTTTTGTTCTCTATTCAGTTAATACTTCTGCTGCATCTGTATCTGCTAGTATCAATTCCATTCCGGTGCTCAATGGCACCAACTTTAAGGATTGGAAAGAGAACGTTATGATAGTTCTCGGTTGCATGGATCTAGACCTTGCACTAAGGGAGCCACGTCCCGCCGATCTTACGGCTGATAGTACCTCTGATGAAAAGAGGGAATTGGAAAAGTGGGACCGCTCAAATCGCATGAGTCTTATGATCATGAAGCGTGCAATTCCAGAAACATTCAGGAGCACGATGTCTGAGGAGACTAATGCTAAAGCGTTCTTTGAGGAACTGGAAAAGCGCTTTGCCAAGAATGAAAAGTCGGAAACAAGCTCTATTTTACATAGTCTTGTTTCCATGAGGTATAAAGGCAAAGGTAACATAAGGGAGTACATTCTAGAGATGTCTCATTTGGCATCAAAACTAAAGGCACTTAAGTTAGAGCTATCTGATGATCTGCTCGTGCATTTAGTTTTGATATCTCTTCCTGCACAGTTTAGTCAATTTGCGGTCAGTTATAACTGCCAGAAGGAGAAATGGACTCTTAATGATCTCATTTCGCACTGTGTGCAAGAGGAAGAGAGGTTGAGACATGAAAGGACAGAAAGTGCTCATTTGGCATCCTCCTCAGGCATTAACAAGAAAAGAAAGGGTAAGGAAATTGCGGTCTCAGACCCAAAGAAGAAGCAACAAAAGGGGTCTATTGAACCAAATAAGGATGCATGCTTCTTCTGTAAGGACCCTTCTCATATGAAGAAAGACTGTGCTAAGTATCACGCTTGGCGTGCAAAGAAAGGTACATGTCTTAGTCTTGTTTGTTATGAAGTTAATTTGGTTTCAGTGCCTAGACATACTTGGTGGTTAGACTCTGGTGCTACTACTCACATAAGTGTGTCAATGCAGGGTTGCCCGAGTTGCCGAAATCCAAGTGATGCTGAAAGACTCATCTATGTGGGGAATGGCAATTCAGTAGAGGTTGAAGCAGTAGGGACATTTAGGTTGTTGTTAAAGACTGGATTTTATTTAGATTTACATGAGACATATGTTGTACCGTCGTTTAGACGAAATTTAATTTCCATTTGTGTTTTGGACAAAGAAGGCTATGTTTGTTCGTTTGGTAACAATGGATGTCGTCTCTTTTGTGATTCTAAATTTATTGGATCTAGTACTTTATCAGCTTATGATAACCTATATTTGCTTGATACGGTTACCTCTTTTAATGAAAACCTGCACGCTGATTCATTTGGCACTAAACGGAAATTAACAAAAGAGAACTCTCTATCGTTATGGCACAAGCGCCTAGGTCACATTTCCAAACAAAGAATTGAAAGGCTTGTATCAGATGGGATTCTCAATGCACTAGATACTTCAAGAAATGAAATTTGTGTCGAGTGCATTAAAGGCAAACAAACAAACAAGAGAAAATTTGGAGCCGAGAGAGCTAAGGATGTCTTAGAACTTATACATACGGACATTTGTGGACAATTTCCTACACCTTCATGGAATGGTCAACAATATTTTATAACGTTCATAGATGATTACTCTCGTTATGGCTACCTATACTTAATACATGAGAAGTCTCAAGCTCTGGACGTTTTCAAATCATTTAAGGCCGAAGTTGAAAATCAACTTGGCAAAACAATTAAGAGAGTCAGATCTGACCGTGGTGGTGAGTACTACGGTAGAAATGATGGATCAGGTGAACAACGTCCAGGACCTTTTGCTAAATTCCTAGAGGAGTGTGGAATTGTCCCACAGTACACCATGCCAGGTAGTCCTAACATGAATGGTGTAGCTGAAAGACGAAATAGAACTTTAAAAGATATGGTTAGAAGTATGATTAGTCATACTACCTTACCAAACTCACTCTGGGGAGAGGCACTTAAGACCGCAGTTTATATCCTTAATAGAGTTCCAACAAAAGCAACAACCAAAACCCCTTATGAACTATGGACAGGCAAGAAACCTGTATTAAAGCATTTACACATTTGGGGTTGTCCAGCTGAGGCAAGGCCTTACATGCCAAGTGAAAGAAAACTGGACTCAAGAACAGTTAGTAGTTACTTTGTTGGATACTCTGAAAGATCAAGGGGTTTTAAGTTTTATGATCCCACATCTAGAACATTCTTTGAGACGGGAAATGCCCGGTTCTTTGAGGATATTGAGTTTGAGGGGGGAGATAAGATTAGAGACTTTGTGTTTGAGGAGGAATTAGTTACTATTCCTCTTCCTACAGTTGTTATTGACCATGATCAGGATTTCATTCTTGACATGGTTCAAGAGCAACATTTGGGACAACAAGACAATGTTGAAGTTCTCCCTGATATAGGTCATCAAGTTATACCTGACCTAGATCAACAAGTTGTTACTGAGGAACAAACTCAACAACCTCAAGAACAAATGCCATTAAGGAGGTCCACTAGAGAGAGGAGAAATGCAATTTCAAATGACTATATTGTATTTCTCAATGAACATGAGGTAGACATTGGCGTGATGGAGAATGCTCCAATCACTTTCCGTCAAGCTATTGAAAGTTCTAACTCTCAAAGGTGGATAGATGCTATGAATGAGGAAATCAAGTCAATGAAAGATAATGACGTATGGGATCTTGTCCCATTGCCAAAGGGTGTAAAACCTATTGGTTGTAAATGGATATTTAAAACTAAGAAGGATTCACAAGGCAATGTGGAAAGATATAAGGCACGTCTAGTCGCTAAAGGATTTACTCAGAAGGAGGGCATCGACTATAAAGAGACTTTCTCTCCAGTTTCATCGAAAGACTCTTTTAGGACAATAATGGCATTAGTGGCACATTTTGATTTAGAGTTACACCAGATGGATGTCAAAACAGCGTTTCTAAATGGAAACATTGAAGAAACTATATATATGGTGCAACCAGAAAGTTTTGTTTCAGAAGATTCAAAACAAATGGTTTGCAAATTAAAGAAATCCATCTATGGGCTCAAGCAGGCTTCTCGTCAATGGTATTACAAGTTTCATCAAGTCATTTTATCATTTGGTTTTCAGATAAACGCAGTTGATGATTGTATATACCATAAGTTCAGTGGGAGCAAATATATTTTTCTGATTCTGTATGTGGATGACATCCTACTTGCCACCAATGATATATACTTATTGCATGAGACCAAGAGATTTCTGTCAAAGAAATTTGAGATGAAGGATCTTGGCGATGCAACTTTTGTCTTAGGAATCCAGATACATCGAGATCGTTGTCAAGGTATTCTTGGATTGTCACAAAAGGCCTATATCGATAAGGTACTTCAAAGGTTCGGCATGCAGGACTGCAAATCAGGTGATACCCCAGTGGCTAAGGGAGACAAATTCAGTCTCAATTAATGCCCTAAGAATGAAATAGAGTCTAAAGAAATGAAAAATATCCCTTATGCTTCGGCTGTAGGGAGTTTGATGTATGCGCAGGTTTGCACTCGTCCAGACCTCGCATTCATTGTTGGAATGTTAGGCAGATACCTCAGCAATCCGGGTAAAGATCATTGGATAGCAGCCAAAAGAGTTATGCGATACCTAAAGAGAACAAAAGATTACATGCTCACATATAGAAGGTCGGATCAACTTGAGATCATAGGGTACTCCGATTCCGACTTTGCGGGATGCCAGGATAGTCGTAGATCCACTTCAGGCTACATTTATTTGCTCGCTGGAGGAGCAATCTCCTGGAGGAGTGCTAAGCAGACACTCATAGCTTCCTCCACCATGGAAGCATAATTTGTAGCATGCTATGAGGCATCAAATCAAGCAATTTGGCTGCGAAATTTTGTCATTGGACTGCATATAGTTGATGGTATTGAAAGACCACTTAAGTTATTCTGTGACAATAAATCTGCAGTTCTTTATTCAAATAACAACAGAAGCTCTTCTAAGTCTAAGCATATAGACATTAAGTTTCTTGTTGTTAAAGAAAGAGTTCAGAGTGGCCAGGTTAGTATTGAGCATATTGGCACAAACTCCATGATTGCGGATCCGCTTACTAAAGGTTTGACACCCAAGGTCTTTCACGAGCACATTGCACGCATGGGTGTTGTACAGCTGGACAGAGTCTAGATTCAGTGGGAGTTTTTTTTAATATGTATTTGCTCAATGTTTATGATTAAATGTCATGACATTTGTGTATACTTTGGTTATTGTTAAAGCATAAAGTTCTTCAGTTTCACACTCTGAATGTTATTTTTGATCTCATAAGGACTAAGGTGGAACCAGTTGGAAATAGACATGTTAAGATCACATTACATGAAATTTCCATGCCACACATCCATACTTGATCTTTGTCATTGGTTGTATTGGTATGTGTGATCATTGATGGGTCTAGTTATGAAAAATTAAATATGACAAAGGCCGCTTTGGTCCTATATTGATATGATCAATGGACAAGATTGTTAAGATACCTAAGTTTTTAGTAGCAAAATTCTTGAGCTCTTAAGGTATAATTCACATTTATGCGGTTAAATTTATGGTCCAAGTGGGAGATTGTTAGATTTAATCTAATAATTATGTGGACCATAAATAAAAATAAGTGTGATTTATAGGCTACTAAATAAAGTTAGGCCCTGAAAAGTGATCAAATAAAGTTATTGGGTCTTTTAATATATTATTGAAAGTATGGGCCTCCTATGTGTGGAGACTAAAGTGCAATTACTAATTTTATGATGGGCTAAATTAGTAATTGTTAATAACTGCATAAGTTATTAAAGTGTTGCGGTTCCCCGGGTCAGAACGTGAAGTTGAGTTTTCTGATTTCCCATTTTCAGAAAAACCGCAGGAGAGAAAATACGGTTTCTCAAGAGAAGGGCTTACGTTCTAGACCTGGAAGAACTGCAATCTCTTCTATTCAAGAATTTCCTCTCAACAAAGCCATGAATTCAGGTATGTTTCTCCTTCACCACTCCTTAGTCGTAATCGTGAATATCATGTGGTTCTAAAGATTCGGGGCATTCAATTTTTCTATCAGTGCGCGCATAGCATCTCTCAATTGATGGTGAAAATTATTGAAAATGGCTTAGCGTGCAAATATTTTTAAATAGCTTTCTTGGTTTAATTTGCTTATGTTCTGATTTTTTTTTTTTTGATAAATTATGTTCTGAATTTGTGTTGTGAGAAATTGATGGAAATATGAACAGCAAACGCCATCTAATACACATACATCTAATTACTTTTATTTCTTGTCTTCATTTTAAGAAAGAATATAATTAGTTAATGCCACCTCTATTCATATTAAATTCTTGTGATTTAGATTTTCATCGGAGATGCATTAAATAAATTAAACAAGTGTACGTATGTATATGAAAAATTACACACAGACCCCTCACTTATTATATAATTACCAAAATGCCCCTCATTTATTTGAATTACCAACACACCTTCTTTTGTTAAGGATTTTTTACAATTACACCCCCTGTATGTTTAAAAATTCTTATAATTTTACCCCTATAAACCTTACAAATAGATCTTTTGAGGGGGTGTGTTGGTAATTTTTAATAAGTGAGAGAATGTTTTGATAATTATACAATAAGTTAGTGAGTCTATGTGTAATCTTCTCATATATATATATATATATATAGGCGTGTGTGTGTCACAATCCTCTCTGTATTATAAAATACACATATATATAGGCGTGTGTGTGTCACAATCCTCTCTGTATTATAAAATACACATATGGAACGAAAATAAAGAATAATTTTATAAGTGGAGTGGCCATGAATTGGTGCAGTCCACGTCATTTTGTGACTCTTTGAAACCCCATTTCCACCACAAGAGTCCCGAAAGCAAGGAGCCACCATCCATTTCCCTTTCCCTTTCCCTTTCGCTTTTATTTATTTTATCTTCTCAAGAATTCAGCCAATCTCCTCTAAATATACACATTACAGCCCCCACCCCGAGTCTTGATGGATGCAAAACCTAATGTCCTTAAGTCATACCAAGGGAAAATTGCATTTTTATTCCGTAACTTGAATCCTGTGCAAAATTGACCCTAATATTATGGAACTCACCACATTGCATCCCATATCTTCAGAAAAATGTGCAATTTTGTTTCCAAGACCCAATCTCCCTTAATTTTTAGACGGAAATAGCATGTGCCTCTCATGTGCTTCGTTAATCCGCTCTTGGGACTAAAATGGCATGGAAATATAAGTTATGGAACCAAAATTGCACACGACTTTCCAATTAAATTTTTGTAAAAAGAATATTTTTCTCATAATTATGTTTCGTTTTCTTTTCTTTTCTTTCTTTGATTTTTAATTCAGTTTCCTTTCTTTTGTCGAAATACGACGAAAAAGTACTAAATAAGCACCAAGTCATGGCCATTTCAATTTTTAATGAAATAACTAGTTGTTACACAATTATATTATAGCTAGACATGTTGTGATTTAGATGAGTAAATTAAAATAAGTGAAAACAAAAAGATATATGTATAAATATTTGTATATCATTTTTAGAAATAAAATAAAATATTATATAATTATGGATGTCACACTACATAATTCATGATATAAACTTGAGTCTTGGCAAAATTAGTCTCGAACTTGGGTCATGTGCGATTTGGTCCAACATCATGGGACATAAATTGGACAATTAACCATGCACGTGATAAGCACGTGCTACTTCCATCCAAAAATTAACGTACTTTAATTGCACATTGTTTAAAGATATAGAATGCAACAGGTGAATTACATAATATTGGGACCAATATTGCACTCAACTTAACTTATGGAACTGAAAAAGCAATTTTTCCTCATACCAAAGTAGGTTCTGATTGAGTTTAGAAAAAAATGGGAGAATTTCAATATTGGTCCGATAGGACGTAGATAATTTCAATTATCGTTCTGCACTTTATGAGTTTGCTCAAATGATTCCATATGATTAAAAACATTACAACTTTGATCACGAATGTAAAAAACATGACGAAAATTTATGCATTCAAACCATGGACTGTTATTTCAGGATTTAGGGTTAAGAGTAAATTGGAGAAAGTGCATAAAGCACCCTTTATTTTGCAAAATTGCACAAATGTCCCTTTTATTAAGAAAAAATGGTCTCATACTCCATATGTTATACTCAAATGCTAAACACTTTCACATATTAGTTTTATGACCAAATCACATCCTATAGTTCCTTATATATGTGTGTATATATTATATTATATTATATTTATATATATGTGTTTACACTATAAAAAGTGTTCGAGCGCTCCGACCATTTCAGCTCGAGTAGGTTGCTCAGTTCCAGCCCGAGCGAGTGCTCGAGTAGCACACCATAAAATAATTTGGGCTGTCGAAATTACAAGGCCCAAATAGCCCGAATTGTAGACATTCGAAAAGAAAGAAATTAGGTCCATAATGAATCTAATTTCCAATCATCTGCAGAGGCGCGCTAATTTGAAATTATTTGAAAGAGCAGTTGAAGACGGTTGAAGTGGTTCCCGAAGAAAAGGAACGTGGGTTCCTCAAAGACCCATATATATAGGAAGCCGCGGACAGAAAAAAAAAAAGGACAAGATCACAACATCACAAGATCATCAGACTTCTGCATTTTCAATTCTCTTAGAATTAGCTCTAGCCTTAGGAGTAGTTTCTAGCGTAATGTAGGAGTAGATCGTAGCATAATTTAGGAGTAGCCGTAATGTAATTTAGTATTAGACTCGATGGAATTTGCCTTTTCAAGGCTTGTATTGGCATTCGATTGCTTGTAATTTTTCTGAATTGAAGACTTTCACGGAGGTATAAATTGTCTTTTTATCCAGATTTAAGTATCGGAGAGATGATTTGTACACTTGACTTGAGTTTTCAATCGTTGCGGTCCACTCGAAGAAGATGAAGAGATGTTCGAATACTTTTAATCAAATTTTTGTTTAAGACGTAGGACCACCGGTAGCCTATTTAGGTAGGGGTGGATAGATAATTCTAAGTTGAGATTATCGCGAGGTAGGGATCGTCTACTCGAAATCCCTCCTTATTCTAGTCTGTTTTATATTCGAAACAGATTTTTGGCGACCACAGTGGGAGTCGGTTCGATAACTGACTTTCTGAAAATCTCTCAGAAACAAAATTCTTAATATTTTGAATCGCTCAGAGACGATTTGGGTGACGTTTGTGACACTCAGTCAATTTTCAATCAGTACCGTGCGAATCAACAACAAAATACTGGGGGGCAAGAAATCTCACCGGCAATTTTACGCTTATTTTTTAACTGAGTCAAAACGGTGAACAATCTCAAAATCGAAATAAGCCCGTTTTCGAACCTTCAGTTCAGAGTATTCGAGTTGAAGAAATCATAAACCCGTGGGTGAAACTCCAGAAGCTCAGGCCCTTCGAATGAAGCTACAACTCTCGAGTTATCTTTAACTGAGTCAAAGTCTCTTGAGGTCGATCGAACCTTCAGTTCAGAGTATTCGAGTTGAAGAAATCATTAAACCCGTGGGTGAAACTCCAGAAGCTCAGGCCCTTCGAATGAAGCTGCAACTCTTGAGTTATCTTTAACTGAGTCAAAATCTCTTGAGGTCGAAGTGGTGAACACCCTCGAAACTGGGCCCCTTTTTAACTCGAAATATCAAGGTGCTCGAAATCACTGAATTCGAAAGATCAAGGTATTCAAAATTCCTAAACTAGAAATATCAAGGTGCTCGAAATTATTGAACTCGAAATATCACGGTGCTCGAAATTGCTGAATTCGAAATATCAAAGTATTCAAAATGGCTAAACTCGAAAAATCATGTACTCGAAATTAAACATATTCGAGATAGTGCGGGTATTGCCATTCTCGAAATTAAACATAGTGGGGGTCTTGCCATTCTCGAGCTAATTAAGCATGTCTTTTGAAAGCTTTGCTTGAGATAAATATACATATATATATATATATATATATATATATGGCTTTTTTCTTTTGTACTCACTTCGTAATTGCTGGACTAAGAACAAGCATATTCCTGAAGTGAAAGCTTTGCTTGAGAGATATATATCTATTTCATATTCCTGAAGTTAAAGCTTTGCTTGAGATATATATATATATATACGCACATGGCTTTTGTACTCGATGATCTCCTGCTCGAACCGAAAATTTAGGGGATGCTCGAATTGAAAAGCTCGAGCAAGCTGCTCGAGCATTTCAATTTTTTATGTCTGCCAAAATTTCAAACTTCAAAGTGGGTGGTTGAAATTTCTTTTTACTAAAATAATATTTGTGCATATACATATTATTATAAAGACATAAAGTAGGTAGGTAAGCCTTTTTTCCTTTCGAGAAGAATGGCTTGGACTTTGCTCTCTCTCTCTCTCTATATATATATATATTCGATATATATATATATATATATATATATATACACACACCAAATAAAGTACCATTATTATAATGACATAAAGTAGGTAGGTAAGCCTTTTTTCTTTCGAGAAGAATGGCTTGGACTTTGCTTTCTCTCTCTCTCTCTCTATATATATATATTCGATATATATATATATATATATATATACACACACACACACCAAATAAAGTACCACCCAACCTACAAGTTGTTGGGAAATGTAATCCTAAGGCTTATCATAAATTATAAAACGAAATGATTATTGGAGGATGATGTATTAAGAGAGTGTCAGATTGTTTTCTACATAATGACGGAGGAGTTTGCCATTAAAAAAGTTGGGGTGAAGAAGATGACTATTTCGAGAGGAATGAGGAATATGTTTTTCTCTCGATAGTCTTCGAGAAGGTATTCTTCGAGAAATTGAAGTAAGAGAGAGAAAATTTATTTTTAACCAAAAAACGTGTCTCATAATACACATGAACTCGAAACGTTCATGTATATTAGGGGGGCATTTGTTTACACTATAAAAAGTGCTCGAGCGCTCTGATAAGAGGCATTTTTACGTGTTTTTAAGCCCCTTTGCGTTTATGTCTTAGGTTCATTTATCGCTTGATTCTTGCCACATGTGCGTTTAATTCGTGCATTAAGTGATTTCAGGTCTTAAATGGATACAATCAAAGAACGGGATGAAAAATGACGTATAAAACAAGTTTAGGCCAAATTGCTACGCACCCCTACGCCTAGGCGCCATCTTGCCCACGCCCGGGCGCCGTATCTACACCACTTTCCACGTTCGAGCGCTATTTCCGTATGTTTAGAGGCCGAATTGGATGAAGTTCCCTTCTACAATGTTGTAGACCTATGTGTTAGCTTCAAATGAGGACTTGAATCATCCAAATTGGAGTTTCGTGGAGAACGTTATGAATGAAATACGATTGCTGCGCAGGATACATTGCATTTAATTTCAGCATTCTGAATCCCGCGCCCAAGCGCCGTAATGCCACGCCTAGGCGTGTCCACACCCGAATTGAGATTCTTTTCAGCCAAAAGATCATCATTTGATGGGGGAATGGAACATTTAAAGCCAAGAGGTCATCACATGTATGAGAGGGATGTCATAAGTATGTTTCTTAATAGATCTACTTTAGGGAATTTTATACTACTCACTTTAAGAGTAGTGGAGGACACACTAGGGGGGACACACACTAGGAGCTGATTTGTTGTGGTCTTCTTAAGGCATTTTTGAGCACAATTGACGGAGACATCTGGGAGGAGGGGAGAGAGAAAGGCATTTTGGCCATCACTTTTCACTCATCATCATTGATCACCATTCTTGATCACTTTTGGAGGGGAACAAAGAGAGAGGAGTTAAGGATTGAAGTTGAAGAGCAAAGATCCATCATCAATCAATTGAGGGAGTTTTAATTATTTGCATTTACATGTTTATTTCCATGAGTATGTATATGTTTGTATTAGATTTTCTTAAGGCTTTGATGAGAGGCTAATATTGTAGAACTAAGGCCATGTGAAGGCCAAATTTATGAATCAATATATGTGAAGTTGCTCTTTGTATTAATTCTCTTATTGCTTTGTGTGTTAATTCTATGCTTTTATTCCAATCATGTGTTTGATCACCATATGCTTGCTATCTTGCCTAATCTAGTTGTTCGAGAGAAAATAGATTAGGGTGCAAGAGAATTAACACATCATCCGAAACAAATGAGGGATTGCCCTAGAAATAGGTAAAGATTCCCGGGTGTTGTTAGCCGGATTCGTTCGGGGAAGCTCTAGAACGTTAATGCGTGATTTTTGATTAGATTCTCGGATAGACATATTTAGAGAACCGTCAATTAATCATAGGATTATTATGTGCCGAGACATCGGGTAATAGTTAATTTAGGAGTTTCCACCAAAGCAATAGGAGTCTAATAATTCGAAGAGTAGCTCATATATATTGACGAGTAGATTCGGTTGTAGCATGTGCCTTAGTCATTGTATCATACGTGAGATTAAATCTATAGTACGTTTCTCTTTGGTTCTTCGTTTGTTTAATCTTTTTCTTGCACTTTACTTTAATTGTCTTATCTTTTATCGAAAATCATTAACTAGAATTCAAGTCCTTGTGGTTCGACAACCCGGACTTTTTGTCCACTTATTACTACACACGTCTAGTGCACTTGCTATTATAGCACGTTAGCTTTTAGCGTGTCACGCTCCGACCATTTCAGCTCGAGTAGGTTGCTCAGTTCCAGCCCGAGCGAGTGCTCGAGTAGCACACCATAAAATAATTTGGGCTGTCGAAATTACGAAGCCGAAATAGCACGAATTGTAGACATTCGAAAAGAAAGAAATTAGGTCCATAATGAACCTAATTTCCAATCATCTGCAGAGGCGCGCTAATTTAAAATTATTTGAAAGAGCAGTTGAAGACGGTTGAAGGCGGTTCCCGAAGAAAAGGAACGTGGGTTCCTCAAAGACCCATATATATAGGAAGCCGCAGACAGAAAAAAAAAAGGACAAGATCACAACATCACAAGATCATCAGACTTCTGCATTTTCAATTCTCTTAGAATTAGCTCTAGCCTTAGGAGTAGTTTCCAGCGTAATGTAGGAGTAGATCGTAGCATAATTTAGGAGTAGCCGTAATGTAATTTAGTATTAGACTCGATGGAATTTGCCTTTTCAAGGCTTGTAACGGCATTCGATTGCCTGTAATTTTTCTGAATTGAAGACTTTCACGGAGGTATAAATTGTCTTTCTATCCAGATTTAAGTATCGGAGTGATGATTTGTACACTTGACTTGAGTTTTCAATCGTTGCGGTCCACTCGAAGAAGATGAAGAGAAGTTCGAATACTTTTAATCAACTTTTCGTTTAAGACGTAGGACCACCGGTAGCCTATTTAGGTAGGGGTCGATAGATAATTCTAAGTTGAGATTATCGCGAGGCAGGGATCGTCTACTCGAAATCCCTCCTTATTCTAGTTTGTTTTATATTCGAAACAATATGAATATATAAATTTTATTAATTCTTTTATTATTACACTTGGAATACTATTTTGTGATATTCGTAGGACATTTAATAGAAATTAATCTGAAATAATGATCATCTGAAATAATGATCTTTTGTCATTGAATTCTCCATAACTAGTGTCGCCACGTTCTCCCTATTTCCAATTGTTGTGTAAGAACTAGTATATTTTTTAAGGAGAATTTATATTGACACTCCATATTTTGTTAAAGGCACTCCACATCTTTTTTAAATTAACTAAGTTAATTATAATGCCCTTAATATATCATATAGAATTCTTATCAATATTAAAAGTTGAACATTAACTTTGCATAATTTTTTCTGTACATTTTTTTTTTTTGCCGAGATCATTCCAAACAAATTTGCTTCCTTTCTCAAGCATATTTTTCTTTATTTTTTTTATTAATGTATTTTGCACACATAATGAGGCAATGAACATTATATTTTTTTATATTTATGCAATATGACTAATCATCTTGTCATGGAGATTCAAACTCAAATGTAATTCCATCCTACATGCAAATATTGTGTCGCTCATTTGATTTATAGTCAATATTGGTAATAATATAAAATCAAATGCTAAAGAACTAGCAAAGGGTAAAAATAATTTTCAAATGATAATACACATAGAAAGCATGAGTGAACTCAATTTCACCACCTAGAATAATAGCTATTTTAGTTTGTCAACTTTGATTGAACATAATTGTCAATCTTTATCCAATACAAATAACATTTATTTTAACTTAAATTCAAATAAGTAAATGTTTTTCATATATTTTTTTCTTTTCTTATCTATGGTAGTTATCTATTACTTCAGCAATTAAAATTGCAAACTATTAAAATTGGTAAATACTTATTTTTATATTTTAGTTAGAAAGTTATTATCGTGCTATAAAACTTGTTAGACAAATAAAATGATAATGACTACATATAACAGGTTAAAGGGTATTTTTATCAGGACTCCATGTCACTTTTAACTCCATGTCAGGACTAAGTTGTGTTAGTGTTAGTGCTTGGCAAGCCAATAGGTTGCCAAATATTGTAACACTATAAGACAATCTTGTTTTCCTTTTATCATTAATAAAATGACATTCTTTATTATATATTATTTTGTCTATTAAATATGTAATAAAGTCCTTTGGATCACATAGAGCTATGGAGCATGATTACGTATCGGGAATGGTGATCATGGAATATGCTCAAACGGCTGTGATCCAAAATCCCGTTCCAAGTCATAGAATCATTGAGATAAGGATATCAATGATTCATCAAGACTTGCTTGTATGTAGCAATCCATTTGCGGAGTATCTCATTTCATGGATACTGGTCAGGGACCTATGCACATATGAGGGTCCACATCGTGGATGACTGGACTGAACTGCCCCCACTAGGAATTCATACTGGTGTCTGTGTTGAATATGAAATCCCAAGGTCACGTAGGCATGCGATGATCCTCACTACTTGGGGAATCATGGCTGCTCAAGCATTTAATCCACTACACTTTGATTTAGTTTAGGATTCCAGGAGAATCACAAAATGGGCTATTTTGGGTGTAGTATGGTTATATGGTTTGACAGGTGATTTCAAGAAAGGATCTTTCTCTGATATGAGGATCAGTGAATCTCCTATGCTTTCTTGGAAATGAATGACTTAGCAATCTTTGGACAGAGTCAGTCCATGAGAAAGAGGGCAACCCTTGCTCAGTTGACAAAAGTCATCATTTACCAAAGAAATAGTCATATGATTAAATTAATGGAATTTCAACTGATAACCAAGTTCTAGATTTGATTGGGAGATCTAACAGAAGGATGAGACATATGCTACGATCTTGATCTGGAAGGGTCTACTTGAAATCATTCAAATCTAGGGGTTGAGTTGACATTGCTAGATATCGAACTATATTCGTAGGGCTTAAGAATTAAGTGGTGATTAATTCATAACCCAATTAATTATTTGATATTATATCTAATTAAGGCAATTAATAGATTACTGAGCTATTTGGGAT
Source organism: Buddleja alternifolia (assembly GCA_019426215.1). Lineage (NCBI taxonomy): Eukaryota > Viridiplantae > Streptophyta > Magnoliopsida > Lamiales > Scrophulariaceae > Buddleja > Buddleja alternifolia. The sequence continues at coordinate 11,753,197 of CM033391.1, read as the reverse complement.
ATGGTCCTACTACTAGCTCTTGAATGTACCTAAGAGGTTACACACTTACTTAGATAAATTTCCCGGTTATGTGTTTTACTTATTCTTTGTAGAAGACTAAGAAGAAATTAATCAATTGAAAAAAATAATTAACCGTGAAATATTTAGTTAAATGCTGGACTTAATCAATTAGAGACTTTTTAAATGATCATGAGATTAATTAATTAACGGGTTAAGTCAAGGGATTTACTTATTGAAAGCCCAATTAATAAATCTTGAGAGTTTTAATTTAATTGGTCATTTGAAAATGTTAAATTAAATAAAGGGATGAAATAAAAATTTTGGAAGACAATTATGTTAGAGTTTATGCTTGGCGCGCCAATTTTGGGCTCCATCCTTTGTATTTAGATAAACTCTCGTAGAACAATCGTTTTCGTATAAATAAAGTCATTTTCATTTATGGCATTCTTTATTCTTAAATAGTATATCTTGGCTTAGAATAAAGTCTTGGAGAGTCACACATAGCTATGGGACATCATTGCGCATCGAGTAAGGCAATGATATGATATGTCTCTAAGGCTGTGATTCTCAAATCTAGTTCCAAGTCATACAAGGGTTCTTTGAGATGAGGGATATTGAAGTAACCCAAAATACTTGCTCAAACAATGCATACTCTTGGAGGTGTGTATTTTGTACCATAGATACTGGTACGGTGAAAGCCGGTGCATGTATGAGGGTTTCTATTTGGGAAATAGGTAAACTGAACCACCCCAAAGGAAGTTCCATGAAATGGAATCTTTCCAGTGATCTTGCAGTATAAGAGTAATCCTTATGGACTTGAGATTCCATAGGATGTCTTACACATGATCGAACATATCTTGTTTTGTTACATGATACTTAGATGATCACATATGGGAAAATTCGGATATGGGCTGATCATATGTGAAGGTACACGAGAATCAAGATAGGATCTACCTCTGACATTAGCTCATAAGTGAATCTCCTATGTTTACATAGTGAATCGACTTAAGGAATCTTTGGCCGAAATAGGATGCCTAAAGAGTCGAAGCGTTTTCTCATTTAGGTCATCAAAGTTGATCTCATCGTAATTGAGAGATATAGTAATTGAATTATTAGAGTTTCGACCTAAGCCATTACTCTATATTTAATCGGGAGATTAGGTAGAGGGATATTACTTATGCGAGTATCAAGATCACGGAAGGAGCATCTTATAATCGTCCATATCTAGGTCTTCATGGGCTATTTGTAGATGGTTACCACAATTTGAAAGTGCTGAGAATTAATATGGTGGTTAATTCGAAGCTTGATTAAATCAAAGTGTTGCTTTAATCTAGTACTTTCCATTTTAGGAAAGTACACTAACACTTTAGGAAAATGTACTTACTACTAGAATATAGACGAGCCTTAGGGGTCACACACTTAACTCCGGAGAGTTACCGCTAAATAGTGTGGTTAATTAATTTATAGGAATTGAGAAAAATTAGGAAAGTATGGTACTTTCCTTATATGGAATATTAATTAATTGATGAATTTCAATTAATTGAACTTTTTAATTAATCAAGGTGGATTATTAAATTAATGGACCTTGTTGAGTCCAAGTATTTTATTTAATTGGGCTAGGCTTAAATTAAAAAAAAAAAAGTCGGGAAAAGATATATAATTAAATTGGATTTAATTATATCTATATGTATTAATTAATGGGTTGAACCTATAACTAAATAAGGAGTCAAGAATTAAATTCTTGGACTCCTTGTACATGGCATGGCCAATTCTAGAGAGAGAGAAGAGGGAGGAAATTCAAATCCCCTATGTATTGGAGAGGAGTTCGAATTCTGGGTGGAAAAGGAATTGGATTTCTTTTCCAGCAAGTCTTGGAAATTAAGGAAGAGTAAATTACTAGGTAACTTTCTCTTGCCTTATATTTTATAGGAGATAACTTTAATTAGGAGAGTCTTTAGGAAGAAGTAAAATCTAGGAGATTGTTTACTTTTTTCACTAAGACTCTTAATTAAACATGCTTTTATAAATACAAGATAAAATAAATCCCGTTTCTTTGGTCTTGCAATTTTTCGAAAATTAGGAGAATGAAAAGAAAATTCCTCTCTTATCTCTAAGCCAAAAATGCCTAACACTTATTCCAAACAAGGTGTGGTTTTATTCATGTGTTGAATTTAACCACTCACATATATTCCTTCCTTTCACATATTAGCCTATGTTTTAGTCTAGAACTATTTTGTTGGCTAGCACCGAAAATGAATAGTGATTTGGAGGGCGTGTGAATACACCTTAGTGGCGCGACGCCTGGGGCGTTTCAACCGGGATACAAAAATCTAGACGGGCAATTTTGGTGATAAAATCGTGTGCAATTGCTACCGTGGGTTGCGAAGATCCAACCGTTGATGAAGACAAAGGAGTTCAAATATGAATAGGTAATATTTCAATCCTTCTCGACATAGTTTAATTGAGTGAATCATTATTTCTGTTTTGGGTGGTCATAAGTTTACTTTGTAAATTTTTAATTTTCGCTGCCACAGGCTACCTGGAGAATACCCAACACAACAAATTAGAATAAGGAAATAAAAATTAGGATTTTTGGTGGAAGATTTTATATAAGGGAATTAGGATTTCATTTCTTAGGGAATTAGAATCCTAAGTTTTAGTTGGAAAGGGATTAACTTAATCCCTAAGCAACAAGGAAGGAAGAGTTTTAGTCCTCGGGAGATAAAGAATTAAAGACTCTAAATCCTCCTATAACTAGTAGAGGTACTCGAAATTCCTCCCTACAAATAGAGGAAGAATTCGACCAACACACACAACAATTTCAAGAAAGAAATTGAAAATTCCAAACTTCATTCTTGCTTGCAATTTTCGAAAATCCCTACCAAAAATACTTAAGAGTTTTTTCTTTTGTTCCTGTGTTCATTAATATGCAAGTAGGTACTCTCATATATTCCACTACCTGAAACACATAAGCCTCAACCGTTGTAGTTAGTTGCTAGCACAATAAGAAAAAATCGAGGGAAACGTTTAAGGTGTGGATACAAGCTTAGAGGCATGACACTTGGAGTGCTAAGGTGACCTACCCGGATCAAGAGAAAGTCAAACCGGGGCGTGTGATTGGAAGAATCAAGCCGACGAGTTCAACCAAAAATTCAAGGTGGAATTTTTATATGGATTAAAACAGAATATCTAATCAGGTGGTAAGTTTATGTGATGTAAATTTAATTATGCATGAAATTCTAGGCTTAATTCGGGTGAATCTTTTATAAAATTAAAAATCTGTTTTCGCAGCAAGATGTCAGTCGAGGGTCTAGCCGATCCTAACAATTTAGTCCCCCAATCCTCGTTTTTTCTGTATCGATATCAAAAAGTTGTATCATCTTGTGTTCTACTGGTTGAACCCTTGTATCTCTTCTCTTCTGCTTTTTGTCCAATTGATTTATTAATACTTCGGTGTCTTGATCAATAACATGCATCCTCGTAACTTTTCCCTTCCTCTTTTTGTTTGAATCTGTCCTTAACGAGGTTGAATAGAATTGACGAGTCTGTAATTGGTTTCCTCTCACTTCACCAATTCCATCTCTTGTTTTAAATTTCATATTCAAGTGTGGGGTAGACACGATGGCCCCAAACTTGTTCAACATAGGCCTCTCCACTATCATGTTGTATGCAAAAGGAGTATCGCCACCCGTAAAGTCACCCTCAACATTTTCCTTTTTGGAGCTGACCCCAACGATATGTCGAGTTCAATTGATCCTTTAGGCATAATCAGAGAGCCGGTAAATCTCATAATGGGGGTATAGACCGTTCGAAGATTTACCATGCCCATGTCTATTTTTTTGCAAGACATCCCATAAAGTTATATTTACCGAACTTCCCATATCAACTAGCACCTTGTGCACCATACAGTTTGTGACGCCCATTGTTATTACCATGAGATTGTTGTGCGGAATGATCATTCCTTTGTCATCTCGATCATCAAAAGCTATAGGAGGGGTTTTTTGCACACATAATACCTTCACAGGATCCTAACGATAATAATTGGCCTGCATTTCTCTCGTATGCTATTTTCGAGCATTCGATGGCCCGCCGACAAATGTATGAATCTCACCTCATGTGGGCAGGTTATCAGGTTCATTTTTTGCTCTTTGGCGATTATCATGACGAGGATTATCATATCTCCTTCATTCGACATTTCGACAATTGTCGTCATTACGACGATATTCTTCACTTCGAGGCTTATCATAATCACGGTTGTTATACCTTCATGAATCATTGTTTCTATTGTGATAAACCTGGATATTGTGGACGATCTTATGACATGCTTCGTGAATGTCTTACCTCTTTCGTGTGGTTGACCTCAGGGGCACTTACTTCCGCTAGAGTGCGGTCAATATAGTAATTCAGGAAACCTTGTTTTATTAATCTTTCAATTTCATCTTTTAATTGATAGAAATCTTCCGTGTCGTGTCCCCTGTCTATTAGATTCACAATATTGGTTGGGATTGTTTTTCGGTTCCACTTTTTGTGGTTTTGACCATTGAATTGCTTTTAAATGCTGCACAGCCAGTAACGCTTCGGCTCGAAGGTTTTTAATAGCATACATTGTTTGTATTTTACGTATCTTCAAGGTCGTTCGTGGTTCTTTCTTGACCTCGACCCGTCGTACCGATCACTATTATAATCCTTTCGATCTTTTCGGTCATTTATCGGTTGATTTCTCTCAGAATCTTTCGATAGATTCATCTTTACTTCATTTATATACTGCTCCTCCAATTGCATCAACTCTTCCTGATCTTGAAGTGCGCTACGAGCCCATGCAGATGTAAGTGGCCACATTCTCAAACCCAATAAAAGAAATGTCATTGCAAGTTCGTAAGTTAGCTCAGGTATCTCCAAGGTTTCTTGATTGAAATGATGTACAAATTCTCTCAAACTTTCGTTAGGACCTTGCTTGAAACCTAACAATGAAGAAACAAACTTTCTTGCCTTCTTGTTGCTTGCAAAATGATTTTTGAATTTTTGCACACCAATGATCATACGACACTATGGTACTGCCTAATTACAAAACATATCATCTAGTTCAATAAATTACATTAACATCCCCTAATTTCATTTGATGGTGTAAGGTTGAATGAAAAATATAAAATGAGCAAAATGCCCCTATCAAAATGATTTGAAAATATAAATAAAGATAAAAATCTGACAAAAAGTAAAAATACCACTTTACCCTTTATAATTTCAATTCTTAAAACATAAAAGAAAAGGCAAAAGAAAAAAAAATTGAAGAACAAATGATCTGAAAAATTACAAAGCAAATTTGGGGTACAAACCCATTTGAAGAATAAATGGAATCTGCAAAAATTGCATACCCATTTGAAGAACAAAATGGGATTTGCAATTTTTGCAGACCCATTTGAGGGTTGGGCTAGTGGCAACGGCACAAGGGGGGCCGGAATGTTTGGTGGTGGTGGAAGGGTTGGCGAAGGACAAAAATGTTGACTTGGGAAGAAGACAACAATGACTGCTGTCTTTTTCCCCATTTTCTCCTTTCTTTTTCTTTTTTTACTTATTTATTGATTTAAGATTTTATTTATTTATTTTTAGGAAATAAATAATTATAATTTGCTTTATTTTTGAAAATTATGAAAAAGAAATTCAAATTCAAATGAAGTAATATTTATTTATTTCTTAGAAGTATACATAACTTATTTTATTTTTTGGAAATCTGAAAATTATACAACAATATTGTATAATTAACTAATGTATTTTTCATATTTCTAGATAATATTGAAATTATAATGTAATTAAAAACAATTAAAATATTTTCAAGTAATATTGAAAGTACAACTCAAATATTTTTTGTTATAAATAATATTTTGTATACTTTACATACACAACATTATATATATATATATATGACACCTATAATTTTACAAAATATTACAAATACCACCAAAATGGTATAATTATCCAAAAAAAGTTGAGTTTCCAAGTTAAAAAAAGAAGCCAGGAGTATTTTCGAAAGTTCACCAAAAAATTTTAATATCGTCGACTGAAACTCTAATAGAAAGTGACGGTTGTTGGACAGAATAAAACGTTGGGATGTTAGATGTAATTTATCAAACTAGGGGATATTTTATTGTAATTAGGCAATACCTCAGGGACACCTAGTGTAATTATTCTTATATATATTTATGTTAATCTTGTATAAATTTGAAATTATTAAAATATATATTTGTATAAATATAATATGTTGAATATAGACTGTTGATCTCATTAAAGTCTATGAATGTGAAAAATTGAATTTAATAATTATATAGATATTTAATGTGGACTGTCAATTTTAGCGTATCTAATCCAATGGTTGTTAGATCAAAGGCAAAAATAGTCCTTTACATGAAAAAACTTATAATTAACCAGTTGTAAAACACATGAGTGGTGTGCGTGAGAGGCTAAAGTGCTTCTTTATATTTTTTTAGGGAAGTTCAATGATAATTTTGTTTTCATGGGGGTACGTATATAAAGCGATACATCAGAAGGGGTCATATATTTTTTTTGTTAGCATCTAAAATCGCTATGTTGGGGCTCAATACTGTTTTCCATTACATGGCTACGCCGGACGTACGAGTTTAACAAAGGTTCATAGAAGATAAAGAGGACCATACTTGGCCTCGTGTTGTGACTATAAGCGCGGGTCTGTCGGGTTAAGTTACTTAAGGTAACCCCCCCTCGTTTTTTTTTTTTTAAAAAAGAAGGGGTCATATATGTACTTTGCCCAGTAGCTGGATTATAACAATATAATATTCAATATTTGAACATTTGAAGAGACATATTTTGAGTAGTTTAATTAGCTCCTGTTGTATTGTTATATTTTCTTTTGAGGGACGTAATATTGTTATATTAAATAAAGTATATTAATTTGAGCAAAACAAATTTAGAGAAAGTAATATTAAATAGGGTTAATGTTAATTCTAATCCTTCAATCTTATATTTAGAATCACTTTAGTCCCTGTACTTCCAATTGAGTTGATTGAGTCCCTCAACTCAACAATTTGTTTCAATGTGGTCCTTCTGGCCAATTTCAGGTCAATTTTGTTCGGAAATTTGGTCACGTGCCGCGCACATATCATATTTTAAGGGCAAAAATGTCAATTCAACTTTTGAGTTCCACTTTAGTCCCTCATCTTCAAAAAAATTGTTACTTTAGTCCCTCAACTTTAAAAAAATTATCACTTTGGTCCTTTAGCGTGAAATGCACTGTTTGATGTATATTTGGCGCAATGATTGGTGTATAGATAGTACAAATGCTTATTGTATGTTTGGTGTATGTTTTGACATTGTTTGTCCTCGTTTTTGTACACGATTTGTTCATGTTTTGGCATTGACTTCTAATGTAAAATATTGAAAACATTAAAATTTAAACAACTTGATTTCATTCAAAGGATTTTAGACAAGTATGATTTCATAAACATACAAAACTCTTCACTTCAACCCTTATTGACTTCATAAACCATATCAGGAACAAAAGTACGTAAGGCAACAACAAGATCATCCAAAGTTTATTCTGTTTTTTTCGGACCTTCTCCGACTTCGTATTAAGAGTTCTGATATTTCTCAAAAGTGATGGTATGACTTCCCTTGAATTATCACACGTGAGGGGTCAAACCAAGAGAAGTACCAGCAAGCTCCGACATCCTTCAATGTAAAAAATGAATCAAATTACAATATAAAGAAGAATAAAACTTAATAGTAATTAAAATAAAGCAACTTACCCCATAGTTTTCACAATTTTGAAACCTTTTACCTGAATTTGCATCCGTCCAAGAGCATCGAAGCTTAGTGCATACCCGGCAAAAGCATCTCACATTAGCCATTTTTGGCTCTCTGTGGTAGGCAAGCCGAAAAAGATACAAACTCAACCATTGTTGAGCTTCATATGCTTAATAATGGCATTGGGATGAGACTGTACAATGCATTTTACGCTAACGGACCAAAGTGATTTTCTTTTTTTTGAAGTTGAGGGACTAAAGTGGAACTCAAAAGTTGAATTGAAACTTTTACCCTTAAAAAATGACATGTGCGTGGCACGTGACCAACTTTCAAATTGACTGAAAATTAGCCAGAGGGACCACATCGAAACAAATTGTTGAGTTGAGGGACTTAATCGACGCAATTGGAAATAGAGGGACTAAAGTGATTCTAAACGTAAAGTTGAGGGACTAATAATGGTATTGCCCCTATTAAATAAAACTCAATCAAATGGAAACTGCCATACTATCTCTTAAAGAATCAATATGCCTTTTCGAATGGGGATAAATCCATTTTCGTCCCTGACCTTTGTACTCAATCTCAAATTAGTCCCTGTGTTTTTAATTTGTCCCAATATCATCCCTCCGGCACCATTCCGGTATCAACTTGTAGGCATTTAAAGGGTATATTAGTACTTTCAGATTTTAGTAATTAAATGAAAAAAAATATACAAAAATTTGGACCCTAGAATATGAAACTAAATCGTGGCCGTTCATCCATTAGGAAAAAAAATTAAAATCTCACGAAGTCACTTTCACTTCAGCAGAACGATCAGGAGGAGAAAAAAACCCTTCAACTTTTCTAAACCCTAACCTTAAAACACAACTCAAAATCCATCTTTTCTTCTCTTTAATTCAAATCACATTAACCTAAACCTGCAAAATAACAAGATTTCATTTCCAATTACTTGAAATTTCATGCTTTTCAAGTGACCCAAAAGAGATTTCTGCGAAGGAGAGAACGAAACAACAAATAACTTGAGGAAGAAGCAAAATCGGATTACTAAAGTTAGTTTTCTTTTAGTTTTTTACTATATTTCATATAATAGATTAGCTTTGTACATAAAATTCAAGTTAGGTTTTGGAAATTTTGAATCATGAAATGTATTGTCCATATAACAGTTTATAAGTTTTTAATTTGAGTTTTGCATGGGAAAAAGAGTACGCAAAGGTTTTGGTAGAGTTTTGTTAAGCCGAGTGGGTCAAATTGACCCAAAACCATCAACTCACCCAAATATCCCAAAACCACCCGGACTTATAGGTTTGATGTGTTGGATGGGTTTCAACTTTTGAATTCCCAATTAATGGGTTCAAATTTTCGGATATTATGCAATTAACTAAAATAAATGGAGAAATAAAAAACTCAAAATTTGACCCACTCGGCTTTATCTATACGACTTTTTAAAAAACAAAACGTGCAACTAATATTATTGGTGTATTGTTTGTGTAGGAGGATGAGGTTCAATTTGGAAATCACTTTTCTAGGAAGCAAATTTACAGTATCAAATTTGAAAAGCTCAAACTATGGTTATGTAAACTTGTTAAATGACATTTGTGGGGCTACCATTGGGAGTAGAACTGAATGGTTGAGTGAATTGGTTGCGGTGGAAGGTATAATGCCTGATAATGGAGAAACTGTTACAATTAGAGGTGATGAAGATATAACAAGCTTGATTGCCATATATCTGTCTATAGGACTGGAGAATGTTTGTGTGAGTTTAAACAGGGACGGATCCAGGAATGCAAAGTCGGGGGGACCAAATTACCACTAATTTTTTTTTTGACAATACTTGTATGTGAATATTCATTTTTTAGTTTAAATAAATAAGTAAAATAACAATAATCACATATAAAAATTTGACTTTTAATAAAACATAAAGTAGTTGAAAATATACAAGCAATTCTTGAAAAAGTGTATCGAAATTGTATACGTTGTTCTTTTATCATAGTCATCTATAATCGACGACGAATCAAGTTGACTATGATTAAATAAGAATATACATATAAAAATATATACTAAAAAATATAATGACTTTGCCCATTTTATTTCTAAATACAAGTAAATAGTTTTTTTTCTTTATAAAAAGGTTTTGCTCTTTACAAACCAAAGTATCTTTAAGCGTATCAAGAAAATAATATTGAACCAAGGAAATAAAAGATAATTCAACCGCAAAATTTCAATAATATTATAATGCTAAATTTTTGTTTAAAAATATATATAAAATAACAACTATTAAAACTAAATAAACACTTTTTGCTACCTTGTAGTGAATAAATCCTAAATAATTGAATGATGCCCCGTAGACTTTTTTTTGCTTTCAGATTTGTAGATATTATACTTTTCCTTGTGTAAAATGCTTCTTATAGATTCTAGTTTTAAAAAATTGTTAATTTTATTCTTAATATATGAGAGAAATTTCAAAAATGAATAGTGGAGTTGTTAACAATTTAACTACCTCTTTTCATTTTCTTATTATTTTAATTCAGAGTAAGTATTTTTTTAATTGAAAATAAATATCTAAATTAGAAAAAAAACTAAGCCCTCTGTTTTCAATTTTATAAGTGCTTGTTTTGATCAAAACAAGTTGCTTTTCAATTAAAATAGTCAAATAAATAAAAAGGAAACAAGGGTTAGTAAAAAAGGAACAAGGAAAGAAAACAAGGGTTAGTAAAAAAGGAAAAAGGAAAGGAGCACCACATGATTTGAACCCTAGATCTATCGGATGAGTTAGAGTCTTATGAGGCCCAGGGCACCAGCTATGCTAGAGCTTCTGTTGGTACTTTTTAAGACACCTTTACATTATATTTTTGGAGGGGCCATAGCATAAACATACATATACCCGACATAAAAAATTTGATGTCTCGGGCCTGGATTCGTCCCTGAGTTTAAACATAACTTCATCTAGCATTCCACCAATTTTTTAACAAGCTTCAACATCAACCATAGTTGAAGAAGATGTAAATCTGATTCCTGCAACAATTATGGTAGAAAATGATTTAGATGAGGAAGGGAATATAGACGTCGAAGAAATTGCTGAGTGGAGTGATTTTGATATTGAGCCGAGTGATGTGGATAATCGGTATGTACAACCATTAGTTGACAAAGATGATGATAACGATGATGACCAAGAAAATAATTTGAGTGATTTTAACTCAGACAAGGACCAATCACTCTATCAAAGTAATGGCGATCCGCATGTGAGAAACCCGTTTCCAACTTTAGGTGAAATCATGGAAGGATCATAGTTTGAGTTTGAGTATGACATCAATGGAAATCAGGTTATAGAACTCAATGAAGGGGTCATATTTGACAATGTCAAACATTTTAAAGAAATTCTTGATCGATATTCAATTCAAGAAGGTCTCAAGTTGAAAAAGATTAAAATGACAAAAAAAGAGTCACAGTTGAATGCAAATATAACAAGGATTGCTCGTGGAGACTGCATGCATCCACCTATGTTGATGGTGTTACTTTTAAAATAAAAAGCATAAGGGGTGTTCACACTTGTATTAGAAACTTGAAAAGTAGTGGTGCAACAACAAAGTGGATTGCAAATGAATTTAAAGAAAAATATTAGAACAATCTAGAAAGGCCAGCGAAGGAGCTTGATTCGAGCTTGAAGGCAAAATTTATGGTTCCTGCTGCTCGGTTGAAATTGTACAGAGATAGAAACATTGCAATGAAAGTTGTATCAGGGGACCATGAGAAAAACTATGCTGATATACCCAGGTATATTGTTGCACTTAAAGAATCAAGTTATGGAGCTTTTGTGAAGTTGAATTGTGACAGTTTGGATATCAGTAATCCAAATTGCAATCCACAATTTCAAAGAATCTTCATAAGCTTTGAAGCACAATATCAGGGATACATAACTGGTTGTAGACCTTTTATTGGAATAGATGGTTGTTTTCTCAAAGGCCATACAATGGTGAAGTTTTTACAGTAGTTATATTGGATGCAAATTCTGGAATTTTCCCACTTGTTATAATGCTTTGTGAAGGGGAAAGTGAAAATAGTTGGAACTACTTCTTTGATTGTTTGAACACTTACTTGCAAGATCAAAAGTTATAACTTTCATGAGTGATAGGCAAAAAGCCTTGAAAAAGGCAGTCAAATCCACGTTTCCAGTCTTAAATCAGAGGTATTGTGCCACACACTTGTATGCAAACTTTCGAGCCAAATTTTTTGCTTCTTAATTGAAGAAACTATTCTGGATAGCTGTGAATTCATACGCTAAAAAAGAGTTTGCAGATGCCATGGAGAAGATCAAAGCAACTGATATTGCAACACATACATGGTTGACACTTGACAATGACTTGTAAAGAAGACCCACGCACTTGGTTAAGGCATGGCTTTGATGAATTTTTCAAAGTTGATCATGTTACAAATAACATGATAGAATCTTTTAATGCATTTCTGGGGAAAATGAGACAGAGACCGGTTATAACTTTGTTAGAGTGGTATAGAACAAAAATCATGAAGAGGTTTTTCAATAGGTATCAAAAGGCTTTGACTTGGCCCACCAAATTACCCCCAAATGTGCACAAAAAAGTGGGGAAAAAAATCAAAGAGAGGGTAGGAGACTATTGATAGTGCCTTCATCTGAGTTCTTGTTTGAAGTACAAGATGATAAGAGATATATTGTGAATCTTAAAGATAGGACCTGTGAATGCAGAGCGTGACAAGTTAGCGAAGTGCCATGTAAGCATGCAATGAGTTGCATTTTATTCATGAGATATGATCCAGTGCAATATGTGGATCAATACTTGAATACGGAGGCATACTTGAGAACTTACTAGGGGATGATCAATCCAGTCGTTGACGAGTCCAAATGGCCAGAGCATTCTCAAATTCCTCAACTGAGGCCTCCAATTCATAAGAAAAAGAAGTTGGTCTTTAAACAAGGTAGGCTGCAAACTAAAAGAAGAAGAGAACCAAGGAGCCTTCTAAAGGACATAAACGCTCTGTTCAAGTCACTTGCCAAATTTGTCATGAAGTTTGACACAATAAGGCGACATGTGGCAAAAAAGGTACACAACGTAGGCCAGATGAAGGTTCAAATCAGTTAATGGGAACACGGGTATGGTTTGTCTTCAATTTATTTAAGATAATTTTAGGGATTGCTTTGATTACAATAATTTTAGGAATCGCTCTGATAACAAAAATTTTAAAATTGCAGGATTCTAGCTCTCACAATTTAGCTGTAGACAATAGCAGAGGTTCTCAATCAACAATTAGTTAGACTCTTGGCTCTTCAAAGTTAGCAAATTATATGTTTATTAATTCTATATATTAATTAATAAGTAAACTTATTAAGTATATTTTTATATCTATTCACAGGAGAACTAAAGTCCTTACAAATTCGTCGTGCACTGAACAGGAGCTAGAAGCAGTTGGGACTTTAAGTACATTTTTGTCCCTATGATTATTTGGTACTTTAAGTATATTTTTGTATTGTTGGGACTTTAAGTATATTTTTGTCGTTGGTTATTAGGTAATTATGAGTAGCATGTAGCTATGAATGCTATTATTGTTATCTTGATATCTAATGGAGTAGCAGCTTGAAATCATAAGATGCATTCATTCATAAATATAAAGCAGCATTGCAATGTGGAGAATAAAATAACATCAGTGTAACTAATATTTATGAAACATAACAACAGCTAACATGGAAACCACTGAACATATAAACAGACACATGTTGAACATTGTGATCATTTTGAGAATGTCATTATTGATGACAGTTGTGGGTTGTACGCTTGTTGTGCTTGCTTCCATTGTAGTTAAAGGTGTTATAGCAGTAGCAGTTGCTTCGTTGCTGCACACTGACACTTCTTATTGCTCTTGTGGTGCTTCTAATTTTATTTCATCTTCATCTGGTTCCAAAAGGTGTAGAAAGTGCACTTCTTCGTGTAACAATGGAAGTAAAGCTTATTCGGGTTGTCCCTTGATTCAAAAATTTTGACTGTTGCTTTCCTTCCACAATACCATATTCTATTTTTGAATTTAATCATTTCCCTATTGATGCTGTTTTTGTTTGTTGAATTTGATGAAGGCATACTTCTTGAAAAAATATGTGAAGTTGATGGTTATAAAGTAGGTGGTGTTTGATGTTGTCTGTTTTAGTGTTTGTGAATTTGGGTTGATTGTAATTTTTTGGTGCAATTGGGTGGTTGTGTTGTTGAAAGTATATTTTGTGGCTGTTTTTTGGACAAATTAATGTTTATTTGCTACTTTAGCAATAAACACTTCTAACAATGGCAAAAATTGAGTTTTGAAGTTGGGAGAAAGATGATTTTTTGACTCTGTTTTGGAGTTGGGAGAAAGATGATTTTTTGGACAAATTAGTTTGCGAAGCTTTTGCTCTTAATTTGTTTTTGGATATCCCATTTATATAAGCAAAAAATTGGCAGATTCCAATTGCAATATTTCAATGGTCAAATTTGAAGGACTAAACTGAGACTCACAATCAAAAGTTAGGGATGAATTTAATTTTTGCATGAGGGATTCATTTGAGACTCAACCATTTCAAGGGTAGAAGAGTAACTTACTAATTTTTGGCCGGAATATGTCGCCGGAGGGATGACATTGACACAAATTAAAAACACAGGGACTAATTTGAAACTGAGTGCAAAGGTCGGGGACGAAAATGGATTTATCCCTTTCGAATGTAGTGTGTGTCTATATATATATCCATGTGATATTCGTGGTTTACTTTAATTGATACTTTTGTAAGATAGCAGGATGTTTCTAATCTTAGAAAAACAAGTTTCTGAAAGATTGTCATTAGAAATAATTTAGTACTACATTAAAATAAGTTTGAGACGGCAGAGAAACTCATTCGCCTTTTTATCTTCTTTCTTGTTCAATTATACAAAATCTTGGTGCTAGGTGGCTATTCTTTTTCTTTTGCTCTTTGTATATTGTTCTACATTATGTTCTCTTCTTCATGTTATATCTTTGGACATATAAAATGTGATTGACTTTGTGATAGGTAACTTTCTTTCTTAAAATTAAATACTTGATATATATATATATATGTATGTATATATATATATGGAACATTATCAGATTTTCGATCGTTAAGTATGTCCACCAAATGTAGCATAAATAAACACATTACTTATTATACAAATATATGCTTGTGATTATCCCCTTTTTTCTTTATTTTTGTTAAATTAAAAAAATACATATATAACATTTTGTTGCATGATGATAGTCTCATCTTTTCAGGCAAAAGTTAGCACATCGACAACCACCTAATTGCAATGCAATATGATAAAGTAGCTCATTAACAACCTCAAAGATTGTTTGAATTAGTAGTAAGGTTATAAAAGTTAGACATGCACTCTCCATATCATGCATATTAGTATAACTCATCTTGCCAACTTAGTAGTCGTATGGCACACGATGTGCATGCAAAATTATTTAAATACTATAAATAAATAAATTATTTTATTAGTTTGTAATTGAAACTTTTTCAGTATTATCTATCTTGCCTGAAATTATTCCACTGCAAATGTAGTTAGAATTGATACAAAATAAAAAGAAGAAAAATGTAGAAAAGAGGGAATGAAAAATATTTAGAGTGACATAAGGAGAAAAAGTGAGAGGAGAGAAAAAAGAGAGAAAAACGTGTAAAAAAAATGGACGAGTGGAAGAAATATTTTGACACCTGTCAATTTTTTAGAGGATACATGCCATACCAAAAAATGTGGCAGACCAAAAGTAGTTACTTTAAGGGTCTCACCCTTTATTAATAACTAGTCGCAGTGGCACACTCGATGCGTGTACCTAATTATTTAAGAATTATAAACATATTATTTTGTAATACAAATTTCTCAATATCAAATATATTGCTTGAAATTTTGTGAGCATAAATATTACATATAATTTTATGTCAATTATTATAAGTAGTTAGAAATTAGTAAAAAAAAATAAAAAAAATAGAAAAGAATATATAGAGAGAATTAAGGAGAAAAACAGAGAGAGGGGCAACAACGTGTCGGAGAGAAAATGAGAAGAGTGGAGAATTAACTTTGACACTTGTTAAAGTTTTAGTGGGTTCAAGATGTCATACCAAAAAAATGAGCAGACCAAAGGTGGTTACTCTAAGGCTTATCCCCTTATTAATGGTATGGATATAAATATATATATATATATATATACTATAATAAAATAATTAATTATTTTATTAGTTAGTAATTGAAACTTTTCCAGTGTTATTTATCATGCCTGAAACTATTGCACTAAAAAAGTAATTAGAAATTGATTAAAAAAAAACAATAAAAGAAAAGAGGGAAAGAAAAAATATTTAGAGATAAATAAGGAGAAAAGGCGAGAGGAGAGAGAAATTAGAGAAAAATACCTTGTAAAAAAGAATGGAGGGGTGGAAGAAATATTTTGACACTCGCCAATTTTTTAGAGAATATATGCCATAACAAAAATGATGGCAGACCAAAAATAATTACTCTAAATTTCTCTCCCTTTGTGAATATGATTCAGTTTTGTCATGGAAGATTATAACTCGGATCCGTTCGTGCAATCGCAAATGTAATTTAATTATAAAGCGGGTCAATGATATTATAAATTACAAAACAAGTAAATTACACTTGAAATTGATCAAATGTTATCCGAACTAGAATTTCCCGTTTCTCACACTCTTGTAGTGTTAATTTTGGAGGCACTCGAGACTATTGGGATAAAGGAGCAGCTGAATGGTGAAATAACACCACTTCATATATCCAATGGTCAGCAACGAACTAAGTTTATCCGATAAACTATAAAATGGCTTTTATTTGTCATGACATATATGTTTTATAAAAGACGTCTATACACTTATGGCCTGATGGCCTTTGCTCAAGTGAAGGGCCGCTCTCTAAAAAATCTCCACATGTTAATGGGTGGAAATAGGCAAAAGGAGATAAATTCTAGCAACTTCCTGTAACTTTTTTCCAGGCAAATAATCCAAAGCCCCTAAAATACATTTATTTTCGTGTTTCATTGTCATTACTACTTTGTATTATGACGAAGGGCTTTACGGGTTCATCTACAATGGATGGAGTTGAATGCTTTCGATTTTCGATTTATTTTATACAATTTGATTACGAGTTTTTCATTTCGCCCAACAAAGAATTACGTGCATAGTAATATACAATGAAATTGCGCAGTTGATTAATAAACTATAGTGTCATAGGATACAAATTTTAAATTATAAAAAATCTAACTTAATTACACTACAACAAAAAATAATATTTGTGACAAAATTTGAAGTGACAATGTTAAAATTGTCACTAGATGTACATAATGAGTGACAACAATTTTTGCTTGTTCACAATAAGAATTTTTAGTGACAAGAGATTCTGTAAAGTTGTCACTATTGACAATTAGTGACACATGTATAGTGACAATAAAAATAGAGTGACAACTATAATTGTTGTCACTAAGTTGTCACAAAAGGTGTGTCACTAATTGTTAATAGTGACAATAATTTTCTTGTCACTAATTATTAAAAGTGACAACTTCTATACAAATCTTGTCACTATTAAACATGTAGAACATATTTTAGTGACAATGCAAAAGTTTTTGTCACTAAAAATTGATAATTAGTGACACTTTTGACTCTGTCACCTGACATTTTTATCACCAATGTCTTATTTTCTTGTAGTGTGAGTAAGCACCTCAAAACTAAAACATTCGTCTTGACAACGCAATCGAGTCGTTTAGTGATTTTATGAAAAATGTTGATGAACCCTACCCTATATATGTTAGGAAGTTGCATCAGAGCATGAAAAATAATAATCAAGAATCAAAGAATTATAAAAGATGACAACAAGAATTTTACCGTGGTTTGACAAACTACCTACATCCACCGGCCAACACAAGGTCTCACATCTTTATTTCTTGGAACCGTCAATTACAATGCACAAGTCCATATTTATAGAGGGAGAGACTTGATACTCAAGTAAACTAAAACCTAATCAAAATAGGAAACACAATCCTATTATAAGATAATTAGGAAAAACAATCATAGTACAAGTTAAATACCAAAACCAAGCAAAAAACACATAGAAAGCATAATCTTATGCTTGCAAGTTGTCAATCCCATGATCGAACCCACGTTGACCCGTGGCCAATATGCTTTTGATGATGCTGGGACTTTTTATTGGCTTCTCTCTTGACTCCCTCGATTTCTCTCAATTATTTGTATTAACCAATCTCCACAAACCCACCAACCTCCCGCTTGGAGACTGATTTCAAATCCCAGAAGCACTCTTTCGTGCTCCTCCATGGACTTCAACCATGTCATGTGGCACCCTTCTCCTCACGGGAGAACAACCATCTTGGTAAACCTGTATTATTGACATCTTCAGACTAAGAACTTTTCCAATTGCATTAATCTCGGATCTCCCACATATCTGTTTGATGTTCCCACTGCACAAGCTATGTTTGTCCCATCCGCCAACAAAACCCGAGCCCCGTGAATCTGCCCACATGCTTCTCATCCTGCAATGTTTTACTCCTCCTGGCCTGGTGATCTAACTGATCCCAACCCTCCTTTGTCATCATCACCGACTTCATCTCGACCTTAGCTCGTGCCACGTGCAATGAAACTGTCGATCTTGATTTTTCCTTCATCTCCTAGCATCGCTCTCACTACAAATGCAGCTTAACATGAAACACTCGTCATAGACCTGGATCTAAGACATCTCCTAAATCTACAAACCTATGTCTCTAATACAAGTTGTTAGATATTATAGCATCAAAGTATGAAGAAAAATAATCAAGAATTAAAGAAGCCTAAAAGATGACAATAAGGATTTTAACATGGTTCGGCAAACTGCCTACATCCACGGGCCAAAACAAGACCTCTTATCTTTCTTTCTCGAAGTCAACCATCAATTTCCATGTACAAGTCCATATTTATAGAGGGAGAGACTTGATATTCAAGAAAACTAAAACCTAATCAAAAGACGAAACACAAGCCTATTATTAGGTAATTAGGAAAGCAATCATAATACAAGGCAAATACAAAAACCAAGCCAACCACATAGGAAACACAATCTTATGCATGCAAGTTGCCAATCCCTTGGTCAAACCCACATTGATCCACGGTCAAATTGCCTTTGATCATGCTGGACCCTTTTTTTTTGGCTTCTCTAGACTCCCTTGACTTCTCTCAATCCTTTGTATCAATCAGCATCCACAAACCCACCAATTTCCCACTTGGAGATTGAATTCAACCGTGTAGTGTGGCACCCTTCTCCTCACTGGAGAACAACTGTCTTGGTAAACCCGTATTATTGACATCTTCAGACTAAGAACTTTTTCAATTGCATTAATTTCGGATCTCCCACATATCTGTTTAATGTTCCCACTACACAAGCTATGTCTGTCCCATCTGCCAACAAAACCCGGGCCTCGTGAATCTGGCCACAGGCTTCTCATTCTGCCAACGTTAGACGAGATTAGTCCTCCTGGCCTGACGATCTAATTGATCCCAACCCTCCTTTGTCATCTTTTCCGACTTCACCTCGACCCCAGTTCGTGCTATCTACAATGAAAATGTCGATCTTGATTTTTTCTTCATCTTCTATCATCGCTCTCACAACAAAATTAGCCTAACATGAAACACTGTCCATAGATCTAGATCTAAGACATCTAGTAAATATACAAACCTATGTCTCTGATACAAGTTGCTAGGAACGGTAGCATCAGAATATGAATAAAAATAATCAAGAATTAAAGAAGCCTAAAAGATGATAATAAGGATTTTAACGTGGTTCGATAAAATGCCTACATCCACTGGCCAATACAATCTCACATCTTTATTTCCCGGAGCCAATTATCAATTATAATGTATAAGTCCATATTTATATACTCAAGGAAGTGAAAACCTAATTCAAATAAAAAACACAATCCTATTATTAGGTAATTACGAAAAATAATTTTACATCCTATGCTTGCCAGTTGCCAATCCCACGGTCAAACCCAAAGTCAAACTACATTTGACCATGCCGGAACCCTTTTTTGGCGTCTCTCTTGTGTCTCTTGACATTTTTCAATCATTTATACCAATCAGTCAGTACAAACCCATCAATAGTAGGGCACAAATTTAGTGGCAACACAATACTAAGAAGTGTATATACAGTGTAAAAATTGGACGGCTAGCTATGAAAGTTACAGCAACATATCAATTCCACTTATCCAGCGCACTTTATAGTGGGCTTGCATCATATAGCCACATTGTCCTATCAATCATCAAAATAATAATCAATAAAAACCCACATGTAGGGTGAGGATCCCTTAATCATATACCCATCATTGATCTATATATATATCGGTAGCAGACACCCTATAGCAGCCGTGTAGGTGAGTCACAAAGAGAGAGAGAAAAAGAAGAAAAAAGAAAATAATTGTGGAAAATTAAAAAGGAAAAAAAAAGATGAAAATGGAGAAGGAATCAGAAGCAAGAAAAGGGCCATGGACTGAACAAGAAGATGTTCAGCTAGTATTTTACGTGAACTTATTTGGCGATCGACGATGGGATTTCATAGCGAAAGTATCAGGTTTGAAGGTGGCGGGAGACAGAATATAGTATAGGTAGGCTTGTTTTGGGCATGCCATGGATATTTACCATGAGCCCAAAATAATTTAACATTCCTACGTCTATATATATATTTGGTTGTAGGTTTGAAAAGGACAGGTAAGAGTTGCCGGTTGCGTTGGGTTAATTACCTGCACCCTGGGTTAAAAAGGGGCAAGATGACCCCCCATGAAGAGCGCCTTGTTCTTGAGCTTCACACCAAATGGGGAAACAGGTTTCAATTATATATTAATGGAATTTATTTACTCATTAATTACTTTCTCGTCATGTTTATATGTATCGTTGGTTTATCGCGCTTCTCGTAAGTGCTCAAAAGTTTCATATATGTATCTTTAATCAATAATTGTGTTCAAACAGGACTGGTCTGGACCTGACAACAGCCTCTTGATCGAATCACTATAGTAAATACAATTGGAAATTTGAATCCTCTTTAAATTTATATATTGCACTTGATGTAAATTTAAATGTTTCTTTTTGCCTCTTATCATCTAGAATTCTACTCCTTGTGTTGTAAATTACGCTTTTTGTTGCTGAATTTTAATTTTATATTAATTATCTAGAAAGTTTTTTATATTGCTATACTATGCTTGTAGATGGTCAATTGCTAGAGAATTATATAGCTATAATTATACTCAATGTGTTATACATAGAGTTATAATATTGTTGATTAAATAGGATGGTGTTTATATTATTAACAAAAATAATTAACCACTTATTGTTGCTGAATTTTAATTTTATATTTACTATCCAAAAAGTCTTTTTATGTAGCTATAATTTGCTTGTAGATGGTCAAGAATTGCTCGAAAATTACCCGGTCGCACCGACAATGAGATAAAAAACTATTGGAGAACTCACATGAGGAAAAAGGCTCAAGAGAAGAAGAAACCGATTTCTCCATCATCATCATCATCATCTTCTTCTTCTTCTTCTTCCAACTTTTCCTCTTCGACAATATCGAATAGCCCTAGCGTGGTTTTCACTCCCGCCACAAAGACTAAGGAACGCAGTTTCTACGACACCGGGGGGAAAGATGTACTTGCTGCTCCTGTAGTAAACAAAACTGGCTTGGTAGTAGAAGAAAGCACCAAAGTTTATTCCATGGATGAAATATGGAAAGATATTGAGATGTCTGAAGAAAGCTTCAATATTTCCACAGGGCAAGATACTATGGGGTCTCCCATATGGGATTATTGCACTCCAACTGGATCTTTGTGGTCCATGTATGAAGAGGAAGAAAGCAAGATGATGAGTGACCATTTTCAATATGCTTTTCCTTTTTGCAATAATATGATTGGCTAACAAAAAAGTACCATTTATTTAAAAAGAGAAAATAAGAAAGAGAATATTTGTTCATACAACTTAGCGTCTCATAAGTAAGCTATATTGGAAGTTCTAACTTTTGTATAGTATTTAGGGTTTCCTGCAGTTGTGGTTCTTCACTTTAATTTCTCGTTGTAAAAATAATCATGCATGCATCTAATTAAGTGTTATTAGCTTGTTTCATGCTTAATGGTTGATCGGTTTTATCTATTCTTATTAGCTTTGGAGGAATGTATTGTGTAATGTAACATATTAATGTATCAAGAAATGTTATGGTTCGTATGTACGTGTACTTAAAGGGACTACTTTTTACATTAAAAAAAAATGTTTTATTACATCGCGTTTTCTTTTCTTTTTTCTCGTTTAAATTTAGAAAATATTGATTCAGTAAATTTATTCAAGTGAGTCAATCGTAATGATTTTCTTTATACTATTAGGAGAAGTGGGAATAAAAAGGTGATCGCTACCCCGGGAATATTTAGGATAACTTTTTATATTTGGAGGTTTGAATTGCATCTTTCTGTATTGGGTGGATATTGATGATTGATGGCTCTAAAGTCTGAAGTTATCAATAGCCACTTGTGATCTCTAAAACTATGGGAAGTATATAATTGATTTTATATGTGTCTCGTAATATTAATGGTGGTAATTATTTCGAAATACAAAATCTCAGAATTTCATAGGATCACTTTGATTTAATTTTCAAATACTTAATAGTAGACCCAAAATATTTTATTCTTTGTCACGTAGTGAAAGATGTCTCTTTCGAGAAATAGAAATATATTAAATGTGAATAATCATAATTGAAGGATTCAGACAAACAACCGTTGGATTTGTTTTTGAACCTTTGTTATTTTGTATTTTGTTATTTCATTTTAATTTAATTGGTTTGCGGTGGAGTTTCGGAGTTATTACCTTGTAGGCTTTTATATGGTGGACTAATTAAGCCCAAGGATTAAAATTTCGTTTCGAAGATAAGTTTCGAGTTCTTAAATATAAGAAACGTATTGGAAACGTTTCGGAAACGTCATGGAAAACTTAAAAAATGCCAGAAACAAGGTAGAAACTGAGAGAAAAGAAGTAAAGAAGTATTGTTTCCTCTTTTCACTAGCAAAAAATAATAGTTGTTTAAAATGTTTATACATCTACATCAATAATCGATCAAATTACACTAATAAATAAAGTGGTAACATTTGATTCAACTTTAACATTCACAGAAAATATAACCGACAAAATTTTAGTAATTTAAATTGTGAAATAAAAAATTATAAAAGTGTTGTCGTGAAAAAAATGAAAAGTGGTAAGTTTGATTCAAGTTTAGCATTCACAAAGCATATAATTGATAAAATTTAAGTAACTTAAATTGTGAGATAAAAAATTCTAAAGTGTTGTCATGAAAAAAATAAAAAGTTAATATAGATGATACTATGGTTTTAAACTCATCTGCAAATTATATAAAAAAATTACTTTAATCGATAATACAATAATCTTCATCTTGAGTAACATGATAAAAAATTGCTCATCTGTGAAATAAATATTTGTTTGATTGTTAGATTTATTACTCTTCATATCTTGTTCTTTTTTTTTTTTTTACCTTTTTCCCTAACACTGAGAGATTTGAGAGCTCTGTTGTATTTGCGATAGAGCAAATCTTTTTGAAAAGGAATTACCAAACTATCAATGTTTTCATGGTTTCCACGGAAATCTTTTTGAATGGCGATAGAGCAAATCTTTTTGAAAAAAAATTACCAAACTCTCAATATTTCCATGGTTTCCATATTCTATGGAAACATTAAGAATTTCTTAGGAAATAATGTAATTTCGAAACTACATTGTGATTTCTTTTCCGTAAGTTGAAAAATGGAAACTTTTCGGACGTTTCAGTGGAAAAAAAAAGAAACTTTTAACCATGATTAAGCCAATATCGTCCTTAGATACTACTCAATTTGAGATTACAAACACCAACGAAGTATCTTAGAATATAATATTCCATGAACAAAAATATGTGCCTCCTCTTTTGTAAATAAATAGTAGACATCGGAAACTTATCCAAAGAATCATTATTTGAATAAAAAGAACATACCCATTTTGTATGTAAAAATTTAATAATTCCAATTAATTAATTCCTCGTTTATTTGTTTGGACCACGTTACTTATATGGTTATCACATACAAAAAAGTATAGCACTATATATAGTAGATACATACCCTCTTTCAATAAAGTTAGGTCTCCACAATAAAAAATAAATTCGATTAAAATTAGGTCAATCAGCCACATTAACTATGGTATTGTATTATACTCATGGGTTACCGATTCGATAATAATAAATGACTATGGTAGTACAATTCTCCTACGAAATCTTGGTTTGTGGAAGTGGTCCTTGTGGCAGCCACTCCCAACCCAACTTGGCCGACTTAAAATTATTTTAATCGTTATATGAATTTGATTGTTGATATATTTAATGTGTTTTTGATCGCTAAGGTGGAGTGTGGACTAGAGAGAGATCTACTTTTTCCATCACGTAAATACGAATTCGTGTAAAATAAATTTGTACATTAAAAAAACAAAGTTTGATGTGATCCATTTGATATTGACTCCAGCCGCTTTGGATTGACCTTTATTAATTAAGGGAACCACCATTTGTTTTTAGTGAAAAATGGGGTTAAGAGAGGATTAGCAACAGGGACGAATCCAGTTGTTACCGTGAGGGAAGCCAAGTTGCTATTAGTTATTAATGAAATCGCTTGTGCAAATTTATAATAAAAAATTTCAATCAATTCGAATGTGCATGGACAAAAGACAAACAAGCAAAAAAGTTTTTTTTTTTTTGAGCAATATCAAGCATAAAGTTTCAACATTTTTATAAGTGAAAGGGATAGACATTCGTCAGTATATTATTTCTTATTTACACGAAAAGTTTGAAATATCATAGAGTAGTAAATTTTTAAAACAACAAATGGACACAATTTAAATTGAAAATTATTATACTCAATTGGAAGGGTGAAACAATTTTAGATTAAGAGATTTCATATATAATCTAGTACTCTTTTTATTAAGCGTGAGGGGTTAGAGAAAATGGATTTGGTGTTTGGTCATTTTAAGTGAATTTACTCAATTAGCCTACTAACAAATTCAACTCCAAAGTGGAATGAAAAGGTTAAATTAGTAGATTCATCCATTTAAATCCAATACAAAAACCTTGTGCTTCAAAGGAGTTTGAATCTCTTTTCTGATTACAAAACCACTACCCACGTTCAATATTCATGGAAAATGAAAAGGAATTATCTTCTAATAGTGAAAAAGGATTTATCCGTTGGATTTAGAATCCAATCTATATATGGGCAATATGTGAAAGTTGTGTATTAATAGTCATCATATTAATTGAGCCAAGATTATGTGATCAATTAAGATATATGGTATTTTGGGTTCTAAAGCAATTAAGGAAAGTATGGAATTTAATGGGATATTATGTGTAGAAGCCAATTATTTTATTTCCTCTTTTATGATGGACTAAATTGGAAATAAAAATACTAACTTATTATAAAAGGGTTGTGGTCCCCACATCATACGTATCGTTCTATTCTTCTGATTCCTCATCTTCAGAGAGAATTGAGAGACTTTTAGAGAAACTCAAAAGACTACGTATTGATTTGGAAGATCAATCGCGAAAACTCAAGAATTCAAGAATTAATTTGATTTGGCTGATTCAGGTACGCTTTCGATTTAATATTTATTACGTGATTATCATGAAGTTCAAAGATTTGAAGCTATAAAATTTACTAACAAGTGGTATCAGAGCCCTGATTAAAGAACTCATGATTTTTCGTAATTTCATGAATTCAATCGAATGTTGAGGTTTAAAAATAAAATTGTTTCCGCTGCAATTTATTTTATGGATTAAGTTTCGTGAATCATAGATTTAGTTTCTAGTTTTCTCGTAACCACCAAAATACATTCCGCGCAAATTGAATATATTATACTCCATGAATTCCAATATTTGGTAATGTTGTGATTTGCATCTGGTATTGGGTCTTTCAATTTGTTTGTCTTATTCATCATAATGGAATATCTAAAGCCTACGTTTAAGGATTTATGTTACAAAATTCAATTGTGTGAATTGCTTTTCGGATATATAGATTATTATGTTTTTCAATCTCGAGGTTTCTGTTCGAAGTGCAATTGAAAGAAATTCACATGGTTTATGTGATTTGCTGCCTCAGAAAAGGGTAGTGATTTAATTATGAGATAGCTCTAGCCTATGGTGGTTCTAGTTGGTCAAAAATTAGGATTAACATGGGTCAATCATCTTTCATATTTCATGTCTATATATTAATGGGTGAAATATATATGTTTTATATTAAAAGATGCATGGTGATTGATGGCTTTTCAGAGCACCTTCTATCATATATATATCATAATTGGTGTTTGTTGTTATGGTATGATGAATCCATGTTAATTTGTGAAAAAAAAAAAAACTTTCGGGCCTATGTATAGAAACAAAGGCAACACAATTTTTTTTAAAAATAAAATAAAAATAACTCTTTCTGCTAAAAGGATTATTTACGAGTTAAAGTTTATGTTACATGTTTTGTGTGTATCTTTTACTGTCGAGTATTTTGATACACGCAAATTATGGGTTTAGGATTCAAATATTGGTTCAATTGTCTCTTTTGAGATGTATAACATTTGAAATTGATTTAATTAAAACAAGATGTTGCCAAAGTAACCTCTCTTGTGGAGATTAACTCGATTTTGGGTGTTAAAAGGTTTTGTGTGTGTAATCCATGCGAGTATATGATTGGCCCAAAGGAAGGTCATTGCTTAATTGGGTTACATATGTACTTGTGGTGATAAATATGTGGCTATTATTCGGTTATATGTGAACAATGGATCAGCCCAAAGGAAGATCAATTGTTTGACATGACTTATCGTCAATATTTGATTACTACGTCAAGAATACCACTTCCAAATTAATATTTCTGTCCAAAGACTAAATGTTAGTGTTGCGCCTGGTATCTTGTGATGGGGTTTTGCCTTTATTTGATATTATATGTTTATGTTTCGGTATTTATGTGAGTTTGTTTTATTGCTTGTATGTTCTTTGTTCAGTTTCTGGTTCTGCTGCAAATATCTCTGCTAATATAAATTCCATACCTATGTTGAATGACGCGAATTTTAAGGCATGGCAAGAGAGTTTGTTGATCACTCTCAGAATCATGGATCTAGACCTTGCATTGAGACTTCCTAAACCCACTCATTTCACTGCTGAGAGTACCTCTGATGCGAAGAGGGAGATGGAAAAATGGGAGAATTCCAATCGCATAAGTCTTATGATCATAAAGTGTGCCATCCCATAAGCATTCAGGGGCTTTGTATTTGGAGATACAGCTAAAGAATTTCTTGAGGACCTCGTGAATGTTTGCTAAGATTGAAAAGGCTGAATTTGGTACAATCTTGGCAAACCTTATCTCAATAAGTCATAAGGGCACTGCGGATAAAGCACCACTGAAGAAGCAACAAAAGGAACCAAGTCAGGATGATTGTTCTTTCTGTGGTGCTTAAGATCATGAAAAGAAGCAATGTACTAGCTGCCATGCTTGGCGTGCTGAGAAAGGTATGCATCTTTGTTGGGTTTGTTCTGAGGTTAATTTAACTTCGGTACCTGAACACACATGGTGGGTAGATTCTGATGCAATCACTCACATTAGTGTGTCAATGCAAGGTTGCCTGAGTTGCCGAGATCCGAGTGATGGTGAAAGACACATCTATGTGGGTGATGGCAAGACGGTTAAAGTAGAGGCAATAGGACATTTTAGGTTATTACTTAGAACTGTATTATATTTGGATTTGACTGAGACTTTTGTTGTACCGTCTTTTAGACGAAATTTAATTTCTATTTCTGCATTAGACAAATTCGGTTATTCTTGTTCTTTTGGAAATAGAAATTTGATCTTTTTCATAATTCAAAACTGGTTGGATCTGGTTCCTTGTCGGTTTATGATAATCTATCCTTGTTAGATAATATTGCCTCATTGGATGAATCCTTGCATGTTAGTACTCGAGGTGTTAAGCGAAAATTAACCAGCGAGAATTCAGCTTCGTTGTGGCACAAGCGATTAGGTCATATCTCCAAAAGGAGAATAGAGAGACTTGTGTCCGACGGTATTCTCGATTCCCTTAATTTCAATGATTTAGATGCATGGGTTAACTGTATCAAGGGGAAACAAACAAATGGTAGGAGATTTGATGCCAACAGGAAACTAGAGGTCTTAGAACTTGTTCACACGGATATTTGTGGACCATTCCCTTCGGCTTCTTGGAATGGTCAACAATATTTCATCACGTTCATAGACGACTATTCAAGATATGGCTATCTTTATCTCATTCATGAAAAATCGCAATCACTAGATGTGTTCAAAAATTACAAAACTGAAGTTGAAAATCAACTCAGCAAAAGAATCAAAAGCATTAGATCTTACCGTGGTGGTGAATACTACGGTAGATATGACGGTTCAGCTGAACAACGTCCAGGTCCATTTGCGAAATTCCTAGAAGAATGCGGTATCGTTCCACAGTACACTATGACAGGGTCTCCGACCATGAATGGTGTTGCTGAGAGACGAAACAGAACACTTAAGGACATGGTGAGGAGTATGATCAGTCATTCTACCTTACCTTAATCACTCTGGGGAGAAGCTCTAAAGACTGCAGTGTATATACTCAATAGAGTGCCAACTAAGCCAACTGCAAAGACCCTTATGAGCTTTGGACAGACAAGAAGCCTAGTTTAAAGCACTTACACATTTGGGAATGTCCAGTTGAGGCAAGGCCCTACAGGCCAAATGAAAAGAAACTGGACTCTAGAACTGTCAGTTGTTACTTTAGTGGATACTCTGAGAGATCCAGGGGTTACAAGTTTTATGATCCCACTACCAAGTCTATTTTCGAGATGGGTAATGCCCGGTTCTTTGAGGATGTTGAGTTTGCGGGGGGTGAAAGGACTAATGATATTGTCTTAGAGGAAGAATATGTCGATATACCTCAAGTTGCTATTGATAATGATCAGGATCAGGCTTCCATACCTGACATTGTTCAAGAAGCAATTCTAGATCAAGACAATATCAATCAACTCCCTGTTTAAGTCGTTCCAGAAGAACAAACTCTACAATCTCAAGAACCAATGCCATTAAGGAGATCCACAAGAGAGAGAAGGAATGCAATTCCGGATGATTATATTGTGTTTCTTCAAGAACATGATTTTGATATTGGAGTGATGGAAGGTGATCCAATCAACTCCCGTCAAGCCATGGAAAGTACTAACTCTCAAAAGTGGATCAATGCCATGAATGAAGAGATAAAGTCCATGATGGACAATGACGTGTGGGACCTGGTTCCATTTCCGGAAGGTGCGAAACCTATTGCTTGCAAATGGATATTTAAGACCAAAAGGGATTCGAAAGGCAATGTTGAAAGGTACAAAGCACGTCTTGTTGCGAAGGGCTTTACACAGAAAGAAAGACATCGATTATAAAGAGACTTTCTCTCTAGTTTCATCGAAAGACTCTTTCAGGACAATAATGGCATTGGTGACACATTTAGATCTTGAGCTACATCAGATGGATGTTAAGACTGCGTTTCTCAATGGTAGCATTGAAGAGACGATTTATATGGTGCAACCAGAAAACTTTGTATCGGGAGATTCAAAGAAAATGGTTTGCAAATTAAAGAAATCCATCTATGGGCTTAAGCAAACGTCTCGTCAATGGTATCACAAGTTCTATCAAGTTATCACCTCACTTTGAGATGAAAGATTTTTAGTGATGCCTCTTTTGTATTAGGGATCCAAATATACCGAGATCGATCTCGGGGTATTCTTGGATTGTCACAAAAGAGCTATATCGAGAAAGTCCTTCAGAGATTTGGCATGCAAGACTGTAAACCAGGAGACACCCCTGTTGCTAAGGGAGATAAGTTTAGTTTAAGTCAATGCCCCAAGAGAGACTTTGAAACTAAGGAAATGCAGAAGATTCCTTATGCTTCGGTTGTAGGGAGTCTAATGTATGCTCAGGTATGTATGTGTCCAGATATTGCGTACATTGTTGGAATGTTAGGGAGATATTTAAGTAACTCAGGAATGGATCACTTGAAATCAGCCAAGCGAGTCATGCGGTATTTACAAAGAACAAAGGGATACATGCTCACATATAAGAAATCAGATCAATTGGAGATCATAGGCTATTCTGATTCTGATTTCACTGGATGCATTGCTAGTAGAAGATCCACTTCGGGCTACGTCTACCTATTTGCTGGTGGAGCCATTTCATGGAAGAGTGCTAAACAGACACTTGTAGCCTCCTCCACCATGGCAGCGGAGTTCATGGCGTGTTATGAGGCATCCAATCATGGAATATGGCTGAGGAACTTTGTCACTGGGCTACGGATTTTAGATGGTATAGAAAGACCACTTAAGATATTCTGTGACAATAAGTCTGCAGTGTTGTATTCCAACAACAACAGGAGCTCGACAAAGTCTAAGTATACAGAAATTAAATCAAGTTCTTAGTTGTGAAATAAAGAGTTCAGAGTGGGCAGTTGTCTATAGAACATATAGGTACAAACTCCATTGTTAGGAATTTCATTGTTAGATGTTTTGATGATGACAAGATAGGATTTTATGTTAGACCCCAAAAGAATGTAAGTTTATACTTTCATAGAATATTTGTATAAGCGTTTGAAAGTTTATTAGTTTGTTAGGTTTGTAATTTTTATCTTTGTAGATTTTAGACTAAGTATTAGATACCGAGTCGCTAATAGAATTCTAGGTGAGTCTATTAGAGATGAAGTTGAAGATCAGTGTCTGAAGTCAAGTGAAGATGAAGATTTGTCTTAAGCGTCTGCAAACGCTTAAAGACTATTTCAGGATTTATGAATCAGCGTTCAAGATAATGTTCTTAACGCCTAGCTAAGACTGTTCCAGGAGTGTTGAACCAAGCACTCAAATCACTCAAGCAATTCAAGATCAGATTCACCTGAAATAAACTCTCAAGTCATGGAGGACTCTAGTGCAATCCAACGGGCATTTATTTCTAACGGAATAAATTCAAAGCGCATTAAATGTTTGATATGTGCATTAAATGTAACAAGGCATTATGACTTGTGGACAAGTCACCTTTTGACTAGACTGTTAGCTTTTCAGAGTTCAAGTCTGCTCCTGTCTAATCGGAACCAGCAGAAATTCAGGAATGTCAGGAAAGAGACTAATTGATGCATTGCGTGAGAGACACGCGCCTGCTTGTGTCCAATGGACAAATCCCAAGAATCTCTATAAATAGTACCCTTCAGCAAAACCTCAGAGTGTGTGTAATGAGAGAAACTTTGCTGAAATAATTTGAGAGAAAAACTTGCAAACTCCATAGCCAAAATCAATCAAGCTTCTCAAATACATTCCAAAGACAGTCACCGATATCTCAAACATCTTCATAGAAGAACCCTACACTACTATTGAGATATCCCAAGTTGTTTGAACTTCCCAACATCAAACAAACCTGTTACAATAAACCCTCAATATCTTTCGTCTGAGTGAGAAAGTTTGTTGACTTCTACAAGCAGTATTTTTGAGTAAGAGAAACTTGTTGAAGAAGGTCTTTATTGGAGCTGAAGTCTGTGTGATCAAGGAGCTCAAGGCCATCTTGGAGAAGATCTTTATTGGAGCTGAAATCTATGTGATCAAGGAGCTCGAGATCGTCTTTCCAGAAGCAGAGGATTGAAGTGGCTTGTAGCAGAAATCTGTGTGACCAAGGAGCTCAAGTCATCCATATCCATCTTTTCCTTTGTTCCCTATTTTATAGAAGTCTCTGTGTGACTCTTCGATAATCAATCTAGTGGATTGCCTCCAAGTGCATAGGAGAAGAAGGACGTAGCTGAGATTACACCACCCAGTGAACCTTACAATATTTTGTGTCACCTACTGCTTTATTGCTTTAGTTTATATTTGCATATCATATCTTTAAAAAGGCTTTAAAACAGTCTAGCGATTACATTTGGAAAAAGAGAACACTAAGCTTTCAAATCATTTCTTAAGCGTCTGATCGAGTGGTAAGATCTCTAAGCGTTCAAAACATTTCAAAACCAAAAACAACTAAGGAAAAACTTTGTGACGCTAAAACCTTTCACAGAGAAGACTCTAAATCATTCCGCTGTGCTAACCCTGATTACAGAACAGAACGCTTAAACCTGAGTGGTTATAGTATTCAAATCTTGAGTCTAAATTAACTTCCTAAAAACAGTCTTCATTAGACGCTCAAGTCAAGCGCCTATTTTTCAAGCGTTCAAAAAATTTTAATACGAATCTTTTCGAAGTCAGAAAAAGACTTCAGGGTCTATTCATAACATTTGAAGCGGCGGAGTCTCCCCAAGGGGGATGCAGCCTGTTGAAAGGAAAAAGATTGTCTCCAAAGGGGTAAAGCTCTTCAACAGAAGAAGGAGGGAGCGTTTTCCAAAAGGGACCTAACATTCCCTTTTGTCCCTCATATAGTATAGAAAGATGGTTCTGGCATCGATGGCTTTCGACATACTGTTGGCTATCCTCCCCACCTTATGAGCGGCGGAACCACCCTCTGATGGGATAATTGAAGGAGGGGTTGGAGGAGAAGTCATGGTTGGCAAGACAAGAAAGGAAAAACAGTTTGTCGAAAAGCAATAGCATGCATGGACATATATATATGCGTATACCAAGGCTCGTATCCCGACCATGGTATCTTACGTGGAAGAACAATAAAGAAAGCCGGGAGGGGTAGACGCACGTGGAACATAAAAGAAATGCCTTAGTCATAAATGAAAACATGCAGAAAGACACGTGTCCAGGACAAAAGGCTATCTCATCACACAGAAAAAGTTAAGATACAAAGATCAAAATTGTATTATACCTATAAAGGAGGCCCCAAATCCTTGTACGCAGATCAATGATTTTGGGCCGAGGACAGCTGAATTTTCCAAGTCTTTACATGTGGATGGGAGTTCTTCATGACATCAGACAGTTTGTAACCTTCCCCAAGCAAGGTTGTCATACACCTCCGCCTTCTTACGAGCCGGACAGGACCTGGGCGATGGGATGGCGCAGAAGAAAAGCCTTACTCTATAGCGGCGCTAGCGAGCGCAACTTGGTATTTATTAGTTTTTCAGCTCCTTAAGGCGAGTCAGTTGCGCGGGTAGAGATGGGCGATATGCACAGTAGGTTGTTATATGTGACACTGCTTTAGTCTCGAAGACCTACCCTCCCCTCGGTGTTGAGAGATGTATGGGGCATTCTATGGTTCGACCCGTAGTCCTTTTTTCAACATAGACCCTACACTCAGAATCCCTACTGAGTTTCCCCCTCATCTTTGATAGCAGTCGATCGGTCTTAGATAAAGCGATAGCCCGCTTTTGATTGATACGATAGTTGCGGCTGCACTTTTTTTTCCTAGCACCGGTCATTTTTTCAGCTACGCTGATCATCCGTCGAGATGTCAGACACAATGCGTTGATCTCACTTATTTTCTATCAGGTAATAGTAGACTCTCGCCTATCGAATGTCGTTCCGTCCCGCCCCATCCATCAATGCCCGCCGTCTTCGTCTAGCCGTTGGAGTTGCTGAATCTGCGTAGACGGTAAGGTAGGTCCCTTGGGTGGACATGGGCAGGGAAGTCTCGTAAGAAAGCAGGAAGGGTCAAAATGAAAGCCTAATCTCCCAACATCTTTTCCTTTAGCCGGTGAAGCTATCTTTTCGTTGATCAGGTTAAATACATTCGTAACAACATGTTATAAAAGTCTATGCGTATGAGCCCACTTATGATCTTTGTAGCATTAGAACAACAATGTTCACCGCCTACGTGCTTATCCACCTTTAAAGGGTTTAGGAACCAAACCAAGCCTTTTTGCGAGCGGCTAACATAAGGAAAGAGGATATGGATTTTTCCCTCTGTAAATAGATCATTTTTTTTTGTCTTTCTTGCTACTAAAAGAGGGACCAGCCTCATCGTGGTTCCTTACGCGGCGGCGGGTTGGGGCTGGGATTGTCTCCTAGGCGGGGTGGCTGAAAATTGCAAAGGAATGTTAATCAGTATGGGGCTCATGACCGACGGCGAGGCGGGGTTATGCGGGAAGGGGAGAATGGAGGTGGTGATAGTATCGTGAAGTGAGGTGTTGATCTGTATTTGGGGAACGTGTGATGGGGCGGAGGGGTGTTTGTGTGGGCTAGGGAGTTGCGGGGGGAGTGAGTGGCCGAGAGTGAAGGCAGCGGGTCGCGGTTTTGTGCAACTCGTCTCCACTACACCAGAACTAGAGGCAGGCCTGCCCCCTCCCCAGGGCTGACGCTCCCTATAGGCAGACTGAGATTGGCGTCTACGAGTAGGTGCACGAAGCCAAGGACCAAAAGGTGTTTCCAAACCCGGATCGATGAAAGAATCTGAATATCGGAGCTCGCAAAAGTTTCCAACATGTCCAGGTACGCCACAGAGGTAACAAAAATGACCCAACTTTTCGTACGAGAATGTCACTTGAACTTCGTCGCCACTCAAACTTTTGATCATCATAAACCGAGGCAAAGGCTTGGTAATGTTAATCCCAACACCTATCTTGAGGGATGATCCCCATTGGCCGCCACTTTCTGCAAGATCCATATCGCGGAATTGCCCTATGGAATCCCCTATAAAAGCCGCAATACCCCGTGTCATCTTTCCTAGTGAGAGGCCATGAATGTGAACAGACATATCATTCCAGTCGAGGTTCGTAGTTTCCGGATCCTCGTTATCCTTGATAATTTTTAGCACCAGCATGTCATTGTCGAAATTCCACGGTCCGTTTTCGAAAACCCTATCTCTGTCTATGACATGGTAGAAAGAGAAGAGTAGTCGAGAATTCCCAATCCTTTGATAAACCCTTCCCTGCTTTGAAGGCGGCTGTAAAAGTATCCCGGAGTGCCGCAAAGTGAAAACGGCGATCTGTCAGAAGGCGACCCATCAAAACTAAACCCTCCCTTTTAGACCCTTTCGTATGCCACGTGGGACCAACATCCATGGTTGCGGATCCGCTTACTAAAGGGTTACCACCCAAGGTCTTTCATGAGCACACTGTTCATATGGGTGTAGTAGCACTTGAGGATATTCAGTTTTAGTGGGAGTTTGTGTCTTTTATTTGCTTTTGGTTGTAGACATTTGCATTTGGTTAATGGTTTATGGTTATTTTAGTTATTCCGGAATTAAAGTTTATGGTTTATGTTTCTCTCTGAATGTGTTTGAATGATCTCACTAAGGTTTAAGGGAGGACCAGTTGAAAATATGCATGCTAGGATTGTATGGCATGTAATTTTCATGCTACACATCCGTACTTGATCCATGTCATTTGGTTATATGAATGTACGTGACCATTGATAGGTTTAGTCACGATTATATGTGATGAAAGCCACTTTGATCCTATGTTGGTATAATTGATGGACCGGATTGTTTGGAAAATTGCTTAAGGTAATGATGACGAAATTTGGAGTACTCATAAGGTTATTTAATGCACGGTTATAAGGTGACACATATAGCCCAAGTGGGAGAATGTTGGATTTAGAATCCAATCTATAGATGGGCAATATGTGAAAGTCGTGTATTAATAGTCATCATATTAATGGAGCCACGATTATGTGATCAATTAAGATATATGGTATTTTGGGTTCTAAAGCAATTAAAGAAAGTATGGGATTTAATGAGATATTATGTGTAGAAGCCAATTATTTTATTTCCTCTTTTATGATGGGCTAAATTGGAAATAAGAATAATAACTTATTATATAAGGGTTGTCCCCAAATCATACATATCGTTCTATTCTTCTGATTCCCCATCTTTAGAGAGAATTGAGAGACTCCTAGAGAAACTCAAAGGACTACGTATTGATTTGGAAGATCAACTGCAAAGGCTCAAGAATTCAAGAATTAATTTGATATGGCTGATTCAGATACGCTTCCGATTTAATATTTATTACGTGATTATCATGAAGTTCAAAGATCTAGGGCTATAAAATTTACTAACATTATCTTCTAATTAATAACCAATTGCAGTGTTGTCATGTCCCTCTGTTAATGCTTGGTAAATGCAAAAACTTCTTTTCTTCTCTCTATAGAACCATCCACACAGTAAACTTATAGCATTTCTCTGGTAGAAGTTACCCTCAAAATTTAATTTTCCTTTTTAGTAAATGATGTTATTGCATTTTAGTTTTTCAGGAATACACAAACATTACAGGATGACATGGAATAGTTTAAACAGGGGTTCCTTCAGACGGTACATGTAACTATGTAAGTCTTCAATTTAGACGAAAAAAACTTTTTAGTGTTTATATTGCTTTTGTAGCGATAAAATTCAAAATGGAAGTAGTTGCAAAAATAAGCCTGAAAAGTTTATTCAAATAATTTTTTTTATGATTTCTTTTTTAATCATTGTCTTATACATGAATTTAATTTGAAATACTTAAGAAATAAATTTTATAAAGTGAAATATGATGATATAAATTTTACTTGAAACCTTATTATATTATTTACTTTTATTTTATAAATATTCATTTTCATTGCCCGCATCGAGTGTGCTCTGACCGCTAGCCTATGAAAGTGTTTGCAAATTCTACTGCTTCTAGAGAAGTGCTTTTAAGTGAAAAATAAGCAGAATCACTTGAGAAACAGAAGTGGATAGTGCTTGCAAACACAAGCAGAAAGTAGAAGAAAAAATTGCATGGACTGTTTGCAAATAGAAGTGATTATCAATTAGTTTTTTTGCAGAATATTGCCCCTAAAATAAAATAAAAGTCATTTTATGTTCACATTATGTCCCTACTTTTCCTTTTTACAATATACCCTTAAAAGCATATGTTTATGAAATAATATTGATTTTTAAAAGATAGTCTACAAGTGTCCGTCACATGCTCACCTTCAATTTTTTTTTTAATCTTTCTTTTTAAGTTTTCCTAGACCTCATTGTCTTGCAATAAGCATTTGAACATGTATCATAAACATAAAAATAATTTTAAAATAAAAATAATTATTTTTTAATAACATTATATATGTCTCTTCTTAGGCATCACCCACAGTTTTGTGTGTGTGTGTGTGTGTATAGTTTTTACTTCTTTTATTTCTTTTTAAGTTCTTCTAGACCTCATTGGCTTGCAATAAACATTTGAACT
Organism: Buddleja alternifolia; assembly: GCA_019426215.1. Classification (NCBI taxonomy): domain Eukaryota; kingdom Viridiplantae; phylum Streptophyta; class Magnoliopsida; order Lamiales; family Scrophulariaceae; genus Buddleja; species Buddleja alternifolia. Next base: position 11,716,263 of record CM033391.1, on the reverse strand, counting down.
AGTATTATAAATATAAAACTAATTTTAAAATAAAAATAATTATTTTTTTAATAACAGTATATATGTCTACTTTCTATGCATCACCCACAGTTGTGTGTGTATATATATTAGTAAATTTTTGTGCACATATTTTTGTGTCTGCAGTTGCAATATCCATAAAATTAACAGTAGTGATATCAAAGACATTAGTAAATTTTCATGCATATTTTTTTTCTTTCAAGATTCTGTAAATTTTCTCTTTCTATTCTATTAATGTAAAGATCTCTCTATACATATTTTAACACTTTAATTTCACAACATCCGTCTATACTTCCTTGATATACTATAAAAATGGAGATTGAGTAAAAGAAGTTATATAAAAATGGAGTAAAAGATTAAGGGAAGTTAGAGGTGCCCGAGGGAGGGGTTCATTTAAATTACTTTGTCAAAGTTCATATCGATAATTTTTTTTTTTTTGGTTACAATGGGTGACAAAAGGAGATTACGTCTCAGCTGAAATAATCTCTAACACTCCAAGGGGAGGGGTGTCCCAAGTGGTCAAAACATCTTGTTGCACATGGGCTAAATTTGTAAGTGCAACCGCCCCTTTGTTACCTTCCCGAAAGATGTGTTGAACAATGCACGTCCAAGGTTTATTCATGAAGTTCTTGCAGTCTTGTCTAATGTTTCCCAGGGGGTGCGAAACAATGTCTCCGAGCTGAACCAATTTGTACATTACATCAGAGTCGATTTCCAAGAGTAATCATTCCACTCTTCGTTCCCAAGCAAGTTTTAAACCTTCTCTAAGTGCCGCTAGTTCCGCTTCCATGATTGACATGCTACCCAGCCTCCAACTGAACTCCCAAATCCAGCTACCGTCTTCATCACGCAGGAGCCCACCCGCTGTTGCAAATCTCGTTGAAGCTCTATAACTACCATCCGTATTGAGCTTATGCCATCCCTTCCTTGGCTTAATCCATCTAACGTCCCGTGGCTCCTTCTTCTCCCAACTCCTCTCGGGTGCAAAGTAATTCTCAAGATCAATAGCAATTCTCTTGATCTTGAACAAGGCTTGTTTAGGGGTTGTGTCTTTCCCCTCAAACACGAACAGGTTGCAAAACCTCCAAATCCACCAAAGGGAAGCCATAAAGACTGATTTCCAGGACACACAAGGGAGGATAATGTCCTCAAATTTAGTTTTAAAGTTTGATTCAATCCATGAGTTTGAACTAAGGTGTTTGAATTCCGCATATATACCTCGAGGGAATGATAATGAATTCCCAAATCCGAGCCGATGCTTCGCAATCTCTAAGAGCATGTAATGGCGTTTCCACCTCCTTCCCACATTTCAAGCATAAATCTAACTCACAAATGTGTCTGAAAAAGTTGCGCCTTGGTAGCAAGTCGATCCCTATGGATGAGCCAATGGAAAATCTTCTTTTTTAGGGGGCATTTGTTATCCCAAATCCATTTCCAAGTTTTTGAAACAACTTCCTCTTCGCTTTTCTCTTTAAGAACATACTCGAAAGTCGCCTTACAAGAGAACATCTCATTAGAAGTACCCATCCAAATCCTTGAGTCCTTCTTGTCTTTGTGGTACGGAATACAAATGCGTTTGATCAACTCATGGACCAATTAGAGCAACGGGGTCTTCAAACGGTCCAAACACCACCTCTCTTCATCATCAATAACACCTGAAACCCTTACACTTTCTTCTTTACACTTAAGTAATGTGTAAATGTGTAATGTGTAAATGCCTCAAGCACTTCGTCTTTACTCTTAAGTAAATACACATAACAATACTTTGTGCAATCATTTATGAATGTAATGAAATACTTTTTCCCACCTCTAGTTTTCACAAACTTCAAATCACAGAAGTCACTGTGAATAAGTTCTGTAGGTGCGGAGTTTCTTTCCACAGAATGAAACGGTTATTTGACTAGTTTTGCTTCAACACATATTTTGCATTTGTGTTCATTTTTAACTTTAAAAGTTGATAATAAGTTCAAGTTAACTAATCTTCAGATCGTATTATAATTTACATGTCCTAGTCTAACATGCCATAAATTAGAATACGCAAGCAAATAAATAGAATTCTCAATACTTTTATTGCCACTGGTTTCAATTACAAGAGAGTGAATTTCTTTATTACATTCATTTTGAAAAGGCTCTGCTCAAGGTAACCTTTTCCTACATAAAATCATCTCTTAGTTAAAGAAAACCTATCAGCTTCGAAGACTATCTTGAATCCATTCTTGACCAAAGCTGAACAAGAAACCAGATTCTTGTGAATCTTCGGAACATGCAGAACTTCAGTCAACGTCAGCTCTTTTCTTGAAGTCATCTTCAGCACAACATTTCCCATTCCGACCACCGGAGATGTGGCCGAGTTGCCCACAAAAAGTCTTCGTCCTTTAGTTGGGGTATAGGATGAGAAAGCTGCCCTATCTGAATAGATATGGCAAGTAGCTCCAGATCAATGAACCACTCCCTTGGGTTGTCCACCAAATTGGCTTTGAAAACAACGGCAGTGAGATCAAGATCCATCAGATCGATTAGCACCTGGTCATTCGACAGGTCATCGATCATCTCGTTGATGCCCTGGACATCATCAACAGCTAGGTGCACTTCATTTTGCACCTAGTTCTTGCCTTTGTTCTGGTTATGGCCAGAACCTTGCCCATGAGACTTGTTTTTCTTGGGCTCTTTGTAGTCTCTAGCGCAATGACCAAGTTTGTCGCAGATGTGACAGCGGTCTCCTGACCTTGATTGTCCTTTCCTAGCAGCCTTCTTCTTCTGGGATTTTGCTCGGGATTTTCCTTGGAATTTTCGCTTACGGTTAGAACTCTCTGAAACTTCCGCAATGTTTGCCATTGCCTGCACAGGGAGCTTCTTGTCCGATCCTCGATTGTCTTCCTCAATTCTGAGTCGGACAACCAAGTCTTCTAGACTCATCTCCCTTTGTTTGTGGTTCAAGTAATTCTTGAAGTCCCTCCATGAAGGCGGTAACTTATCTATGAGAAGTTACTTGGAAGAACTCACTCAGAGCCATGTTCTCAGCATGAACCTCATGTATTATCATTTGTAGCTCTTGAACTTGGCTTGTCATGGACTTAGAGTCCACTATTTTGAAGTCTAGGAACTTCACGACAATGAACTTCTTCAATCCGGCGTCCTCAATTCTATACTTCCTGTTCAGTGCCTCCGAGAGGTCTTTAGCAATCCTCACTGACAGATAAACGCCGTAAAGCGAATCATCCAAACCACTGAGAATGTAATTCCTACAAAGGAAATCACAGTGGTGTCAGACATCATAAACCACCCTCAGATGGTTGTCAGTAAACTCAGCCAGGACAGAAGGAGCATTTTCCCTCAAGAACCTTCCTAGGCTCAAAGTCGTGAGGTAAAACATCATCTTTTTCTGCCACATCTTGAAGGCAGCCCCGTTGAACTTCGAAGGCCTTTCAGCTTGAGCCGGAATAATCAGATTACCAGGGCCTGAACCTGAACCGAAACCAGGACTTAAAGTTCGACCAAAATCGGAACTAGGAAAAACCGAAACCATGACCGGAACTTGGACCGAATTCGGTACCTAAACCGGAACTAGGACCATAACCACCGAAACCTGGGCCAATACCCAGACCAAGACCTGCACCCGAGCCAAGTCCGAAGTCAAGGGTAGTGGCATCATCATCATGAGCAACATCACCAACGTTCACCATTTCCAGAATTTCAAATTGTCAAAAATGAACAACAAATTTTGCTTTAAGTTTGTTGTCCCGAACTTCTACCAACCAAGAACAAACAAACTGAAAATCGAATGAAAGACTAATTGAGGCGAGAGAACACTCTCTTTTCTTAAAGCAAAATTGCCGCGCTACAGGTGGTACGGGTTTATGCACAATAGCGTCCCAAGATACAACGATTAATTTCTGAATTACGAACCACTTCTAATTCAGAAACTCAAACGAACTCAAGAACAATTTGAATTTTTAGAGAGAAGATTTTAGAGAAGATGAAATGCTTTGTGATTTTGGTGTGTAATTACAGAATGTGAAGTAGCCTATTTATAGGCTTGAAATTCTTACAAAGCCTTAAAAATTGAATTAAATCTGCCTATAAATTCAATCTATAACAACAGAATTAAACCTGGCTGTTATGGATATGTGACTGCTTGAATACAGAATTCAAACAGTCCTTCTAGAAGCAGATTTAAAACTGAAGCAAAAAGTGGCCAGCTTTTTTCTTCAAACACATTTTAAAGATTTTTCTAGCAATTTCAAGGGAAAATTTTGGAGCCAAATTAATTAAAGAAAATTCAATTATATTTGGCCCAAAAAGATAATACATTTGAGCCCAAATCACACAACCCACGGACCCGAACGGGCGGTGGTGCGTGTGTGTGGTGAACCGGACCATGGCTAGGTCCTTCCCCCTCACAAAGCCCACAAAAATCTTATGACCCAAAGGGTTGACCCTTTACCTCAAGGCAATTGTATATAAACCTATTCAACTTATGGTTTAAATCCAACGTAAGATATCCACATTCAAATACCTCACTTTAACACTTAATTTCTCATTCGTTACTACTCTGAGTCGGGAAATTGAAAATGTTAAACTTATCTACTCACGGCATATATTAATATTATCCAATAATATTTCATAGGCAGGATACATATGGTGTTCGAATTTCGTATGCAAAAGTGGTGGTAACACACTTTTCATATACTCAAAAAATCCAACATTCATAACAATAAAATAATAAAAAATGTAAAAAATTGTGTTCATGGATGTAAGAACGATTGAATTCTTTATGAGAGAGAATAACTTTTAGATCTCTCAACAGGAAATAGAGTAATTGGGTGAGAGAGAATGATGACAACTTTCCAATATTTCAATAGGAAAGAGGGTAATATTTGGGTTTTGTTCTTTCAATGTGAAGGATAAAAGTGGCATTTGAAAATATTTGCTCTGGCATGAGGATTCTTGCTTTGGCAATATCATCAGCCTTAACGATACAACAACTTTCCTTTTAAAATAATTATATGACATTAAAAAAAAACATAAGCAACTCGAAATTGATTCCACAGATGAGAAGCAAGACAACAGTATTAACATAAATCATCATAATTAAAAAAGGCAGTAGTGGCCTTAACCACCATAATCAGAAAATGAAAAACAAACACTGCACAGAACCATCCCTTTTAGTAATAAAAACAAAGACAAACAAATAATTAAAAATCCCCCTTAGTAATCTGTAGTCGGGAGCTGTTCATGACCAGTCTGGTTAATGAAGCAGATTTCATAAACAACAGCAGCAATTCCAGCACCAACAAATGGGCCGAGCCAGTAGATCCAGTGGCTGGCCCATGTCCAGCTCACCACTGCGGGGCCGAAAGACACGGCGGGGTTCATGGATGCGCCGGTGAAGGCGCCACCGGCTAAGATGTTGGCACCCACAATGAAGCCAATGGCAATGGGGGCAATGATCCCTATGTCGCCTTTCTTGGGGTCAACGGCTGTGGCGTATACTGTGTAGACTAGGCCGAAGGTCATAACTATTTCGAAGACGAGGGCGTTCCATACGGTGACACCGGAAGAAAGCGCGAAGGCTGATGTTTCCTGTAAACGTGACATTGAGTGAACATCAATTATATGCTGCTTAAACCACTTGTAGGAACTCTTTTAGGTTGACGAAATTCAGCATGGTCAAACCCAAAATTTGTGGATCAGAGTGAATTATTGTAATATAATCGATTGGTATTAGCAAATGTTCGATTGCAAGGTTAGTTTAATAATATGATCATCTCATTGCCAGTCCTGTAACTAATCATATTGTAACAAATCAAACGACAAGTATAATTCAATCACATCATAGATTACACATAAATCCGACCAAATTGAGTTTGGATTAGAATTTTTCATATATATCCTACTCAAAATACTATAACATGAAATTATCACACTATACTTATAATAAAGAATAAATAAGAATTATGATAGTATGAGTATAGGTTTCATGGTAATTTGTACATGTGTTTATCTGCAATTCTAACTGAGAAGTCTTCATAGTACTAATTTTGTCCAAATTTTTTACTGATATTTCTTTGCCTTCAAATTTATAGCTCATGCATGTTCCTATCCAAAAGGTCCAAAATAAAGTACTATATATTTGTTGAAATAGATTCTTTTCAAGAAATAATACCTTCAAACTTGGGAGTAATAATGATCATGCTCGGGTAAAATAAACAAAACTTTTACTGTTGCAATTCTTGTGTAAATATCTAAGTATTATTTTAATTAGGATTATTTTGCTCACCAAACCACCGGTGGCAAACTTGAGTAGCAAGCATGCAACAACAGATCCAAGCAACTGAGCAATCCAATAGAGGATGCTCCTGAACAATGATATGTGACCACCTACGAATGCACCGAAGGTCACAGCCGGGTTTACGTGGCCGCCGGAGATGTTAGCGCCAACTGAAACAGCCACAAACAGGGCGAAAGCGTGCGCTATGGACGCTGAAACGAGCCCAGCTGGCGTGCTGCTCCCACCGTCTGTAAGCTTATCTGTTGACAGAAAACAATCAATTTAATTATCAACTAATTTTTAGTTCAAAAGAAAAAAACATTTCAAGTTATGATAAATGATCATGTGATTATTGCTAGATGAATTACCAAAAGCCATGCCGGAGCCTTCGCCGGCGAAAACGAAAATGAGCATGGAGATGAACTCAGCCACCGCCGCTTTGATGGCGTCCGGCTGGCGGGCCTCGTCCGGGGTCCCGATGGTTATTCTCGCAATCGGCATTCTCCTATGTTCTGTGTGAAAGATGTTTTTTTTTTTTCTAGGGTTTGTTGAACTTCAAGAGCTCAAATTATATTTTAGACTTGGATTCACCTCTTGTGCTTTGCCTTCTATAGCAGCTCCTCTTAAATAATGGGGGCGACTAACATGAGCCCCTATAACTTCAACATGAATATTTTATTGCAAAATGATACATATTTTTTTGACCGTACATCATTTCATCCACACATTTACATGTAAAAAAGTTTGAAATATATAAAACAGTTAACATGAATAAGATTTAGTTGTTGCATAGATAAAGTCTTAAAATACAAAATGATACAACAGAGTAATGTTACATATACCATCATACGTTTTTATACTGCCGTTTTTCCAACTCCTCTAATTTTAACAAAAAAAATTATAATTAATTAAGTCTGATAGATTTCATTAGGGATGTAAGTTGAGCCGAGCCGGCTCGCGAGCCTGGCGAGCCGGCTCGACTCGAGCTCAACTCGAGCTCGAGCTTCACGAGCTCGAGCTTGTTTGTATCTGCAAAAAGCTTGTGAGCGCGGCTCGCGAGCTTCTTCATAATTTTTATATATATTTATTTTTATATTTTAAATATTTTTATATTATAAATATTAATTATATATATTAAATATTTAATAAATAAATATTAAATATTAATTATATATATTAAATATTAAATATTAAAAATTTAGGCTCAAGCTCGCGAGCCTGGCACAGGCTCGTGAGCTTGGGCTCGGCTCGAGCTCCCTTGAGTTGAGCTCGAGGAGCTCGAGCTCGAGCCTGGCAAAATCGTCAGACTCGGCTCGAGCTCGGCTCGTTTACACCCCTAGATTTCATACCCCAATACTTTTCAAATTAATACGTATGTATAGAAAAAAGTTGATAGGTGATATATAACATTTTTCACTAACATAAATCATAGAATGCTTACTACAAAAAAAATAATTATTATCCATGTCAATATCCCATGGTTAAAAGTTCTTTTGCCATGGTTAATTGATCACAGCTTTGTTACGACTTTGGCCGTGATATTTGCAAGCATGGCCAAAACATTTACCATGACTTATAGTCATGGTCAATGTTTTGTTCATTGTAAGGACCATTACTTTTACCTATTGTAAAAAAAAATTTAAGTTTTTTTTTTTTTTTTGATCGAGCAATCCTTAATTTCCATTAAACATAAAAAAGACTACAAATACAACCAAAAATACATCAAAACCAAATCCTAACAAACTAGGAGCTACTAAGGCGGTAGATTGAAACATCAAGAAAAAAAATTTAAGTTAATATTTCTTTCACCACGATTAGTTAGAGCTTAAAATAGCTAGCATTTTTTTTACCACGACTAACTTTACTGTGGCTTTATGAAATATCTACCACGACCAAGTTAGCCGTAAACTTAGACCGCTATAGACCACGATTTTAAACTATAACATATATTTTTATTACTAATACTCAATTTTCTTTAGTGCCTATAACTTCTTATTGCCCAATAGGGTGGCGCCTCCAACTTCTTACAATGGTGCCACGTGGCATTGTGGGGGCAGGCAGACCATATGTAAATGTTAACTGGGAATTAATAGGGTGAGAGTTATTCCAATTTCTAATAGCCGACCATATGAACTGGGAATTAAAAGGGTCCACAAATGATTGTTCATAGTGATATATTAAGACCGACCATTTGGAATAGGGAAAGGGATTCATTGTAATATTTCTATTATCATTCATTAATTAATGAGCTTGTGAACAATGAAGAATCAAGTGTTAAAAGGCCTTTCTTTTGTTTTCTAGTAGAATAAAGGAGTGACTTGTGGTGGATGGAGTAAACTAATATATATATATATATATATATTGTAGATCTCTAAGTAGATAGCATATTTCATTTGGTAATTTATGTAGTTCGATAAACTGAAACGTGGAAGCATATTCTTTTAGCTTAAAATTTGATTATTTATTAAGCCAAATGAAAGTCTACAAAACTTCCACATCTTTCTATACAATATTCCAAATAAATGTTCAGAAAAATTATAAGATGATATTCACTTGGCTACAATATATGTTTGAAAAGTTGCAGATTTTCTTGGTTTAATACGATTGTATATATCTTTCTTTTTACAAGGAGAATAAGTTGGTATCATCTTTTCATTTTATGACATAATCGTGCCCCAAAAAATACCAAAAACTCAATTTTAATAATTAATAATTACTATATGTACATAGCATGAATTTTTTTTTTGAAAATTCAAATCGTTAATCGAAATCAACCCAGACAGCTAGTTCATACTTCTCTGGTTCCCATTAAATTGTCATATTTCGTGCCGTCTATAAACAATGTTTTATCTCTTAAGCGATAATTACTTTTTCCCCTAATATTCCCATTGTAATGTGGCATACTAACTCCACTTTAAAAGTTAAAAATTAAAAAGTAACAAACTTTTATTTTGAACTAATTTTTTTCTATATGGATATTCGTAGTTGGATAGACGGAATATGATCCATCTCGATAGATATATGTTCATACAGGACATGTCAAGACACAATTAATAATGCAGTACCAAAATAATATAAAAAAAATGAAAAGAAGAATAGCCATAAAACGAGAAATAAATTACAATATTTTTGTTGTGATATATGTGTCCAAACTCAAATTAAGCAAAAGGCTCATAATTAAAAGATTAATACGATATAATTATTGGGAAAAAAAATCCTGGGTTAGGTTTAAGTTACTCCAAATACTTTTGACATTAATTTATTATGTATCTATTTCATTAATAGTGAAATTCTCTACTTCTCTGCTATGAACATAGGCAATTGTCGAACTACATAAATTGTTATATTTTTTAATTTTTATATTATTATTTTCGTGCTTGCTCTCTAAATTTTCTAAACTATTTTCCCCATTCGCGCCGCCCATACACAAGCAGACGGTGACACCAAAAATTTTGGGTCGGTTTGCTTTGTCACCACAGCCACAATTTTTTTCGTAAACTTGTTTGAAAAAAATTACAGAACAGGTATTTTTTTAAAACATTCTGGCCACTTATGCGAGATAACCAACAAACATCATTATGTCTTTAATTATGTTTTTCCTCTCTGATTAGTCTAGATGCTTCCTTTTCATGCATATTCTATTTTATTTTTTAATCAAAAGATATAATGGAGCTGTTTGTAACATTAGAATATTTAGTACGTAGATAGTGGACTTTGGTTATATGATTAATTATCTTTAATTCTCTAATTTCTTATCTTATCTCTTAATTATATATAGTTTGGGCGGCTTAAAGACACGGAGTGCAACAAATGAAATGTCCTTTTAATTACAATATAAATTGTTTTCCTCATCCTCAATAATTGTAATATTTTCCTAGTGATCACACGTTTCAGTTCTAAATTGGTCAAACTAAAGTGTCTAGTAAGTATTGATTAGGGTCGAATTTCGGGTACAACCTCGATCAGTCGAGGTGTGGGTCTGGACCGACCCTAAGATGTATTGATTATGGACTGCACTCAATATCACGAGCTGCCTACGTACCTATTGAGAATCAAGTCTAACGTAGTTCCTATCAATTGTTCATCTCGGGCATATACCTCGTATTTGTAATGGGTCTTACTCTGACTTTAGATAGATATTATGGTTCGTATTGCTATTGGAGAACAAAGAGTACAACTTGTAGAGAGAATCTTGCTTGTGTTCATAATGAGTGAATAGTATATTTATAGGTGACAACGTGTATGGAAAGGATTCTGACAAGTGCCTCGCTAAGATTAAAACAAGTGTCATCATCTCAGTTCCTCTGGTCAGGCCCATTATTAAAAGCGTGGATCTGGGCCTTCGCTGAGGGAAGGTGTGGATTTGGGCTTTATGTTTCACTCCGGGTCTGGGTTCTTTTCATGGGCTTTATTAAATTGGCTTTTTTGGTGACACATAAGATATTTCCAATTTTGGGCATATCATCTAGTCCCCCACTTCGTAGTGTATATGACAAAGTCGAGATTTGGTGAGATTTTGATATATACTACGAAGTAAAAAGTTATCGCGAGACATTATTATTCTCGGCTGGAGTATCCACGTGTTTGGGGTGTATTAATTATGCTATCAATGCACAGTAATCCGGCATCAAGATCGAGGGTTATCATTAATGCGGTGTTGTCTCGTGTGTACAGACGCAATGATTGACTCTTTGGTATTCGAAACGCCGTGCATTTCTACCGTTGGATCTCATATGCTAGATCTAATCCTTGTCGTCCATTCCTTCATCTCTTGCTCTATATAAGTGGGCAAAAGTTATTTCACTTTTCACCGGATTTTTTACCATTATAGAGAGAGAAAATTTCAGGGTAAATCGCTGCTCCGATCTGTCGTGGAAGAGAGTATTATAACGACGCTATGCATTTTACATTGTTTTTATCATCCTCGTTAGGTATTCTATTTTTTCTATTTCCAATTATTGTTTATCTATCTTATTTCATGGATCGTCGTAGTAATAGGAATTCTTTATTTGTCAATAATGAAGCATCCGACGATAACTCGACTTCTGATGTGATGAATATTTTTTAAGAGATCGAGAATTTTAGATCGATAGAAGGTTCTGTGAATCCGTTAGATTTTGGTATGGAGAGTTCTTCCTTTGAGAGTTCGTCATCTAATGTGCATAGTTTCAGTGAGCATAGTCAAGATAAGGATGACGATGTAATTAGTAGTGACAGGGGTATTTCGGATAATGAAGGTACTGTGGGTGGTGTAAATAACCAGCTTAATAATGAAGTGTTGATAAATGACGAAAACGATGTAAATTTGAATGTCAATCTTTCTGCGAATAGGAGAAATGTAGCTTCGTGGGTGTTCAAATCGTCTTCCCTGTCTGAGGGTATAATAGATGGGCTTAGGGAAAAGTACCATATTCCTAAGGAGTATAAGATTATTATTCCTAGTCCTAATGATAGATTGTATTGTCCACCTCCGCATTATAGGTGTTTTCATGTAGCTCATTTGATGAAGGGTCTTAGATTTCCTCTCCATCTTACTTACATCGATATCCTAAATCGCCTTAGGTTAAGTCCTACTCAATTGTTACCCAATTCGTATAGACTGATCGCCACGTTTGTGGTCGTTATGCTTGGCTTCGGTAAAGCTTTAAGCTTTACTCACTTTTGGAGTTTGTATTGAGTTTCTCGTGGGTCGAAGAATGACGTTGAAGGATTCTATTATGTATCACCTCATACGAATCGTACGATGTTAGATGTCACCACGTCTTCGTATGGTGAATGGAAAGATAAGTATTTTTATATAGCTAAACCGAATTTTGAATCATGGGGGGTGCCTCATCGTTGGTTTCTTACTATGCCTAGACCGTCGGGTGTGGGCGATCTATCCTGGGGTTCAACATTTGTGCGAAATACTTTTCATACTTGGTTCAAGACCGAGGACATAATATGGTAGTCTGTGTTGGTTTAGTTGTGGATTGAGCCATGCTCCTATAACTCCCTTCTCAGGATTTATTGGTAAGTGTAATGGTTTGCTTATTTGAATATTTATTTTCTTTTTGTTCGTGTTAATTCTTAGTTATGGATAATGATCGTGAAGCTGACATGTTGGAAGCCGTGCGTACCACCAAAATGAATAAAGATACCAAGGGTAAAGGTAAGGGGAAAGCTTCTAAGAGTAACGTCGCGCCTCGATCTGAAGTAAGGGGTTCGATCCCACGAATCGATAGTGTCTTGCCACCTCGGGCACCTATCCCTGCTACCACTGAAGTGGTCCCCAGAGCTGGTGGCAATGCTCCTCGTCCTCAGGCACCACCTATACCCCGAGGTGAGCTGGCGGGCATAGAAAGCTTGGAGATTATTGAGGAAGGGATAGGGGCTAGCACAATTGTACCTCGAGTAGGTTCAAAGAGGCGGGCTACTGAAGAATTGAGAAAGGATAGTTCGTCTAATTGGCCTTCCGCCATTTCAGATGAAAGTTATCAACTTTTGGATTATCAGGAGGCTTTGCTACTCCGAGATCGTCTTGAATGCATTGAGAAAGGCAGTTCAGTTGGTCGGGAGGAGATAGATGCTAATCGTACCATTTTAAAACCAGCTTGGAGAGTTTATACAGATTCGAGCTTAACAGATCACCCTAAAGGGCACACAGCAACCGAGCTCTATCATAGCGTGTTGCTACCTCGTGATAAGGCCTCTTTGATGAATGTTCCACATCCCTAGGTGGAGGATGTAGGTGGTTATTGCCTAATGAAGATTTGTACTTTTTTTTTCCGATTATTCCTTTTCGAAGTATTCATTTCTAAGTTGTTTCTATTTCTCGATCTCAGGCTTTACTGCATATGCATCAACTCGCTCTTTCTAATTCATATTGAAAAGATGAAAAGCAGAAGCTGCAAGAACAGTTTTCAAAGTACAAGGTGAAAGTTGAGGCTGGAATTAGTGATGCCAAAAAGACAGTGATGAAGCTTCATGGAGAACAGGATGATGCTATAAAAGCTCTTAAATTAGAAAAGGATAAAGTGTCAGCTCTAGTGTCTGAGCTTGAAGAAAAATTGAAGAAGTCTTTGGATAGCCCGCAATTCGCTTTTAACGATGGTCGAGAGGCAGGTAAACATGAGTTCATTGTGTCTCCCGAGTATTATAAGTTGATGAGTCAGCAGAGACTTGTCGGAGCTTGTGATTTTCGAGTCTCCACTGCTTTTAGGAAGCTTATGATATCAAAGGCCGCAGATGATATGGTCGACGGGTTCAATAAAGCTATTGGTTTTCTGTTACAAGAGAAGTATTTGCCTCGTAACTTCGATAAAGAGTCTTTTGAGCAATTCGCATTTCAACCTATGCTTCGTCCCTCGATTTCAGATGCTCCTGCTTGTCAGAAATACATTAATTACTCAAAATTTATGTATTTAGCTAAACGTGAAGACGAGGATGATGAGGATAGGTAGTGCAAAGATGAAGTTCGAGAAGAGGAGTCAAATAAAGGCGAGGTAAATAATGAGGGCCCAAGTGCCGTTGGTGGGGGAGGTGCTTAATGTTTATCGATGTCATTGCAACCTTTTGACGAAGTGGTCTCGTTGACTTAGATTTTAATTCGATCAACAGATTTCCTTTAGTGCATGTTTTAATAGGCGTATGTGTCTTAGTGTTTGTTTTTTATAGGCGTATGTGCCTTTGTGAATTGTTCTAACTGTTTTATGGTTTGGTTAAACGTTTCGTGGATGTTTTAATTTCGATATTTGTAAATAGAAGTGATTTACTATTTTGTTTTTAACGTTAGATCTTATTTTCAATATCGAATATTTCTTATTGAACATTTGCAAGTGTAAAATCGTTAAGATTACATTGCGAGTTTATTTCGGAATGTAATGGAATATACGATGTTCATTGACAACTTATTTCGAGACGTAATGGATCACACGATGTTCATTAGATAAATGAAACTTGTTTACAAAAGTGACGTTTTAAGGTTTCTCTAGATTTAAGAAACATGTTCGTCTCGAGGTATCAATTTGTGTATCTGGTCACGAATGTTCAATGTAAGTTCGTTATAATGTGGGAGCGGAGATACTAATGTATGTTTGCGTAATAAAATTATAACATACATACGGTGTAAGGACATGCATTTATCAAAAGGACAGTTTAAGTACAAGATCCTTATCACATATGACAAAAAGAGATGTGTTCTACAATCTAACACTTTAAGCGTAGAACTTTCTTAAATTTTGGATATTCCACGGACGAGATAAGTCTTTTTGTTTCATGTCTTGGAGTCGATATGTTCCCCATTTCGTAACTTTCACGATCTTAAAAGGTCCCCCCCCCCCCCCCATTAGGGTCCAATTTACCTACATGTTTCGATATTTCCACCTTCTTCAAAACCATATCTCCTACTTGGAAATTTCTAGGCTTCACGTGTTTATTATGGGCTCGAATCATAGCATTTTTCTGGATCAATATCTACGCATAGACCTTGTCTCACCGTTCCTCGATCATATCCAGTTCAAATTGACGCTGCTTGTCATTAACCTCATGATTCTACGTGTCGTATCCTGAAACGCGGTGTCATCATTTTGATTTTAGCCAGAATTACATCTTCCGATCCGTAGACCAGACAAAATGGGGATTCACCAGTCGAGCTGCGAGGTGTGGTTCTGTACAACCATAAGATGGATGGCAGCTCGTCAGCCCAATTTTCTTTCTTTCCATCTATTTTAGCTTTTAACCTTGTAATATGATGCGATTCGAAACCTCCGTCTGTCCATTAGCCGTGAAGTTCTGTTGAATTTTCATCTCCTTGTACCAGTTCGTGGCTTGTTTTCCATTAAATTGCGTTCCATTGTCAAAAATGAGGACACGCGGTACACCAAATCTATATGTAATATTTTTCCAAAGGAATTTTATTACCTCTGCCTCGGTAATCTTAGCAACGGCTTCTGCCTCAATCTTAGATGGCGCTAACTGATTAGGGTTGAATTTTGGGTACAACCTCGATCAGTTGAGGTGTGGGTCTGGACTGACCCTAAGATGTATTGATTATGGACTGCACTCAATATCACGAGCTGCCTACGTACTTATTGAGAATCAAGTCTAACGTAGTTCCTATCAATTGTTCATCTCGGGCATATACCTCGTATTTGTAATGGGTCTTACTCTGACTTTAGATAGATGTTATGGTTCGTATTGCTATAGGAGAATAAAGAGTACAACTTGTAGAGAGAATCTTGCTTGTGTTCATAATGAGTGAATAGTATATTTATAGGTGACACCGTGTACGGAAAGGATTCTGACAAATGCCTCGCTGAGATTAGAACACGTGTCATCATCTCAGTTCCTCTGGTCAGGCCCATCATCTCGGTTCTTCTGGTCAGGCCCATTATTAAAAGCGTGGATCTGGGCCTTCGCTGAGGGAAGGTGTGGATTTGGGCTTTATGTTTCACTCCGAATGAAGGTTCTTTTTATGGGCTTTATTAAATGGGCTTTTTTGGTGGCATATAGGATATGTCCAATTTTGGGCATATCAAGTATATGTTAGAATTTTGGGTGAATTACGTACACACCCCCTCACTTTAGTTACATAAAACTCTCTGACTTTTGGTAAATTACGAGATCGCCTCAAGGGGTCTATTTGTAATCAGGTTTACAGGTGGTGAAATTATAATAATTTTTAAATACATAGTGAGTGTAATTGTAAGAATATGACTTAACATGAGGATGACTGTATGTAATTTCGAAAAAATTAGCGGGTTTTTGAAAATTAGCACTAAAATGAGGGTGTATGTAAGTATTTTTCTTCTAGAATCTTTATTGGACACGTGTTATTCACCTAATATCAATATCTAAGCTCTACCTTGGAGCTTGATTATTGAAAAAGTTTTCATTATTACCTTTTAATTTGTTCAATAAACTAAAGCTATTCTCATTTACCAAAGAAAGCCAAAGAGCTAAATCTACGTTTTTCTATGTCTATGATACTCTGTCTACGTCCAAGATAGGGAAAATTGCAATTATGGTCCTCTTTGGGGTGAGAAATTTGGGACAATTTCTTTTTCGACTTGCAATTAAGTCCATTATCTTTTAATTTTGTGGCAATTTTGGTCCTCTTGTGCCCAAAAATTATAAAAATTAGGGATTTGAAGGGATAATTGGGATTTGGCACTTTGAAGGGATAATTGACATTAATTCGTTTTTCATACTTTAGCGGGAAATTGGATGGATTTTTTATTTTTTATACTTTAACTTGTTGTGTCTATTTTTTCTTTATTCATTAATCCTCAATTTTTTATAATATCATAAAATAATATAAATCGGAATTATTAAATATCGTATACAACATATATACGAGTATATAAATATATACATAATAAAAATAAAATTCACACATTTGAATGTCATAGTAGGAATATATTTAATTAATTTTTAGCTATATAATCACATGTTCTTTTTATTTATTTATTTACGAATTTGTCATATTCTAATTTAAGTTTAGATGATAAAATTTGTGGCGCTCTTCGACCACCTGTGGCCCGCCACAACGTGACGCTAGCTCGATCCAGGAGACCGTTCCTTCTCGAGCAAGCGCTAAGCATCAAAACTGTATGAATACTTCATCTTTTGAAATTAAACTTTTACATTTCAATTAAACCAACAATACATCCTTCACCAGTCGTACATAGGTCAACGACAACTCTATCAATCAAAGGTCTCCAAGACAAAATATATACATCCCAAAACATAACTTCCTCTAATGGCAATGAACCTATGCTTCCTTTACTTCTCATTTCTCCCTTCGTATTCGACATATTAAGTTCATTTGAAAAGGAAGAAAGAAGGAGAGGTGAATCTGAATGACCCGGTGAGGTATAAACTGTTTGCTTTACCTTTGATCTTTGAAACAAGATCGGTAGCAGAAGATATAACGAAATCAAGCATATATAGCGGCGAGTATATGATTTAATCAAGATATCAGAAGGGCGAATAATTGAGTATCGAAACAAAGTAAGAATGAAGAAAAACTCGTGTACTTTAGAACTCATGTCAAATGATTGTGTTCTGTCTCCCCACTATCCCATACCAGTAGAAGACTTCAAACCTTTCAATCCATACCATAGGGTTTTCAAGTGTCAGGACTCTAGAGGTGACTCCTATGGGCTCATGATGTGGCTCCCACCGTC
The DNA here is from genome assembly GCA_019426215.1 of Buddleja alternifolia. Classification (NCBI taxonomy): domain Eukaryota; kingdom Viridiplantae; phylum Streptophyta; class Magnoliopsida; order Lamiales; family Scrophulariaceae; genus Buddleja; species Buddleja alternifolia. The sequence continues at coordinate 11,698,806 of CM033391.1, read as the reverse complement.
ACATAGCACTTTACCCCATATAGCATTTAGCTCCCTTCACTGATCTATAGGTGTCGGGACTCTAGAGGTGGCTCCCGTCATGTAGCACTTTGTTCCAAAGCCTCAAGAGGTGGCTCCCGTGGCGTAGCACTTAGCTCCCTTCACTCTCTCTTTAAGAATCAAAGCTTTAAAATCAAGAAAAGGGACATATCACGGATGGATGCTGGACATCGGGACTCTAGAGATGGCTTCCGCCATATAGCACTTTGCGTCAAAGCCTCAAGAGGTGGCTCTCACGGCGTATCACTTAGCTCCCTTAGCCGACGAAGTAGAGCCAAAAAGTACAATGGTCTCAATGAGATTATGAAAGATACGAACTAGGTATTGGTACGACAAGACCTAAGGTAATTGACACCGATCAGAACGAAGACCATTTTGAGGCAAGACATGTACTATAGATGCGAAATGAATCATCATCGAGGATAACGAGATATTGAATCGAATGAGATATTTAGGAATCAACAATCATCACGAACCATATAATAAGATACTGATAAGACAGTTGTATAACAAAACAAGGCAATAACCAGTAGGGAAAGCAATCAAAAGTTTTGAAGGAAAAGAGAAACACTTACAGTTACAACTCGGCATTGTAGTCTTGTGTCTCATCGCAGCCATGAATATATCATGCTATCCAAATACACCATCATCTTCTCGAACTATGATACTTCATACCTTGATGGGAGCTAAAGAAAGGAATACAAGCTTGTTCAAATATATACACATAATGCTATGTATGTATGTGTATAGAAAATGTGTGTTGTCACTTTAAGAACAATTATAGTATCAACGTGTCATGTGGTAGTCTAATCCTTATCAGCTATATTTAATTATTCTTCAAAAAATTATAATGTAGTCCTTGTACTTTTTATTTTTACAATTCGACCCAAAAGTTTATGAAACTTGCAGTTCAGTCCAATAGACTTGATATCCCTATTCTAATTCAATCCTTAAACGTATAATCTATTTAATATACGTCCACCAAAATTCAGATTGGTTTTTTTCCTCTCTAATAATTTCACTTTGATCCTCACGATTTTAAGAATCTTCTCTTTGACCCAAATTCAAGAAAGCCTCTACCAAGTAATTATTTTGACGTGAAGAATATCCACAAGATCAAATCACATTATTCATATAGTCTAAGTAGACAATTGAACCATCTAAATTTATCATTCAAGTAAACTAAGGTGTTACAATCCCCCCTCCTTACAAGAATTTGGTCCCCAAATTCAAAGAAATCACAAGGTAATGAGAAACACATGTTCATATCATCTTCTTCTCGTTTCCATGTTGCATCTACCCTGTTGTAATTCTTCCAAGACCTATAACTAGTCGTTGTTATGTGATCTTCACTATTTTGTAGATAGATAAAATGATGTGTGTTCCAATAAGCATAGGTTTCTCGGGGTCAAAACGAAAAGTGTAGGGGACAAAAGAGTTAGAGATCAATAAGAGGACTGATCATGATGCAAGTCCTCAAGAGTTTGAAGTTACGAGATATAAGTAAATCTTAGAATAAAATAAAATGGCTTGAAAATCACTTCTGACGGTCGGCAACATTCGATTGAACACAATCAAGATCATGATAGGAATCAGGGTGAATTGCTCGAGTTAAGGGTATAAATTCAAGGATTTCAAGATAATTAAACGGGATGATGAAGTGGATTCAAAGAAGAGGTGATCGATTACGAATGAACCCTTATGAAGAATAAATATAAGGTGTTGAAGGATTTCAAACATCGACAACATCAATTAATCTTTATCCAAGCGAAAGAAGCGTTGGGTGCATAGAAGTTTCATAAGAATCAATATCAAGTTTCAAAGGGTTCATGAACATAAGCCATCGATGACGAGGGAGAAGATCATCTGAAATGATTTATAGTTTGAAAAGGAAAAAGAAAAATCTCACAACAATGACTTAGTTAGGAGTAAAGATTGGTAATCAAGAGACATTACAAAGTTGAGAGAGAAATGTAGGATTTCAAAAAAGTAGACAAGATAGGATTTTCAATTCAAGATCATTGATACATAGATTCCAATGGGAGCAATGCAAAAAGGGTTTGGGAGAATGTTTAAACTTAAATAGGAGTCCTCAAATGTAGAAAATTGAAGTTGGTATCCAAGAATAGCGGTTATAATTAGGGGTGTTCACGAATCAACCGAACTGACCGAGAACCGAAATTTCGGTTCGGTTTTTGGTTTTTTTTTTTTTTGCAAATTTCGGTTTTTCGGTTCGGTTTTTGGTTTTTCGGTCGGTTAACCGAAAAACCGAAAAAAAAATTAATTTTTTTTATTTTTTATATAGTATAATATAGATAAAAAAATTATAAAAAAATGTGTTTCCTAGCGACAACTTATAGAAAAATGAATTAAAATTAGTCGTAATTAAATTTCAATTATTTATTTATATCTAATTTATTTCTTTATTTATACCGAAAAATCAAACCGAACCGGTTCACTTATAAATTTCATTATGTCAATTTTAATTGGACGTGCTAAGCATAATTATAAATATATAAATGTATGCATTCCAAAGAAAAAGTGAACAACAATAGCCAAACAAAAGTAAATTATTTTTTTTTATGTTTCGGTTTTAACCAAACCGACCGAACCGGTCGGTTTTGTTCGGTTCGGTTTTCGGTCCGAAATTTCGGAAAACCAAAATTTCGGTTCGGTTCGGTTAAAAAACCGACCGATGAACACCCCTAGTTATAATGAAGTATAATGCTTGAGAGGTGAACAAGAGCCAAAAGAAAATATCAAAGAATAGAGATTTCGAGAATTACAATAATGTAAAACTTGGAATTGGATAGGATTCCAAATGTTGAGTATGACAAGATTTTCAGTTAAATGATTACTACGCTAGACAACAAAAATCTTCTAATGTTGATAATAACAAGAAGAAATTAACTCCTATAAATAATACAACAAAATTAGAGCTCAGACGACTATCAAGAAATGGTTATAGGTAATTCCAACGAGTAAATATCTCATCAATGGTAATTATCAATAACGGAGAACATAACTTGGTTTGAGCAATATAACGCTTACTCACTTCAACTTGTAGTTACCACTCACCGAAGTAATCGTTCGAAATTTCCCAAACCCTAGAGGAAGGAAACTGTATTCTCAATTCTCAACTTAGGTTCAATTCTAAAATTAATACTATAATTGTAGTGAATAGTGAATCTTATGTTGGCTGACCATCCCAACAAAGATCTAACACAATTTAAATACTGGCTTATTAATATTATTGATCATGCTGAAACAGGTCTAATAGACTCAATTGCTTACGTTATGTCAGAATGAGGAATCTATCTCGGTATAGCCTAGGATAACTGGAGTTATCTCTGGTACCTAACTAAAGGAGGTAATTCAGGAAATGAGACTATCTGAGCGCACAACATGGTAATGCTAAGGAAGTTATACGTCCAATAATTATGTCATGTTATCCTCCATATCACTTTTGATGAGACTCTCTTATCTCACATCTGTCTTATTTCATCTTCCTATTTATATATCTAATATTGTCTCCAAACTTGATACATCTAAAAATATTAATCTTCTAAGCTCAATCAATCACAACCCCATATAATCCACGTTCTTATCCTAGTACAGCCTGGGTACTAACAACCCAAGCTCTGATACCACCAACTATGGAGCCCACCGACCACCTGTGGCCTGCCACACCGCGGCCCCAGCTCGATCCAGGAGACCTTCTCTTCTTGAGCCAGCGTTAAGGGTCAGAATTGTATGGATATTTCATCTTCTGAAATTAAACTTTTATATTTCAATTATGCTAACAATACATCCTTCTAATGGCAATGAACCCATGATTCCTTTACTCCTCATTTGTCCCTTCATATTCGACATACTAAGTTCATCTGAAAAGGAAAAAAGAAGGAAGGGTGAATCCGAATGACCCAGTGAGGTATAAACGGTTTGCTTTACCTTTAATATTTGAGATATGATCTGTAGCAGAAGATATAACAGAAACAAACATATATAGCAACGAGTATATAAATCAATCAAGATATCAGAAGGGCAAACAATCAAGTATCGAAACAAAGTAATAACGAAGAAAACAACTCGTGTACTTTAGAACTCATGTCAAACGATTGTGTTCCATCTCCCCGCTGTCTCATATTAGCAGGAGACTTCGAACCCTTCAATGCGTACCATATGATTTTCAAGTGTCGGGACTCTAGAGGTGGTTCCTATAGGCTCAAGAGGTGGCTCCCATCGTCGCATAGCACTTTGCCCCGTATAGCACTTAGTTTCTTTCATTGATCTATAGTTTTGGGACTCTAGAGGTGGCTCCCGCCGTGTAGCACTTTGCGCCGAAGCCTTAAGAGATAGCTCCCACAGCGTAACACTTAGCTCCCTTCACTCTCTCTTGAAGAGTCAAAGCTTTAAATCAAGAAAATGGACATATCAGGGATGGATGCCGAACATCGGGACTCTAAAGATGTATCAACCATCTAAATTCATCAATCAGGTAAACTAGGGTTTTACAAAATTATTTTGAAGTATGAGAATAAAAATATTTTTTTTCTAAAAGATTTAGGTAAATTTTCTAAAAATATCTTCTCATTGCTCTCAGATAGTTATTGGAGATGGATATGTATTGAATATAGTAACAAATTATATATCTCAAAATTTAAAGAAGAAACAAAAAAACGGATACAACATTATGTGCGCGTGAAGGAGTAATCAACATGTTATGGACACAAAGAGTACTTTATATTATTTAATTTAAACTTCCAATCAAATTTAAAATACTCAATAAAAATTTGAGAGGAATAGAATCTTAGAATTAATGGAAAGTTATTTTTCGAATCTGAGAGGAATGGGAAAGTAATTTTTATCAAATACTTTATCAATTGCATGTTATAATATAGGGATAATTGCAAAAAATCCCCCTGTATTAATGTGAAATTGCAAAAAAACACCAATGTGAATGAAATAGGCTAAACATCACCCTGTGTTATTCAAAAGTCTACAAAAAGTCACTTTTTGTTAAAAAGATGTGTTTTGTGGGTAAAATAACACTATTTTACCTTTTGTTTTGTTTGGATAGTGTATAAATGACAAAGAAACATATCATTCAAGGTGAAAAACATGAAAAATACGCTAGTTTTTTTTTCTTTCAAAAAGTGACTTTTTGCAGACTTTTGAATAACACATGGTGGTGTTTAGCTTATTTCGTTAACATAAATGTTTTTTTGCAATTTCGCATTAACACAGGTTTTTTTTTGCATTTATCCCTATAATATATATAAAAGATGTAAAATAAGTTAGAAAACATTTATAAATATGAAAACAGGAAAAATATATATAAATATAATATAGCAAAAACCCCAAGTTTTTCCCTCCAAAAATCAGTAAAAACTCAATTCTCCTCCCAAAAATTCGAAAAATTCCCAAATTAGATGTAAAGTTCCCAAGCTTTTCAATTTTCCATCTTTGGAGGACCGAAATTGCCATAAAATTAAAAGAAACTGGACTTAATTGCAAGTTGAAAAAGAATCAGTCCCAAAATTGACATCTCTCCTAATATACAAGACAAAAATTGCGATTTTTCCTCCAAGATCTATCTCAAGGTATGAACCAACATGCACCCAAAATCTAATTGGTTATCAAATAAGATATGATTTGTTAGTCTTTTGATGGTGGCTATCTACAGTAGTATATACTATTTTTCTATTCGACATTAAAAATATGTATCAATTTATCGGGACAACATCCACCTTGGAATTTGCTTATTAAGAAATATTAGTGACAAAATGTTAAGCGCACTTTATACATATTGAGTGATAAGAAAATTATGTAGTCCCAAAATACTTTTCACAAGTTTAATAGTGACAAAAAATTTATACAAATTCACTTATAAAATAAGTGATAATTTATTTTCTTACTATTGACAATTAGTGATATATTTTCAATGAAAACTTAGCGACAACAAATATTGTTATCACTGGATATATATTTCACTAACGATGTGACACTAGTTATCAATAATTAAATACATCTTAAAATACTTATAATCACTAAAAATTACTATTGTGACAAATCAACAATTATCATCACTCATTTTGATGTACATCTAGTGATGATTTCAACAATATTGTCACTTCATATTTTAACATGAGTTGAAGCAAGTTAATGAAAAATTGCGATATTGGTCTTACATGATAGGATTTATGGCAATTTTAGTCCCATTATTCTCAAAGTTGCAAAAACAATCTCATAATATTGTTTTTTGCAACTTTGGCCCATCCGTTAAAAAAGGGTCCGGATTTTACGTATGGCTTGCACACACCGTCGTTAATAGTTTAGGATAAATTGCAAAAATTGACTGATGTGTGTCATAGCATACCCAAAATACTATTTATATTACCTTGATACCTACTTGTGATAGTGATATGCAAGGGTCGAACCCAAATGAGTGTAGATCAATTGTAAATGTTAGCGACTTGTGACAAAGAAATAAAAAAAAGGGTTTGATTGCAATAATACTATAACTAAATGCAAACGAAAATGAAATAAGCAATTAAGTGAGAGAGATAAATGATAAAAGAGAAACCCAGTCAATTGTAATTCCCATCATCTTCTCGATGTGATCATTGATGCACAAGATTATCTCGAATTAAGTAGCCAACTACTAGACCCAATGATAGCATGTGAGCCTCTTGCTCTTTCCTTATGTGTGATTTACCAATGGATAGCCAATCAATAGATCCTAACTCTTAAAACGCATCTAGAGACTAGGCTTTGACTTAATTCAAGGAGAAGCATTAAGTACTAGAAGAGAGTTGGCATCAAGAGTTAATCCACCTAGCATGAATTAAACCTAATGACTTTGATTTTCCCTTAAGGACCTAATATAAAACAATCATCAATATTAATCCATAGTTGTCACTAAATAAGGTCCTAATTGATAGTAATTTAACATTAGCAAGCAATGAGTTGAAGAAATAAATGATATAGTTGTATGCCCTAGTCAAGTATTTCATCAAACACTAAGCATGTCATCAAGAAAATTTAATACTCAAATAGAAATATTATTAAGAACAACAATATCACAAATTAAGATGATAATCTTGATTTACAATTTCCCAGTTGAGGAATTTAGTCTCTAATACACATCTTCAATGATAGTATATTTCCCAAAGGATGAAAATCTCCATAAGTGTGAAAAAGGCTGAACAAAAGTTAACTTAAAATGTATAAACAAGGTATTTATAATTCTAGTCAGGATCCAGGCCCCAACCTCAAGAAAATCAAGCTCCAGGACGAGAAAAATACCAGCTTCAGAAAACTTGCTCCAGCGAGCATAAAGCCTCGCTGGGGCGAGAGGTTTCTGTCACGCTCAAGCCCCAACGAGCATAAAGCTATGTTGGGGCCTGAGGTTGTTGTCAAGCTCAAGCCCCGGCGAGCAAAAAGCCTTGTTGGGGCGCGAGACACACCATAGTCTCGCGTCTTGGTTATCGCTCACGACTTGTGTCGGCTCGTCGGTTGTTCTCTAACTTCGTGACTTTGTTTTTGGGGCTCTCAATCTCGTCTAATTCTAGGTCTTTTCTCAACGATATCTTCAAACATTCTACAAATAAAATCAAGGCTTTACGAGAGCATTTATCATTAAATGTCAAATTACAATATTAGAATTAGTTGAGATTGCTAGACGAATAAAACACTTATCAAATACACCCACACTTAGCCATTTGCATGTCCTTGGGCAAGAATTAAGGATAATCAAACTTCTCTCCAACTCATCATAATGAAACTCAAATAACAAATAGAACTTGAATAAAAAAACAAGTAAAGCACTATGAAGATTGACAAACATTATAGTTAAGAGTCACTTACAAACTTGATCAAATATCAACACGATAATCACATACAAGAGTAGGAATGCTAAGGAATTAGCAGACTTTCCCATAGTCCTCTACAAACACTCAAGTGTATAGGGGTAATGTATTTCGTTCAATTCTTGCTATGAAAATGCAATCTCATAGACTTAAGCATGCTTGCAACAGGGTTGAGGCTCGGGTAGAAAAACAAAGGATAAAGAAGTTTAAGTCCGAAAAACTAGTAAAGCAGCAAGATATAATTGGGTAAATAAAGTCAAACAGACCCAAAGAACCTATCAACAACATATCTCATACTCACGTTTCCACCGCGAAAATTTTACTTTTGGTCTTATTGGAGTTCGGCCAAAACACTTTTAGTTTCATAAAATTTTTTGACACTTTTGGTCTCATTGGAGTCAAAATGTGACACTTTCAATCATGTCCATCTATTCTTGGATGAAATTTACCAGTATGAGATACGTGCTCTGTAGTTAACTGCCTCGGCATTCAAATGAAACACATTGGGGGCAGTTAGCTAATATAGTGCGTGTCTCACGCAGGTAATTTCGGCCCAAAAAATAGACGTACAGGACTACAAGTGTCACATTTTGACTGCAACCGGACCAAAAGTATCGAGACAATTCTTATGGGACTAAAAGTGTTTTGGCCGAACTCCAATAGGACGAAAAGTGAAGTTTTCCCTATTTCCATCATTCATTTGTTTCCACGTTTCACAACTAAACCTTGCTCTTTTTCTTTTCAACTTTTTCTTCTTTGATTTTTTTTTCCTTTTCTTCATTTTATCTCTCCTTCGTTTTCCTTTTTTTCAATCACGAAGCTAATAAAATCACAAGGCAAAAACGACAAAGAAGAAAAGGTTCTTAAACTCTTTTCTCCCACAATTCGAGAAATACCATTTACATTCACCAAAAGCACCCCCACACTTACTCTAAACATACCCTTTCCTTGAAACCTATGAATTACAATCCTTAATGCTCTACTCATTTTGGGACGAGTAATGCAACAACGAATAAAGAAATGGTAAAAGCTCACAACTCAAGTTTAATCAACGAAAAGGTCAAAAGCTCAAAAGGGGTCACTAGAGGTAAATATGCAAGGTAGGCTTTTTTTTTTCTTTTTGGCTAAGTGGGTTAAAATCCTAAGTGCCTTCATCATTTTCAAGTGTGCAAATGTCAATGTAATCTTGAAATGGTTCAAAGCAATATCTAGTCGCATAAGAACAAAGAAGATACATACAATGAAAGAAAGAAGATTTTCATGGAAAACCCATTAAAAGCACGGCTCAAAAGCTCACATGGTTGGCATTAGTCTACTAACACCTACAAACCCAATTCATAGTTCATTCGTTGTATCAATAAAAGCTCAAATAGCTAGTTCTTTAAACTATAATATGTCTATCTTATACGTATTCAACCAGTTCAAACGTATGACATCTAAATCATTTTATTCCAAGTAAATGAAATTTTAAAAAGTTATGCTTTCATCTTATAACAATCAAAGCATCCCAAAGCCACATAAAAGCATCAAACCAATCAAATCCTCCACTTATTCAAACAAAACAAGCAAAAGCAAAACAACAAAAGAAAAGTAACCAAATTTTACCCCTCTCCTACACTTATAACTTACATTGTCCTCAATGTAAAACACTTAACGATAAACCATGAACAAAGCAAATAATATAGAGGTATAAAGAGATCAAATCTGGAGGTGGCTTTTCATCCACTTTGGGTTGCCTCCCGAGAAGTACATTTGTTTAACGTCATTTGCTCGGCGTTTCAACCCGTATCAACCCAGATCTCACAATGGCACTTGTGCTAGTGCATGTGTTTTGTGGTTCATCATTTCATGTGCCTTCATGTGCCATCATTTTAACTTTATCAATAAAGAATAGGGTGAATTACATGCACACCCCCTCACTTTAGTGTTAACTACTAAAACTCCCCTTGACTTTTGGTAAATTACAACAAGACTCCCTCAAGGGGTCTATTTATAAGGTTTATAGGGGGTGAAATTGTAAGAATTTTTAAATAAAAAAGGAGTGTAATTGTTAGAATATCTAAACATGCTGGGGACTTTATGTAGTTTCAAAAATGTCGAGGGTTTTTGCTTTAAAATGAGAGGGTGTACATGTAATTTTCTCTAAAGAAAATAAATTTCACATCTAAAAGACACCTCATTGAGTCAAGTATATTGAATTTGACAATATCACCATTAAATTCCATGGAAAGTGTACCTTCATGGACATTTGCAATTGTTTGAGCCGTCACGAGGAAAGGGCGTCCTAAAAAAATGGGGGTGGAATTTATGGTACGATCATCTTTTATGTGTAAAACATAGAAATGTGCTAGAAAAACTAGATTGTTCACCTGTACCTAGATATCCTGAAGTACGCCATCAGGGTATTCATATACGATCGGCTAATCGAATAGTTACCCATGTTTGCTTCAAATGACCCAAATTCAAAGATATATAAATTGATAATGGCATGAGATTATTAGAGCACCCAAGTCTAGCATGGCATAATCAAACGTTTTCTTACCAATTATACATGGCATCGTGAAAATACAAAGGTCTTCACACTTTGGAGGTAACATTTGTTGGATCACGGCGGATTCTCACCCATACTTACACACTCATTATCCCTCAACTTTCTCTTTTGAGTGCATAGTTCCTTGAGAATTTTGGCATGTCGGATACTTGCCTAATTGAATCAATGAGAGATATATTCACCTCTACTTTTTCAAAAAATGTCCAACATCTCATTCTTCTTTTCTTCCTTCTTCGATTGTGCAAACCTACTAGGGAAAGAAGGTCTAGTAATATAAGGAGAATTACGAGGATTTAAGTTTAACCCTGGTCATGAAGTGGATGGTCGAGTTGATTTGAGGTTACTTTTCTTGTTCTCTTCTTCATATTTCTCAAGTAAATGTGTCTTATGTGGTGCCTCCAGTTCTTCCCCACTTCTCAAGACCATGACACCAATATTTTTCGTGGGTTGATAGTTTGAGATGTCAATTTTCCTGACCTTTGAGCCTCAATCCTATTCATGGAAGTGGCTAATTGACTTGTGAATCTAGATTTTTTAAGCTTACTTTTGTTTGAATTTGGTCTTGAGCAAGAGCCTTTACAATATCTCTAGGGACAAATTTGAGTTTGAGCTTGAACTAGGAGAAGGATCATGTGGTTTAGGTAGGAAAGATGGTGGTTGGATGATCGTACCTTTGAGAATTCTCGTGATGATTGTTGGGGCTATTTGAATTTTTATAGCTAAAGTTCAGGTGGTTCCTCCGTCCCGAATTATAAGAATTTGAATATGATCATACTTGTATTGCGGTGGTCCTGATAATCTTCAAGCCATTTGCCTATTCTTGAAGAGCGAGACACATCTCGATAGAATAATTTACATTAGTAGAAATCCACATACTTTCACACATTGCACCATATCAACGGTTAATTGACGAACAAGTGAAGTCAATACAGAAATTTGTAACTCAATTGAAGCTTACTTGGTTCAGTTCTATGTGAAAAGATAAATTGTTGAGAGTTTGCCACCTTGTTTGCAATCAAGATGTGAACAGCCTCAGGAGTTTTGTCGACTAAGGCCCCTCCACTTGCAGCATCTATCATCATGCTCTCGGTGGGAAAAAAATCTTCATAGAAGTATTGGATAAGCGTTCCTCACTATTTTGATGATGAGGAAAACTAGCACATAACCTCTTGAACCGCTCCCAATACTTAAAGAGAATTTTCTCGGATATTTGTCAGATGCCACATTTCTCCTTCCGACTATTGGTGACTTTAGTGGCCGAGAAATATTTCTCTAAGAAAATCCTCTTAATGTCGTTCCATGTATTGATGGGTCTGGATGGTAAGTAATACAGTCAATCCATAGTCGTATCCACTAAAGAAAAAGGGGAATGCTCTTAACTTGATTTGCTCCTCGGATATCCCAGCGGGCTTCATGCTAGAACATATCATATAGAACTCCTTGAGATGTTTGTGAGGATAATTACCTGTGAAACCATGAAAAGTGGATAGGAGATGAATTAAACAGGATTTTAGTTCAAAAGCAACATCAAGAGCGGGATAGTCTATGCATATAGGTTGATAATTAAGACTTGGTGCTGCCAACTCCTTAAGAGTGTGGTTGTTTTGATTGTTTGCTATACATTCTTCGTCGGAGTTGGACAGATGGAAATAAGATGGTAATTCAATAGAAATGTTGATCCCGGAAGTTGAAGCTTGAGGTGCTTCCCTTTGTAACCTATGAAATGACCTCTTAATTTCTAGATCAAACAGTAAATTGTGAGAGGATTGTGACATAAACAGAAAATACAAAAAAAAACATAAAATAAAATAAAAGTACAAGCAATCAAACAATTAAACTAATCAAAACACTCTCTGACAACGACGCCAAAATTTGATGCGTGCCGTAGCACACCAAAATTTTTATTTATATTACCTTGATACCTACTAGTGATAGTGATAAGCAAAGGTCGAACTCAAAGGAGTGTAGATCAATTGTCAATGTTAACGACTTGTGAGAAAGAGGGATTTGGTTGCTATAATACTATAAATAAATGCAAATGAAAATGGGAAAAACAACTAAGTGAGAGAGATAAATGATAAGAGAGAAACCCGGTCAATTGTAATTCTCATCATCTTCTCGATTTGATCATTGATGAACACGATTATCTCTAATTGAGTAGCCAACTATGAGACCCAATGGTAGCATGTGAGCCTCTTGCTCTTTCCTTATGTGTGATTACCAACGGATAGCCAATCAATAAATCCTAATTCCTAAAATGCATCTAGAGACTAAACTTTCAATTGATTCAAGTAGAAGTATTAAGTACTAGAAAAGAGTTTGCATCAACAGTTAATCTACCTAGCATGAATTAAACCTAATGACTTTGATTTTCCTTAAGGACCTAATATCAAACAATCATCAATATTAATCCCTAGTTGCCACTAAGGTCCTAATTGATAATAATTTAACCTTAGTAAGCAATGTGTCGAAGAAATAAATGATCTAGTTTTACAACCCGGTCAAAAATTTCATTAAACATTAAGCATGTAATCAAGAAAATCAAATACTCAAATAGAAATATGATTAAGAACAATAATCTCATAAATCAAGATGATAATGTTGAATTACAATTTCCCGGACGAGAAATTTAATCTCTAATACACATCTTCAATGAAAGAATATTTCCCAAAGGATGAAAATCTCCAACAGTGTGTAAATAGGCTGAACAAAAGTTAACCTAAAATGTGTAAACAAGGTATACAGTACTAGTCCCTGGTCCAGGCCCCAACCTCAAGAAACCAAACTCCATCCCGAGGAAACTAGTAACTTCAGGAAATTTCGAGCCCCAGCGAGCAAAAAGCCTTGTTGGGGTGCGAGATACACCACGGTCTCGCGACTCGATTCATGCTCGCAACTCGTGCCAGCTCTTCGGTTGTTCTCTAACTTCGTGATTTTGTTTTGGGAACTCTCAGTCTCGTCCAATTCAATGTCTTTTCTCAATGATAGCTCCAAACATTCTACAAGATAAAATCAAGAGTTTAGATGGGCATTTATCATTAAATATCAAACAAAAATATTATAATTAGACGAGATTGTTACATGAATAAATACTTATTATTAGTACCGATAACTTTTACAAAATTCAAAAGAAGCACATATGTTCGAAGCCACATACTACATGTATGGTACGGGAAATTAGAATACAATAACTAAAGACAATAAAATGCTAAAAATAATAATTAAATAAGAAATTATCTGATAGACTTCATAGACAGATACTTGTGCAATTCCAAAAAATAAGATGAAAGAAAGCTGGAGTTAGTAAAATACAATATAAGAGAAAATTTGATAATAAAAAAAATTAAAAAAAATTGCACTCAAGAATAGAATAACAAAATTCATCGTATATTGTTGTTAAAGAAAGATGAATAGAGAACACTTTTTGGGAAAAGATATCTAATCTAATTAATAGAAAAACTAAACAATGTAATACTCACACAATAGGAAAAAATTGAAATAAAGACTAAAACTTAAACTCATCAGGAAAATCATATTGATTGTCAGATGAAATAATTTATGATTCATTAGACAAAATCAAATCACTATTTTCTTGATAATTTAAAAATAAAAATAAAACACAAACAATTTTATAGGAGAAAAGAAAATCTCTTAACGTGAAAAAAACTGTTAAATAGACAGTTAATATAATTAATATAAAACTCATTAAAAGAATAAAGATGAAAAAATAGAGAATGGCATAATGGGTATCAAGATTATTCCTTTTTGAATAAAGAATTAACTCCAAAATTGGCATAACAATATTCCCCTTCTAAAGATGGGCTGTTGAAGCCCAACAAGATATTGAGCCTACAAGCTTCAAGTCCAGTCCAGCCCATTTTACAATGGGCCAATAACCTAGGGACTATTATGTAATTATTAGACTAGGGTTTTTTATGTCAGTTGTGTATTAGTGTATATATATGTATCATTCAGATACAACAAATGTAGTAGACATATATTCTCTTGCAATATATTCCAACATTCTTATTCTTTGTATTTTAGCATAAACATCCTCATTCTTTGTACTTTTAACATGGTATCAAGAGCCTGAATCTTGAGATTTTTTCATCCTTTGATCGATTCTGGTGTTCTTTCACAGGCTTTCGCTGGATTTTTTTTTATATTTTCCTTATCACTGATTCATAATTTCTTATACTCAAGTACACCATTTCCGCCGGATCTGCTACGGGTTGCATCTGTTCTCTCTCATTTCGCCTTCAGCCAGCTCTGTGTTTCTTCTTCTCTTTTTCGCCGGATTCGCTCATCTCACGGCCGGATTCTCTCGGGAGAGACATTCTTTTCGTCGGGTCTGCTCGATTCACGCCGTATCTGTTCGTTTTTTCGCCGGATTCGGTCGTCAATCGTCGGATCTACCTCGGGAGAGACGTTTTTTCCGCCGGATTCGGTCGTCAATCGTCGGATCTACCTCGGGAGAGACGTTTTTTCCGCCGGATCTGTTTTTTATTTTCACCGGTTCAGGTTGTTTTCCGCCGCGACTGTTCACGTTGTACTGTTCACTCACGCGTGTGCGCGTACTGTTCACTCACGCGTGTGCGCGTACTGTTCACTCACGCGTGTATTGTTCACTCACGGGGGTACTGTTCATTCACGCGTATACTGGTCATTCGCCTACGGTTCACTTTTCACTGTGTTGCTGTTCACTGTTTACGGTGTTACTGTTCACTTCGCTGCTCGGTTCACTTGTGTGTGAAGCGAATCCGATCTATTACATACCGCTTCCGCTTCATCTCTTGATAGTTTTTTCTGTATTTTTTTATAACAAAAATACAGTGGTAAATTGGCTTAATCTCTTCGTGTTGGGAGTCGATCTGTGTTATCGACTCATTCTGTGCTTTTTTTTTTCTGTTGTAAATCTGTGTTTGTCTCCTACATAAACTAAATGGCTGACAATACAAATAAGGATGTCACCGCTGTTACTGTTGTCTCTAATCTAGATGCTAGTAACCCCTTACATTTACATGCTTCTGATTCAACTAGCATGAATATTATCCCTTATGTGCTTACTGGTTGTGATAACTATGCTATTTGGAGTCGTGCTATGTCAATTGCATTAATGGGTAAAAATAAATTGGGATTTGTGTTGAACTCTATGCCTTATCCCACTGACCCGATCATGAAAAATCAGTGGGACAGGTGCAATGCTGTTGTTCTCTCTTGGATTCTTAATTCTGTAAGTAAAGATATTTATTCTGGTTTGGTATTTGCAAGTAAAGCCTCTGATGTATGGTCTCGACTAAATTCCACTTATAATAAAGTTGATGGATCTAAATTTTTTTCTATTCATCAAGAAATTTCTCAACTTCGTCAAGGTTCTGATCCTGTTTCTGTGTATTTTTCTAAATTAAGCATGTTGTGGGATGAGTATTCTGCTCTAATTGCTTGTCCTCCATGTACTTGTGATGCCTCTACCCATTCTCAGAAACATGAACAAAACCTCAAATTAATGCAGTTTCTTATGGGTTTAAACGAAAAATATTTTGCTGTTAGAAGTAACATTATGCTTCGTGTACCTTTACCTGATGTGATGAGTTCCTTCAATATTATTTCTCAAGAAGAATCTCATTGATCTATATCTCACACGAGCACTATCAAGCATGCTTCTGCGTTCTCTAGTCAATTTTCTGACAAATCAAATAACAAAGTTTCCACTAGACCTGTTTGTGAAAATTGTGGCATCACCGGTCACACGATTGAGCGGTGCTACCGCCTTATTGGTTTTCTAGAAAATTACAAAGAAAAAAGGAAACCTGGACAGAACAAAAAATTTAACAAAAAATCAAATGTTGCTGTCTCTGAAGACTGTGATTCTCTCCAGACTGATTCCTCAAATGTCGGTTTTACCCACGAGCAACATAATCAGATTTTGAAACTCTTGAGTATACAAAAGGAGTCAGGTGGTAACAAAGCCAGTATGGCAGGTATATCATCCAACTCCTCTCCTGTCTGTCAAATTCCAAATGGTTGGATCGTTGATTCTGGGGCTACAGACCATATGGTCTCCTCCATCCAATATTTAACTGATGTTACATGTGTGGAACAACAAAATATTTTGATAAATCTTCCAAATGGAAATCGTGCTAAAGTTACTCACATTGGAAAACTTGCATTACTTCCTAACATTGTTCTTTTTAATGTCCTTGTTTGTCCTGCTTTTTGTTATAATCTAATGTCAGTCTCAAAACTAACTCAAGATAACTCTTGCAGTGTTAAATTCTCTAAAGATGTTTTTGTTATTCAGGACCTTCAGAGTGGAAAACTTTTGGGGACTGGTAAGCAAGATGGAGGGCTATACTTCTTCCATCGGCATACAGGTCCTCCCCATCTCTTTGCTAATACTATTGATACATTTGCTTGCTCGGGTGTTCTCTGGCATAAACGTTTGGGACACCCATCTGATGTTGTTTTGAAAGTTCTTAAACCCACCTTAAATATTCACTGTTCTATTGAAACACAACCATGTGATATTTGTCACAAGGCTAAACAGACTAGAGAGCCCTTTCCGTTAAGTAACCATAAAACCACATTACCTTTCGAACTTATTCATCTTGACTTATGGGGTCCTTATAAGGTTGATAGTCATGATGGTTTTAAATATTTTTTAACCATTGTTGATGATTTCTCACGAGCCACGTGGGTTTACTTACTTGTGTATAAATCTGATACTGTTCCTGTTTTAAAAACTTTTTTCTCTATGATAAAAAATCAATTCTCCAAAAATGTTAAAACTGTTCGTTCTGATAATGGTACCGAATTTATCAATCATGACCATCGACAGTTTTTTCAAAATTTGGGTCTTAAACAACAGTTTTCCTGTGTTGACACCCCTCAACAAAACGGGATAGTAGAGCGGAAACACCGTCACTTATTAAATGTTGCACGTTCTCTAATGTTTCAGAGTACTTGTCCTATAGAGTACTGGTCTGAATGTGTTTTAACTGCCGTGTTTCTTATAAATCGTACACCTACATCGGTCTTTCATGGTAAGAGCCCCTTTGAAGTCCTCTTTAGGTTTGCACCTCAGTTTGATATTTTGCGTGCTTTTGGGTGTTTATGCTGTGCTTCTATCTTTAATAACAAGGATAAATTTGAATCCAGAGCTCGCAAATGTGTTATGTTGGGCTATTCTGAAAATCGAAAAGCATATAAATTGCTTGATTTCGAAACCCATGATATCATTATATCTCGTGATGTTCGGTTTTACGAAACTATTTTTCCTTTTCACACTAATAATGTTGTTACTATAGGAGTGCATGATTTCCTTGATGGGATGGTGGATGTGAATGCTTCTACAATGCCAGGTAGTCTGGTCGATGAGGATAATGCCGTATCCAAGGATAGTATCGACGTCCGTACTATGAGTGTACCTCACACGAGTACTGAAAGTGTTAATACTCCAACCATGGATTTGTTATTTCCAAATAATATGGAAAATGACATCGGAAATAACATGGGCACAAGAGCTGAGACTATACCTATTGTCACACCACCTCTAACCTATCAGGAAAGTTCCTCTCATGTCCCTTGTGACACTTCATTTGACCCAGGTTGCGTTGAAGCTGAGTCAAATATTCCCTTACGCAAATCTGCACATGTTACTAAATTACCATCTCATCTTCAAGATTATGACGTTTCTTACCCTAATTCTGCTTGTCTTTATCCTTTGTCTGCCTCTTTGTGCTATAGTGGTATTGGTCCTAAACATCGCTGTTTTGTCTCACATATTGATAAAATTAAGGAACCTACTTGTTTTTTTGATGCTATAAAAGATAAACGTTGGCAGAACGCCATGGATGTTGAAATGACTGCGCTAAACAATAATAATACTTGGACTCTCACTGACCTTCCCAAAGGTAGAAAAGCTATAGGATGTAAATGGGTGTATAAAATTAAGTATCACTCCAATGGCCAAATCGAGAGGTTTAAAGCTCGTTTAGTTGCCAAAGGATATAGCCAAAGGTAGGGTATTGATTATTTCGAAACGTTTTCACCTGTTGTAAAAATGGTTACAATGCATTCTTTAATTGCTATGGCAGTTCTTAAGGATTGGCCTATCTTTCATCTGGATGTGAATAATGCTTTTTTGAATGGGGAACTTAATGAGGAAGTTTACATGTCTTTACCTAAGGGTTATTTTTCAAATGAAGATACTAGAGTGTGTAAATTGAAAAAATCCTTGTATGGGTGATAAGAGGCATTTTTACGTGTTTTTAAGCCCATGGGACTTATGCTATGGATTCATTTATTGACTAAATCATGCCACATTTGCGTTTAATTCGTGCATTAAGTGATTTCGGGTCTTAAATGGATCCAATCAAAGAACGGGATGAAAAATGACGTATAAAACAAGTTTAGGCCAAATTGCTACGCACCCCTATGCTCAAGCGCCTAAAAACCCACGCCCAGGTGCCGGACAAGATGGAAATAACGTCAACACTCTGCTTACCACGCCTAGGCGCCATCTTGCCCACGCCCGGGCGCCGTATCTACACCACTTTCCACGTTTGAGCGCTATTTCCGTATGTTTAGAGGCCGAATTGGATGAAGTTCCCTTCTACAATGTTGTAGAACTATGTGTTAGCTTCAAATGAGGACTTGAATCATCCAAATCGGAGTTTCGTGGAGGAAGTTATGAATGAAATACGATTGCTGCGCAGGATACATTGCATTTAATTTCAGCATTCTGAATCCCGCGCCCAAGCGCCGTAATGCCACGCCTAGGCGTGTCCACACCCGAATTGAGATTCTTTTCAGCCAAAAGATCATCATTTGATGGGGAAATGGAACATTAAAAGCCAAGAGGTCATCACATGTATGAGAGGGATGTCATAAGTATGTTTCTTAATAGATCTACTTTAGGGAATTTTATGCTACTCACTTTAAGAGTAGTGGAGGACAC
The DNA here is from genome assembly GCA_019426215.1 of Buddleja alternifolia. NCBI lineage: Eukaryota > Viridiplantae > Streptophyta > Magnoliopsida > Lamiales > Scrophulariaceae > Buddleja > Buddleja alternifolia. Next base: position 11,679,386 of record CM033391.1, on the reverse strand, counting down.
ACTAGTGGGGGACACACACTAGGAGCTGATTTGTGTGGTCTTCTTAAGGCATTTTTGAGCACAATGGACGACACATCTGGGAGGAGGGGAGAGAGAAAGGCATTTTTGGCCATCACTTTTCACTCATCATCATTCATCACCATTCTTGATCACTTTTGGAGGGGAACAAAGAGAGATTAGTTAAGGATTGAAGTTGAAGAGCAAAGATCCATCATCAATCAATTGAGGGAGTTTTAATTATTTGCATTTAAAAGTTTATTTCCATGAGTATGTATATGTTTGTATTAGATTTTCTTAAGGCTTTGATGAGAGGCTAATATTGTAGAACTAAGGCCATGTGAAGGCCAAATTTATGAATCAATATATGTGAAGTCGCTCTTTGTATTAATTCTCCTATTGCTTTGTGTGTTAATTCTATGCTTTTATTCCAATCATGTGTTTGATCACCATATGCTTGCTATCTTGCCTAATCTAGTTGTTCGAGAGAAAATAGATTAGGGTGCAAGAAAATTAACACATCATCCGAAACAAATGAGGGATTGCCCTAGAAATAGGTAAAGATTCCCGGGTGTTGTTAGCCGGATTCGTTCGGGGAAGCTCTAGAACGTTAATGCGTGATTTTTGATTAGATTCTCGGATAGACATATTTAGAGAACCGTCAATTAATCATAGGATTATTATGTGCCGAGACATCGGGTAATAGTTAATTTAGGAGTTTCCACCAAAGCAATAGGAGTCTAATAATTCGAAGAGTAGCTCATATATATTGACGAGTAGATTCGGTTGTAGCATGTGCCTTAGTCATTGTATCATACGTGAGATTAAATCTATAGTACGTTTCTCTTTGGTTCTTCGTTTGTTTAATCTTTTTCTTGCACTTTACTTTAATTGTCTTATCTTTTATCAAAAATCATGAACTAGAATTCAAGTCCTTGTGGTTCGACAACCCGGACTTTTTGTCCACTTATTACTACACACGTCTAGTGCACTTGCTATTATAGCACGTTAGCTTTTAGCGTGTCAATGGGTTGAAACAAGCACCTCATCAATGGAATGAAAAATTCACAAAATGCCTCGAACAACATGGTTTCCAGCAAAACCTTCATGATTATTCTCTGTTTGTCAAAAATGAGAAATCTGTGTTCATATCCCTTTTGATATATGTTGATGATATTGTGATAACTGGAAATTCCTTGCATCATATTAATAATGTTAAGACTTATTTAGATTCACAATTTCAAATAAAAGATCTTGGTGAGATAAAATACTTTCTAGGTATTGAATTTGCTCGTTCGTCTAGAGGTTTATGTTTAAATCAACGAAAATATGTGTTAGATTTGCTTGCTGATTTTGGTGTCTTAGGAGCGAAGTCTTCCTCGGTTCCCATGGAACAAAATCTGAAATTAACTCTTGAAGAGAGTAATGACGATAAATTTCTTGTTGATATTGGTAACTATCAAAAACTGATTGGTAAGCTTATTTATCTTACGAATACTCGACCGGATATTTCTTTTTCTGTTCATGTTTTAAGTCAGTATATGCACAAACCTAAAGAGTCACATTTAAAATCTGCATTTCGTGTTTTGAGATATTTAAAATCCTCACCTGGACAAGGGTTGTTTTTTTCGAAAAATACTGATCTTACATTAAAAGCTTTTTGTGATTCTGATTGGGCTGCCTGTCCTATGTCTCGTAAATCTGTCACTGGTTTTTGTATTTTTCTGGGTGATTCATTAATCTCTTGGAAAAGTAAAAAACAAAACACTGTCTCAAAATCCTCTACTGAAGCAGAATATAGGGTCATGTCCGTTACCAGCAGTGAAATTATTTGGATTTTAGGTATTTTCAAAGATTTGGGAATTTCAAACTTAACTCCTGTTCAGTTGTTCTGTGATAATCAAGCTGCTGTCCACATTTCCTCAAATCCTATTTTTCACGAACGTACAAAACATATTGAAATAGATTGTCACGTGGTTCGTGACTATGTAAAGAAAAATATTCTCTCCACTAAATTTGTTCGTTCTGGTGATCAGGTGGCAGGCGTTCTCACGAAAGCATTAGGTCGTGTGAAACATGGTAGTTTTGTAAAACAACTTGGTATGATAGATATATTTGCACCTGCTTTCAGCTTGAGGAAGGGTGTTGAAGCCCAACAAGATATTGGGCCTACAAGCTTCAAGTCCAGTCCAGCCCATTCTACAATGGGCCAATAACCTAGGGACTATTATGTAATTATTAGACTAGGGTTTTTTATGTCAGTTGTGTATTTGTGTATATATATGTATCATTCAGATACAACAAATGTAGTAGACATATATTCTCTTGCAATATATTCCAACATTCCTATTCTTTGTATTTTAGCATAAACATCCTCATTCTGTGTACTTTTAGCATGGGCATTCTCCGCAAGGCTCGAGTTGATTAATTCTGGACACAACACGCTCAAGTTGTTGTTTGAATTGAATGAGCCTATCGAAATGTACTCAAATCTTCCCAAGTGGCTTCATGTGGATTTAAATTGTGCCATTTTATTAAATATTGAGATTTTATATTCCTGTTTTCCAAAATTTCCCTAGTTCTCGGAATTGCTACCGGCTGAAATTCCATTTTTATTTGGTGCTTGTTAGCTTGTTGTTGCATGCGATTTCGGGTGGTTACTATAGTTTGTATTTGAGTTGTTGGAGGAGTTGGGTTCCAAAGATGAGAGTGTTGTCAAAGAAAGTGAGGTGTAATTTAGGTGGTTGGTTTGGAGATACAAGGATGAAAGAGTGAGATTGAGGTGTCATGATTTGGGTAAAGTTGGCGAGTGGAGAAGGAGGCTATTAGTGACTGCCAGTTGAGAATAGAAAATTGAGTTTGCATTTAGCCACTACAACTAGGGGTGGGCGTTCAGTTCGGGTTATTCGGACCCCGAACCTACCCGATCGAGTTCGGCTTATTCGGGTAAAAATCGGGCTCGGGTTTATACCGAACCCGAACTCCATAATTCGGTTCGGGTTCGGGTTTGGGTTTTATTTTGTTCGGGAAATTCGGGTTCCCGAACAAACCGAATTAGAATGAAAAAAAAAATTAAAAAAATATTCAAAGTTAAGAAAATAGCCTACTCAACACTCCATAAGGATTTCTGCCGCTCAGTCTCAGTCTCTCACAAAAAACAGAGGCAAAATGCCTCTGTTTTTCAGCTCACAGCTAAAAGACTGCTGGGAGCTGAAAAATTCGCCTCTGTTTTTCATGTTTTTCCATTTACATGTGAAAAACAGAAACAAAATTGCCTCTGTTTTGTTCAGCCATTTGGGCCTCTAAAAATAGAGGCCCAAATAATTCATTTAAAAAGTTTTTGGGCCTCTATTTTAAGAGGCCCAATAATTTGTCCAAAAAAATTGAATTGAACTTGTAAAATTTTTTGGACCCCAAACAAGCCGAACCCGATTAACCCGAATCCGAATAAACCCCGAACCCGATTAAACCGATTAATTCGGTTTGGTTTCGGGTGGCTATATTCCAAACCCGAACCCCGAACAAGCCGAACCCGACAAACCGAACCGAACGCACACCCCTAACTGCAACTACCAATGTTTTGTGGCGTTGAACCACGTGTGCTCGGTATTTTTTAAGTCTTTGTGTAATTAAACTGTAAATGCGTTCAACAACTGAATATTTCCAGCGATTAGGTCATCAGTGGGGTCGGGTTGGGGAGGCATAACTCGGGATGAAAGCACCAATTAATACGATGGGCATCAAGATTATTCCATTTCGAGTCAAAAATTAACTCCAAGATTTGAGAATTGAGATAAATATTGAAAAACTGTAATTTAGGGAAAATATTATGAAAAACTTCCATTTGAACGTTTTCCACCTTTTTTACAAAAAAATTCCTAAGAATAAGGGAAATTGCAACTGCCACTAAACCACTAAGGACTTCACTACGTTGACTCAACTATGGAATTGAAAATTGATGCAAAGAGAAATAAATGAAATAACAAAACTAAAAATAAAATAAAAAATGAATTGAAATAACAAGCAACTAATTCAATGGATCAAATAAAGCGCTTTAGCCAAGTTGACTTCTTTCCTTCACATTTGGGCCTAGTAGAGTTGGTCTTAGAATTGAGCATAACAATACACCCTTCCTAAATGTGGAAGACGTTCAGATGGAAGTTATGCAGAATTTTTTTACCAACTTCCTGTTTTTCAATATCTCTCTCAATCTCTCACATTTTGGAGGTTATTTTTTACTCGAAAAGAACAATCTTAATACGCATCATGTTGGAGAATATTCCTAATATAGTGAAGTAATGCTCTACAAACTTAGTTGACAAACAAATGCAATATTTTAGCTCTTTCATATAAAGGTGCTTACAATATTATGTTTTAGAGTTTTAATGATTGATTTTTGGTAATTAATTTTCACTACGGATATAATTATATACGTAATTGCTTCATTCAAAAGAAAATATATATGTCATATACATTAAAATTAAATAATTGAAAAGACTACCTTATACTTTTAACTAAAAAAAAAATACTAAAAGCATAAGATAGTCTTTTCAATTATTAATTTTTAATCTACACAGAACTTAAAAAAAGGTGGAAGCGTTCAAATGGAATTATGCAGAAAAATTTTACCCAAGATTAATGTTTTTCAATATCTCTCAAGAGTTAATTTGTAACTCAAAACGAAATAGTGTTGATAACCATTGTATTAGAGAACATTCCTAATATAGTATAGGTAATGCTTTATATTAAAGATATTATCATACCGAACTTAGTTGACAAACAAATGCAATATCTTAGCTCTTTTACAGAAAGCTGCATACAAATCTTATGTCATATAGTTGTTAATGGTTGATAATTAACTTTCACTACGAATATAAGGATAACATACTTGTTTCAACGTTCGAAATAAGAAGACTATGTTTTGATATATGAGTCGATGAATTTCACTAAGATATGTTTATGAAAAAAAGATACCGATCTAAACACCACATCCAAACAAATTTCTCAGGAAAAAATATTTCACATCAACTCTAATTATTACATGTTTTTTTCTAAAAAATACTTGTTCCAAATACACTTTTAACACCACATATCTTTCAAACATACTTCAAGAAAAGTTTTTTTCAAGGAAAAATATGCCATCCAATTGAACCCTTAATTCTAAAGTTAATTCCTGACTTGAAAAAGAATAATCTTGACACTCACCGCATCAAAGAACCTTCCTAATACAGTGATGTAATGCTCTATATCTTAACTGTTTTACGGAAAGATACATATAAAACTTATGTCTTAAGAGTTATTAATGATTGATGGTTGATAATTAATTTTCACTACGAATATAATGATATGGGTAATTGCTTAATTCAAAAGAAAATATATTATGCATTATGCAGTATAGAATAAAATTAAGTAATTGAAATGTCTGCCGTATGCTTTTAAGTTTTTTTTTTTTTTTTCAAGACGAAGGGATAACCTGACCCGACAAACCCGACCCGATAGTTTTGAATCACGGGTCACAAAGACCATATAAGACTCCAAATAAGAACAGAAAAGTCACAACTTAAAACAGCCAGAATTTAAACTCTCATGTGAAAGTGATATTACTATGTTATTGTTAACAAGGCTTGATTTATGCTTTTAAGTTAGATTACAAGCATATGGCTAAACTAAAAGGGGCTCAATATTTTTGAGTCCTAATAGCCGCGAACTCCAATTCTTCTCCAAACCCATTTATAGGCCCATTATAATATTCCATTTAATTGGATGCCTCACACTGATTAGATTAACATGCCACGAACTTTAGCTTCCTTTTTTTTTTTTTTTTTCGAGAAAAAAAAACAACTTTAGCTCATTAAGTGACTAATTTGTTTCTTTAATTTGGAATTTTGATGGTTAGTCTACACACATATTTATAAAGCTTAAGCACTTCCAAATTAGCTTTTACCATTCAGATAGATGGGAGACAAGACATGCATCCAAAAATGTATCTGTTGCAAATCTGTGCACTTTGTAAGAAAAATTTCTGAAAATAGTAATACGACGAACAATATGACAATCGAGGCGAGAGATGAATTCTCTATCCTTAAAGCTATATTGCCCCGCCTACGGTGGTACGGGATCGTGCAATTAACTTCCCAAAATACAACGATTATATATTTGTAATTGAACCACTTCAAGAACAAAACCCACGAACTATATTTGCCCAAGAACTCTCAGAATTTTTATGTATGTAGAATGCTTTGAGACAATGCAGAATTATTTTCTGTTTTTGGTGTGGTTTGAACACAACCTGGGAGAGCCTTTTTATAGGCAACAAAACCAGATTGAAAACCAAAAAAGAAAGCCAAAAAGAATCAGCTGATGAATGTCAAAAGTTTCGGCTCCAAAAGAAACAAAACACTTCAACTTTCGGCTGGCAATTTCGGCTGGAGACAGGTAAGGAAACGTCTGAAATCTTCTGCATGAGAAAGGAACAGGAGACATGCCTTGCTGGTTTCTAGAAGAAGAAACTGGAAATGGGCCTAAATTAATTAGTTAATTTTGGCCCAAAAGAGAACTGGGCCCAATTAATCAAATTAATTAAACTTTGGCTCAAAAAGATAAGAAGAGGTCCAAAGCCCAACAACCACACATCTCAGCCAAAGCCCAAAGCCCAAGGCCCAACGACCCGCGACCCGATCCCGACCCCGGCCCCGGCCCGAGCCCGAGCCCGAGCCCGAGCCCGAGTCCGTGGTCCGAGGTCCGAGGTCCGGTCCGGTCCACCGGACCGCCCGAGTGAGGAGCTAAGAAATTGGGTCAAGACACAATTACATAGCTCTTCCCCCTTCACACAAAGGACCAAAGTGGATGACCCAAAGGGCCAACCCTTTACCTTTAGGCAAATGTATATAAACTCATACAACTTATGGTTTATATCCAATGTGGGATATACACATTCAAACACCCAACATTAGCAATTAATTTCTCATTCGTTTCAACTCCGAATTGAGAAATTCGAAATGCTAAACTAATCTACTCTCGGAGTAGAATAAAAATATCCAATACAAATTAGTATCCCCGATACTTATGGTGTTCGAATTTCATACGCAAAAGTGGTGTTCACACACTTTTTCATATACCCACAAATGTCAACAATCCCCCACACGAATGAAATTAATGCAATGCATGAAACTGAGAGTTCAAACGACTTTTTATCACATCAGAAGAGGTAGCTTTTGGCTTTGAACCTTTCTTAGTGAGATATCATCGGATTTACTAGGCTACCCAATGAACATGATGTCTTGAATTGTTCAGCCGTTCGTGTAAAACCAGACAATGATATTCACATGATAAATTTTCTAAGCAAATTTTTAGTTCTCACTGTTGGACCCATTTTGGCCATGGCGCCCTCTCTTGGTTTCATAAATGTTTACATTTTACCCAATGTTGAGGCGGCCTACACCTCACACTTACATAGGTGATCTCCTATTTAAGAGTATCCTACCATACTCCACTTCATTTTCATGACAGTATAGGAATCATTAAAAGTTCAGACTTACCCTTTACTACACTTGTAGGATGCACTTCTTTATCCTAGGCAATGGGTTTAGAGTTTATTAAACTCTTAAGTGCTCTCCAGAATTTTCACAACTTAGTTGTCCCATTGAACCATGATCTTGGGATCTCCAGTCAATATGGTTGGGTTACCGCTGTGTCAATTTTTAATTTGTAGACTTTAACCCCATTCCTCTTGATAGGTAGCATATTTGATCTCTAGGCAATCCTTTCGTCAAAGGATCTGCAATATTCTCTTTTGATTTCACATAATCAATGGAAATAATCCCGTTAGAGATCAACTGCTTAATGGTATTATGCCTACGACGAATATGTCTAGACTTACCATTATACATACTACTCTGAGCCCTCCCAATTGCCGACATACAGTCGCAATGAATCAAAATCGGAGGCACAGGTTTTTCCCAACAGGGAACATCTTCTAAGAAATTTCTTAGCCACTCAGCTTCTTTACCAGCCTTATCTAAAGCTATGAATTCTGATTCCATTGTGGAACGGGCTATGCAAGTTTGCTTAGAAGATTTCCACGACAGCGCTCCTCCACCAACGGTAAATACATACCCACTTGTGGACTTGGAGTCGTTCGTGTCTGATATCCAATTAGCATCACTGTATCCCTCAATTACAGCTGGATATTTGGAGTAGTGTAATCCATATTCTTTAGTATACTTTAAATACTTAAGAACTCTAGTTAAAGCATTCCAATGCTCTACACTTGGATTACTCGTGAACCTACTCAACTTGCTCATAGAATAAGCTAGAGCAGGGCGAGTACAGTTCATGATATACATCACACTCCCAATTATCCTAGCATATTCTAACTGCGATACGGGTTCGCCATGGTTCTTGCGTAGATGAACGCTCAAGTCCACTGGCGTCTTGACTGGTGCACTATCGCTAGGAAGGAATTTTTCCAAAACCGTCTCAACGTAATGAGATTGCGATAAGACTAGTCCTTCAGAAGTCCTCAGGATTTTAATCCCTAAGATGACGTCTGCAAGTCCCATATCCTTCATGTCAAAGTTCTTCTTTAACATGCCTTTAGTATTCATGATGATTTCATGATTACTACCCATTATCAACATGTCATCTACATATAGACACACGATGACATATGCGTTATGTGTTTGTCTAACATACACGCATTTATCACATTCCTTGATCTTGAAACCATTTAACAACATCGTGCTATCAAACTTTTCATGCCACTGTTTTGGCGCTTGTTTAAGTCCGTAAAGTGATTTTACAAGTTTACACACTTTCTTCTCCTTTCCAGGAGCAACATACCCCTCGGGTTGTTCCATGTATATTTCTTCATCTAATTCTCCATTCAGAAACGCAGTCTTAACATCCATTTGATGTATCTCAAGGTTTTGCAATGCGGCAATAGCGATGAATAATCTTATGGATGTTATTCTGGTTACCGGAGAATAAGTATCGAAGAAATCAAGACCTTCCGTTTGTCGGTATCCTTTGACTACCAAACGGGCCTTATACTTATCAATAGTTCCATCAGTCTTATACTTTCTTTTCAGAATCCATTTACAGCCTAAAGGCTTACTTCCCTTTGGAAGATCAACCAACTCCCAGGTATAGTTGTGTAAAATAGACTCGATTTCACTATTGATAGCCTCTTTCTAGAGTTGAGCATCTGGACCGGACATAGCTTCCTTAATCGTATTTGGCTCCCCTTCTAATGTATATGAAACAAAATCGGGACCAAATGATTTAGGCACTCTTGCCCTTTTGCTACGACGTGGTTCTTCATCCCCAGGATTAGAACTACTCGTAGACTCATCAAATGTTCTTTTAAGAGGAACTTGCTCATTTCTTTCCTTACTTGGAAAGACATCCTCAAAAAATGAAGCATTTCTAGATTCCATGATAGTACTTTCATGAATCTCAGATATTTCTGATTTATGAACCAGAAATCGATAGGCGCTACTATTAAGTGCATAACCTATGAATATGCAATCAATAGTCTTAGGCCCTATCTTAACTTGTTTGGGTTTGGGTATTTCTACCTTAGCCAAACACCCCCCACACTTTGAGGTACTTGTAAGAAGGCTTTTGACCTTTCCAAAGTTCGTACGGAGTCTCACTCCTACTTTTGTGGGGAATCTTGTTAAGGATATAGTTGGCGGAGAGGATCGCCTCCCCCCACAAATTCTGCGGTAATCCAGAATTTAACAACATCGCATTCACCATTTCTTTGAGAGTGCGATTCTTGCGTTCAGCAATGCCATTGGATTGAGGTGAGTATGGTGCCGTTGTTTGATGAATAATTCCAGAGTCGGTACAGAATTCATCAAACGGCGCTCCGTATTCTCCACCTCTATCACTTCGGATAGATTTTATTCTTTTCTCAAGTTGATTTTCAACTTCAGTTTTGTAATGTGTAAACGCTCCAAGCGCTTCGTCTTTACTTCTTAGTAAATACACATAACAATACTTTGTGCAGTCATCTATGAATGTAATGAAATACTTTTTCCCACCTCTAGTTTGCACAAACTTCAAATCACAGATATCACTGTGAATAAGTTCTAGAGGTGCGGTGTTTCTTTCCACTGAAGGAAATGGTTGTTTGACTAGCTTTGCCTCAACACAAATTTCACATTTATGTTCATTTTCAACTTTAAAAGTTGGTAATAAATTCAAGTTGACCAATCTTCGAATAGTATTATAATTGACATGTCCTAGTCTAACATGCCACAAATTAGAATACTCAAGCAAATAAACAGAATTCTCAATCCTTTTATTTCCACCGTTTTCAATTACAAGAGAGCGAATTACATTCATTACATTCATTTTGAAAAGGCCCTGCTCAAGGTAACCTTTTCCTACATAAATTCCTCTCTTAGTCAAAGAAAACCTATCAGCTTCGAAGACAATCTTGAACCCATTCTTGACCAAAGCTAAACCGGATACCAAATTCTTTCGAATCTCCGGAACATGAAGAACTTCAGTCAATGTCAGTTCTTTGCCTGAAGTCATCTTCAGCACAACTTTCCCCATTCCAACCACTGGTGAAGTGGCTGAATTTCCCATAAACAATCTTCGTCCTTCAGTTGGGGAATAGGACGAGAAAGCATCTCTGTCGGAACAGATGTGGCGAGTAGCCCCAGTGTCTATGAACCACTCCCTCGAGTTGTCCACCATATTGGCTTCGAACACGACGGCAGTCAGATCAAGATTAGTTAGATCGATTGGCACCTGTTTATTTGACAAGTCGTCAATTAACTCGTTGATGCCCTGGACATCATCAACAGCTAAGTGCACATGATTTTGCACCTGGTTCGGAACCCTGTTCTGAACCTGATTCTTGCCTTTATACTTGCCAGAACCTTTCTTTCGTGACTGATAATTATTTTTCTTGGGCTGTCTACAGTCTTTAGCCCAATGACCAGTACGACCGCAATTAAAGCAACCACCGTCAGAGCCATCACCATGTTTCGGCTTTCCTTTCCCAGCTTGATTTTTCTGGGACTGAAAATTCCCTTGGAACTTTCTTTTCCGGTTAAAACTTTCCGGAACTTCAACGACGTTAGCCATTGGTGGAACAGGAGCCCTTCTGATAGAAGCCCGGTTGTCTTCCACAATTCTGAGCCTGACAACCAACTCTTCTAAGCTCATCTCCTTTCGTTTATGCCTTAGGTAGTTCTTGAATTCATTCCATGAGGGCGGTAATTTTTCAATCACAGACCCCACTTGAAAATTCTCACTCAAAGCCATTCCCTCGGCATGAACTTCATGTATTATAATCTGAAGCTCTTGGACCTGGCTTACAACGGACTTAGAGTCCATCATTTTGAAGTCTAAGAACTTTGCGACCATGAACTTTTTCAGTCCAGCGTCCTCAGTTCTATACTTCTTATGTAATGCCTCCCAGAGGTCTTTTGACGATTTCATGGAGTGATAAACACTATAAAGTGAATCATCCAAACCATTGAGCACGTAATTCCTGCAAAGGAAATCACAGTGTTGCCAGGCATCATATGCCGTTCTCATTTGAACATCGTCAGAATCTTCAGGGACAGACGGGGTGTCTTCCCGTAAGAACCTTGCCAGGTTCAAAGTAGTTAGATAAAAAAGCATCTTTTGTTGCCAACGTTTGAAGTCAACCCCGCTGAACTTCGTTGGCCTTTCAGCCTGCGCCGGGATACTTGTATTCACCGGTGGTACAATCGGAGTTAGCCTTTCAGTCCGAGCCTGAATTACCGGAATAACTGGAGTTACAACCGGTGTATTCGGACCAGAGCCTGAACCGGACCTAACCCCTGAACCCGAGGCAAAACCAGAAGGAAGACCAAGACCGAGACCAGCTCCAGGTCCAAGTCCAAAGTCGAGAGCAGCAGCAGCATTTTCATTAGAATCGAAATGAGCCATTTCCAGAATGTTCGAACAAGCACAAAATTAACAACAAAATAAATATAGCTTTAAGCTTGTTGCAAATCTGTGCACTTTGTAAGAAAAATTTCTGAAAATAGTAATACGACGAACAATATGACAATCGAGGCGAGAGATGAACTCTCTATCCTTAAAGCTATATTGCCCCGCCTACGGTGGTACGAGATCGTGCAATTAACTTCAAGATACAACGATTATATATTTGTAATTGAACCACTTCAAGAACAAAACCCACGAACTATATTTGCCCAAGAACTCTCAGAATTTTTATGTATGTAGAATGCTTTGAGACAATGCAGAATTATTTTCTGTTTTTGGTGTGGTTTGAACACAACCTGGGAGAGCCTTTTTATAGGCAACAAAACCAGATTGAAAACCAAAAAAGAAAGCCAAAAAGAATCAGCTGATGAATGTCAAAAGTTTCGGCTCCAAAAGAAACAAAACACTTCAACTTTCGGCTGGCAATTTCGGCTGGAGACAGGTAAGGAAACGTCTGAAATCTTCTGCATGAGAAAGGAACAGGAGACATGCCTTGTTGGTTTCTAGAAGAAGAAACTGGAAATGGGCCTAAATTAATTAGTTAATTTTGGCCCAAAAGAGAACTGGGCCCAATTAATCAAATTAATTAAACTTTGGCTCAAAAAGATAAGAAGAGGTCCAAAGCCCAACAACCACACATCTTAGCCAAAGCCCAAGGCCCAAGGCCCAAGGCCCAACGACCCGCGACCGGATCCCGATCCCGGCCCCGGCCCCGGCCCGGTCCACCGGACCGCCCGAGTGAGGAGCTAAGAAATTGGGTCAAGACACAATTACATAGCTCTTCCCCCCTTCACACAAATGACCAAAGTGGATGATCCAAATGGCCAACCCTTTACCTTTAGGCAAATGTATATAAACTCATACAACTTATGGTTTATATCCAATGTGGGATATACACATTCAAACACCCAACATTAGCAATTAATTTCTCATTCGTTTCAACTCCGAATTGAGAAATTCGAAATGCTAAACTAATCTACTCTCGGAGTAGAATAAAAATATCCAATACAACTTAGTATCCCCGATACTTATGGTGTTCGAATTTCATACGCAAAAGTGGTGTTCACACACTTTTTCATATACCCACAAATGCCAACAGTATCTAATATGTCATTTGGGATGTCTATAAATTAAATAATAAAAGAAAACTTATGACGCAGCTAACACCATGTCCGGAACTTTTTTGGACACATTTGGTCTTTTTTTTTCCTTTGCATTATTTTAAATGTTTAGGAAGTATGAAAAACAATCAAAATTTAATGTATTTAAAACTAATTGAAAAATTAGTACTACCCCATGTAGAGTTACTTTTTAATCTATACATTTCTCTAGTCATTACTTCTTTTCCTTCACAAAGCTATAGTCTATGAATCAAGCTAGTAATACTATACGCTAGCAAATATAATCACAATTTTTCTTCAACTATAAACAAAATTCAATACATGGTAATAAATTAAGTATAAGATCGTTAACTTTTCTTTTCTTATTTATTCAATAATCTTTGGGATATCTAGTATCTTAACGCCAATTGTTTTAATTTCTTTTTTCTCTTCCGTTGTTTTTCTTTCCTCTTCATGTTTCTGTCAAGACCATTGATATTATACGTTGTTAGAGCTTTAGCATGATCAAATCAATTATACCTAATTAAATAATTACATAGCAAGTGAATTATATATACTTTGTTTTCGGTTTCTACCACCAAACCCATTAAATAAATAAATATAATCTTACCTTCATCGGATTCTACATTTTTATCTTTTATCGTTTTATTTTTCGAACTACGTTTTATCTTTCCAATCAAGAATCATTATACTGAAAGATGCAAGTTTGACAATTTTCTTGACCCATTTGAAGAAATTCTCTCTTTTGGTCTTGAAGTAGTTCATGTGGGCCGCATGAAATATCCTTCATAATAGCCACTAAACTTTTTGGTCCCCATGAAGTCTAGTCTTTTTATGATTGGTTGGTCTGGTTTATTATGAAAACCAAAAGAAAAAAAGACTCTTATTTTCATAGGAAAGTGATATTTGACCAACTGATATTTTTGCTTTTTTCTTGTATTGCCGCCATGCACCTACTTACACACCAAACTCTCCTACACCATCAATGAACACGAAGACCTTCAACTCCATTGAATTCATGTTATTCTCAATTGATATTTTTATGCTGGACTTGAATTAATGAACTTGTCCTGTAACGGTCGTTATAATTGTTAATGAGTTCATATAGTTTGGTTTGGAAACTCAATTTTAATAATTTTTCAGATCCAATTAATTGATTACGATTTTAAAGTAATTAGTAGTTGGAAGAATGATGATTAATATACGTTTAAATTAAGTGAAGCATGAGCAAGCTTGGACTAGGGTTCACTAGAACACATTATATATTGATAGAGTAATTAGCACTTTTCACCTTTAAATGGGGCCATGTGGCACTTTGCACCTGAAATTTAATTTTGGCAGAGTATTAGAAATCATGGTTCAAAGATTCTTTTTTTTTTCCATCGAAACGTTCGAAAAATTTCTGTTTTTCAATTTACGGAAAAGAAATTACCATGTAATTTAGAAATTACATTGTTTCCTAAAAAACTCTTAATGTTTCCAATGTTTCCATGAAAACTCTCAATTTTTCCATGGTTTCCATGTTTCATGGAAACCATGGAAACATGGAGAGTTTGGCAATTTATTTTTAAAAAGATTTACTCTATCGCCACCACATTGAAAAAAAATAATAATAAAAGAAGAACAAATAAAGAGTAATAAATCTAACAATCAAACAAATATGTATTTCACCGAGGAGCAATTTTTTATCATGCGAGTCAAGATGAAAATTATTGTACAATCGATTAAAGTAATTTTTTCATATAATTTGCATATGAGTTTGAAATCATGGTATAATCCATATTAACCTTTTATTTTTCCCTCACCAACACTTTTAGAATTTTTTATTTCACAATTTAAGTTACTAAAATTTATCAATTATATGCTTTGTGAATGATAAATTTGAATCAAACCACTTTTCATTTTTTTCATGACAACAATTTTAGAATTTTTTATTTCACAATTTAAATTACTAAAATTTTGTTGGTTATATGCTCTGTGAATGTTAAACTTGAATCAAACGTTACCACTTTATTTATTAGTGTAATTTGATTGATTATTGATATAGATGTATAAATATTTTATACAACTATTGTTTTTTGTTTATGAAAAGAGGAAGCAACTCTTCTTTACTTCTTTTTTCACAGTTTCTACCTTGTTTCTGGCATTTTTAAAGTTTTTCCTGACGTTTCCGATACGTTTCTTATATTTAACAACTAGAAACTTATCCTTGTTAGAAATTATATATTTTGCACTCTGTACCCCGTGAGACTTTTAGTTGAATTCTCACCGGAAATGCTTCTTACATGCGAAATGGAGGATCCTCAAAAAAAATTTGTGCATGTGATGAGAATGACAACTAGAGCAAACGGTAATATATATCAAAATCAATTTCGAAAACAATTTCATATTCTCTGTTTTGTTACCCATTTTTCAGAAACTTTTTGACCTATATTTCTATTTTGCTACTGGTTACCATTCTCACTTATTTGCATAGAACTTCTCGCGGAAAAAGACTTGGAGGTATGAAAATTCCCTCCATGCCATACCTCGGACAAAATATCATCCGGAAGGTCTCGATGCAAAATTATCATATTTCAATTGTTACAAAAAAATCATACTTAAGGTGTTAATTGCCAAATGACCATTCAAGGGTGTGAAGTTCCTATGCCCATATTTGTAATTACATGTCATGTTCTGTATACATTGTATAAGAAATACTTATGAACACAACATATCCAAACCTCCTACTTCGATCACCACTACTTACCAATGACGTTTAAATTTACTGAAAAATTACTAGAACAATCTAATAAACCGATGAAATTTTTTAGGGGTAACAATAGTAATTCATCCAAATTTTTTGGTATTTTATACTTTTCTATATTTTTTTTCTTTTACACTTTCTTATCTGAACTATACAGTTTTTTACAAAAAAATATATTTTAGCATTTTTTTGGGAAAATATTCACCGGGATTCCTTTATATACACCCCATGCGACCCTTTTAAGGGTAAAAAAAATATTTATATTAGTTGAAAGGATATTTTTTAGTGGTTCACTTGTATCATTCAAAATGTCATTTCAACTTAAAAAGAGAAAAATAGTAAACCACAAAACCCACAAAATTTTATTTTTACCCTCTGTAAAATTTCTGGCTCCGTCCATGAAGGTGGGGAGACATGAAAAGGGACAATAGGAGTAATAACGAATGAAGTTGGAGGACCCGTACAAGGAGAATAGGTGTAGACTAATACGCAATGGAGAGGGTTTGGGAAATATCACACGAGGACAAGACGAGGTGGAGAGGGTAGGTTACGAAAACAAATCATCATTGAATATTATGTTGAACTTTTTTGGCCTTTAATCTCACTTGATTTTGAAGATGACAAGTATCTTGGTTATATATTAATTCTCGTTTCTTTCCTCGTGTAGATTATTTTTGGTAAGTTCCAGCAATAGCCTCTCCTTCAATCAGATTTATACTTAAGGGAAGTCTACATATCCGATTTATTTACCTTATACTCACACCCTTTAAGTAATTATGCTCTTCAATTAATTACTGTTATAGTAAACTATATCTTCTTTGATTCAACAATCTTTTCCTTATCTTCCAAGTTTGGTGACAATATCTCTCAATATATCTTTTTATTAATTATTCTTGTGATATGCTTGTCTTACTTAACAATATCTTTTTATACATATTTCCATTAGTCTATCCTTAATTATGCTTGTCTTTCATAGAAGATTTCTTTAATTAAAGAAAGAGCAGTTTGAATCAGATATGGAGGAGCCGTTCAACATTTCCTATTTCTCTCTCGCTCCGATCATATGTATTTGTTGCTAATTCTTCAGCAACAAGCACAAATTCTCCAGCCTTACACAACATACTATTTATTATAGTATTTTTATGTTCATAGGTACTCTCTCTAGTAAGTTCCAATGAGGAAGGAGTAGTTCCAGTCACTGATTGAATTTCTGACTGACAAATGACATGAAAAATTCTAGCAATTATACTAAGGGTATGAGAGTAATATAATTGAAGTCCGAATATCGTACCCTAGAAATTGCTAATACAAGTATTAGAATTGTTGTATTATTTACTCCTAAGTTAAACTGATCAATGTTGGAAGAGTTGACTAATTAAGCTAAATGAAAAGTAACTACTAAAAGCAAGGTAAAGAGCAAAAATACTACGAGGAAAAGCGACTAAGACCTATGACTGGGTTGATTTATCCACTCATTTTATTAATTCTAGTTAATGGATTATTAAATTGTTTTAGGAAAATGGCGAAACTTCTTAATGTAAATCACTACTCAATCACTTGGATGTAGCAACTCTATAACTCCTAACAATTCCCTATATCCTATAGTGAAATACGAATTAAGAATTATGCATTAATGGAATCTATGGATTTCCTTTGTTCCAGAACCTTCCAAGTTATTTTCCAAAGCTAGCCACGACAATAGAAACCAAATTCTATTCCTAGTTGATTTTACTACGTGTTGTTTATTGACACGCGAAATCCTAGCAAGTGTATTAGTTCATATAAGTAATACAGTGGATTAAGTTCAGATATCTTATCCAAAGGATAATTCTATTCAATTATTAAAATTACTGTGTTACCTATTCTTGAGTTAAATCTTTGGAATTATAGTGAGATTGGTTTGATTGTAAACTAAATTAACTAAAAGAAATCAATACACACAATAAGATTGCAGGAGAGAGAAAACGACTAAGGTTATGATCCAACTATGTTATTCCTTATAATTAAACATTATAAGATTTCTAGATTATAAGAGTGTTCTTGATATGGCCAATTCTCCTAATGTATCCACTATTCAATCTCTTGATATACTATATCTCTAAAGTGAAAATTTAATTAACTAAAACGCATTGATTCGATCTTAGAAAATCCTTGCTTATGAAGATCCTACTTTCAAATCAGGTCTCTTTATCACAAAAAGCCACAAAACGGAATTAATTCTATCTCTAGTTTATTCTTACGCCTATGATAATCCACATCCAAGATCTACCTTAATCTATTTCAGCTCGGTCTCAATATTAAGCAATCAAATCAAAATCAATGGTGATCCAGCATTAGCATGCATAAAGAACAAATACGAAATATGTAATAAGAAACACAAATTAATTCCAAAAACTCAAAACTTAGTAATTATAAGTCATAACGAAGTCTTTACATAACCCTATTCTAGACGAAGTTAGTTCATACATGCAAAAAGAAATAAATCAATATTCATCATAGACATTGTCAATTTATCTAAGAACAAATATTGAAAACTCCCTATTGCAAGAGATGAATTATTGCTCTTGACATTTTCTTGACTTCTCTCTTGTATTCTTCAGATTTATGCCCAAGTAAAGCTCTCAAAAATGTCTAAAAAACTACAAAATCTGATCTAAAGTATGCTATTTATAACTAGGGCAACAGTCGCGCAAACCGCAGTTTGGTGAATTTGAAACTAGTGTTTTAGATACCGTGGTTTGCGAGGGTTGAAATTCGAAGATGTCTCTACTAAAGATGTCGATTGTTCGTTTCATGCTTGAACTCTTTGTCTTCAATGATGAATTCGAATTCTGCAAGCTCTTGGTGCTTCATTAGCTTCCTCAAGATCTTACCCAGTGGTATATGTCATAATTCCCAAAAAAAAATTGTTATGAAGGCTCTAAAATAGGTCAAATTGGAGCAACCCCACGAAATAAGCTAAAAACATGAATTTATCCCATACTTACTTCCTGCGCCCGTGAGCATGAATTCTGCACCCACGGAAGTGAGCATTCTATGTCTAACTAGAAGCGATTGTACTTCCAACATAATTTTGTATACAAACATCGAAATTAGTGGATTCTTGTTTCTACTTGAAGCTAAGACATGATCTGCAACTTTGGAGACGAAACCTAAGTCTGGTTTAGCCACTAGCGAGATGAAAGTCCCATTGTTCTACAAACACTATGTAAAAATCTTTTGTCAGCTATCTTCTTTTGTTTCTCTTTCCAATTTCAAACTAAAATTTGGCGGGATCACAATAGTACCAGCAGTACTTGTCGATTTCAAGAAAAAAGTCTAGTGACTAGGTATAATTAAAATAAAGTGCCGTTGCTCTTTGCACCATTTGGACATTGTTGTGCTGTATGAACCAAACCTTGCATGCTTATAATTTGCATTTTGATCTCATTCCCATTTTATGTGAAAATACTAGTGCCATCAGCATCATTAAAGTTCTAGTGCATCATTCTCATACAAAACACATCGAAGTCAAACACCATTTCATCCGTGATCATGTTCAAAAAGGTGATGCTACAATACATTTTGTTATCACTATTTGCAATTCGCTGATATCTTTACTAAAACGCTTAGCATTGATAGATTATTGCATTTAAGATCTAAACTTAGTACTATAGAAATTTCTAAGTCTGCGCATGCATGATCTCTTTGCGTTTCTTAACTGTTTTTTGATGATGAAGGAGGAAAGAAATTGTACTTTGTTTATGCTTTTTGATAAATGATATTATGATTCTCAGCACTTATTATTTCAATAGGGGGAGGAATTACCTATTCAGGGGGAGCATCATGTAAGATCTTTCCAATTTCATTAGTTTCTCTTCACAATGGTAACTCATTCCTTGTCATCACCAAAAAGAGGAATGGTATTTTATTTATGTTTGTGGTCTATGATATTATGCTTCTTGACACTTATTATTTAAACATGAGATGGATCACCTATTCAAGGAGCGTCCGATATGATCATTTCAATTCCTTTGGTTTCTCTACACAATGGTAACTCATTCCTTGTCATCATAACAATTGGGAGATTGTTGACCTATTTGATCTTTAATCTATTTTAGTTTTAAAGATGATAAGTATCTTGGTTATATGTTAATTCTCATTTCTTTCCTTGTGCATATTATTTTTGATAAGTTCCAGCATTAGCCTCTCATTTAATTGAATTAATATTTAAGTGAAGTGTACATATTCATTTTATTTACCTTTTACTCACACCCTTTGATTAATTATGTCTCTCCACTTAATTAATGTTATGGTAAATTATATCCTTCCTTGATTCAATAATCTTTTCCTTATCTTCCAAGTTTGGTAACAACATCTTTCAATATATCTTTCTATTAGTTATTCTTTTGATATGTATGCCTTACTTAACATCATCTTTTTATATATCTTTCCATTAGTCTCTCCTTAATTATGCTTGACTTGCATAGAAGATTTCTTAAATTAAAGAAAGAGTCCTTTGAATTAGATATGGAAGGAGCCATTCTACATTTCCAATTTCTCTTTCGCTCTGATCATAAATATTTGTTTCTAACTCTTCATTAACAAACACGATATCTCAAGCCTGATATAATATATGGCAAAATTCTAATTTTAGTCCCATAGGATCTCGTCATTCTAGTTTTAGTTCCATGCTTTACGGAATTGTAAAAAACGTCCCAATAATTTGAAAAAGTTCTAATGTTAGGCCTTTTTTTAAAACATACTTTATTTTGAATTTTAAAAGTTGCATTTTGCCCCCTGAACTATACAAGATGTATTAAATACCGCCCAAACAAATATTAATGTGCACTTACTCCCTGAAAAATTAAGTGAAATAAAAATATGTTTAGGGGGTGTTTGGTACATGTTGTATAGTTCATGGGGCAAAATGCGAAATAAAGTATGAGACTAATGTTGTTTAAAAAAAGGACTAACATTACAACTTTTTCAAATTATTGGGACATTTTTTAGAATCCCGTAAAGCATGGGACTAAAACTAAAATGACGAGGTCCTATGAGACTAAAATTAAAATTTTTCCTATAATATACTATTTATGAAAGTGATTTTATGTTCATAGGTACTTTCTCCATAAAGTTCCAATGAGGAAGGACCAGTACCAACCAGTGCTTGATATTTTGAGTGACAAACAAGAGTGGTCAAAAGAAGTTGTTTGAGTCAAATCTCTTCATAATTCCCTTTAGAGCCATTGTTTGCGGAGTAACCATCTAGTTTTGCCTTTTTGTTCCTAAGGTATAGTAGATCGGCACTCATGTCTTTGTACCGAGTGTGTCTCTGTCTTGCTCACCTTGTTAGTGTCTAAAGTGGCTGCTATAGTTTCAACATTCTATTATGTAATAAGTTTTCTTCTAGTATCTGTTTTGGAACTTATAAGTTCCAAAAGTTATCTCAGCATTTTTCAGTTCTAGCTGTTGGTACTCAATAATTCTATTGTACACTTTAGCACACTTTTTAATAACCTAATTCATCCCCATTATAGGCATACTTAAAGTTATATATAACAAGACAACTAAAGTCGATCTTACTAAAGATTAAGATCTGAGAACATGTACCTCTTTAATCTGAAGCATATCCTATAAATACACAAGGGTGGAACGAGGTGTGAGTTTGTGAGCTGTAGCCTGAAAGAGATGAGGAGAACATGTACAACCAAAGACTCAGAGTATAAGAATGGTCAGGAGGATAATTAAATAAGACTGTTGGTCCCAAGTGGTATACGAAAGGGTCTAGAAGGGGGGGGGGGGTTGAATAGACCCTGAAGTCTTTTTTTGACTTCTTAAAAATTCGTATCACTTTGAAGTATTTGAACGCTTGACAAGTTTAAGCGCTGGATGTGACGCTTAAGAAACGTTAACTTAGACTCGGTGATTTCAACGCTTACCAAAGTAGGGCAGAGTTTAGTCACTAAATCAGAGTTAGCACAGCGGAAGTATTTTATAGCTTAGCGTTCGGTTAATTAATCGAAAGTAGTCGCTTGGTTGTTTTAAGACTTTATCAGAATGTATGCAGTATGAATAGTAAAGCAGTAAGACAATGAATGCTTAAAGAGGTAAATGACACAAGATATTTGTAAGGTTCACTGGGTGATGTAATCCCAGCTACGTCCTTCTTCTCCTTTTATCAGGGAGGTTTTTCCACTATGATGATTATCGAAGAGTCACACAGAGACTTCTACAAGATAGAGGAAGATTGGATATGATCTTGGAACTCCTTGGTCACACAGATTTCAGCTCCACTAAATATCTTCTATCCCCTTGCTTCTTTCACTCAGAAATGGTGCAAGTTACTCTTGATCTCGGAACTCCTTGGTCACACAGATTTCAGCTCCAATAGAGATCAACTTCAACAAGCTTCTTTTACACAAAAATGTTGCTTGCAAGTCAACCAGCTTTCTCACTCAGATGAAAGGTGTTGATGGTTTTTGGTCACGGGTTTGTTTGTTTTTGGAAAGTTCAAACAACTTGGGGATATCTCAATGGTAGTATAGGTTCTTCTTAACAAGAGATTTGAGATATGGGTGACTGTCTCTGGAATATTTGTGAAAAGCTTATATGGATATTTGGCTATGATTTTTAGTAAGCTTTTCTTTCAACAAGGTAGGTAATTTTTTTGTGTATGTCACTTGTGCATCGGTTTACTTGTTTGTTGAAAGAGCTATTTATAAGGTATTGGTGGTTTTTGTCCGTTTAACTCGGTTGGAGTCTCGTTTCCCCAAACATTCCTTGAGTTCAGACATTTCTAACTTTGGGTATATTTAATTGGTTAGGCATGGTCTTGGTTTCATAAATCTGACAGTCTAGGTCAAAGATATGGCTTGCCCATAAGTTATAGTGCTTATATTTTAATAGCACTTATCCGACTTTTAATGCATCTTGTCTTATTTCCGTTGGAAATAATTCGTCCGTTTGATTCATGCAATTTTTTTAAGTCTTTGGATGGTTTTGGGTTTGAATTCTTTTCAGGTTACGTTCTTTGTAGGTTGTGTTGGTTTAACCTTTTTAGACGCTTGCTGAAGAGAATAGTTATTCTCGTGTATTGGACAGACGCTTGGACTGATCCTGACTTTCTTTTCTTTATTTCAGACGCTTACTCTTCAATCTTGTCTTGATGGTCTCACTGAGAATTCCGTCATTTCACTTGATGTTGAGTATTCGGCCTGAGTTATCCATTCGTAGTTTGAGCACTGGGATAATCCCTAAAGCGTTTGACGGACGCTTCAAGATATCTTTATCCATTGTAGCTTTAGACGCTTGATCTTCACCTTCATCACTTGGTAGACTCACCCAGAATTTTCCTAAGTGTTTTAGTGTCACATACTTAGTCTAAGGAATTCTACAAAGATAAATACTATAAGCCTAAGATAAATAAGCTTTCAGGTACTTATACATAACATTCTATGAAAGCTTTTACACTTTTCGGAGTCTAACAGAAAGTCCTATTTGTCATCATCAAAACATCTAATATGAAATTCCTAACAAAGACCTTAAAGGAGGACTTGTACTGAAGGTTAGGAGTGGGAAGACGATCAACGAGATAAATCAAGGTGCAGAGGCACCCAAAATAGGAGAGGAAGATGAGCGTAATGAGATGAGTATTTGCCAACTCAGATATATGGCGTGTTTCCTTTTTGTGAAAGCATTCTTTTGAGGGTTGTACGGATATGAAAGATGCAATTCGATTCCAGGTGTGGATAAGAAAGTACTTAATTGAGTTTATCAAACTAACAACCTTCATCACTTTAAAAAAAACTTCTACTTTAGTATAAACTAAATTTTCGACTATTGCTTTAATAACACAAAAGTGAGTGAAAATTCAGATTTTCCACGCATTAGATAGAAATATGTAAAACAATTAAAATCATTGATAAATAAAGATATTATTTACAAGTAGATAGATATGTCAAAGGGGATGTCTAGACCTATATCACATGCTTCACCCATATACAGTGCCACTCTTGCGCTCCAGGCGCGAATTAGCTTAAAATTGTAATTAGTGCAATAGATATTAATAAATTCACCTTTAAAATTTACTAATGAGCGACTTAATGTATGTCAAAGCGCCATTTACATACCGTAAAGTCTCGGCTCAACACTAATTGGTCACGATTTAGGCCAATTTAACTACTAAATCATGACCCAAAACACAAAAAAAAAAAACATCTTTTAAATTAAAATAGTCAAATTTGAAATGTCAAAACTCAAAACCATGACAAACAAAACAAAAGAAAACTCTTTCACTTACACATAGTCCACTCTGTTCAAATAAACTCCAGAGGAAGAAATTTTCCGTTGAAAGCCTAAGCACGCATCTAGTCAAATTCCAACAATTTCAATTTTTGAGGTAAGAATTTATTTTTAACCCTTGTATTTATGTGTAAAGTATGGTTTTTACTTTAATATTAGTGGTAACACTACAAAAAAATAAGGTATTAGCTTTGGTGATTTACGTAGCTGATGCTTATATTTCTGTAGCTATGGCAACTGAATGGACGTCACCCACGTCCGAAGCTGATAAGAGCGTTGCAAAATTTGGCTACGCAATTAAATTTTTTTGTAGCTAGTACATTACTACGGAATGTTGTTTCTATTCTCGTAGCCATCACAATCATCTCATATTTCATATTAACTTTTGTTGTAATAGCAACTGAATATTCATTGAATTTTTTTAGCAAACTTCGTAATTATTCCAAAGGCATATTCATGGCTATTTTCGTTGCTATGGTGCAACAAAGAAAGTTCATGGCAATTTTCGTTGCCATGGTGACAAAACGTTCATAGCAAATCTCGTTGCAATATGATCGCAAAATCCGTAGCAATGTTCGTCACCGAGGCTACAAAATTTTACTAGCAATTTCCATCATAATAACAACAAACTATTTGTTGCAATATTCATAACCATGGTGGTAGAATTTTCATATAACATAGCGATAGCCACAAAAATATCCACAAGAATTCGTAGCATTGTAATGGTAGAGAATTCGTAATAGTGATAGAATTTCCATAGCAATTGGCATTGTGGTAGCAACAAAACATTTACATGAATCAAAAGCAATTTAAAAATAATGATTATAATTTATCCGTAGCTATACTGATATAAAATTATTGTTAGCCATGAAACAATTCCTTGTAGCAATGACAATGAATATACATTTTTAACCCATTTCTAAAAAAATCGGTAAAAATAAAAGTAAGATAAATTAAATTTCCAAATAGACAAAAAAGAAAAATAATTTAAACATCATTCAAAGCTACTCATAATATCCTAGGTGCCAACTTAGTATCGAAATTCCTAACACATTCATCATTGTTAATCTAATTACTCTCGTTCTCATCATCCTCATTTGCATCATACATACTACCATTACTCCCAATATTTTCACTATTGGTTCTATTGCTATCAACGGAACTCTCACCATGTCTTCTACCTTCACGAAAACCACTCATAAATTCTTGTTCTCGTACCAAATCCACCAGCATGAGTATGGTTTGTCCACTGGATGTCTTGTAACAGTTAATGTACTGAATCTGAGACTGGGATATGTTCTCCAATAAGATTAATCATTCTGATATTCATTTCTTTCATATGCTCTATCTCTTTCTTTGAATTCTCAAAGTGTTATCTGATTCTTATTGTGTATAGTTGAATGCCTCCCAATGTTTGGATTTTGAGCCTACAAAACAAGCGATGCATCAAGAATCTGATGAGGAGGCTGACTTCCAAATCCATATACCCTGCCTTTGGGCACACCACCACAAAACTCAATCCATGCATCAAGATTAAAAGTACTTGAAGAATTATCTTCAACCAAATTGTCATACGCATCCTACAAAAACAATGTAGTTCAATGAATAGTTTAATGAAAATAATTCTCATGTTTCAATGTAAATTCCTTGGATTTAATGCTAGCTACATATATTAACCTATAAAAGAACAATTAAATTTAAGACTACATTCTGTCTTCTAAATCCAATTATTTTAACATTAGTGTTTGCAATCAATTGCAAAAGTTATGCACTATAATTCCATAATCCAACCGCTGTTTTTATGTAACATGAAGATCTACTATTATGCAATCTTAAAATTCATCTCATCAAGCTATCAACAAAGAAAAAGAGTTTTTAACTGTTATAAAACTTACCTGCACTCTCTTAGCTTTGTCACATATGAAATCTCCTTTTCCTTGTTTTGTCCTATGGGTACGGTCATAAAGCTCAAATTTCAAAACTTTGCGCTTATATTTATTTTCCTGCTTAAATACAAAAATTATTACTCCCTCTATCCCAAAAAGGATGTCCTCTTTGATTTTTCTTAGGAATTACCAAAAGTTTATTGTTTCTAAAAAATACCCTTTCCCTAAAACAAAAGACAACAAATAACATTACATTTTAAAACATGTCATGATTTTAATTTAATTTATGAGTGTTGTCTATTATCCATATATGAAACTATCTTTCCTTAAATGTAATTGCAGTGTTATAGTAAAAATAAATTAATTATATATTCTTTAATTAAAATAGTGGGTAATATAGTCAGATTAGACAATAAATATGTATTTTATAGTAAGGGACAAATATTTTGGGACAGAAAAAAGTGGAATAGTGAACATCCTTTTTGGGACGGAGGGAGTAACATTTTACATTATGCTGATAAACCACAATTTCGCTAAAATTTTTAAAATGAAAAGTTTACCATTTCTTCTTCATGGACTGCAAAAGGCCTTGAGCCACCAGTATGCATTAACATTGTACCATCGGTCAAACCCCTTCTATTCTTTTTTCCCGCATCTAACATTCTTTGGAACTTTTTTGTATGTATTTTTTCTGAGCCATTTAGGATCATGACCTCTCCAATCCAAAGGTTTACTAGACTTTTCTTTTAGTTCGACTTTTCTGCGTTCCTTGCAGATTATATTCCTGAAATGACAATTTGCAATGTCCCACCACACACGCTTAATATCATCTACTGTTTCAAATGTCCATTTAATTTGGCCTGTCAAAGAAGGTTTTTAGTTAAAAAGAGATAAATTGACAATTATATCAATTTTTTAGAGCTAAAATTAGAAGTCAAGATACTATTTAATTAACTTCGTTTGAATACATAAATATTTAAAATATATGCTCATAAGAAATATTTTCAAATCTAACCTCAAAGAGCTCCCAAAGATATCTTTTTAGTTGATCCGGAAAGTGTGCCCATGATGACCAAGGGCCTGTCATATGGTATTTAACCGATGCGGAGATCTCTTGAACCACACTTGAAGGTTTGCAACTTTCAGATTACACCATTTTACAACATAAAAATAAATTTTTACTAAGCATAGACATATATTGCAACTTTAAGTAAGATAATGCAACCTAACAAATGCATTTAGAAACAAAAATTATCTAACAAATCCAACAAGTGCACCGATCACTTTTTACTTATGCAAGAATGATGAAATTGTTAGTTTAATATTATCATATTAGACACATGCACAAAAATTATTGAGCTAGCCTATTGAGGTGCTAGTTGTCAAAACCATAATTATAGTTACAAACGTATATGTTAGTTTATTATTATTATTAAATCAAAATTTATAGGAAGAATCACACCAATGATTATTACACATGCACAGAAACTTTTGACATGAAGGTTGTCTTAGTAAATTTCTATTTTTTTACAAACAAGAGCAGCAACGCACATTTCTATTTCTTAGTCAATTGTAAACTAGAAGTTTCAAGGTAAATGCAATATTTACCAGAAACTAACATATTCAAATGATTCAGTGAAAGATTCATTAAAACATTAGCTAATGCACAGCTTGAAACTGATGACAAAATTTAATTCATTGCATAATTAACTCATGATTTCAGTTGAAGATGAGAATTTAAGTGCTCTACAATATCAAATTATCATATAACCAAAATTTTAATGTTGATGCCCATTTTATATACTACTGTAAGTATGCAAAAGCGGCAATTTAAATGAAAAGAATAAATTCATTTATCTATGAATCTATGACCTAAGTTAAGTTAAAAGCCAAAAATTCAATCTTTTCTTATTAACTACACATAATTCTCTACAACAAAAATTCCACAAAGTATATATATACAGATAGAGACCCACATGTCAAAGATCAAATTCTAAACCTTCACTTGTGGAAAAGTTGAGGCACAGTAGTTGTCCTTGAACCTTGGCTCTCACTCTCCAACAAAAAAGTCCAAACTAAAACACTATATATATCAGAGTAAGAATGACTATATGAAAAGTGCGCAAGTACAATAAGTTAATAATTAAAATAACTTAATCCAAAAATACCTCTGACCAAAGATAAAAATCAAAGTTTGCAATCCAGGTTCTATTGGATGAGGAGTCCCTCAATTGAGCCCTCATTTTCTGGTTCTGAATGGATGACCAACACCAGTAATTGATGGAGGGTTGATGTTGTTAGTGGGGGGTTAGCTCCTCCTCCATCTCAGTTTCTTATGCACGTGGATCGTTACCTTTTTCAAGTGTTGGATTATTTTTATGAAGTTGGCTTCGAGGCCGCCTTCGATCAGGATTTCTCGTTCCGCTACTCTGATTTTGTTGTACACCAATCCTAAACTCATAATAGAGTTTTATCAAATAAAAAAAATAATGTCAAATTCAAGTATAAAATGTCAAAGACTTTAAATTCAAGTACAAGACTAAAATTAAAGTTTCTCCTACAAACCTTTTAACATGCCACAATCTAGTCGAAGTAATCTAAACATCTCTCTAATAGTAATGCCTTTTAAAAGCAATGGTATTTTAAGTGAATGTATACCTTTCAAAATGAGAGATTATTAGTATATTTCCCAAAAAATAAAAACTGGATAATTTAATTTGAGACTAAGAGAGTAAAGTTCCTTCTCTGATGTTTGCTTACATAAGCCTTTTCTTATTAATTTTCTATTAGGATTTATATACTTTCTGCTAATGAAACCATAAAAATAGATTGTAAAAAATGAAGTAGGTGAAACTCTCTGCTAATGAAACCATATAAAAAAGTTCAAAAGCACCATCAATTTCAGAAAGTAATTTAATGCCTATGTAACTCTTTTTAATTGAATTAGGAAATGACATAACAAAATCTTAGCTCATATTATTGATTACATACTTGCCTAAAATAGCCTTATTTTGTAGATGTCATCTTACCTCTTAAACTTGAGTTTGCAATAAGACTTAAATGTACCTAATTCTCATATTCAAGTTAATATATATATATATATATATATGTTGAGAGAGACAGGGAGAGAGAGAGAGAGTTGACAAAAAATATACCCAATAGCCTCATTACTTGTTGGGCTAGCTAAGCTACCCAACGTAGCATCGATGTCAGTAGGCGACTCTTCGTGCATCTCGTCGTCATTTTCAACTGATAAACCATTGGAATTTCTACCACGTACTGCGAAAGGTTGCTCCCTTCTGCCTTGAAGATGTTCTAACCATTTTGTATAACAATTCACAATAATAGACAAATTAAGACACGATTTTACTAAAAGTTTATGAATAAAAAACATACATAATAAAAATGCGCACAACATAAAAAAATTGTAGAAATTGCTTCATAATCGATAATCATTCCATAAATAAAAATAATTAGTTACATTCATGACTTTAAAGGAAAAAACATCTAATCAATCATCATAATCAATTTCATCATCACAATGAGAAATTTCATTATATTGCTCTAACCATTATGTATAAATTTCACAATAATAAACAAATTAAAATATATATATATATATATATATATATAGTACAAATTGAATGATCTAAACAGATTTTTACTATGAGCTCATACATAAAAACATACATATTATAAATGTGCACAACACAAAAGGAATAATAAAAATTGCTTCATAATCGATAATTGATCCATAAATAAAAAGATTTGATACATTCATGACTTTAAAGAAAAAAACATCTACACAATCATCATAATAAATTTCATCATCACATTTAGAAATTTCATTATCTTCATCCTCGTCTAAATTTTCTTCATCATTGAAAAAAAGATTCTCGAATGCTCTTTCCTCTTTCTCCTCCTCCTCTTCTTCTTCTCCCTCTTCTTCTTCTGCAATATCAAATAAGTGAGCTTGAGGTCGTGTAAGATCTTTTGGATCAACTTCTTGTAGATCAAAATATGGATTTAATGGATCATGATCCGCGTCAACATAATCTATGTTAGTTCATGGTTCAGAAATTGAGCCTTCAATCTCTTGAAAAGGACCCTCATGAATTGACTGGTCATTATCACCATGTTCCTCAAGATAAAGGGACGTCAATTCTGCTTCTAGCTTTAATTTTGCGCACTGCACACCATTCACCTCTTACTCTACTTCTAGAACGCCTTATTGGGTGCCTAAGGAACTTCGTATAATATATTTGTTGAGCTTGTTGAGCTAATATGAATTTTTTTATTGGTATTAAGCTTTGAATTTTGATTAATCTCAACTTGCTTCAAACGTGGATGAACTCTAGTTCCATTATTAGATGTCGTGTCATACCAATGATACTTAAATAGTACAACGTTATTTTCATTTTCAAAATACTTCAATTCAAATATTTCCTCCAACATACCATAATAATTTGTCATATCATCCTCATTTGAGGTTCCCCACCTCCCCAAACGCATAAACTACTATTTATCATTGATTTGGAATTTTTGTGCTCCTTTGTATGAAATTTGAACCCGTTCACAAAGTAGCTTTCATAATGTTTTGCCACACGACATGTTAAATAGGAAAAATGAACTACACGATTATCAACGGCATTACCAGGATATTCAGCCTAACAAGTTAAAAACTAAGAAGTATATTTTGTATGATAATCTATCTTATGAGTGTTTATGAAATATATTGAGTTACATATTTATTGAACCATTTAACAACGTTTGTATCACGCAAGCTGCTCAATTCAGTATGATTCAATGGCGGATTATCTTTCATCATATCAGCATCAAATGTCCTGTAATACTGAAATGCTTGAAGCTATTTCTTGAAGAAGTTAATGAGTAAGAAATTCCTAAGACATGACACTCACACAATTATGGGATTGAGCTCAGTACAATTTAGTAGTGTGTATATATATATATATATATATGCAGCCATCAACTCAACTTGTTCCATACTAAATTGCACAAATGTCTCTAAAAAAGAAACTTAACTCAATTATTGGCTCCCAAATTGCCTTAGGCAATAGGAAGTAATCTCTGTATAAACACATGGCTATCGTGACTCTTCCATTCGTAAACTTTGCAGTCATGTTTGTTCACACACTGGGCTATATTTGATGCATACCCGTCTGGTAGCTTTAAA
Source organism: Buddleja alternifolia (assembly GCA_019426215.1). Lineage (NCBI taxonomy): Eukaryota > Viridiplantae > Streptophyta > Magnoliopsida > Lamiales > Scrophulariaceae > Buddleja > Buddleja alternifolia. The sequence goes on along the minus strand of CM033391.1, from coordinate 11,648,159 downwards.
TTTCAAACCCACCCACACACTTCTCTTTTTTGCTCCTTGGTCAGAGTGTAGAGTGCTTTAGGTTTCCAAGGCTTTCCATTTGAATCATATGCCAAATGCAAGTTAGGACGTGAGTAGTACAACTCCTGATCAGCTCTTGCATTAGCATTGTCCTTCATTTTATCCTTCACATCCATGACTATATTAAAAATATTGTTAAAGACATTTTTCTCAATGTGCATCACATCTAGATTATGACGAATAAGATTTGTGTGCCAATAAAGAAGTTGCCAAAAGATGCTCTTTTTCACCGAGTTATGTGTCCTGTTAAATCTATCAATCTTTTCCTTGCCACTCTGTGTACCAAATGTGATATTAGGAAGTTTTTCTACTTGTTGACGCATTTGTTCACCAGATAATCGAGGAGGAGGCCTGTCAATCTCAATTCGATTATTATAAAATTGCTTTGATTGATTTCTAAAAGGATGGTCCATAGGCAAGAATTGACAATGACAATCAAACCAAGATGGCTTCCTACTATTGTGGAGTGAAAAAGACGTTGTTAACTCCATACACTATGGACATTGTTGGTCCCAAGTGGCATACGAAAGGGTCTAGAAGGGGGGGGGGGTTGAATAGACCCTTTAAGTCTTTTTCGACTTAAAAAAGGATTTCGTATTAAACGTATTTGGACGCTTGAAATGATAGGCGCTTGAAGAGTGTGACGCTTCACCTTAGCGTTCACATAAGATATTTGAGACTTTGTGAAGCGTCTAATGAAGACTGTTTTATAAAGTTAACTTAGACTTCAGGAATTGAATACTTTGACCTTGTAGGTTAAGCGTTCAGTTCTTTTAATCAGGGTTAGCACAGCGGAATGATTTTGGAGTCTTCTCTTTGAAAGTTTTAGCGTCACAAGATGTTTCTTAGGTGCTTAGCTTTTGATTGTGTTTTACTTATGCAGTGATATGATAGATGAATGAAATGACTGAAAAGTAAATAACACAATATTTGTAAGGTTCGTTGGGTGGTGTAATCCCAACTACGTCCTTCTTCTCCTTTGCACTTGGAGGCAATCCACTAAAATGATTCTCAAAGAATCACACAGAATCTTCTACAAATTAGGGAGAGATGGATGTCGATGACTTGAGCTCCTTGATCACACAGATTTCTGCTTCAAATCACTTCAACCCTCTTGCTTCTTTCACCCAGAAATGATGCAAGTATCCAACTTCGACTTCACACAGATCGCGAGGCTTGGATGGGATTTTCTAAAAGGTTTGTTTGATTTTGATGAAGTTCAAACAACTTGGTAATATCTCAGTAGGAATCTGGTTTCTGCAAAAAGAATGTTTGAGATATTTGTTGACTGTCTCAGGAATATAAGAAAAGCAATTTGGATGTTTCTTGAAGTTTCTGGCTTTTCTGAGAGTTTAAGGGATGAGATTTTAATGCAACAGCAATTTGGCTTTGATAAAATTGTTGCTTATCTTTTTGTTTGTTGTTGAAGTCCTATTTATAGGTATTCTTGGAGAAAGTGTCCGTTTGACACATGCACTGGCGCGTGTCTCTCACTTTCGCGAGTGAACAGCTTTTGTCCTTTTTCCTGAAAATCTGCTGCACGAAAGTTGGTGCTGCAGTCTGAGATAGTTGACAGTCAAATAGGGTGGCTTCTCCGTACGTCTGACATTGCTTATCATATTAAATGCTCTTATCAACATTTAATGCATTTGAAATTAATACCCGTTGGTATTTAATGCTTTGAGAATATTTGCATTAAACTCCTTCTGGACTTAGAAGTAAATTCCGGTGAAATCACTTCTGTCCCATAAGGTAACGCTTGATATAGCTGGCCAAAGTGGACGCTTGGAGACTGTATCTATCTTCTGAGATCAGGCGCTTGAGTCTTCGAACTTTACCACTGATAAACTCACTCAGAAATCATCAGACGCTCAGCCTAAGACTATTTTGCCTAACACTCTAAAGTAAGATAACAAAGGCCTAATAAATCTATTACAAGTCTAACGCTTCAAAGCCTATACAAGTTTTCTACAAAAAAATAAACTTACAACTTTTTTGGGGTCTAACAAAAACTTAATTGTCATCATCAAAACTTCTAACATGAAATTCCTAACAATTTCCCCCTTTTTGATGATGGCAATACTTACTCTTTTATAGTTCAAGAGTTAGATAGCCAAACGTAAAAGTTAGCTTTGATCAGTAGACGTTAGTTAAAGTTAGTTACGCTTCAACGAGATGTTTCAGCAAAAAAATGCATTTCATATTTATCGAGAATTACAAGCATTTTTACAGCTGAATATTTAAAGATATAAGAGACAAGAATATAGATAATGTAAAATCAGAAAGCTTTAATGACTTGGTCTAACTCTGTATCGCTTGGACATTTCAGCTCGGATAGCTTCAGTCAGATTGTCTTCCAAGATCATCATTGCTTCATGATCTTTGTTGATGATAAGCTTGTTTTCTTCTTGTTGTCTCTTTTTGAATACTTTAAAGTGATTATCCCAGTCAGTTGGGTCGATACCAATGTACCTTAGGCAGATTCGAAAAGCTTGGCTAAAATCAGTCATCTTCCTTTCTTCAGCTAAGATCTGTGGATCTGTAGGTTCTGAAATGGATGTTCTCTGAAGAGGAATGTCAAACTGTTCAAGCAGTGCTCTTGTAGGAATTGGTAGGTTTGGATATAACGCTCTAGGAGGTTCCCTTAGTGTACTACTGGGCGCTCCAGATGAACTTTGTTTCAGAGCAGTTATCCAAGACGGGAGATTAAGCGCAGACTGAGAAGGAGGCATTTGACGCTTAGCAGACGGAGGATCTTCAACTTTTGAACTGGACGCTTTCCGCTTTTCTCCTTTCTTCTTCTCTTCCCCCTTATTGCCATCATCAGATTTTAAGAAGTGGTTTGTGAGTACACTTACCTGATGAGCAATCTGAGATAAGGAATCTGTGATGTCATCCAGACGCTTGTCGAAGCGTTCCTGCATAACAAGAAGCTTAGCGCTGGTGGCGTCATTCACAGATATCTCAAGGGTTGCAAGGCGCTTTTCAAGTTCTTCTTTCATGGCAAGTTGGGTGGCGTGGGCAGCATCCTGCATTTCTTGAAAGTCTTGTTTGCACTCACCAACTGCCGCTTGAGCTGAACTACGCATATGAGCAATCTGAGCGCTCATTACGTGAGTTTCAATCTTTGCCAGGTCTTCCTTAATCCAATGGAGAGATTCTTCACTCTGAGTAGCTTGAGCGCTAATTGTCTCCAAAACAGATTTAAGCAGGGGACCGAAGGCTTGACTCTCATCTGATTGAACCACTTGAGGAGCTGGTCGCTTGAACCGTGATGAGTGTTTGAGAGAGTCAAAAGGAACTTGATAGGCTGGATCAAAAACAGTACCTCGAATATCCAGGGAAGTATCTTCAGCACTATCAATGGTAGCATGTTCAGGAGCGTCAGGAATACTGGTATCTGCAGATTTGGACGCTTCAGATGTCTCAGCAGGCGCTTCCTCAAGCGTTGACTCAGGCTGGCGAAAGTCAGTGAATTGAAAGTTCCAGCTTGCTGAGTCGGCATAAGAGGTGGATGTAGAATCCAAGAGTTCAATGAGTCTGGTCCTGGACATACAAGTACCGGAGATAAATGTGCGAAGAGGACTATCAATGGCCCTGATGTACATTGGACCAATGATATCCAGCACATGATCTGGGAAAACTTTGGACGGCGCTTGAGCGATGGAGAATAGTGAATCTGTGCAGTGAGTTCTGGAAAATCCAATCAAGCAATCTGAGGGAAGAGATGCAGGACGTCGATGTGTAGGCACACAGTCCGCATAGTACTCTTCAAGATACGGATAAATGGCTTGAGCGAGCTCTTGATTCCTTTCAAGCAGAGAAAGAACATACTCATAGTGATTGAGTACCTCACTGCGAATGGAGGGGAGCAGCGATATCCTTTGAATGAATTGATCACTGAGCCATTCCAAGATCTGAGATTGGCAGTGAAGATTTTATCAAAGAGAGATACGGGAGATAGAATCTTTACCATCAGATTGAAGTTTTCTTCACAGTGGCTTGGAGCAAGATTTAAGCACCGTTCACCAACTGTACCACTGGAAGACGCTTGAGCATTAAACCGAAGAGGGGTGATGGATAATCTCTGAAGTTCTTGACGTAGACATTGTTCTATTTGATGTCTAATAATTGGGAGCTTGAGAACAGGTCCGAGTCTTTGTTGACGCTTCAGGAGGCAATACTTGGCGAATTGACGCTTCTTGTCATGCATGCCTATGCCGAAAAGATGGGGAGCTTGGACTAACTCTGGGAAGGTGTATTTATGTCCCATGTACGCTTCAACCCAATTTACTTCATTTATACAGAAGTCTGTGCCAGCATTCACCATAGCACGAATACCTTCAAGATGAATATCTCTTATGGCTTCAAAGCGGTGCTTATCAGGCTGATAGTTGGCATTCCAGACGCTGTCAAAGTAAGCATCAGCTTCAGTCTGGAGCAGATCGGTCAACGATTCAAGGCGCTCACCAGCATGAATCCCTTTATTTTTCCATAGACAGAGAGGACGGACCGATGCAAGATTTTCAGGGCTGTGAGCCGTCTGTGGGAAATGTGTGTAACCTTCTCTGTTCAAGACTGACTCTGAGGGATTGAGAAAGCTAGGACGGAGAGGATCATACACACGAACAGTGTAATCCCTTAGCGCGAACCCAGTTGGTCTGCTGTGGCCATTGTCAAGATAGTAAGCCACATCCACGGCACATCTAGGAGGTCTGTCTCCTGGTCTGTCTAGAACGGTTGCTTTGATTGCGCTGTCAAAGTCAATCAGTCTTGCAGCGTCAGCTTCTGCAGCAATATATCTTTCTATATTATATCCTGCAGGAATGAAATCTTCGTCGAGCGCTGGGGGCATATAGTTAATTGAATGATCAATTGTCTTCAGCGGATCGAGTTGAAAGAAGTGACGAGGAGCTCTAACGTCTTCAGCAGCGTTCTGATCTGCTGAACGTGCCTCTGTTAAAGTAGCAGGTTCCTCAGGTTCAATTGCAGCTACTTGAGCGGCAACATCTTGAGCGATAGCTACAACTCCAGTCAGGTCCACATCCAACAGAACATCTGTGGACACTTCAGCAGCAGCTGGAACTATAGCCTGAGAACTAAGCTCAACAGTAGTTTCTGGAGCGCTTGGCTCAACAGCAGCATCTTGAGCGCTTGGCTCAACTACAACTTGAGCGCTTGGCTCAACGGCAACTTGAGCGCTTGGCTCAACAGCAACTTGAGCGCTTGGCTCAACAGCAACTTGAGCGCTTGGCTCAACTGTCTCAGGCTCTTCAGGAGTAGCTTGACGCTTGCTAGTCCTGGAACGCTTAAAGATTTTCTTAATGTTGACTCCTTCAACTAGTTTAGCCGGAGGAGCGGGAGGATCAACAGCTGGTTCTTCAAAGTCTATTTGCTTAATGATCCCTTCAAGCTTTCGTCTTTTGAGAGGCAACTTGTCCTCGGCATCTTCATCAGTTTCCTCATCAATCTTTTGAGAGGGGACGGCAATTTTAACTTTGGGTTTTCTGGGGGCTCTCTTCTTCGTTGCTGCTGGACGCTTCACAGCTTCCTCTGGCACTGGTCTCTCAGCCTTTTGAGCAAGCAGTTGGCGTTCTTCCAGTCGCTCAGATAGGGGTCTAGCCGCACCACTAACTTTTGGAGGATTGAACATATTGGTCAGAATCCTTTTTCCCAACAACTTGGACTTATTCAACGGAAGTCCAGACGAGTACACACAATTTGATTTAAACAAGATGTCACTCAGGATGAGTCCATAAGGCTTATTTGAAGCGCTTAGACTGTCCCGAAACCGTCCGAAGATGTACTCACTCCAGTTGATTTTGATGTTGAAGAGTATAGCAACCATCATCTGAAATTGGACAGGATTTACCTTATCAAAGGTTCCCACGCGGCATTCTATGATCTTGCTGCAGAAATCAGCCAATAACCGGTATTTGGACACCAGATCTTTCTTCTCGAAGTATTGAGTGTAAGGAACGTCGTCGTACGCACTCATGATTGCCCATGCTTCCTTAATTTGTTTTAACGTAACAGAATCCAGTGCCTCACCCTCATTAGGCAAATTGAAGTTCTTGGCAATGGTGGAAGCAGATAGGATGAATTCCTTTGGAGACTCCTTCTTGGAGAAGGGAATTTTACAAGAGATGGACTTCTTGTCCTCTGAAAGGGTAGCAGTCTTCCAGAAAGTTTCAACTTCAGTAGGAAACATATAAGAGTATTGGGTTAAGAAGGGTTTGAGCCCAGCTTGGACGACCATGTCCATTACGTCCGTCAGGTTGATCTGAGTTTGTTCATATAGGAATTTCCAGTCGACAACAAGACCTTCAGTTACCTTGATGGTAATTTCAGCAGAAGTAGATGATGATTTCTTTGGTGCCATTTTTTTTTTTGTTTAAAACGAAGAAGATGAACTGAGATTTTCTGTTGTATTGAGAGAGATAAAGAGAGATTTGCAGATATGCGTGAATAGAAAGTAAGTTACTTTTTCTGCAGAGTTTGTGTTTTAAATGACACAGTAAAGAGTTTTTGAAACTTGTGTTATGTAGTCTTAGTAGGATTTAAACACGTGTAATAACTGTTGAATCTTAGCCATAAATTTATTAACTGCGGACGCGAGTTTTGTGTAAAAGAGAGAAGTTACATTTGGTAATTCTCATATATAAAGATTTGACATCCGAGTTAAAGAAAAATTAACGTTTGGTATTTTCAGAGTGTAACACACGCGCATGTTTGTACACTGACACGTACACAAACACGTGCTATCTCTGAACCGTCATTTTTTAAAAAAATTTGAGTACCCGCCAGTTTGATGTGATAGAGGCGTGTGAGTAGATTACAAAATAGACCTTTGAGTCTACCCACGACCTTGAAAGAAGTTTGAAAAATTTTATGCATGGCTTGTAACGAAAATATTTTATAAATTTTTGATAGACTATTCAGCGCTTAGCTGATAAGATGGACGCTTGAAGTCAAAAGACTTTTCAATATTTTGAGCATTCAATATTTTATGCAAACATAGAGCTGAGCGTTGATGATTATGCATCTGAAATTTTTTTTTTTTATCATTGACGCTTACAGTTATGATCAAGTAAAAAATTTGTTTAAGAATATTGTGAGATATAACTTAAGTGGATTCCCCCTAAATTATATGCCTAATAAAATATGATGCTTCATGATCAAGCGTTTAAATCAATCATACCTAGTTCACTTCTTAAAGTGAGAAAACGTTGTTCATTGAGTGCTTTGGTGAAAATATCTGCCAGTTGTTTGTCAGTTCCAATGAAGTGCATGGAGATATCTTTCTTTTGAACGTGGTCACGAAGGAAATGGTATCTAATGTCAATGTGTTTGGTTCTTGAATGAAGAACAGGGTTTTGAGTCATGGCTAAAGCGCTTTGGTTATCACAATGAATGGGAGTTGGTCCTAAGATTGTTCCGTAATCTCTAAGTTGTTGCCTCATCCATAGAACTTGTGCACAACAACTTCCTGCAGCTACATACTCAGCTTCGGCTGTGGAGGTAGCTATGGATTGTTGTTTCTTGCTATGCCATGAAACTAACCTATCACCTAAGAATTGACAAGTACCACTAGTGCTTTTACGATCTATTTTGCAACCTGCAAAATCTGCATCTGAGTAACCGATTAGTTCAAAAGGAGAATCCCTGGGATACCATAAGCCCACATGTTGTGTGCCTTTTAGGTATTTAAGGATTTTCTTGGCAGCAGTCAAGTGTGACTCTTTAGGATCAGCTTGGAATCGTGCACACATACATACCGAAAACATAATATCAGGTCTACTGGCAGTGAGATAAAGAAGTGATCCTATGATACCTCTATAATTAGTGATATCAACTTTCTTTCCACTTTCATCTTTATCTAACTTAAGCGTTTGGCTCATTGGAATTTTTGAATATGATGCATTTTCCATACCAAATTTCTTAATCATATCTCGTGTATATTTAGCTTGGTTGATAAATATGCCATTAGGGAGTTGTTTAACTTGTAGTCCTAAGAAGAAGGTTAATTCACCCATCATGCTCATTTCAAATTGTTCTTGCATCATTTTCGAAAATTTCTCACACAGACGCTTATTAGTAGAACCAAATATAATGTCATCAACGTAAATTTGAACTAAGAGAATATCTTCATCATTGGTAATTTTAAATAACGTTGTGTCAACGCTGCCTTTTGAAAAACCTTTACCAATAAGAAAGATAGAGAGAGTGTCATACCATGCTCGAGGTGCTTGCTTAAGCCCATAAAGTGCTTTTTCGAGCTTGTAAACCATACCCTTACCATGATTGTTGATGAATCCTGGAGGTTGCTCCACATACACTTCTTCTTGGAGTTTACCATTCAGGAAGGCACTCTTTACGTCCATTTGAAATACTGTAAACTTGTTAAACGCTGCGTACGCTAGAAACATGCGGATTGCTTCAAGACGAGCAACAGGAGCGTAAGTCTCATCAAAGTCAATGCCCTCCTCTTGGCAGTATCCTTGAGCTACGAGTCTGGCCTTGTTTCTTACAACAATGCCGTCCTCATCCATCTTGTTTCTATATACCCATCTAGTTCCAATAACTCCTTGATGAGTTGGTCTTGGTACTAGCATCCAAACTTTATTTCGCTCAAACTGATTGAGCTCTTCTTGCATAGCTTCAATCCAACTTGGATCACTTAACGCTTCATCCACTTTCTTAGGTTCCATTTGAGATAGAAAGCTTGCGAACATAGCCTCATTAAATGTAGCGGCTCTAGTTCTAACTGGTGCTTCAATATCTCCAATGATTTGCTCAGGTGGATGGTCACGTAACCATAGTCTATCTGTTTGGAAGGGGTTTTGAGAATGAACAGGCGCTTGAGAATCATTCGCTTGACCATTCTCCTGCGTTGGCGCTTCAAGTTCATGATTCCTTCTTTGCACTTGATGATCATTCTTTTCATGATCATCCGTGTTTCTTACATGATAATTTAGATTGATTTCACGAGTATTCTTAGGAGGAGGCACTGAGATCTCATCATCATCGTCAGTATCTTCATCAATAGTAATTTTGGACGCTTGATGACATAGATCTTCAACTCCTACATCATTTATACTTACCTTACTCGGCTCTTGGTTAGCATCATCAAACACAACATGAATAGATTCCTCAACCTTCGATTTGATCTTATTGAGAATGCGAAAATTCTTTCCATTTTTGGCGTAGCCTAGAAAGATTCCTTCATCCGCTTTAGGATCAAAAGTCTTTAGGCTTTGGGATCCATTATTATGAATAAAACATTTAGAACCAAAGACGTGAAAGTATGAAATATTTGGCTTACGTCCCTTCCACAGTTCATATGGAGTTTTTCCATGCTGTTTGTTGATCATGCATCGATTTTGAGTGTAACAAGCAGTGTTGATCGCTTCGGCCCAAAATCTAGGAGCAAGCTTAGATTCAGCTAACATAGTCCTAGCGGCTTCCTTAAGCGTTCGGTTCCGGCGCTCAGCAACACCATTTTGTTGGGGAGTTCTGGGAGCTGAATACTCATGATGTATTCCATTTTCTGCACAAAACTTCTCAACAACCTTGTTAGTAAACTCAGTACCGTGATCGCTTCTTATTCTTGCAACCTTAAGATTTTTCAATGTTTGAAGTTGCCGAATAAGCGCTGTTAACTTGTCACATGTTTCATCTTTGGATGAAAGAAATTCCACCCAAGTAAATCTAGAGAAATCGTCTACTACCACTAAAGTATACTTTTTACCGCTTACACTGATTGTTTGAACAGGTCCAAACAAATCCATGTGAAGTAGTTCAAGTATTCTAGAAGTAGATAGATGAGGTTTTCTCTTGAAAGATGATTTAACTTGTTTACCCATTTGACAAGCGTCACAGAGGCGATCCTTATGAAATGGTCCATTTGGCAATCCCTCTACAAGATTTTGACTTATAAGCTGAGAGATTGTCTTAAAGTTGAGGTGATTCATTTTTCTATGCCATAACCAACCCATTTTAGATTCATTTTTAGCAACAAAGCATGTTGGGTTGTTATCAAGTGTTGAACCCCAATCTACCAAATATACATTGTTATTCCTTTTTCCTTTTAGTTTAGTAGATTTAGTCTTAGCGTCGTTTATATAGCAATAGTCACTTGAGAATATGACTTCAAAGCCTTTATCGCAGAATTGACTTATGCTTAATAAATTGTGCTTTAGACCCTCAACAAAATAAACATCACTTATCATGATGTTCCCCCTATGCACAGTACCTATACCTTTGGTTTTACCTTTGGAGTTATCACCAAATACAACCTGAGGACCATTGGCAGCTTGATAGTTGATCAAAAGATCTTTGGAACCTGTCATGTGCCTTGACGATCCACTATCAAAATACCAAACAGATGTATTGACTTTAGCTCTAGGTACCTGCAATCAAAAGGGAAGTTCTATTTCTGTTTAGGTACCCATTGTTGCTTGGGTCCTTCAACATTAGTATCCTTGTTAGTGTTAATTAGAACTTTAGGAACCCAAATTTGCCTTGTCTTCATAGTAGGAATATTGGCCTTTTTGGGTTTCACCTTGTGCTGTGTGTAATTTTTGGATGTATAATAATATCCACGATTATAATAATAGTCATAATCATAATTATCATAGTATCGATAATATGATCTTGACTGTTTTGGATATCGACGCTGGTATTTCCTTGGCTCTGGCTTGAGTTGCACGTTTGGTGCTAGACGCTTAGCGCTTGATTCACAGTGACTAGATTTATCCTTAGCTTTTTGAGCGTTTGGATGAGTCTGTCTTTGTGGATCATTTGCTTTAGCCTTACCCTTGTCTGAGTTAGTTTTGACTTTCTCATTTGGCCTCTTACCATTGTCCCTTGGTTCATTTTGAGTTTGACCTTGTGAACTTTCTTAACAAAGAAAACACCCTTTCCTTTGTTGTTTGCCGTAACATTAGGTTTGTTTGGTTGTTTACCGAATTCATTGCATCCTAAACCGGTCTTTTCTCCAAACAACCTTGTTATTTCAGTCACATTGTCGAGCTTTCTGGATGCTTTGGACAACGATGAGATGAGCTGTTCTGACTTGGCAAGTCTAGCCATCAGATCAGCTTCTCTCTTGACTATTATATCAATATCACCTCTCAATTGAATAACTTCACTCTCAAGCGATTGGTTTTTCTCAATGCACTGTTGCTGAATTTGCAACTCTGCTCTGAGCGTTACTTTATCGTTTTTGAGTGATGAAATAATAGCGAGATCATTTTGATATATTTTGGCAGCTTCTTGACATTCATTGTAATATTCTTTGACTTTGTCAAGTAATTCATCATAAGAAAGAGGAATTGATAATTCATTGATTACCTCAGGGGACGCTTCATCATCTCTGGCCATGAGACATATGAGCGCTGAGTCATCTATCGGCTCATCATCATCACTACTTTCGTCTGATGATTCTAAATCTTCAGGTGCTGATGCTGGTTCTGATTCCGCAAGCAAACCTTGTTGTCGAAGGTTGCTCCTGAATTGGTTTCTATCCAAGTAATCCTGCCTTGAGGGCTTGGATACATTTGGATAGGGACAATTTACCTGGTAGTGCCCCGGTTTCCTGCAATTATAACAAAGATTGGTTTTCATTTTTTGTTCACTTGTTAGCCTTGCAGTGTGTGGTTTAGAAACCACTGGAGCTGGAAGATTTTGAGTAGACGCTTGATATTGAGTAGGCGCTTGAGGTAAAGGAACAGAATATTGAGGCGCTTGAAACTGTTGTTGTATGGGAGAAGGCGCTTGATATGAACTTTGTCCTTGATTATTAGGACCTTTTCCTTTCTTTTCATATCTCAAGAACTTCCTGAATCTATTCAGCAAAGCCAACTCTTCTTCCTCATTAATGTCCGAATTCTTTCCTTTGTTACCCGATTTGCCTTTGATTGATGCAATGAGAGCTCCAGATTCAATCACTGGATTACTCACAATGTCACTAGCAGAGTTCAACTCGAACTCAAAAGCTTTTATCTCTGAAAAGGCGTCTTCTGGAGTTAGGAGATCCAGCATGTTTGATTCTCTCATAGCTGTTGTCTTCATCAAGAATTTACTTGGTAGACTTCTAAAGATCTTAACCACCATTTCTCGATTCTGTAAGTCCATTCCCAATGACGTAAGTTCTGTAACAAGAGCTGTGAATCTTATATCCAATTGCTCTAGTGTTTCATTGGGTAGCATCTTAAATCCGTTAAACTTTTCCTTAGCAATGGAAAGTTTGTTTTCTTTGATTTGAGCTGAACCACCACAGATTGTAGCCAGCTTATCCCATATTTCTTTAGTCGTTTTGCAAGATTTGATTTTATTGAATAAGTTATCATTATCACCAATAGCCGTATACAGAGCGTTGCGACCAACATTGTCCAAGTTAGCTCTTCGACGCTCATCTGGAGACCATTCTTGTTTTGGTTTTTCAACGTAACCATCAGGGGTTTCTTCTGTGGCTCCAGGCGCTCTTGTGATAACTTTGTATATTTTGATTGGCCCATCTGAAATAATATCGCACATGTCATCATCGCATGAACATAAATACGTAAATGCTTTGACTTTCCATGTGTCAAAATTTGATTCTGTCAATTTGGGAACTTTAGCAAATGCCATATCTAAGCTTTAAAAAAAAGCAACTAGATTTTGAAAGAAAAAGATCTAAACAAGCAGTTATGCTTGGAAATTTTAAAAATTTCAAAATTAACCGCTCTGATACCACTTGTTGGTCCCAAGTGGCATACGAAAGGGTCTAGAAGGGGGGGGGGTTGAATAGACCCTTTAAGTCTTTTTCGACTTAAAAAAGGATTTCGTATTAAACGTATTTGGACGCTTGAAATGATAGGCGCTTGAAGAGTGTGACGCTTCACCTTAGCGTTCACATAAGATATTTGAGACTTTGTGAAGCGTCTAATGAAGACTGTTTTATAAAGTTAACTTAGACTTCAGGAATTGAATACTTTGACCTTGTAGGTTAAGCGTTCAGTTCTTTTAATCAGGGTTAGCACAGCGGAATGATTTTGGAGTCTTCTCTTTGAAAGTTTTAGCGTCACAAGATGTTTCTTAGGTGCTTAGCTTTTGATTGTGTTTTACTTATGCAGTGATATGATAGATGAATGAAATGACTGAAAAGTAAATAACACAATATTTGTAAGGTTCGTTGGGTGGTGTAATCCCAACTACGTCCTTCTTCTCCTTTGCACTTGGAGGCAATCCACTAAAATGATTCTCAAAGAATCACACAGAATCTTCTACAAATTAGGGAGAGATGGATGTCGATGACTTGAGCTCCTTGATCACACAGATTTCTGCTTCAAATCACTTCAACCCTCTTGCTTCTTTCACCCAGAAATGATGCAAGTATCCAACTTCGACTTCACACAGATCGCGAGGCTTGGATGGGATTTTCTAAAAGGTTTGTTTGATTTTGATGAAGTTCAAACAACTTGGTAATATCTCAGTAGGAATCTGGTTTCTGCAAAAAGAATGTTTGAGATATTTGTTGACTGTCTCAGGAATATAAGAAAAGCAATTTGGATGTTTCTTGAAGTTTCTGGCTTTTCTGAGAGTTTAAGGGATGAGATTTTAATGCAACAGCAATTTGGCTTTGATAAAATTGTTGCTTATCTTTTTGTTTGTTGTTGAAGTCCTATTTATAGGTATTCTTGGAGAAAGTGTCCGTTTGACACATGCACTGGCGCGTGTCTCTCACTTTTCGCGAGTGAACAGCTTTTGTCCTTTTTCCTGAAAATCTGCTGCACGAAAGTTGGTGCTGCAGTCTGAGATAGTTGACAGTCAAATAGGGTGGCTTCTCCGTACGTCTGACATTGCTTATCATATTAAATGCTCTTATCAACATTTAATGCATTTGAAATTAATACCCGTTGGTATTTAATGCTTTGAGAATATTTGCATTAAACTCCTTCTGGACTTAGAAGTAAATTCCGGTGAAATCACTTCTGTCCCATAAGGTAACGCTTGATATAGCTGTCCAAAGTGGACGCTTGGAGACTGTATCTATCTTCTGAGATCAGGCGCTTGAGTCTTCGAACTTTACCACTGATAAACTCACTCAGAAATCATCAGACGCTCAGCCTAAGACTATTTTGCCTAACACTCTAAAGTAAGATAACAAGGCCTAATAAATCTATTACAAGTCTAACGCTTCAAAGCCTATACAAGTTTTCTACAAAAAAATAAACTTACAACTTTTTTGGGGTCTAACAAAAACTTAATTGTCATCATCAAAACTTCTAACATGAAATTCCTAACAGACATGCCATTAGTCCGTGTGTACTCCACCCAAACACCATTCATTAGCAGGGAAATCACTGATTATCCACAAAAGTGCCGCTCGCATTTGAAAGTTTTCCTTCTTGCACACATCATAAGTTTGGATTCCAACTTCCTACAACATCTTAAGCTCATCTATTAGAGGACACAAGAAGACATCTGATGCACGTGGGATTTACACCAATAAATTTATATAATACTTACGAGAAATTGAGTATAAAATCTATATAATAATCAAGAGTAAAAGTTATCGAATGTAAAGTTGTTTATTAATCATCCAAAATGAATATTTATACAAGTTAGATGACTTCTATACAAATATGGTAACTGAAATCCGACAGATTTCCTTCCTGGTCTGCTTATGGTAACCAGGACTATTTTTGGAAGCTTTGGGTGTCCTGAAATCGTGCTGGGCACGTCTAATCCAGGTCCATATTTAGCCACTTCTGATCTTCCTGCTCTGGTAAGTATTTGACCAATTCTTATTAAATAATTCCTAATGGGATATTTGATTGGATATTATCTTCTAATTGATCTTCTTCCTTTTAGGGCTCCAGTTAGGTTTCATTTTAGCTAATGGACGGGGCCGAAATATAACCTCATGGGCCGACTTATTATAATTAAATAAGAAAAGATATATATATATATATATATATGTATTATTCTTTGGGCTTATCAGCTTTGCCCAATGGATGATATCTACTCACATGAATAGTTCCCCCAACTCTAAGGTTTGACTGTCAAACTAAAAGAGTTGTGAAAAATCGATTATGGAAGCTAAGTTGTTAGTTAAAACTCCTCCTAAATTCCTACTGAATAGTCAAGCTAAAAGAAATCATGATCTTTTTCCTGCATAGCATGCTGAAAGAATTGTTTCGTACTGGCTTGTTTGAAAAGCACTTATTTGAGAAAACCCTAACTGTGACATCACTGATGAGCTTGAGACGTTTGGGCTTCCCCAGGGTCATGAATTTGCAGTCTTTCCTCCTAGATCCTCGCGCCATCATCATGGCAGTTACCCCCCTCGCTACCATAACTACTCCTAGATTTTTGTGGATATGCACCACGTGTACGGTCACAAAGTGATCCCGCCAAAAGGAAATTTCTTTTTTTCTTCCTTAACTGTTATTTCAAAATAAAAAAAAAATCCTTCTCTTGCATTTTTATCCGATCCTTATTACCTTATTTCCATCATCTTCTCCTTAAAATCGTCTTCCAACTCCCCCCTTTTTCCTCCATCTCCAATCATTGGGGTAGTTATTACTCCAAGATCCACGTTGTTTGCCTTTTGCCTTTAGGTATTTATTTTTTTTCCTTTGCTCTGTATTTTTATTTGTATTTTGTGTGTTGTTTAAACAATTTGTCATTGTTCTCCCTGTTCCTCATAGTAAATCAAAGAAATGTCACACGTTTCTAACCCTAATCCTATCTTCTCTGATGATAATGTTCAAATAATCCATCCTAAAATCATGGCTTTAGATAACCCCCTCCCTCCTCTCGGAGGAGGTGCTGGAAATCCTTCTAATGCTCTGGTGGCAGTGCCACCTACAAATGATAATAATCCACCGTCCCCTCCTATTTCCACAGGCGAATCCTTCAGTGCTCATCAACCAGGTGGAACCATAAATTTGGATTTCTCCTTTTCTACTCTTTCAAACAATCCCATATTTCTGGTTTTTTCTCTCTCTTAGCCCAACCAATCACAGAAAGGCATCCTCCTTAAAGTCCTCTCGAAAATCCCTCTTGAAATTCTTCTAGAAGATTTCAACCAGCCCGATCCGGATGCATTAGATGAAACGGCTGAAGAAATTATAAGTAACTTAGGAAATTTCTTGATAGGTGTTTTGATAATGACAATTAGGATTTTATGTTAGATCCCAAACTATGTAAGTTTGATTTTATTAGAAATCATGTATAGGCTTTGAGCGTTAGATTTGTAATAGGATTTATTTATTTTCATTTTAGTTTGTTAGGCTAAGTAGTCTTAGACTAAGCGTCTGCCAGTTTCTGAGTGAGCTTATCAGTAGTTAGGTCTGAAGATTCGAGCATCTGAAGACTGAATGAAGATGAAGTTTTACAAGCGTCTAAGCATTGATTGAGGACAGAAATCATTCAATAGTGATTGAGCGTCTGTCAATGACCAAATGTCACTTGAATTTATTTATAAGTCCAAACGGAGTTTTCATGCAAATATTCTCAGATCATTAATTGCCAACAGACATTTATTTCAAATGCATTAAATGCTGATAAGAGCATTAAATGTGATAAGCATTCCAGGACGTGCGGAGATGCCACCCCATTGGATTGTCAACTTTTCGGAGACTGCCGCACCAACTTTTTGAAGCAGGATTTCAGCAAAAAATGACAAAAGTTGTTCACTTGCGAAAGTGAGAGACACGCGGTTGTGCATGTGTCAAACAGACACTTTTTCCAAGAGAGTCTATAAATAGGACTTCAACAACAAGCCAAAACACGGTACAAGCTTACAAGTCAAAATTCTATTGCATTGAAGTCTTAATCCTTAAACTCTCAGAAAAGCCAGAATATTCAACCAAACATTCTCTTTGTTTTTCTTCAATTCCTGAGACAGACAACAATATCTTAAACCTCTTCATAGAAGAATCTTACGTTACTTCTCAAAGTGAGAAAGCGTTGTTCGTTGAGCGCTTTGGTGAAGATATATGCCAATTGTTTGTTAGTTCCAATGAAGTGCATGAAGCTATCTTTCTTTTGAACATGGTCACGCAAGAAATGGTATCGAATGCCAATGTGTTTAGTTCTAGAATGAATGACAGAATTTTGGGTATCGAAAGCGCCTTGATTATCACAATGGATTGGGGTAGGACCTAGGATTGTTCCATAATCTCTAAATTGTTGCCTCATCTAAACGATTTGTGCACAACAGCTCCCAGCGGCTACGTACTCTGCTTCAGCGGTAGAAGTCGCTAGGATTGTTGTTTCTTACTATGCCACGAAATTAGTCTATCACCTAGAAATTGACATGTACCACTAGTACTCTTTCTATCTATTTTGCATCCTGCAAAATCTGCGTCTGAATAACCAATTAGTTCAAAAGGAGAGTCCCTTGGATACCATAAGCCCAGATTTTGTGTGCCTTTTAGGTTTTTAAGGATTCTCTTGGTAGCATTTAAGTGAGATTCTCTTGGATCAGCTTGAAAGCGTGCACACATGCATACCGAAAACATAATATCGGGTCTACTAGCGGTAAGATAAAGAAGTGATCCAATGATACCTCTATATTTAGTGATATCAATTTTCTTCCCATTTTCATCTTTATCTATCTTAAGCGTTTGGCTCATTGGAATTTTTGAAGATGATGCATTTTCCATACCAAGTTTCTTAATCATATCTCTTGTATATTTAGCTTGGTTTATAAATATTCCATTAGGGAGCTGTTTAACTTGTAATCCTAAGAAGAAAGTTAATTCACCCATCATGCTCATTTCAAATTGATATTGCATCATTTTCGAAAATTTCTCACATAATCGCTTATTAGTAGAACCAACTATAATATCATCAACATAAATTTGGACTAAGAGAATATCTTCATTATGGTTAATTTTAAATAACGTTGTATCAATGCTGTCTTTTGAAAAGCCTTTACCTATAAGGAAGATAGAGAGAGTGTCATACCATGCTCTTGGTGCTTGTTTAAGGCCATAGAGGGCCTTATCCAATTTGTAGACCATACTTTTGCCATGGTTGTTGATGAATCCTGGAGGTTGCTCCACATAGACTTCTTCTTGGAGTTTACCATTCAGGAATGCACTCTTCAAGTCCATTTGGTACACTGTGAACTTGTTGAATGCGGCAAACGCTAGGAACATCCTAATCGCTTCAAGACGGGCTATTGAGGCATATGTATCATCAAAATCAATACCCTCTTCTTGGCAATAACCCTAAGCGACTAATCTGGCTTTGTTTCTTATAACAATGCCATCTTCATCCATCTTGTTCCTTAAAACCTATCTAGTTCCAATAACTCCTTGGTGAGTTGGTCTTGGTACTAGCGTCCAAACTTTGCTTCTCTCAAATTGGTTGAGCTCTTCTTGCATTGCTTCTACCCAACTTGAATCACTGAGCGCTTCATCCACTTTCTTTGGTTCCATTTGAGATAAGAAACTTGCGAACATGGCCTCATTGATTGTAGCAGACCTAGTTCTGACAGGTGCTTCAATATCTCCAATTACTAGCTCTGGTGGATGATCTCTAAGCTATTTACGGTCTGGTTGGAACGGGTTGAGAGACTCTTGATTATCAATCGCTTGATTCTCATTTGTCACTGGTGCAGTCGCTACATCATTCACAGTTCTAATTTGCTCTTGATGATCATTCTCTTCATGATCATCAGCGATTCTGATACTATCATCATTTGTAACCTCACGAGTAACTTTAGGAATAGGCACAAAAATCTCATCATCCTCATCATCATCACTATCATCACAAAGATTGATTTGTGACACTTGATGGGCAAGATCTTCAATTCCTACATCATCAGGATTAACCTTACTCGGTTCTTGGTTGGCATCATCAAACACAACATGAATGGATTTTTCAACCTTCGATTTGATCTTATTTAGGATGCGAAAACTCTTTCCATTTTTGGCATAGCCTAGAAAGATTCCCTCATCCCCTTTAGGATCAAATGTCTTTAGGCTTTGGGATCCATTGTCATGAATGAAACATTTTGAACTAAATAAATGAAAATATGAAATTTTAGGCTTACGTCCCTTCCACAACTCATATGGAGTCTTCTCATGTTGCTTGTTGATCATATACCGGTTCTGAGTGTAGCAAGCGGTATTGATAGCTTAGGCCCAAAACCTTTAAGGCAGCTTAGACTCTGCAAGCATCGTCCTAGCGGCTTCTTTAAGAGTTCTATTCTGTCGCTCGGCTACTCCATTCTGTTGAGGTATTCTTGGAGCAGAATACTCATGAAGTATTCCAAGATCTATACAAAACTTCTCAACAAATTGGTTAGTAAATTCAGTTCCTCTATCGCTTCTAATTCTTATCACCTTTGAATCTTTATAAGTTTGCAATTGACGAATTACCGATGTGAGCTTGACACTAGTTTCATCTTTGGTCGCTAGAAATTCTACCCATGTATAGCAAGAGAAATCATCAACTATTACTAGCGAGTACTTTTTACCACTAACACTCATGATTTGAATAGGACCAAACAAATCTAGATGCAATAGTTCAAGAACTCTGGAAGTAGATAGGCATGGTTTCTTCTTAAAAGATGATTTAACTTGTTTACCCATTTAACATGCATCACATAAGCGATTCTTTTGAAAGGAACCCTTAGGTAATCTCTCTACTAGATTTAGCGATATTAACTGAGAGATTGCCTTAAAGTTGAGGTGATTCATTTTTCTATGCCATAACCAACCCAATTCATTTTGATTTCTAGCAACAAAGCATGTGGGGTTGTTATCAATTGTAGAATCCCAATCCACTAAATATACATTGTTTGTTCTTTTTCCTCTTAATTTAGTAGACTTAGTCTTAGCGTCGTTAACATAGCAGTAGTCACTTGAAAATTTTACTTTAAAGCCTTTATCACAAAATTGACTAATTCTTAACAAATTATGCTTAAGACCCTCAACATAATATACATCACTAATCATGATGTTCCCCCTATGCATGATACCTATACCTTTGGTTTTACCTTTGGAGTTGTCATCGAATATAACTTGAGGACCATTGGTTGCACGATAGTTGACCAAGAGATCTTTTGATCCAGTCATATGCCTTGATGACCCACTATCGAAGTACCAAACTGAAGTATCGGTGTTGGCTCTAAGTACCTGCATTCAAGGATAGTTCTAATTCTTCTTAGGTACCCATGTTGTCTTGGGTCCTTCATGGCTAGTAGCTTTGGCTTGAATTAAAACTTTAGGAACCTATATTTGCCTAGTCTTCATTGTAGGAATATTGGCCTTCTTGGGTTTCACATTGTGTTTTGTGTGCTTTTTGGGTGTATAATAAGATCCTCGATTATAATAATAATCATAATCATAGTCATAATTATCTTAGTAGCGATAGTATGATCTAGACTGCCTTAGATATTGATGATGGCTTAGGAGTCGCTTTCGGCGATTGACGCTTAGCGTTTGATTTACTTGTAGATGGTTTATCCTTAGCCTTTTGAGCGTTTGGATGAACCTTCTCATTTGGCCTCTTACCATTGTCGCTTGGTTCATTTACTGTTTGACTTTGTGAACCTTTCTCAACAAAGAAAACACCCTTTCCTTTGTTGTTCGCCGTAACCTTAGACGCTTTCGATTTTTGACCAAATTTATCACACCCTAAACCGGTCCTTTCACCAAAAAGTCTGGTTACATTAGTCACATTATCTAGGTTTCTTGATGCTTTGGATAATGATGAGACGAGCTGCTCTGATTTGGAAAGTCTAGTGATCAGATCAGTTTCTCTCTTGACTATTATATCAAGATCGCTTTTCAATTGAGTAATCTCACTCTCAAGCGATTGGTTATTTTCAATGCATTTTTGTTGAACTTGCAACTCTGTTTTGAGCGTTACTTTATCACTTTTGAGCAATGAAATAATAGCGAAGTGATTTTGATATATTTTGGCAGCATCTTGACAATCTTTATAATATTCATTAACTTTGTCAAGTAATTCATCATATGAAAGATGAAGAGATAATTCAGTGGTTACCTATGGTAGCGAATTGTCAGACGCTTCATCATCTCTTTCCATAAGACAAATCAACGCTGCGTCGCTTGTTGGCTCATCATCACTACTTTCATCTGATGATTCCAGATCCTCTTCAGGTACGGAGAATGGTTCAGATTCCGCTAGCAAACCTTGTTGGTGAAGGTTGCTCCTGAATTGGTTTCTATCCGTATAGTCTTGCCTTGTGGGTTTAGACACATTTGGATAAGAGCAATTTACTTGGTAGTGCCCTGGTTTCCTGCAATTATAACACAAATTAGTTTTTATTTTCTGTTCAGTGGTTAATCGCTTGGAAATGACTGGCGCTGAGAGATTCTGAGTAGGAGTTGTAGGTGCTTGATAAGGAACTGGCGCTATTGGTTGAGGTACAGAATATATTGGCGCTTGATACTGAGGCGCTGGTGCTGGGGAAGGAGTTTGAAATGAAGTTTGTCCAACAGGATTTCTCTTTTCATATCTTAGAAATTTCTTGAATTTCTTGACCAATAAAGCCATCTCTTTTTCTTCATTTGATTCTCTCACTTTCACCTCACTAATCGCTTTACCCTTGCTTTTGGTGGTAGTGATTCATGTTCCTGATTCAGTCGATGTGTCGCTGACTTCACCTAATTCAAACTCAAATGCCTTTAATTCTGAAAACACATGTTCTGGAGTAAGAGTCTCCAAAGTCTTTGATTCTCTCATAGCAACAGTCTTAATCAAATACTTGCTTGGAAGACTTCTGAAAATCTTATTAACCATTTCTTTGTTGGTCAATTCTATATCTAATGACGCTAACTCTGTGATGAGCAAAGTGAACCTTGCGTCCAATTGTTCTAGCGTCTCATTGGTCTGCATCTTGAAATGCTTGAATCTTTGCATGGCTAGGAGAGCTTATTCTCCTTCATTTGTGCTGAGCCTTCACACACAATAGCCAACTTATCTCATATTTTTTTGGAAGTTTTACATTGCTTGATCTTGTTGAACAATACATCATTGTCTCCTAACGTTGAGTAAAGTGCACTTCGTCTAACATTATCTAGATTTGCTCTTTTTCGATCATCTGGAGTCCATTCGAACTTGGGTTTCTCGACATATCCATCTGGAGTGGCTTCATCAGCTCTAAGTGCTCGAGTTATTACTTTCATGATCTTAATGGGGCCATCTGAAATTACATCACACATTTCATTATCGCAAGAACATAAATATGTGAATGTTCTAAGTTTCCAAGAATCATAGTTTGACTCTACCAACTTAGGCATTTTGTTAAAAACCATAAGGAGATGTTTTGAGAGAGAGAGATTTAAAGCGACTAAGTTTTAGTAAAATGGATCTAAACAAGCAATTACGCTCGGAAACGCTTAGGTTTCTACTTCAACCGCTCTGATACCACTTGGTGGTCCCAAGTGGCATACGAAAGGGTCTAGAAGGGGGGGGGTTGAATAGACCCTGAAGCCTTTTTCGACTTCAAAAAAATTCGTATCACTTTTAAAGATTAGAACGCTTAAGAAGCTGAGCACTTGGGTCAGGCGCTTCAGTAAAGATAACTTAGACTTAGTGATTTCAGCAATTTACCAAAGTAGGGTAATGCTTAGATCACTTAATCATGGTTAGCACAGCGGAAATGATTTTAAAGCTTTAGCGTTCGTTTTGGTTAAATAGTCACTTAGCAGATTTAGCTTGTCTTTTTTAGAATAGATAAAACGATATGAAACTAGACAATAATGAAAGCAAATGACAATATATATAAGGTTCACTGGGTGATGTAATCCCAGCTACGTCTTTCTTCTCCTTTTTCACTTGGAGGGAATTTACTAAGATGATTATCAAAGAATCACACAAAATCTTCTACAAGATAGTAAATAGGTAAAAATGATATCGGGCTCCTTGATCACACAGATTTCAGCACCAATGAAGATCTTCTTCTACAAGCTTCTCTCACTCAGAAATACTGCCTGTAAGGGTTTTTCATCAACAAATTTCTTACTCAGATGAAAGGTTGAGGGTTTTATCACAAAGGTTTGTTTGTTTTTGGAAAGATCAAACAACTTGGAATATCTCAGTAAGAGTTTAGGTTTCTTCTTTTGAAGATGTTTGAGATATTTGTGACTGTAAGGAATGTAAGTAAAAAGCTTGAAAGATTTTGGCTATGGAGTTTCTAAGCTTTTTCTTCAGCAAATTTTTTCTTGTGCATGTACGTATATCTCTATCTCTGTGTCTCTTTTTAGGGTTTGCTGGAATGAGGTATTTATAGGCAATTCTTGGGATTATGTCCGTTGGACACATGTGAGAGCGTGCCTTTCACGCGGCGCGTGATTATACCTTTTCTCTGACATTCCTGAAAATTTTGCTGGTTCCGATTGGACGAGAGCAGCTATAAACTCTGAAATTCTGACAGTCTAGTCAAAAGGTGGCTTGTCCACAAGTCATATTGGCTTATCAGGCATTTAATGCATTTGAATTTATTTCCCGTTTGAAATAAATGTCCGTTGGATGATTGCATTTAGGTCCTTCATGACTTGAAAAATAATTTCAAGTGAATCTGATTCTGATCGCTAGAGTGCTTTGAGCATTAAGATTGGGAAGTGTTTTAACTGCAATAAGAAGGGATACTGGAAAGATCAATGACCTGAGCCTCCTCGTGAGCGCACTAAAGGTACATTTGTTGTAAAGTTAACTCGTTAGTTAACTGTGCTTCTTGAGTGTTATGACACTGTTAAAATACTCACTTATGCAATGGATTGCAAATGGTGGGAGGAAGCAGGAAACAAACAAATGAGGTCATGGTCCTGAAGATGCCAAGGAGGCGTTTCTCATGGCTGAGGCTGAAGGACAAGAAATCATTTATTTGTCGTTTTTAAATTATGAGACAATGTTTTGAAAAATGTTTTTTATCATGTTTTTTGAATTAATGTTATGAATCATGTTTTACTCCACCTTGGTTTATGGGAGGAGATTTCAAGTTTTTATTAAAATGCATTTTGCAATTAATTCTTATGACATGCTATCTTCACAACATTTGACTCATATCGCACAACAAATGTATACATTGATCTAGTTGCCGAGGTAATAATCTTGGCAAGCGAATTAATCTATTAGACATGGAATAATGAGTGTAACCCTAAAATGGTCACATTAGATGTGACATGGAAACCACACACATCGAGGATGTGAAAAGAATTGCTTGTGTTAAGCAATCAGTGGGAGCGATTGGAGATAATAGACCCTCTTGTCTTGAGTTTACGAGTATCTTCGTGTTCATTACACTTGGAATGAAAAGGATCATTTCATAATATCCTATCTTCAAGGTGAAGGAGTTCTTTTATGAAAGAATGAGGATAGTAATGAAAACCAAGGACTCAATAAACATAAAACACCACTGGCAGTCGAAATGAATAAACTAGTAAACCTATGAACACAAGTTCCATATCCTTCGAGCCGACAAATGCTGACGGTGGATATGACGAAAGTTAAGAAATCTTGACAAGTAATGGAAGCCGGCCGAACAGCGTAAGTGCTTAAAGATCAATCTAATAATTGAATCTTTTCTAAACATAAGTTCTAAAAGTTAATAGATACACTACTGGCTTGTTAGTATCATATGTTGGTTACATGATTAACGTACATGTGATCATCATCTCAATTTTCCAAAATGGACTTGAAAAAGGAAAGGCGCCCCAATTGCACCAGATAACAATATGTGCAGGCCATTGGGTGCCCATAATCATTTTCTGTTCAAACACATAGATAATATGTTGACTGAGGTCAACATGGAAGAATTAAAAGGTAAATCTTCCTGTAAAGCACAGCCGAAAAGATAGATACAATTCTATGAGTTTAAATTGTTGTTGACTAATACATCTCATGTATATAGTCAAACCCCATATGATCCAATGGATTGGATTGGTGTTGTTCATTGGAAAACAACATAGAAAATTGGAACTAGAAGCTCCAGTCTTAAGACATGAACTTAAGTGATGATCGAGGATTTAGTTTAAGCCAAATAAGAAAGTAAAGGCTGAGGACATCTTTTGAGAAGAGACAGAGGCTAACTCTACCATTTAAGTCGCGCATAAGAATGCGGTGATAAAAGGTAGTTAGATAGGTGAACCTATGAGGTTCAGCCAATCGAATATCAAGTACATAAGTACTATGATTATTGATAAGGGTGTAAGCTCTTAAAAAAGAGCAGAGGTCTCACCAACTATCTAGACATACCTAGTGACAAAGTGAATAATCTAAGAGATTATTTGATCAGAGTCGACGTTCGAGTGGAACAAGTCAACTCGATGGAAACGTGGCAAACCCCTTTTCACCAAACCCTTGAATAGTAGTTGTGATCAATAGGTCATCTGGACGATGGACCTGTGTGGTAACAGTAGGCTCTTGGGCAAGTGGGAGATTGAAAGTGTTATGAGCCCAGCGAGCCATCTGTTAGCTTGAACATTAACACTATATAAGTCTTATCATTTAGATTATATCAAACCTATTACAAAATGCTTCTTTATTGTTATAATTAGTGATAGTATAGATAAAGATCCCATAGATTACATATGGTTAGGGGAGGCTGTCAGAGAAAACATATGGAATGCTCTCAAAGACCGCAATCCTAAATATTTTCCAAGTCATAGAGGCTGTGAGATGTGGGATATCACTAGCCTCGTCAAGACTTGTTCGTGTGTGTAACTCTCCCAAGATGTGAGATGTTCCATTGTCGATGGCTAGTATAGCCAATACATGCATGAAGATCCATACTATGGTATGGGATTGAACGACCCCACAAGGATTCCTCGTTGGTGCTGTCGAACTTGGAGTCTTTCGATTTTCGTAGTGTGAGATAATCATTAGACTTGAGATGTCATTGGAAAGGGTACTACCCACTCTGCTTTGATATGCACGTGCACTCCAAGAGAGTCATATGGCGTGTATGTTAGGTATAGTCTGGTAGTTACCGCGGAACAATTGACAGTCGGAGGGGATTCATCCAAGGTCACAAGTACCTGGTATTTCCTATGTTGTTGAGTGAAACTGAATGATCGAAAAGTCTTTGGCCAGAGCATTGTCTTATAAGAGGGATTGGTGATCCCTACTTAGAAGACCGGATCAAATCCCTACTTAGAAGACCGGATCATTAGTTGAACTAACATAGTCATGGTTTCTAAGGCTATTAGGGTTTTGACTATCGCCAAACCCTAGGTCTTAGATGGGAAAAAGTTGAAGGGATTCGAATCATACAAAGATCAAAATCTAGAGAGGTTTGCATTTTCATTGTTAACATCTAGGAAATCGTGGCGACGTTGCTAGACATCGAACCACGATCAATAGGTGCCTTGGGTTAATTGGAGAAATTAATCCAATGCCTAATTAATTATTATGAATAATTAATCTAGCCTTTGGAAGGATTTTTTGCTAGCTTGTTAATGAGCCTAAGGGGTCACACACAATACTTAGTGTAATACCTATTGTCTAATTAGTTCTTTGTGAATTAATGGATAGATTAATTAATTAGAATTAATTAATTGGGAAAATGAATAAATTAATTAAGTGGTCTTAATTAATAAAAGTCTTATAATTTAATATTAGAATATTAAATTGGGAAAGACTAATTAATTAATTAGTGGTCTAATTAATTAATATATGAAAGAGGAAATAAATATATATATATATATATATTTAACACACGCTAGGCGTGTATGTGTGTGATTTTGGTGGAGGATTCTATCTTGTTCACCAAGTCTATAGATATATATATATATTTGATATATCTATCCTATAATATGTTTGGTAGGATCTATTCTAATTAATTAGATAACTAATTGTTATGGAAAAATCTTATAATTATATATTAGGATAAATATTGTAGATATGAAAATATCTTATTTGATGACATATGATATATTTGATATGTATCAAATATGTGGAAGTATCTAATTTGTTGGAAAGTATCAAATTAATTAAGGAAGAGAAATAAGATGGAAGGAAACTAGAATAAAATATATATATATATATATATATGGTATATATACACGCCCATTTAGGCGTGTATTTATGAGTGTGTGAGTTTTCATATCTTTGTGGACTCTCACCCTATATATATATATATATATAGGATATGGATCAAATACATACCTTGACATTAGGTAAGATCTAAGACCCAATCTAGACATCTGATTCAATTTGATCCCAAGGTATGGGTTTATCTCATTTTTCGGATTATATAAATTGTTTTAATGCTGGCAGGGGCATTTTAGTAAGCAAAACGTAACAAACTCATGCTTCCCATAACAGATTCCTGATATTGCTCCCATAACAGATTCTGCTTCCCAATTTATTTTTATTTCTAATTATAATTCGATCTATTTACCGAAATTATCAATTTAATTACCAGAATCTGAAATCTCTTCATCATTCATCAATTCTACTTCCAAATTCATTTTTTTTTCGAATCGTAATTGCGAATTCTGCATTTTTTTCTGCATCATTCATCGTGAATTCTGCATTTTTTTCTTCAGTTTTTGTGTATATAACAGATATCATGCAACCAGTTTTTGTGTATATATTATACAGTACATTAATCATCAATATACAGTTTATTATATTTCATTATACAGTTCATATAACGTGATTATACAGTATGATATTAAATGCAATACAGAAAGTCAGTTTAATAATTATACAGTCCATATAACGTCAATATACAATAGATATAAGTGTGATATACAACAACACATACGCGTAGTTACAATTGATGCAAGTGATCATGCAACCAGTTTTTGTGTATATATTATACAGTACATTAATCATCAATATACAGTTTATTATATTTCATTATACAGTTCATATAACGTGATTATACAGTATAATATATATTACTTTGACACGAGAACATATAATATATAAATGCAAAACTGTGAATAACTTGATTATTTACATTCTGAGTATCATCAATCGGAAATCAATTTAAGCTAAACATGTTTAGAAAAAGGAGAGTGTTCTTTCATCTCACTCTGCAGTAGAGTCCATAGAACTATGCATCATGTTTCAAATAGCAAAAGGCAGAATAAATTACCCAACTAACCTCCATGTATCAATAAAAGGAAGAAAATGAATCAAATAAAGACAGAATCTGAATTAAATAAAACAAGACCATCTCACTGTTATTCAAAAACCAAAACGCAAAATAACAGATATCATGCAACCAGTTTTTGTGTATATATTATACAGTACATTAATCATCAATATAAAGTTTATTATATTTCATTATACATTCCATATAATGTGATTATACAGTATGATATTAAATGCAATCTCGATTTCCAGAAATTTTTTAGAGTTTCAGAATTTTTTTGTGATAATCGAACGAAATCTGAGGTTAATACGATTTTATAAATTGATTGCGTTAATCTTGGGCTGAGATTGTGATATTGAAGTGGAGATTTTCGTGGGTATCAGTTTTGAGAGATTGTAGGAGATCATGTGCCGTTATTTTTGGTAAATGGGTGATGTATAATTTTGCCATTTTGTCCATTATACCCCTAATCCATATTTTCCATTTTTTCCTGCCTGTTTTTTCCTTATTTTTTGGACTGTTGGATTTAATGTATCCAATGGTGTATATTGGGTCTTAGATCTTATTTAAGAGAAGGTATGTATTCGATCTTGACCCTATATATATATATATATATAGATGTATGTATTGATATTTTATTCATTATTAATCAAGTCAATATCATTATTCATTCTATACACAATTATGATTGTGAAAAATTCTCTCCGTCTTTTCTCTTCCATCTCTTTCACAATATTCTTCCAACTCATGTGTTGAGTACGAAGAACACCAAAATATATTTCTACCCCTTTCATAAGGCAAGATTCGATATTCTCCTTGCTAGCACTGGTGGAGATAATCGAGGTTGCAAGCTAAGGTGCAGATAAACTTAGAGGCGCAACACTTGGGGCGATAGGGCAAATCCATCCGGAGAGGTGTAGCAGGGAGTTGCTTAAAAAGACATTGCTGAATTTTGGTCTTCAAGAGGTAAACACGAGTAAACTAATCTCTAGGGTAGTTTTGAATCCGATGATACCATGTCTGTCTAGCCCTAATTTCGGGGATGCCGCTTTAATTTTTTAAATTATGTGTCTTCCGCTACGCTCGGCATCCCCGTGGGTTGTACCAATCCCAACACGAAGAACATGGATTTAAAGATTTCAGAATTTATAAGATTTCCAACTCAAACTCTATTTCTTATGTTCCTACTGTTATTCTCATGCTAACCAATAGATTCATATCTCATTTTCTTAACTATGAAAACCAAAAGAAAGTTAATCTACATTACAAAGTCTTTCTTTAATCTACATTACAAAGGCTTTCTTTTCTCTCAGACAATTCAACAAACGCCTCTAACTCAAGCCACACTCTTCACCAACAGTGGAGAACTTCTAACCCCAGCAACAACGTGTTAGCAATATGCATTTTAACCACTGATTTGTACTTGAGAAGAAAAAATTGGTATTTTTTGGATACACAATCTTGTTTCTTCACTTGTAAACTGCAATTTTCAATTTTTAAGTGCTTATAAAATATTGGTTTCATTTTATTTTAGTCGACAAATCCCTTTTACTTGTATTTGTGTCAGTATATGTGTTTTTGTATGGGGGCTGGAGGTAGATCATTCAACGGTTATTAGTGACCAAAGAAAAAATGAAAGAGAAAAAGAATAAAACAAATGAGCTATTACTGTGATCATGTATGCTAAAAGTGATTGACGAGCAAAAAATAAGAACTTAGAAAATAAATTTTTGCATTCTCTTAAGGTTTCATAAAGTTAAACTGCATATTTGCTATCTGTTTAATATGTCAAATTTGCATGAACTACATTATTCTGTCTTTTTCTAAAACGATCATTGCAAATCTGTCTTGCTTTACATTATTTGTTCTTCAGCAAACTTTTGATTTCCAATCATTTTTATATATGTTTTCAGTTTTCAGTTTTTAGTTTAGAAAATGAGTGAAAGTCATCTAAGTGAAGGGACCAGTGATGCTATAAATAAAGACATAATTATACTTTATTGAAAAAAATATAGGGCAAATCTCACTTACCCCCTTACACTCCACCTCAAAAATACAGTGTCCCCCTCAATCATTTAATGCCTCACTTAACCCCCTCCATTTTAGAATATAAATTCACAAAAAGAGAAGAAAAAAGAATATAACACTTTGTCAATATCACCCCTTAAGTATATAACATAAATATATCACAACTATAGAATATAAATTCACAAAAAGAAGAAAAAAAGAATATAAGACTTTGTCAATATTACCTCTTAAGTATATAACATAAATATATCACACATATATCTATATCTTCTCTCTCCAAGAACTTATCTGCTCTAACATTTTTCTTCTCTGTACAATATTTCTCTCTATTCTTCTCCAAACGATTTCATTTTCCTTTTTTTTTAATTACAATCTAACCCACCATAATTAAAAAAAATAAGAATAATAATTATGGTGTGTAATAAGAATAATAATGTGTGTGAAAAACGTTAGAGCAATATTGTAACTAAAAAAGCGTTTGAGCAATATTTGTGATATATACTTAAGGGGTAATATTGACAAAGTCTTATATTCTTTTTCTCTTCTCTTTTTGTGAATTTATATTCTATATTTATGTTTGGAAGCATTAAATAAGTGGATTGGGGGGGGGGGGGGGGGGGGGGCATTGAAGCTAATAGAATAAATGGAGGGGGTTAAGTGAGGCATTAAATAATTGAGGGGGGTACTGTATTTTTGAGGTGGAGTATAAGGGGGGTAAGTGAGATTTGCCCAAAAATATATTATTGTGGTTGGAGAGTAGAAAGACAACAAGTGAATTTGCAATTTTGGTTGCAGAAGTGATCAATACACTAGAACTTATTCTTGAATTAGAACAAATTTCATCAAGTTAAGGAAAGGAAAGAAGAGTGGAGAAATTGCTTTGTGTCCTAAGCTAGCGAATGAAGATAGGGAAAATCTAAAAAAGGAAGAAGAAGAAGTAAAAGACATGTATGGAGGGGATTTGCTCAAAAGAAATGGTGATGCCCCAAATATGCTACAATTAAAGAAGAAAGTTGGTTCTAAAATAGTCATTGATATGTCCAAGATGTCAGCAAGGAAGGATGGAGATACAAAAATTGCAAGATTATTTCATAGTTGTGGGATCTCTATCAATATAGCAAGGTCATCTTTTTGGGCAGACATTGTGAAGGCTATAAATGTAGCTCCAGTAGGCTATATGAGACCAAGTTCAAATAAAATAAAGATAACACTTCTAGATAAGGAAAAAACTAAACAGATTGGTGGCAATAAAATGAGATGGGTCTCAATATGGGGTTTGAATTTTATCTAATGGATGGTCTAATGTACGAAATCAACCCTTGATCAATGTCTTGGTAGTTTCTTGAGGTAATCCTATTTTTTTAACAATTATTGACGCGTCGGGGTAAGAGAAATATGCTAGTGTTATGAAATAACCCCAAATATTATGAAATATATACAAATATTCTAAAGTGGAGAGACTAGAGAATTAAGAAGAGAATTTTTTCTTTGATTTTGGTGTATTTCTCAATACAATGGCAAAGCCTATTTATAGGCACAAAACAAGATCAAATATTGATTACAAAATGAGGTAATGGAATTGTAGGTGAATCCACTAAATGAGATATTGGAGTTGTAGGTGAATCCACTAAATTATGTATTGGAGTTATATGGACATCCACTTAATGAATTATTCATAACACTCCCCCTTGGATGTCCATCACTTAAGAATATGCCTCGTTAAAACCTTATTAGGAAAAACCCTGTGGGATAAAAACCTAGTAAAGGAAAAAGAGTACACAATTCTTTCAATACGCAATCAGATGCTGCCTCATTAAAAACCTTACCAGGAAAACCCAGTGGGAAAAACCTTGGTTAAGGGAAAAAGAGTGCAGCGCGTATTATCTCCCCCTCATGACAATATCAATCAAGATCTTTAAGTCTATGCACACCAATATTGTAGACTAGCTTTTCAAATGTTGCTGTGGGAAGTAATGTTGCTGTGGGAAGTGCCTTGGTGAACAAATCAGCAAGATTATCTCTGGAACGGATTTGTTGAACATTGATATCACCATTCTTCTGAAGATCGTGAGTGAAAAAAAACTTTGGTGAAATATGCATTGTTCTATCTCCTTTAATGTACCCTTCTTTCAATTGTGCTATACATGCGGAATTATCTTCATATAAGATCGTCGGGATCATTTTTCCAGAAGATAAACCACAAGTCCCTCGAATATGTTTAATTATAGATTTTAACCAAACACATTCTCGACTCGCCTCATGAATAGCTAAGATTCTGCATGATTAGATGATGTGGCCAATATGGTTTGTTTCATAGACCGCCATGAAATGGTTCTGCCACCACATGTAAATAAATAGCCTGTTTGTGAACGACCATTATGAGGATCAGACATATATCCAGCATCTGCATATCCAACCAATTCGGACTTGGGTACATTTGAATAAAACAAGACCATATTGATTGTTCCTCTAAGGTAGCGGAGTACCTGTTTAACCCCATTCCAATGCCTTCGTGTAGGAAAAGAACTATATCTTGCTAATAGATTAACAGCGAATGCTATATCAGGTCGAGTATGACAAGCAAGATACATTAGTGCACCGATTGGACTTAGATATGGTACTTCAGGACCAAGTAGTTCTTCATCACTTTCTCGAGGTCGAAAAAGATCTTTGTTCACATCTAGTGACCTTACGACCATTAGGGTGCTCAATGGATATGATTTATCCATGTAGAAACGCTTTAGCACCTTTGATATATAAGCGTCTTGATATACAAAAATTCCGTTCTTTAAATATTCAATTCGTAGTCCAAGGCAAAATTTTGTTCTTCCAAGATCTTTCATCTCAAATTCTTTCTTTAAGCAATTAACAGTTTTTGAAATCTCTTCAGGAGTTCCAACGATATTTAAATCGTCAACATAAACTGTAATTATAACAAACTCATTTCCAGATCTTTTCATGAAAATACAAGGACAAATTTGATCATTCTTATATCCTTCCTTCAACAAATATTCACTGAGACAATTATACCATATTCATCCAGATTGTTTCAGTCCATACAATGACTTACTTAATTTAATTGAATAATGTTCTCGAGAACTTGAGTTATATGCTTCAGGCATATTAAATCCTTCAGGGATTTTCATATATATATCATTATCAAGCGAGCCATACAAATAGGCTATAACAACATCCATTAGACGCAAATCAAGTTTTTCATGCACTGCCAGACTTATTATATAACGAAAAGTAGTTGCATCCACCACAGGAAAATAAGTCTCCTCGTAATCTATGCCAGGTCGTTTCGAAAACCCTTGGGCAACAAGACGTGCCTTATATCTTACAATTTCACTTTTTTCATTTCGTTTTCGCATAAATACCCATTTGTATCCTGTTGGCTTTACATCTTCAGGTGTACGGACTACAGGTCCAAAAACTTTTACATCTTCAGGTGTACGGACTACAGGTCCAAAAACTTTTCGTTTGTTCAAGCGAGTTTAACTCTGCCCTCATTGCGTCTTTCCATTTTGGCCAATCATTTCTTTGTCGACATTCATTAACAGACTTTGGTTCTTGATCCTCATTATCATTCATCATATTTAGCGCTACATCATATGCAAATTTATCGTCAACGTTGACTTCATTTCGATTCCATCGTTTCCCGTTCATAACATAATCTATTGAGATCTCATTATTTTCACAAGTTTCAGGTACCTGAGGTTCTTCTGGAACCGAAATATTAGTTATGACTGGGGACTCTTCTGGAGTTATTTTATCCTCGATTAGACCATCTTGATTCTTAGCTCCTTTTCTTTTTCGAGGATGACTATCTTTGGAACCGATAGGTCTACCACGCTTCAGGCGTGCAGTAAACTCATTACTTTGACCTTCAGGGACAACAATTCTTACTGGAGCATTAACAGCTGGTACATGTGACTTAGTCACTTTTTTTTAGGTCAGTAAATGCGTCTGGTAGTTGGTTAGCTAAACCTTGCAAGTGAATTATCTTTTGAACTTCCAGTTCACTTTGTTTTGTTCGAGGATCAAGATGATATAAAGATAATTCATTCCAACTAATTTTCTTTTCCAGCTGCTTATTTTCTCCCCCTAATGTTGGGAAATCTGATTCATCAAAATGACAATCAGCAAATCGAGTCGTAAATAAATCGCCAGTCAATGGCTCTAGATACTTTATTATCGATGGAGACTCGAATCCAACATATATTCCCAACTTCCTTTGAGGACCCATCTTAGTGCGTTGTGGTGGAGCAATTGGAACATATACCGCACATCCAAAAAATTTTAGATGGGAAATATTTGGTTCCTGACCAAAAACCAAGTGTAATGGGGAGAATTTATGATAACTTGTTGGCCTTATGCGAATAAGTGCTGCTGCATGCAAAATAGCATGTCCCCAACAAGAAATAGGAAGTTTTGATCTCATAAGTAAAGGTATTGCAATTAACTGCAGACGTTTAATAAACAATTCTGCTGGACCGTTTTGTGTATGAACATGTGCTACAGGATGTTCAACATCAATTCCAATAGACATACAATAGTCATTGAACGTTTTGGAAGTAAATTCACCCGCATTATCAAGGCGTATCTTCTTAATAGGATAATCAGGAAAATGTGCTCGTAGTCTAATCAATTGAGCAAGCAATCTCGCAAACGCCAGGTTGCGAGTTGATAACAAAGATACATGTGACCACCTTGTTGATGCGTCAATTAAAACCATAAAATATCTAAATGGTCCACACGACGGGTGTATTGGTCCACAAATATCACCTTGAATACGTTCCAAAAACGTAAGAGATTCACTTCCTACTGTTTATAAACAAGCAGCACATGAGAAATCATTCGATTGAAGAATCTGCTGGCTCTTCAATGGATGACCACATGAATTCTCA
Organism: Buddleja alternifolia; assembly: GCA_019426215.1. Taxonomy (NCBI): domain Eukaryota; kingdom Viridiplantae; phylum Streptophyta; class Magnoliopsida; order Lamiales; family Scrophulariaceae; genus Buddleja; species Buddleja alternifolia. The sequence goes on along the minus strand of CM033391.1, from coordinate 11,613,077 downwards.
ATTATCTTTCGCATCATAATTGATCCGGGATGGCCCAACCGGTCATGCCAAACAACAAACTTATTTTGATTTGTAAACTTCTGGTTTACGATAACATATGTTTCAATAGTAGATATATGCGTGTAGTACAAACCGGAAGACAATGCTGACAACTTTTCCAATATACATTTGTTACCAGATATTGTATTAGTGATGTAAAGATACTCAATATTGCCATCACTTGTTGTCTCAATATGATATCCATTTCGGCGGATATCTTTGAAGCTTAGTAAATTTCTTTGAGACTTAGTAGAATATGAGGCTTCATCAATATAAAATTGTGTTCCTCCGAGTAACAATATATTAGCTCTTCCGGAGCCTTCAATTAATTTTGAACTACCCGATATAGTATTAACATTGGCTTCTTGCATTACTAAATAAGAGAAGTATTTTTTTTTTATTTTTTTGAGGATGGTGTGAGTTGTTGTACTATCAGCGAGACATATATTTTCATTATTGATATTGTTGCTGATCGAGTAAATACTCATTCTTTATTGAAACATAAAAAGAAATAAATCAATATCAAACAATATTATTTAATATAAAAAACGATAATCTTATGAATAAATTCATTTATTGAACTTTAAAACAACATACTTAAATATTTATTTATAAATTACTAGAATTAAAACTTAACAAATTTGTTTTTGAACACTTCCATCTCCAATCAAGTGATCAATTTTTTTCATTAGGATCATCAAAGAAATCAGCAACATCTAAATGAGTGTCATCAAAATCAGCCATGATCAGAATCGTCTTCTTCAAAAGCAAAATTTGTTTCTATTTGTTTCTTTTACTTTTTAGCGATTTTTGGTAAAAGTCAACAAGATGTTTGGTGTACGACAGGTACATAACCAATGACCTTTACTACGACAACAATAGCATAAATTTTTCACAGATTTTCTATTTTGGCCACCTTTATTTTTATTTAGGCGTACGACAGGTACGTGCCCAATGACCTCTACCACCACAACGATAGCATAAATTTTCCACAGATTTGCTATTTTGGCCACCTTTATTTTTCTCGTCATCATTTTTCCACTTCTGGTGGAAAGATGTGTTCTTTGAAATACCACCACGATTTCCATAACCATGTCCACGACCACGACCACGTCCACGTCCACGTCCATGATTTCTTTAATGATTAAAATAGTTATGTGCTGCTACTTTCACTTCAAGGAATGTAGCAGAACTAGTTGGACGGGACTCATGATTAAAATAACTATATATTGCTCAACACATTCACTTCAGGGAATGGAGTATAGTTATTTGCATATATGAATTTATATATTGCTCAACACATTCACTTCAGGGAATGGAGTATAGTTATTTGCATCAAGATGAATTTCAATATCTAACGCCCAAGAAAAATAATTTTTCCTTGTAATATCAAGAGTCACAAAGTCAAGTTTTTTTTTTCAAGATTCATCATATAATACTATTATCAAAGTATAAGATGAATAACATAACAATCATTCAACTTCTTAAAATATTTTCAACATGATAGGATTATTCAAAAGAATAATACTAATCAAATATATGCACATATATATACATATGTCTTCTTTCTAAACATCAAGAGAATTATTGCATATTTCTATTTTTGTTAAATATTGAAATATACATACCTTTTCTTTACCTTTTCTTCTTGCTTTGTTTTGAAAACCTTGTCCATCAATTTTCTTTACAAACTCATAATAACTCATAAAAATTTCTCACTACATTTACATCATATGTTGAGTACCCCATGTATATCTTTTGCCAAATTTCAAAATGATTAACACCTTGAGACGGATCGTGCTGATAACGTGTTATGAAATAACCCCAAATATTATGAAATATATACAAATATTCTAAAGTAGAGAGACTAGAGAATTAAGAAGAGAATTCTTTCTTTGATTTTGGCGTATTTCTCAATACAATGGCAAAGCCTATTTATAGGCACAAAACAAGATCAAATATTGATTACAAAATGAGGTAATGGAATTGTAGGTGAATCCACTAAATGAGATATTGGAGTTGTAGGTGAATCCACTAAATTATGTATTGGAGTTATATGGACATCCACTTAATGAATTATTCAAAACAGCTAGATATATTTCTGAAACATTTTTGAAAGCTATTGAGAAAATAGGTACCTACAATACTATGCAAATACTAACAGATAATGGAACCAATTGCAAGGTTGTCAGAGATATTACTAAGGAACAACTTCCTCACATTTTTTTGTCTGGTTGCATGGCACATGCTTTAAGATTTCTCATGAATGATATTTCAAACTCAGTGCACCCATCAGTTGAATTTGTTACAGTGTGTTACCACAAGGCTAAAGAAGTAGTTAATTACATAAAAAATCATAGCTTTGTGCTACATATTCAAAACAAATTCTTCTTTGGAGGTAATACAAGTGAAGAAAACGATGTTTGGTCATCGTTATATCATATTAGTCGACTTCTTAGAGTTAAGAGTTCTCTAATTAGTATGATTTTGACCCATGAACGAGAGTCACTTAGAAAAAGGGACATCAAAGTTGAAGTTAGCACATGATGAGGTGAAAAAGGTAATGCTAGATGAACAATTTTGGAAGGATATAAAAGTTATATTGGATCTTACCAGACCAATTTGTACAATGATCAATTCGGCTAATGCTGTTATAGGTGAAGTGCATCAAAAAATGCAAGATATGTTAGGTTGTGTGCTTGAGGAGTTGTCTAGTCAATTTGATAGGTCTCAAGAAATTGAATCTTTGATTATGAGACCGTTGGATGATGAATATGCCATTGCATAAAATTGCTTATATGGTCAATCTATATTATTATCCCAGAGTCATGGTTGCAGAGTTTGGGTCATGGGAGGAAGAAGCGTGTCAAGCATCATGTTGACTTGTTTGTGCAAGCTATTTATCTTGATGATGTTCATAAGTTCGCAAGTATGGAGGATGTTCCTTTCAATTAGAAACATCTTGGCGAATTTACTTCTGATGGAGGAGTTTTCCCAAACCTAAAGCAATTAAGGATAGGAAAACTATGAGCTCAGTGGAATGGTGGAATTTATCTGGTGTAGTTACACCTCATCTTTATTCTTTCAATTAAAATGTTATCTCAAAGTGTTAACAATTCTTGTGCAAAGAGAGCATGGAATTCATATGCATTTATACATAATGTCTGGTGAAATTAATTAAATGTTGATCGAGCATAAGCATCAGTATATGTGCATTACAACAACAAATCTTGACAAGGTTTGAGGATAACTATGAGATGTCATACAAGAATTGCGGTAGAAATACGTACAAAGACTTCTTCGATGATGATTTGGAGGTCATCAAAGATGCAGAGCTCACTAATCTTCAACTGGTCGAGTAATGTTAATTGTTCGAGGCAAATATTTTAATAAGCGTGAGAAGGTGAATATTTCTTTTTTTCAAATTACTGATGGTTATTTTTCTTTTTCCTTGTTTCCTTATTTTCTTTTCTTTTCTTTTTTTTTATTGATTTCAGGATGTTGGAGTTGTGATTTGTGAATCATGAAGTTCAAAAATTCAATGGTTGCTTTGAGGCATGGAAACGAAATCATAGACTATTTAGTGAAGAGCTAACTTTTTCCTTGAATGAAATTGCTATTAGGAATACAAAACATTATTTTTGTTGGAATCAAATAGACAAAAATGTCCCAAGAATGGCAAATGCTCTTATGAGAATTTTATTGCTTAAAAGAAATAGTTTTTGGGCATTTTTCCGTTTAAGATAAAGAAGGTCAACACAAATAATCTCAATACAGAATATTCTCTTAACCCCTTTTTATTGCGTAAAGAAAATACCCACAAGTATTTCCCGCACCTCACAACTTGTCTATCACAAATTGTTCTCTCCTAGCACACAATTTGCTCTCTGTTTCTGTTGGAAAAATTGGATTTAAGTTAGGTTGGGGAAATGTGATTTTCACCTAACTTTAGCTAACGATTTGAGTAAGTTCCATTTGTCGAAATTGGAATATCTTTGGATATTATTAATTTACATCATAAGTAGATTAATTTGGTATATTTACATCCTCAAATCCAATTTGAGATGAAAGAGAAATTAAAGTCCAAAGTGAGCTACTCAAACTTGGGTTTGGAAGTTAATTGGGAGTGGAAACTTAAAGGAGTTAAAGTAAGCTCATCTCACATAGAAACTATAACCAAAAAGAATTGTCCTTATCTATGATTGTCTTGCAAATCTTAGTTTAATCCTTGGGTCACCACAATTTTGTGAATGATAGAGGACTTAGACATGGTCTGTTCTAACCACACATGCGCGCAGCCGTCCTTCCGACCGATCAGCCGGCTCGGCTCGGGTCAAGCCGGGTCCGTGGTCCGTGGACATGGGAGTGGGTTGGGCTTGCTTGGACTTGAGTTCACCTATCTTATCTTTTTGGAGGGAAATTGTTTGAATTTGAAATTCAAAATTCAAATTAATTTCTTATTTAAATTTCGAATTAATTCCTTACCGTTAGATGATGTCTATACACAATCGGATGTGATCTGTGCACCATAGTCATGTGATCTATGGCCACGATCTCATGTGTGCCGGTGCACATGGACCGCGTGTGCTGTTTTCGCCAAAAGGCACTGTTTCGCCGAAATGGTGCCTGTTTTTGCCGAAACGGTGCTGATTGACCGAAAAGGCTGAAGTGAAAAGTTGTGTTTGCTAGCCCACATCTTTTCGACTTCTATAAATAGCCCCCTCCATAAATTCGACTTCTTCATCCCTCAATCAATTCTCTTCTCTCTTTTCTGCATTTAATTATTTTAATTGCATTCTCACATAAAAAAAAAAAAAAAAGTGAGTTCAAAACAAAACAAAAAAGAAGTTGTAGTGCTACTACTTTCTTACTACGTCGTTGAATCTGGGGAAACGATTTCCATATCCCGTAAGCACCGTGAGCGGGGCAATTTCGTTTCAAAGATAAAGTGTACAACACTTGCCTCGACTTTGAAACCATTCTTGAAAATATTAAACCCGAGTAGGCTCACGTATATTTTTTCTAACAAATTTGAAATTTCATCACCCAACAACGTTACTGTCGCCATTCCTGCTGCTGTTCCCCATGTCCCAGCTCAAGGGGAAAAACCGGGCAAGTTTGCTGGTACTGATTTTAAGAGATGGCAACAAAAGATGTTGTTCTATCTCACTACTCTGAACCTCGTGAGGCCTTTGAATGAGGATGCTTCGGCTATGCCTGAAGGCAATACGGATCCTCAAGCTCGAGGTGCTTGGGATGCTTGGAATCATTGTGACTTTATGTGTCACAACTACATCCTCAACGGTTTGGACGACATACTATACGATGTGTATAAGGGGTTCAAAACCGCGAGGACTCTGTGGGAGTCTTTGGACAAGAAGTACAGAACCGAAGACGCTAGGCTGAAAAAGTTTGTGGTCGGGAAATTTCTGGACTTCAAAATGGTTGATTCCAAAACTGTGATAAGTCAAGTGCAAGAGCTTCAAATCATTATGCATGAGATTCATGCAGAAGATATGATGCTCAGTGAATCCTTCCAAGTAGCGGCTGTGATCGAGAAGCTACCACCGAGTTGGAAGGACTTCAAGAACTATCTCAAACATAAACGCAAAGAAATGATTCTTGAAGATTTGATAGTCAAACTTCGAATTGAAGAAGACAATCGCTCAACTGACAAGAAGCACACAAAGTTGCCTATGGAAGCTAAAGTCAACTTAGTGGAGCCAAGCACTGTAAAGAAGCGTAAACGTCTGTACAAGGGTCACAAAAAGGCTAAGGTTAAAAAGTTCAATGGAAACTGTCATAACTGTGGAAAGTCGGGCCATATGGCTAAGGACTGCCGAAAATCGAAAAATGATCAAAACCAAGCTCACCTGGCTGAAATTGAGGACAAGAAGGTACCAATCGACTTTCCTGAGATTGACCTCGTTGTTGTGGTGTTTGAGTGTAACATGGTTGATAACCCAAAAGAGTGGTTCATCAACACTGGAGCAACTCGACACATTTGCTCGGACAAGGAGATGTTTTCGAGGTATCTTCCTATTAGTGGACGCAAACTCTACATGGGAAATCCTTCAACCTCGCCGGTAGTTAGACTTGGAAGAGTGCTTTTGAAGATGACCTCGGGAAAAGAGCTAACACTGGTTGACGTGCTACATGTACCCGACATTCGCAAGAATTTGATTTCGGGATCTGCTTTAGTTAAGGTTGGTTTTAAGTTAGCTTTTGAGGCTAATAGAGTAGCACTCACTAAGAGTGGAATGTTTATTGGAAAAGGTTATCTTGATAAGAGCCTTTTCAAAATGAATGTAATGACGGTCATTCGTGACCTTGGAAAGTATGAATGCGAAAAGAATATTTCTTCTTACTTGATTGAGTGTTCAAACTTATGGCATGTTAGATTAGGACATGTGAATTTTAATACTTTACGTTGACTTATCAATTTAAATTTGTTGCCAACTTTTAAAATTGACAATCACGATAAGTGTGAAATTTGTGTCGAAGCTAAACTAACTAAAACTTCTTTTCATTCTGTTGAAAGAATTACCGAACCTCTAGAACTTATTCACACCGACATTTGTGATTTAAAGTTGAGAAAATAGCAGATAACCCCCCAAACTATTAGGTGATGTACACTTTGTCCCTCAAACTATTAAAAGTTGCAGTCAACATCCTAACCTATCAAATATGTGCACTTTGCCCCCTCGGTCAAATTCCGGCGGAATATAATGGCATATTCCGGCGCATGCAAGGGTAAAATCGTCACACAGGGGCAAAGTGCATATCACCCTATAGGTTGGGGGGCTATCTGCTAATATTTTTGTTTTTAATTCAAATATTATTAATTTTCCAAAAAGAAAACTAAAAATAAAAAATGTCCCAAAAAAAAGAAAAAACTGGAGTATCCAGAAAAATAATAATAAAATAAAAAAGTTTTAATAAATTTTTAAATAATAAACAAAAATTAGAAGAAAATAAATTCAAAATTCAAAAATCCGAAAACATGAAAATAAATAAGAAAAAAAGGAAAAAAATAAAAAAATTAAAAATTAAAAAATTAGTAAAAACATAAAAAAATTCCTTTTATATTGTTCTATTTTATTTTCATTTTTCTGAATTTTTCAAATTTTTAATTTTCTCTTATTACTTTTCTATTGTTTTATGAATTTTTCCATAAATTTAGTTGAATGTTTTTTCCCGGAATTTTCTATTTTTGTCCCTTTGACTTCTTTCTAAAATTATCAAAATTTTAGTAATTATTTATGAATTTTTCCTTTTTTTTGTGTTTTTTTTTTCTCAAATTTGTTTTAATATTTTTTTTGGAAAATTAAGAGTATTTGAATTAAAAAAAGAAATATTAGCAGACAATCCCCCAACCTATAGGGTGATGTGCACTTTGCCCCTGTGTGACGATTTTACCCTTGCATGCGCCGGAATATTCCATTATATTCCGCCTGAATTTGATCGAGGGGAAAAAGTACACATATTTGATAGGTTAAGGTGTTAACTACAACTTTTAATAGTTTGGAGGGCAAAGTGCACATCACCTAATAGTTTTGGGGGGGGGGGGTATCTGCTATTTTCTATTTAAAGTTTGTGCAAACTAGAGGTGGTAGAAAATATTTCATTACATTCATCGATGATTGCACACGCTACTGTTATATATATTTGCTAAGAAGCAAAGACGAGGCCGTTGAAGTATTTAAACAATATAAGAATGAAGTTGAAAATCAACTTAGTCGGAATATGGAGCACCACTTGATGAATTTTGTCAAGAATTTGGTATTATTCATCAAACTACCGCACCTTATTCTCCTCAATCAAATGGCGTAGCTGAACGTAAAAATCGTACTCTAAAGGAGATGATGAATGCTATGTTGATAAATTCGGGCTTACCTCAAAACTTGTTGGGGGAAGCGATACTTTCAGCCAACTACATTCTAAATAAAATACCACACAAAACTAGGAGTGAAACTCCTTATGAATTATGGAAAGGTCATAAACCTTCTTACAAATACTTAAAAGTGTGGGGGTGCTTGGCTAAGGTAGAAGTACCTGAGCCTAAACATGTTAAAATTGGCCCAAAAACGGTTGATTGCATATTCATTGGATATGCATAATAGTAGTGCCTATCGATTCCTCGTACATAAGTCTGATAATCCCGAGGTACATGAAAACACTATTATTGAATTAAGAAATGTTATCTTTTTCGAGGATATCTTTCCTTGTAAATATAGGAAAGAAACAAGTTCAAATAAGAGAACTTATGAAGCTACAAGTGATTCACATCAAATGGATGAAGAACCACGTCGTAGTAAAAGGACAAAAGTAGCTAAGTCTTTTGGTCCAGATTTTCTAACTTATATGTTAGAAAATGAGCCTAGAACAATCGAAGAAGCGTTATCTAGTCCGGATGCACCGCTCTGGAAAGAGGCTATAAATAGTGAAATAGACTCGATAATGCAGAACCATACCTGGGAATTAGTTGATCTTCCTAAAGGTAGCAAGCCGTTGGGTTGTAAATGGATTCTGAAAAAGAAATACAAAGTTGATGGTTCTATTGACAAATATAAGGCTCATTTGGTCGTAAAAGGCTTTAAACAAACTGAAGGTCTTGACTTCTTTGATACCTATTCACTGGTAACGAGGATAACTTCCATTAGAGTACTCATTGCAATCGCCACATTGTATGATCTCGAGATACATCAAATGGACGTTAAAACCGCCTTTCTAAACGGTGAATTAGATGAAGAAATTTATATGGAGCAACCCGAGGGGTACATAGCTCCTGGAAAAGAGAACAAGGTGTGTAGACTTGTTAGGTCTTTGTATAGACTTAAACAAGCGCCAAAGTAATGGCACGAAAAATTTGACAAGACAATGTTGTCAAATGGTTTCAGATAAATGAATGTGACAAATGTGTTTACATTAAAGGCACACCTAAAGCATATGTAATTGTATGTCTATATGTAGATGATATGCTTATTATGGGAAGTAGTCATGATATTATCATGGAGACTAAATCAATGTTAAAGAAGAACTTTGACATGAAAGATATGGGTGCAACTGATGTCATACTAGGAATCAAGATTTCTAGGACATCTGATGGAATTGTTTTATCACAATCTCATTACATTGAGAATGTGTTGAAAAGGTTTAATCAGTTTGATTGTAAACCTTGTAAGACGCCTATGGATCTTAGTTTACATTTAACTAAAAACCATGGCAAAACCGTATCTCAATTGGAATATTCAAGGATTATTGGCAGTCTTATGTATATCGTAAACTGCACACGTTCGGATATTGCACACTCAGTACATAAACTGAGTAGATTTACAAGTAATCCTAGTAGTGACCATTGCACAGCACTGACTAGAGTTCTAAGATATCTGAAATATGCTTGGAATTATGGATTACATTATAAAAGATATCCCGCTGTATTAGAAGGATACACTAATGCGAATTGGATACCTGACACGAAAGACTCAAAGTCCACTAGTGGTTATGTGTTTACTATTGGTGGTGGAGCAGTGTCATGGAAGTCTTCTAAACAAACGTGCATAGCTCGATCCACGATAGATTCGGAGTTTATAGCTATAGATAAGGCTGGAGAAGAAGCTGAGTGGCTTCGTAATTTCTTAGAAGACATTCCTTGTTGGCTGAAACCTGTGCCTCCCATACTTATACATTGCGATAGTACAACGGCAATTGGAAGAGCACAAAGTAGCATGTACAATGGTAAGTCTCAACATATACGTCGAAGACATAATACCATTAAGCAGTTGATCTCTAGTGGCATCATCTCTATCGATTATATAAAATCTAAAGAGAATATTGCGGATCCATTAACAAAAGCTTTGCCTAGAGATCAAATATACTGTCTATCGAGGGGAATGGGATTAAATCCTACATTTTAAGAATCTACATAGCGATAACCCAACCATGTTAACTGGAGATCCGAAGATCTTGGTTCAAAAGGGACAACTAAGTTATGAAGATTCAGTGTCGCACTTGAGGAGTTTTAATAAATCTCCTACCCATTCCTAGGATAGAACAAGTGCAAAACTTGTAGAGCGTAGGTAAGGTTAAGCTACAAGCTTTTAATGATTCCTATACTGTCTCAAAGGGTGATGAGACATAACAAAGTGGAGTATGGCAGGGTACTCATGATAGGAGTGTCACCTATATAAGTGTGAAGTGGGGGCCGCTTCAAATGTTAGGCATTAACATTAAACACTTATGAATCCAAGATGTGTTCCATGGGCAAAACGGACACAACAGTGAGAACAAATAACTTTGTTAGAGAAGTTATTGTGTGTGTATCATTGTCTTGATTTACACAAAATGCTGATCAGTACATCACGTTCACTGCCCAGCAAGTAAATCCGATGGTATTACACTAAGGAAGGTTCAAAGCAAATAACTACCTCTCCTGATGCAATAGCCTCTCGCTTGAACTCTCTTAAGCGTCTGCATGAAAACTTTGCATTAATTTTATTCATGTGGGGGATTGTTGGAAAAATTGGATTAAGTTAGGTTGGGGAAATGTGATTTTCACCTAACTTTAGCTAACGATTTAAGTTCCATTTGACGAAATTGGAATATCTTTGAATATTATTAATTTACATCATAAGTAGATTAATTTGGTATATTTACATTCTCAAATCTAATTTGGGGTGAATGAGAAATTAAAGTCCAAAGTGAGCTACTCAAACTTGGGTTTGGAAGTTAATTGGGAGTGGAAACTTAAAGGAGTTAAAGTAAGCTCATCCTACATAGAAACTATAACCAAAAAGAATTGTCCTTATATATGATTGCCTTGCAAATCTTAGTTTGACCCTTAGGTCACCACAATTTTGTGGATGAGAGAGGACTTAGATATGGTCCGTTCTAACCACACGCGCGCGCGCCGTCGCCGCCGTCGGTCCGATCGGCCGGCCAGCTCGGCTCGGCTCGGCTCAGCTCAGGCTGGGTCCGGATCCGTGATCCGTGATCCGTGGACATGGGTGTGGGTTGGCTTGCTTGGACTTGAGTTCACCTATCTTATCTTTTTGGAGGGAAATTGTTTGAATTTGAAATTCAAAATTCAAATTAATTTCTTATTTAAATTCCGAATTAATTCCTTACTGTTAGATGATGTCTATACACGATCGGACGTGATCTGTGCACCATAGTCATGTGATCGATGGCCACGATCTCATGGGTACCGGTGCACATGGACCGTGTGCGCTGTTTCCGCCAAAAGGCACTATTTCACCGAAATGGTGCCTGTTTTGGCCGAAACGATGCTGATTGACCGAAAAGGCACCTTTAGGGGCTGAAGTGAAAAGTTGTGTTTGCTAGCCCACATCTTTTCGACTTCTATAAATAGCCCCCTCCATAAATCCGATTTCGTCATCCCTCAATCAATTATCTTCTTTCTTTGCTGCATTTAATTATTTTAAGTGCATTCTTACATAAAAAAAAAAAATGAGTTCAAAACAAAGTTTGTTCGTAGAGTAAAAAACGTTGTAGTGTTACTACTTCCTTACTAAGTCGTTGAATCTTGGAAACGATTGTCATATCCCATAAGCACCGTGAGCGGGGCAATTTCGTTTCAAAGATAAAGTGTACAACACTTGCCTCGACTTTGAAATCATTCTTGAAGATACTAAGCCCGAGTAGGCTCACGTATATTTTTTCTAACAGTTTCTTCACTAGCTCTCAAGTTGTCGTCGTCCAAACGCAATTTAACCGCTCCTTTGACAAAAGTTCTCAATGTCATTTGGTTGAGTCAAAGGATATTGTTTGTTGGCGAAGTAAAAAAGGCATAGTTTTTCTGAGCACCATCTCTTGATTGAACCAAAGAAAACCATCTCTTTTGTGTGTTAAAACTCCAAATACTACCACCTTTATGAACAAAAACTATGACTCAATGAAGTATTTCACAACTACGAAAAAATGTATCTAACTATGATGGCGAGTCTCTTTTGCTTGTTCTAGAGGAAAATAGTGGTATTGTGAGAAGCATTAGGCATGTGCAGCCTACCCCGACCAGGATTGGCTTAATGCATGTGCCACTGGACACGGCCCTTACACCAAGTGTCAATGGGAGAGACGTCGTAATCGAACCTCAACACTTGGTATCTCTACACTCATACCTACTCACCATGTGCCACCGCGCAACAAGACAACATTCTCTATTTGCGTCTCTTCTTTTGTCCTTAAGCTTCTTAATCAATTACGTACAAGATAAACACATATTATAAGCCAATTAATTAGACACAGTATTTTGTAGAGTACAATTTTTGCCGTGTTATTATGACCCATGATCACAAACTCAATGAATGCTTTGATTAAAGATGGATTTGCAAATCATGCATGCCACGTGGCATTATCTAGTTGAGGTAGAAATGAGACTATGATGATTGGGTTGCTTTGATTTTGTTACTTTACTTAAATTTTACTCTTTTACCTTGGGAATTATTGGAAACCGTGTATTATTAACCCAAAACAAGTTGCTTGAAAGTTTATCGGCGCAATGAAGGACCTCGATATGGATTAGAGTTTTCCTTTCAGCGATTAAGGTTATCAGACTAATGTAATACTAGATATTAGAATTAGATTATCTTCATATTTATCTTTAGAGAAAATAACAGATACCCCCAAACTATTAGGTGGTGTGCACTTTTCCCACCAAACTATTAAAAGTTACAGTTAACACCTTAAACTATCATATATGTGCACTTTGCCCCCTCGGTCAGCTTCGGGCAGCACACAGGGGGCAAAGTGCTACAAACCGCATAAGTGAAGGGGCAAAGCGCACATCACCTGATTTTTTTTATTTTTAAAAAATTTTACTATTTTTTTATTTTTAAAAAATTTCACTAATTTTTTTATTTTTGAAATTTTTTATTTTTATACTTTTTTTTATTTGTTTTATTTATTTTCATGCTTCCGAATTTTTGAATTGTCTTTTTTGTTTTTAGAAAATTATGAATATTTGAATTTATACTTCTTTTCATTGTTTCTTATTTATTTTCATGTTTTATTTTTATTTTTCTTGTTTTCAGATTTGATAATTATTTATTTCAAACCTAGAAATAATATTTCAAGAAAAATTCAAATAAATCCCAATATGCATGATTTAAATTGAATGATGAATAGGTAAAAAAATTTCCGAAGTTGACCGAGGGGGGTTAAGTTAATATTAAGAATATTTGAATTTAAAAAAAAAATGAAAAAAGTAGCAGATACCCCCTCAACTTATGAGGTGATGTGCACTTTGCCCCCTCACCTATGCGGTTTGTAGCACTTTGCCCCCTGTGTGCTGCCCGAAACTGACCGAGGGGGCAAAGTGCACATATATGATAGTTTAGGGTGTTGAGTGCAACTTTTAATAGTTTGGGGGGGCAAAACGCACATCACCTCATAGTTTGGGGGGGTATCTGCTATTTTCTCTTATCTTTATTATCCATTCTTATCCCGGCGTACATGATATTCATTTTAAAATTCAAATTATCAAAATATTTAAATCTAGAAAGGTATTAATAATGTAAAACTATACAGTTTTAATAAATTTAATTTAATAATTAAGTGTATTATCTAATAAAATATATAGTGAAATATTTTATTTATGAACGTTAATTGTGTTCGGATGCTAACTAATATAATGAACCTATTTGTATTAGTTTTTAAATTGACTTGAGAAACTTTTGACTACTTGCAGTAATAACTTAAAATCTTGAACTCTCTTGGATAATAAAATAAATAATTATATCTATTCAAAAAAATTAGTGGATCTATTTAATTTGGAGCATGATATTGGCATTGCATATTATTATAGGAACTTTGTCTTTAATTTTTAATAAAAATTATGACAAGAATGCCTATAAATCTTAAAATACATTCATTATAATCTTCAAAGGTAAAATCACGCATATCAAAGCAAACAATATTATCAAGTTATAGGTGTTCTCTTTAATACCTTATATCAAAATTAGTCTATTTAAAACATACAGCATCATCCAAAATACAATATACAGTATGTTAAATTTGAAAAGGACAATTATAATTTAAACCAGCAAAAAACTGAATTTAACTTAATTAAACTCTCTTCACATTGACTGAATATTAGCATTGTGAAGTCAACTTAAAATCCTTGTTCTTTTCAATAAAATATATCAACAATAATTATATGTAAGAAAATGCTCAAATCAACATTGTGTCTAGTAAATAAAAAGCAACAATGATAGAAGTAGTTATTGTTTTTTAAGCATGCCTATAAATAAATAAAGTATATGAGTATTACATATTTGAATAATCAAAAAGTTAAATAAAATATTTTCTGTTATAATGATTTAATGTTCATGTTGTATATTTTATTCTTGAATAAAAATATATTTTTTAAATCATTGTGCAATTCAAACGCATATTTTTTAAAACAGAGAAGTCCAATATCACGCCATAAAAAAAAATCGTGGGTTAGAAATAAAAAAATATATGAAGCAAATAAGTTCATGGTGGAAAATAAAATTATGTGAGGTGCAAAGATTTAATTGATTATCAAAATATATATTAGTTTTATAAATTTTTAGGCTTTTATTTGTGAATGGCTACTGTGGTCATTTTTATAGAGAGAAATAAAAGTGAAGCTCATATAGTAATTTGTGGAGTTCGAATATCAATTTTATTTAATATTTGTGGCTAAATTGACTTAAATAATAAAGCATGAGAATAAGTATTACAATTTTAAATAAAAGTAAGTAACTGATAGATAATTTACACTTAGAATATATAGTGAGAATGAAAATAATAAATATAAAATTATATTAGACACAAAAAAATTGAGTTATTAACTACCTTATCCAAACACATACTGTGTACTCTTCTGAATAAATACGAATAACTATATATATCAATATTGAGAAATGATTATCTTATCTTGTATGCACCGAATGTGAGGTAATATCGTCTCAAGAACAAAGAGCGAAACTCTTGCATCGACCCTTCAATTTTAACTACACTATCCCAATATCTTTTACCAACGCATATGTTTTCAATTATATGCACACACATATTGTATAGTATTAAACCTAATTTAGACCGGGCCAAAAGTGAACGCCGAAAGTCTATTAAATTTGCAGTTAAATATTTTTTAATACAAAGAATATGTGAAACAATATTGTTTTCATAAACTTTAGGCACAATCTTGTGTAATATAAAGAAGAGAATAAGAAATGGAATTAACTAAATTTTGTTACTACATGGAGCTGCCATGTATTGAAATTGATGGGGGACCAAATTAAAACAATGCTATAACGACATTTAAGGGTGAAAGAAATAAACTGATCATCAGGGGCTGACCTTGCATGAACTATACTACTGATTTTTGAATTGGTTTCGGGCTTACCTTATTACTTATAAATAAATAAATATAATTGTCGAATACCCCGGCGTTCTATCTTATATATTATTCAGGCAAAATTTTGAGTATGCTTTTGTTCTAACAAGTGCAAGGATAATTTGATTAAGAATTTCTAAAACTTCAACACCATATAATATTGTACAAAAGTTAACAAACTGGATTTAGTGAACTGACAACTTAATTAGCAAAAAGATTTTTATGAATGGAGAAATATGTTCTTGGGGTCCTTGAGCGTAAACTCTATTTCAAGAATCTATAATATCTTTCCTAAAGTTTTCCTAATAATTGAGAAACACGGTTTTGTAATGATAATGCACCAAAAACACATGATTATGTCTGACAGTTAAAGTCGTTACTCACTGAGGACCTTAAGTAGGAAAAATGTAATGCTATATACCATATGTCATCGATTTCATACCATCAATTTTTCATCCCTTTGATTTGGTAAGTAATTATTGCAATTGATTGACTTTATTGAATTTAATAAATTAATGTTTTCTAAATTAAGAGAAGGTGAAAAATTGATGACATAAAATCGATGGTCTATTGCTTTTTCCAGACCATTTCTTTCACTACACTCCGAGGATTAATAAAGAAACAAATAGAACTCTTCAAACATGTGCTACGGCCTATGCCTGCTACGGCCTATGCCTTTACCATAAGGGCCTTACTGTATGAGCCCATCCCACTGCACATTAGTAGTGATAAATTTCAAAAGAAATGTATAATTATAGTTCTATTATTTGTGATAACAAATAATATTTCAACATACTAACATCTCTAATATGACAAAAAATATTGTTAGGAGAATGACAGAAAATTATTTCAAAACTACACCAATGCATAAGTTTTGCATTGACATTTATCATTTTCGTACCATTGAATTTTGAGAGGCCAAGTGTCCTTACATGATAAATTTCATTTTACATGTGGATTAATCTGGAGAATGTTTTCATTTTTTATTTTGTCTATGTATTTAAATTGTAAGTACCATCATTATATTTGTTTTAATTTTTTTTTTCATTTTCATACCTCGCCATAATAACAATTCTAATATATACAAATTGAATTTTTGGTCTCATTGATAATTGGGATGAGCACTTTGCTCATGAGTTTTATGGGTTCTGCTAATTTTGGTCCCAACAATTTAAAAGTTGTATCAAAAAAATTACTCGAACGATTTATTACGCTAATGAACTTCTAAATATTTATGAGACCTTTTGAGGAGCTGATAAACTCAGTACCCCAAACACCCGTTCAAACACAGTTCCTTGCCTTAATTAAGTTTGTGAAAGTCATTATAGTGGCAAAATACACGTAACCAGGGACGGAGTCGGGGGGGGGGGGGGTGGAGTTTGTATTTTGCGCCCCCCCCCCCCCCCCCCCAAAAAAATAACAAAAATCTAAATTAATTCACAATGCTAACCCTCATAATAGAACATTTGACTCAGTTAAACATTCCAGTACGCTATATAATAAAAAATTTAAGTTAGAATTCATTCTTGTTATAATTTTACATTTTCTTCATCATCACCTATGATTTGTTCAAATTACATCAACCGCTTCTTGTCTTTTCTATATGATAAGTATCTTTTTATTTTTGCTTTATCTTTTTATAGTCGATTTTTACGAAATTGGATATTATTGATGAAATGTAATGATAATTGCCATTTTTAATTTAAAATGTTAAAATTAATATTAGTCAAATCATACTTCTTAGGCTTTGTATGTTTTGTTTTATGTAATATTAGGATCATTTTCTATTTTAGTATTAAAAACTATATTTTATTTGATTAGTTATAAAAAATGTATCAAATATTATTTCTATGTAGTTCGGCAATCGACAAGAAAGGATAAGAGAATTTCACTATTAATAAAAGAGGTACAGAGTACAAAGTATGTAAAAAGTTCTTACTAAACTTAATTCCCAATTTTTCCTCATACATATATATAGCGTACCGTACAGCCGGGGGGCACCCCCTACAATCTTGAAGCTACCAGACAAACGAAACGCATGTATATATCTGCCCCCCACCCCCCACCCCCAATCCTTAAGCTACCAGCTGTAGGCAAACGAAATGCATGTATATATCTGCGCCCCCCCCCCCTCCTACCATGAATCCTGACTTCGTCCTTGCACGTAACTATAGGTGAATACCCATTAGTACTGATCAAAGAATTAGGTATTGCCAATAATTATTATTTCGTCAATATTATTTTTTCCTTTTAGTGATTTTCAAAATAATAACATTAGTATTATTAAAAAAAAGTTATTTTGACTTAAATATATTCAAATTATAAAAATTAAAAAGAAGATTACTCATGCTTTGGCCAATAACCATTTGGTTGTTCAATCTCAACCCTCCGTCTTAACATACTCATGATTTGACATGCTATGTATAAACAAAGGAGTGGAACTCATTAGATATATATAGATTGAGTACGAGTTAACTAAATAGTTTGAATTCAAATATGTAGCTCATTTTCAAAGGCCCCATAACCTTGCATGTATGACATGTATGAAGTTAAGCCTTGGCTAGGTAGGGCATAAAGTGAATAATCTGATCTGATCTCACTATACACTTTCAAATACAAACAAATGAAAGGATAAAGTCATAAAACAAAGAAGTTAATAAAAGACTCCATTTGTAAAAGCAATAATTTTAGTGGTTTTTCCTGTTGAGAGATAATCTATTTAAAAACCCTATATATATATATATATATATAGAAACTATACCTAGGAAGTTATCAACAAAAAAAAAAACTATACCTAGGAAGCGTGTCCGTGTGAATGCCTCTTCTTGCAACAGTTTCATGTAGAGAGAGAAAACCTCCAGATACATTGTACGTTTGGATATGCATATTATTTAAAGCCATATATATAGGTTGCTCTTCATCTGAAACAATATTATATATTAAGTTATACATCATCTTTGTCTTATTCTAGCAAATAGTTTAATGATATAGTATAAAAACCATTAAAAACGAAGAATCTTTGCACCACCCACGTTGTATGGAACAATCGTGCTACGCCAAACTAATATTCAATATGACAAAAAAAATAAGAACATTATAAATATAAATACACGAAATTTGGTATATATTGGGTTCCAAACGAGTTATATCAAATTGAATATTAGCAATATTTTCTAGTGTTAATGTAGGGCTAAATGTTTTGTACGGTTAAGGTGGAAAAACATGGAAACTAATATTATTTCAATCCAAGAATGTATGTGTACTGTATAACGTTTGTATAGACAAGGAATAATAAACCTAGTTTAACAAGAAATTAGAATCCTAATACAGTTACAATATATTTTCAAGATATGATAGTAATATGACGGAGATATTATAACAATGTAATATCTTCAAATATGAGGTAAAGCTAGAATCAATCCACCTAGAATTGGATCATATTTGACTCCATCGAGTTAACTTCATAATCCTCGCAATATAATGAAATTTGAGGTAAAGATGGAATCAACTACACCAAGCTTAGACCACCGATTGAGCTTTTTGAGTAACTAACTAAAGACTAAATCAATCATATTAATTGAAATACAAACAAAAAAAAAGAGTGTTTGATATTAAGTTAAATGTTTTGAGCTATGAAACAAAAAAAGTGAAGCTCAAGCTCAACTCTATTTCCAATTTATTTGACCTTGAATTCGATCAATGGTGAATTCGAATTCAAATACTATGGGAGGTAGAGACTACTTATATATTTATTTAATTATTTTTGGATAATTAAGCTAATTTGATTCATTTGCAAACATCTTGGGTTTCATAATAGGTAATTTAGGGGGTGAGATTAATAAGTGGCACTGATTTTCTGTAAGACAAATTTGATAATATAATTGTCTTATAATAAGATAGTATTAAGTTGGACCGTTTAAAATCTAAGGAAGCGGCTTGTCGGGAATAAATAAATGTTCTAGTTTTATCCAAAGGAATACATCATCCACGTTCACTGGTTTTTCTCGGACTTCCTTTCTTTTGTCCTTTATTTGGGTTGTTCTATATATATAAATATAAAAAATACTATCATCCTACATACTTTAATAAATTATAAAAAGTTGGAATTTATTTTTGCTTGGGGATCTGGATCAGAAAACTAGGTTCATGTTAGTCAATAAAACGGCAACACGTGTTGTACGCAAACGACTTTGGAAGTTAAGGGTAATTCTATGACGCGGATCTAATGGTTCGAGTGTAAATTATGTGTCTATTCCCCTCAATTAAGTATGTGTGGAATCGCACACAATATACCTTATTACGTGAGAAACATAAACACTAGAACCATTGAACTAAATCAAACATAAATTTTTCCAGAAGTTATACTCCTAAAATTTCATGCTCATCTCTTTTGGTACGTAGTCAAACAAAGTTCGGATCTTCTATTGCAAATGTATTGCAATTTATTGCACTTCATATATGAATGATATGTGTATAAAATATTTTTTTGAATATAAATCTAATATGAAATATATATACTAGTCGGACAAACATGATATACAACATGAGATGCAATACTATTTTGTAATAGAGGATCTTGTGTGAGACAATAACAAGAAAGAAGTAATTGATGGACTACTTCGAACGAAAAAATAAAAAAAACGTATATATCATTATATGATATTAAATGGTTGTTAATGCGGATTTTGGAATATTATTGACAAAAAGATATTGATGTAATCAGACAAATAAATGTTTAAAGAAGAAACAAAGTCGATTTTGACAAAGTACCACTAATTTTACCATTAATATGATTTTCCTTTAAAATTTTGCGGGATTTCTTCATTTTTTTTGTTAATTATTGTTTAGACCCTATATTTTGTAAAATAGAAAAAAAGACCCATGTCATGTTGCAAATGTATTGGATATGCCATGAGCATGCCTCAATTGTGTCCATACTGTGTCATAACTTTTTCTTTTCTATTTAATTTCAGGATATATACTTTATTTGGCGTGATTGAGTCGATATGTGTCCAACAACACACACGTTTTTTGGTTTTTTTAAGTATCAATGCATCATAAATTTGAACTAAATCGCAACTACTCTGAAAAATGAAAATATTATTATCATATCACACCGGGATATGTTGAAAGCTACATGATTCAGAAACTACTACCACAAACAACTACCACATATATGTTCGAGACATAACCTCACTATCAGAGTAGAAAGAGTTGGACATTTTGACCCCCTAACTAATTCATAATCTTCATTTTACGAAAATTATATCGTTTAAACATATTTTCTTATTTTTGGTAACAAACATGAATGAAATGAATTCACCTGTAAAAATCCATTCTCCACAATACCCACAAATGCATATATAATGTATCTCAAAGTATAATGAAAAAGTCATGCGGTGTGGCAATGATCGTTAATTACGTTATTCTAATACAAAAATAAATATCATTTTCAGATAATAATATGATACGACATAAGACGACATAACCTATGTCGTCTCAGCTAAGAGACGACATAACCTATGTCGTCTCTTACTTTTTCAGTCTGGTCTCACTCACAGTTTTTGCCGTGCTCTCCATCGAAATGAGTTTATGTGTGGTTACAAATTTTATATGAAAACAAATTTTATGTTCGGGTCGAGACCCAAAATATGAGCCGAAAACAAGGAAAAAATATTATTAAAAAAATTGCTCTAACCGCATTCCTTTATCCAGACATCGAAATGAGTCCATTTTTATGTGGTTACTATAGTCTACAAATTATATATTCGGGTCGAAACCCAAAAATTTGACAAGTCATTATTTTCTTTTGCTCTAGTGCTGCTTTTTTGCTTGCCGTATTCTTTTATCCGGGTATCGAAATGAGTCCAATGTGGTTACATAAAAGTCTACAAATTATATGTTCAGGTATGTAGTGAGCTGGAAACAAGATTGCTCTAATTCTACTTTTTTGCTTGCCGCATTCCTTTATATCGAAATGACACCAATTATATGTTCGGGTACACACAAGGAAAAAAATTGCTCGAACAGCTCATCTATTTTTGTGCATTTTTGGATTTTGACCTGAACATTTCATATAAAATAACCACACAAAAATGGATTCAATGCACGGATAAAGGAATGGAGCACAACTCACTGCCGAGAACATATAATTTCTAGATGACATAAAAATGGACTCATTTCGATACGCATGCATCACTATATAATGATGTATCGTGCATCGACCCGAACATATAATAGACTTTCATATAAACTTTGTAACCACATAAAAATGGATTCATTTCGAATAAAGGAATTAGAGCAATAAGGGTTCGGATTAATCAAAAGCAAGAAAAAGTCATAGGAAGAAAACAAACGGTGCAGCGGTGTGGCAATGATCGTTAATTACGTTATTCTAATTATAGTTCTCACCTTGAAAACATGTTTTAAGTGTGAAAACTTGTGCTCAAAATTATTCAAAAACTAAAGATCATTTTTTAGACATTAAATTTGTCAATGTAGCTTTCTTGCTATGAACAGCATAATTATAATCGTAATGGTGGCGAATAATATTAAAACCGTGTTCCAGTTGTATATAAAATATAGATTCAAAGAATATGAAATGCAAACTCAACAAGTCAACCAAAAAATAGGGTCTTTTTAAGTTTTCATGGGCTAGCTGTTCGTGAGGCAATTGAGCTTTTTATTCTTTTTTCTACATGATTTTCAACGTTGAAGGTTTTGTGAAGATTATATAGAGACATGTTTGGTTTCATCTTCTAAGAATATTTTCACTGTTTTGGTAAAATGATGAATAATCGAATAATTCCTTTAAAATTGTCGTCTTCGAGTTGAAATGTCTAGGTGCAAATGAACTGATTTAATTAGAAGCACAACAAACAGTGAGGGCGTTAAAAAAATTCTCAAATAAAACCATCTATGATTAAGTCAGTATACTAATTAGTAATATTGCATATATAATGAAAAAACTTGCATTCTCCCTTTAAATGTATGCATATTAATACTGACGAAGTGCAAAAACCATGTACAATTAGTGTAGTACATGTGTATTAAAAATAAGAATTGGAGTGCGAAACAGTCGTATAATTAGGGACCGAGCCAAAAATTTTACTGAGGGGGGCGAAATTGTTATGATATAACTATACTCTCTTTTTTGTTTTTGCCAGATAGACGAATGAACGAAGGGGGTGCGGTACGCTATATTTATGTAGGAAAATATAATAAGGAATTAGGTTCAATTACAACTTTTAACATACTTTACACTCTTATATTTCTTTCGTTATAGCCTGCAATTTAGGTTTGGAGGGGATCAAACTCAACGAAAAAAGAGAAAGCGTGATATTTTTAATTTTTCAAAATTGAGGAGTTGGGGGTGGGGGCGGGGGCGTATAAAATAATATAAAAAATTATTTTTCAAAATATAAGGTAAAAAAAATATCAGGGGTGGAAGGACCGTGCTTTATCTCGTTCTTACTTTAGGCACAAAGCCATTTTTTTTTTGTCTTCATACATCATTAGAAACTAACAGAAACTGGCAAGTGCAAGACATATACATATATATATATATATATATAATATCATAATATTATGGTTTTTACGCTATAAGAAAGAGCAATATATAAGACAAAAGAACATTTGCTTCTATAAAACACAAAAAGCGACGGTAACTAGCAGATCTTAAGATATGGTAGAAAATAACATTAATATTTTCTCTTTCATTATTTTAAATTTAAATAGATCAAATTAAGGACGCGTCATGATGCTATTGGACGACTAAATGAATAAAACAAAAGGTTATTGGATAAATATTAACAAATAATCAATTATTCTGTTTCATAATTATTTAATAAATTAATAATTAGATTTATCTATCAATAAATTAAATTATCTACAAGAACTATATATTGGCATACACAATCAAAATATTTATAAGTCCATTTCTTTTTTCTGAAGCGAAACGGTTATATTATTATTCATTTCCAACATACAAAGGGAGTTTTTGCAAACTCTACTGCTTCTAGAGAAGTGATTTTAAGTAAAAAATAAGCAGAATCATTCGAAAAGCAAAAGTGGATAGTGTTTGCAAAGACAAGCATAAAGTAGAAAAAAGCTACCGGGAGTGTTTGTAAATAAAAGTGATTATCAATTAGCTTTTTGGTAGAAAGTACAATATTGCCCCTAAAATAAAATAAAAATCATATTTTCTTCACATTATGTTCCTACTATTTTTTTAACAGAATACCCCTAAAGACATATGTTTATGAAATAATATTGATTTTTAAAGGATAGTCAACATATTCTACAAGTGTCCGTCACATGCTCACATTTTCAAAAAAAATTTTCTTTCTGTTATCTTTCTTTTTAAGTTTTTCTAGACCTCATTGGCTTGCAATAAGCATTTTAACAAATATTATAAACATAAAAATAATTTAAAAATAAAAATTAATTATTTTTTAATAACAGTACATGATATAAGCTAGGTTGGGAGTTTTGGATTTTCAGAACTCTTGACCTGGAAATATCTCTTGATTTCATTAATATTCAACTGCTAAAATATAATTAATTTAATTTCCAACAAACCAAGTAGGAATCCTAGGAAAGGGATGAAAGATTTTACATTAAGAAACTGCTCTCTTGATGTTTTTGTGAATTTTAACGTTAGTTTTTTTTAAAAAAAAGTTTTAGGGACTAATCTGCGAATATGGAAATATTTTCAAGGATAAAATTGTCATAAAAAATTTATTTTAACTGCATAAATTTAAAAAGCACCCCCTACCCAACTTGGAGCTTTTGGCTTCTGGGAGCTTAAATTTAGAGAATCAGAAGCAAAAACAGGATTTGCAAACATTACAAAATTGCTTTTTTTTTGCTAAAAGCTCAAAAGTTCTTTTGTTTTACAGTTTGCAAACATTCCCAAAGTAGAGCCTAGAGCGTAATTGGCAAATCGTCCACCACTTGTATCTTAGGTGATTCTTTCAAGCTCCTTAAGTCCTTAATTATAAATTATAAATTAGTTACGAGGCTAAAAAAAACATGTCTTTTATATATGAATGTGGAGTGCGAGCAAATCTGAACTAGATTGAAAATTCGATAAAGAGAAGGAACTTAACCTTGTAATAGAATTTAGGGAAACAGACCCCCTCATTTATTAGAAATTACCGACACCCCCCCCCCCCTCAAGGGGTCTATTTGTAAAGTTTATAGAGGTAAATTTGTAAAAATTGTTAAGTACATATATGGGGTGTAATTGCAAGAAACTCTTAAAATGAGGGGGTGTTAATAATTTTCAATAAGTGAAAGAGCATTTTGGTAATTACATAATAAGTGAGGGGGTCTATGTGTAATTTTTCCTAGGATTTATACCTCATTATGTTACCACTATTTATGATGCTATTGATTACTCGAAATTTTTAGGCCTTCGCAATTTATGTCTAACATTGGTTTATGTGTTTTACTGTAGTCCTAATCATGAACTTCCTATTTTTGAAAATTTTAAGGAGGATTTAGAGTGTTGCTCTCAGTTCAATTTATACCACATATTTACAATGAGTAAAATGATTTTTACACCCACCTATTCCTGTATAAATCACCCCGCTTCAAATATTAATGTGGTGAAAAATGGATCGAGAGTGTTATTCTTTCGAATGCCAAAACCATTATAGAAATAATTAATATTTCAAAAATAAGTTTACAAGGAACTTTCATTTGGATCGAGAATTCTAGTTGGAAAGAGAATTTTTTTTTTTTTTAAAAAAAGAAAACTTAAACGTATGGAGTTGGATAAAATCTTTACGACTCATAATTATAAATATCAACACGAGTTTGTCGGGCTAAATACGTAGAGTAACCCCCTCCCTTTTGGATTAAAAAAAAATCCAAACATAGCAAGAAACTTAGAAGCAACACCCTCATTCGGGGAAAAATTCTCAAGGTTGAGCCAAACATTATGAACTACAAAGCAGCGATGCACTATTTGTTCTGTGATTAATCACCTTAAAAAATACATTAAATTTATGATAAATAGAATTTATTTACTAAAAATAAAATTTTTGGAAAAATTTATGGTGGATCGAGAGCATTGCTCCAGGTTCACTATCCACCACAAATTTACAAGTGGTGGGGTGGTTTTCATCACCCACCACCCTGTGAAACCACCCCACCACTTGCAAATATGTGGTGGATAGTGGACCGAGAGCGACCCACCATAGAATTTCCACAACTCACAAGAAAAAAATATGAAAATGAGAGGATTGTAGTAGGACTGTAAACGAGTCGAGTCGAATAAGTTGTTGTTTGAATTTGTTTGAATTCTTATCAAGCTTTAAAATTAATGTTTAAGCCTGATCTGATTGTTAATCGAGTCGACTTCAATCGAACCGAATACGAGTCAAGCTCGAGTAACTTGATTTATTTACACAAACTTTATCATTTTTTATTAATCAAGTCGAGGTCGAGTTGAGCTCAAACGAACTTTTAACGAACAATCTCGAAATAAGTATTTAGTAGTTTGGTTCGTATTCAACTCTAATTATAATATCGCGGTAAACCATTTAATTCAAAATTAGAGAGAGTCCAAAAATTAAGTGAGGAAATTAATAAGACGGTGCCGTATAGAAATAGTCTCATTTAAGACAGACGGTCCAATGACCAATCTCCATCCCATACAATTTACAAGCTTTTGGAAGATGGCTCAAAACGTTAATTATAACTATTGAAAGAAAGAAAATGATTAAAATGAAATATTAATTTGCTTTTCACCTTTAAGAAAAGAGAGGGAAAATGAAATAGTAAAAAGTTGAAAAAGTTAAGTCAAATTTAAAGAACATCAATTGCAACATTACCTTTTTTAACTAACAAAACCGCGTAATTACAACTTGCTTTTACATTCACAAGACTTTTGAAGAGACTAGAAAGGAAATGCAATTATTCATAGAATAATTAAGGAAATCTAACTCGATTAAGCCATTTATTACGACAAAGAACGAACTTTAGGAAAGAGAAACATAAAGCCAATTGGAGATTTTTATTTTTTTATAGTAAGAGAAGAGAGTAATAATGGGGTCCAATTTTTTACTTGGAAGGTCTTCTAGATTCCATATTAGTGTTTTTTTCTCTTACAAAAATAATGATTTAAATTGGGTTATATATATATATATCTATCTATATATTATATGCTATGAGGTTGCTGATTTCTTGTCTTTTATTCATCTTTCCCACTCTATATAACCCTCACACCAATCTTTCTCATAATCCCTTTCTCCCAAACACTTTCTGCTTCACCACTTTTTAACAACAAATTCATTCTTACTGTTTTTCTAAAAGTATATATATATTTATATATATGGCTGAAATGGCTTCTTTCTGGGCTTTTCAAGAGGTGGATTCATCATACTTCATTTCTCATTAAAAAAAAGTCTCGTCTTTGCATATTTTCCAATATTTTACTTTAATTCTTGTTAGAACAACATTTTAGGTTTGGATCACTTAATTGCATTTCTATTTCTGTCCCTTTTCTCAACTTAAGATTTCTTCTTTAGTTTTGATGGTATATATATAAAAAAAAAGGATTATTGCTCATTTCCTAAATTCTATTCATTTTATGTGCAATATTAAGTGAGATTTTCTTGAGTTTTACACACACACACACACACACACATACATATATATATAAATATATTTTAATGATTTGAAAATAATATTATTACCTTAGATGCAAAATTGATTCTTTTATTTATTTTTTCTTAGGACAAGTATCCAATGTTAATCATTTGACTAAAATGTCATGTGATCTGAAAATAGGCCATGATGTGGAATCATTATTTCACCCAACTTCTAATGATTTATAATTTTTTTCCAATAGATTTCCCTGTCACAATCTATATATTTCCAAGATTTTACTAATCTATATTCATTTTATTTTCCAAAAATCAGAATCAAGATATGGAGCAGCTTGGGCAGAAGCTACTCTACACAACACTAGAACTGGAGAAGCTAAAAGCAGAAGCCATGGAAGAAATGACCAAAAACAAAGACTACATAAAACAATTAATCCATCTCCTAAAGTACGCTATCCATGAAAGAGACGAAGCCAGAAACCAACTCCAGAAGTTGCTAAACAAAAACACGCTTTCAACACAAAACTTCCACGCCGTTCCACATTTCCAAAAGGCGAATTCAAGCATAACAGAATCGAACAGCCTGAATTCATCTCCAGTGGAGTCCCTATTCGACGCCGTTTCGTCCCCGGAATTCTCGGACATCAACTTACGTGTCAACCAGCCATTGGCTCAAGAATTCGATCAGGGCTCATTTGTAATAGACAGTCTTGTGAAGGGCAGAGTTTTGCCTCAGAAAGGTCAGTTCTTACAGGCGGTTTTGCAAGCGGGCCCACTCCTCCAGACGCTTCTTGTGGCGGGCCCACTGCCCACGTGGCGCAATCCGCCGCAGCTTCAGACGTTCCAGATACCTCCTGTGTCGATCAACGGCTGTGATAGAGCGGAGGTTTATGATCAGAAACCGGGGTTGAATGCACAGCCTATGTTGACTTTTGGTAGTTTAAGTGGTTATGGTGGTAACTGTGTGACCAATAATACAAATGGTTTTGTACCGTTGGCTAAGAGACAAAGATTGAGTTAAAATTAGGACTTTATTTTTTTTATTTAATAGGAGAGGGGATGAGATGAGCTGGTGTAAATTGCATTCATTTAATTTAAATTTTTGAGTGAATGAATTTTTTCGATTTTTATCAAAGTGCAGTTACTTTCTATTTTTTTTTCATTTTTTTTTGAGGTTAATGAGTTATTCATTATTTCGGGTCATTTTATGCTAGACCGAGACCATTGGTAATGGTCTCGGTCTAGTGTACACCATTGGATCCCCCCAACAGGGGGTATTGGTGTACACTAGACCGAGTCTCGGTCTAGCATAGAATTTATCCATTATTTCCCCTAATATGTTTTATATATGGAAAATTGCTATGTTGCAATTTTAGTCAAACTTGCAAAATTAGTCTCATATGATACATCTTTTTGCAATTTTGGCGCCATTTGTTAAAAATCCGGGTGAAATTTCGCATGTTGAGGGCACCGCCATGAAGTTCATTACTAATCACTTGTTGTTCCGTTTGTTTTTAACTGTTGGGATTTAAATTGTAAAATAATGCATTCTATAGGTTTATTTTTGCAACTTTTCAAAAAATTGGGACCGACTACCTGCTATTTTCCCTATGTTTTATTGTCTTTATCTAATATTTGCCCCTTAGAAGTTAGAACAACCATTTTTGTTAGTTTAATGAAAATGACAAAAAGGAATCTGAAAAAGAAATAAAATAATAATAAGGCCTAATTTTCATGTGTCAAAAAAGTGAGAGTTATTATTTATGATGATCACGAAGTTGAGAAGAATAAAACTGAAGCCTATTTAATTCCCCAGTGAAGTCCAAAAATATTTTCTTGGTATTTCCATTTGTTCAATTTACTGCAAAATTTAAGGGACAAAATCCTTTGTTATCATCACCAGTTATAGTTTTTTTCAGCTTGACAATTATAATCATCTACACAACTATAACAAAATCCGAAAAAAGAACAAATTACTGTTCTAAAACAGAGATTTTCTGAGCTAGTACTAATCCTAAACTACTACACATAATGGCTTCAGCCCCACCGGCATCTCCAGATATCGATTATTCACACTGGGATCCTCGTGTTATTGGAATAGTCGGTCTCATTTGTAGCATCGTTTTACTATTCAGTTACTACAAGATTATAGAAAGAAACTGTAACACTTTCCGTGGGATAACATTATCGCGTAATTCAGATCAAAGGAGGCGAATAAACGAGCACCTTGAAGAATTTTCTTCTCAGTTCCAAAGCAGGGCATTGGATTCTTACATCATGCACTCCCTCCCGATTACTCAGATCAAGAAAAATGAGAAAGACGAAGATTTGAAGGGGACTAATGGGGAATGTGCTGTTTGTTTGGGTGAATTTGAAGAGGGAGATTGGGTGAAGCATTTGCCTAGTTGTAGTCATGTGTTTCATGTTTCGTGTATCGATACTTGGTTTCAGATGCATTCGAGCTGCCCGCTTTGTAGAGCTTATGTCTGTGATGATGTCAATACAGCAGGTCAAGAATGTACGGTGTCTGTGTTTTTGGAAACTCTGAATAGGGAAGATTTTCATAGGCAGAGATCGTAGCGGTACCAA
Source organism: Buddleja alternifolia (assembly GCA_019426215.1). Lineage (NCBI taxonomy): Eukaryota > Viridiplantae > Streptophyta > Magnoliopsida > Lamiales > Scrophulariaceae > Buddleja > Buddleja alternifolia. Next base: position 11,583,452 of record CM033391.1, on the reverse strand, counting down.
GTCGTGCGATCTCAAGTACTAGAAAATGTTTCGGGGAGAACTGTTGGAGAAAGTAGCAGTTGATTTTAGAAAAGGCTTAATGTCATTTTTGGTCGTTCATGTTCAATGTGATAATCACTTTAGTCCCTCATGTCTAAATTATGCCTGTAAAGTTCAAATTTTGCTTCACTTAAGTCCTTTTGGACATTTTTGTGCTCTTCCATTTGAGCACGCTTTGATCAGATAAAGGGATTAAAATAAAACCAAATTTAGTGGTAAGTACGTCAAAAAATATTTAAGTGAAATCAAATTTGAACGTTAAGGATGCTAGAAATATAGTGATTCTACCATTAAACATGAGAAATCAAAAGTGAGATTACCCCTTTTTTAGGAAATAACTGCAATCATCTTATCTGTTGGAGGTCAGGAGCTAACCCATTGAAGACAAAAATAAGGTTATTTTGACAACTTTGAGGTTCTAAATTTTGTTTGCCAGAACAAATTCATTCTGTAAGTTCTTTTTTTTTTTCTGATGGTTTTCTGTTGATATTTGACCAACGAAGATAACAACTCCTCCTTGGAATTATCGTTTTCATAAACATACAGCATCAGGGACCGCAGATATTAGGTATTACGAGGCGATAATAGATACTAACTCATACGAGAGGGGCCAAAGGGGGCAAAAACTTTGAGTTATGTTAAATTTACATGTAGATTGAAACTATAAGGTAATGTAATTCAAAAATGCACTTTTCTCTGTACATAGTTATGAAGTGATAAAAAACACTTCATTGAGCTCCCTCGGATGGGTCTTGTTTATCTGTAGTTGATATGGTGAAATCTGTGGACGGTCCTTTTAGATCAGATGCGTAGACATGACCCATTTTTGTTCGTTTTGTTTCAAGATAGCGCTTGTTGTCCTCTGTGATGGGGGTCATAACAGGAACTCGTCCAACAACTGCCAAACCATAGCCTTTTAGACCTGTAAATTTGGCTGGATTGTTTGTCATCAGCCTCATCGTGTGAACGCCAATGTCGTGTAGTATCTGTTCAACCGGATAAACGAACTTTTTCATTTTTTTTTAAGGAATGTCGAAATTTGAGAATAGGTTTTCATTTATATCTGTACCAAGTACTAGCTAGATGACTTTCAACTGATTTTATCTGTAAATACTCTCTTTTTAAGTGTGTTGCAAGTGACAAATTATTTTATGGGACAATTTACATTTCTAGTTCCTCTGTTTTGCTACTATTTAAATTTTAGTCTAATTGTTTTAGCTTGACCAGAATTAGTGCTGACTCGTTTTTGGGCAATTGCTGACAGAGTTGCACATCTGCAGGGATTCAAATAGTAAAAGAAATCAAACTTAAAGGACTAAAGCTCTAAAAATTAAAGTCTAAGAGACCAAAACAATAAAAGTTGAAAAGTAAAGGATCAAATTGTAACATTTTATATGCTTACTTGCATTGCTGCGGAGCAATTCCATTGCAACTTAATGAACAGTTCATGTTCACATAAGTTTAAAACTATAGAATTATGGCTAAATGTGATGAAATTTGAGCGACAAATTGAATTGGCAACCGAAATAAACCATGCTTCCCTATAATTTTCAAAATTATGACTATGATCGTTTAGATGAAGATCAGAAGATTGAAGTCTAAAATCTGAGAAAAGGAAAAATAAATATCAACGAAAGGTTTAAAAGTTTATCGCCATACCTGAGCGCCAATCCCATATTCACGAGCATCAGCAGCGAAACCGAGCTCAATATTAGCTTCTACCGTGTCATGTCCTTCGTCCTGCAAATTATATGCCACAAGTTTGTGACCAAGTCCAATTCCACGCCCTTCATGACCCCGAAGATACACAACAACCCCCTGCCCAGCTTCCTCTATTAATTGCATTGCCAAATCCAACTGATTACCACAGTCACATCGTCTCGATCCAAAAATGTCGCCTGTCAAACACTCTGAGTGAACCCTTACTAGAATATCTTGTCCATTTCCAATCTCTCCCTGTAGATATAAGAATTTCAAAGCTAAAATGATATATAAGAAATAACAATTATTTTTTATCATGATATTATTGTCATTTACCTTTACAATGGCTATGTGCTCCATTCCATCTAGCTTTGAACGATAACAATGCGCCTGAAACGAGCCCCATTTTGTTGGCAAACGTGAAATCGCAGTTCTTTCGACCAGTTTTTCGCGCTTTCTCCTATACCTAAGACCAAAATATAATGTGAAGTAAGTTGGTAACTTTTGGTTTCTCTATGCTATTGAATTCAGTCTAATGCGATATTTAGTTCATCTCATCTTCATCTTTTATTAGTCTTGCATAATCAATTTTAGCTAGTTGTTGTTATACAAATAGATTCCAAATAAGTATGGTACAAGGGGTAATTATGCCTTTAGCTCTTCATCTGTGGTACTAACTCAATTTTAGACCCTCTAATTCAACCTTTGGTCATATTACAGAATACTATATTAAGTTGTAATAGGACAATCTTGAAAAATTGACGCAAGCATTGAAAAATTGCACTTTAATCACTTAAGTTCGGGTTTTTTTATAATTTATCTGGCTTATACTTCATAAGTAACTAATAGAGATGGCAGCAATGACTATATTTGTCAAAAAGTCGAAAAGGTACGAAATTTTGACAAGCGTTAAACAAAAATAATTTAAATTTAATCAAAAATTAGAGACCAAAAATATAGCTATAGTTGTAATACCATATAAATTCAAATACCATTTCCATTCGAATTTCACATGCATTTTACCATATCATATCATAGTTCAATTTTCTCATCTTCCTATTCCACTTTGAGTAATTACATTTCAATATCCAACAAAAAGTATTGAAAACCCTATACACCAATTTCATTCCAAATCAAACATTTTGAACTTACCTTATGAGATCAGTGATAGAAACAATTGGAATGCTATAATCAGTGGCCAACTTTCTTAAACTGTCCATGGAGGCCATAGAACCATCTTCTTTGTCAACTACAGCTGATAAAACCGAAACGGGGTGCAAACCAGCTTGCAATACCAAATCAACAGATGCCTCGGTGTGACCAGCTCTACGTAAAACACCTCCTTGTCTATATTTGAGTGGAAATACATGGCCTGGCCTTATGAAATCTTCTGGTCTAGATTGAGGAGATGAGAGAGCAAGGACAGTTTTAGCTCTATCCGAAGCTGATACACCAGCTGATGTTCCAACTTTAGCATCCTAATTGTTCCATGTGAAAAACTCAAAAGAATCAAAATTGTTGTCTGCTAAAAGTAATGTAGAAGATTTTCAGACAGGGGGCTAAAAGTTCAGAGCAAATCTGAGTTTGCTAGGAAACTTTAACAGCCAACCTCTTACATTATTGAACATTTTTTCTCCATAAACTCATTCTTGTCATACAATTAACTATAACTGAGTGGTATTCTTTTTAATAATTTGAACTAATTCAGCTGGAATCAATCATCACTTGACACACTTCAAAACACAACATAAAAATTAAGTAGCTAAACTGCCGGTTAAAAAACATATATTATTAGTGACAAGATGTGTAGTGACACAAATTTGTCGCTAATTATATATATGCAGGGACAAGATTTTTTAGTTTGTTACAATATTGGTTTTCAAAAGTTTAATAGTGACAAGGATTGTAGATAAGTTGTCACTTAGGATAATTAATGACAAAAAAGTAGTTGTCATTATTAGTAATTAGTGGCAACAAATAAAACTGTTATTATGTGTCACTAATTGTTAATAATGACAACCTAAAAGAATTATTGTCACTAAAAACTATTATAGTAATAAAATAAATTTTACTATCACTCATTATTAATATTCAGTGACGAATTGGGCATTAGCATTTCACATTTATATTTTTAACATTAGTTTTATGAAGTAAAGCATACAAATTTTTGCTCGCTCGTTTCAATCCGTGCAAGCAAGCAAGAACAAAAGGAGCTAGTAGAAGGGCTCTAGTTGTTATAGTCTCAAAGTCCAAATAGAAATTAAAGATGATTCAAAATTTTCCTCCTATTCAAACTCCTTAACGCTTCTCTCATATGAACCAAAATATCTATTTCGCCTTTCAAAAATTCTGAAAAATCTAGAAACTAGCAAAATATAAAAGGATGCGGCCTATTATGTATTCGTATATACACGATCTCGAACAACATCTTCAACGTAAAGAGTGATTAGGAAACAGAAGAAATTCTGTCATACCACAGTGATTGTGAATGAAGGAGCAGAAGAATCATCTTCCTTTTCAGGAGACATTAAAGGGAGCTTAAGCCTCTCGAGATCCTCGCCTTTCATCCCCACAGAAACTATACCTGATCCATGCTTAACAATGAATGCAATTCTCTCTGTATTCACATAGGATGCCGCCATAACCAGGTTTCCTTCCACATCCCCATTTTCATCATCTACAACTATCACAAACTTAACAAGCAAATATTCCAACAAAAAATTCAATCAACACAAGAATAATCAATCAGTCACAAAGATATAAAGCCAGTTTGCGAAAAATGTGCTTTCAAAGAAATGTAGAAGTTTATAAAAAAATTGCAACAGTAACAAAACAACTGAAGTTGGCTGTGTTGCAAAACTTGCTAAACCGCATCGAACTAGAACATGTTGGTAGAAGCATCTTTAAACATGCTTTTACATTTTGCTTATATTCAGCATTTTTTAGATTGAAAACGGGAAGCAATGAAACCAAACAACAAAAAACCAGTAAAAAGCTCAAAAACACTTTTTTCCTGTTTTGGCAAACAGGGCTGTAGATTGCATATACAAATTATTCGAACCTTTTTTTGGCGCAATGCGGCAAGTGCTTGTTCAATCGAGGCGTATCCAGGAGAAGGACGGTCAGGATCGCCCTCGGCGTCGCTAACAAAAAAATCAATGGTTTCTTGAGTTATTTCTGCTTCTAGTGTTTTAAAAGGAGCAGGGGAAGATTCATCATCAAACAATGATCCATTTAAGTTGTGTATATTGAATATGTTTTCATCATCAGAAATGTTCCCCGATGATAATCCAACGGCCCAGCAAGGTGTAAGCTTCCATGGCTTGTTTCTACTTATTCCAAGTCCCACACTTTTACAAGGAGAAAATGAAAAATACTGAGGCAATAATGATTGCTGGAAAATGATACGATCCATTGGCAATGGAAATTCCTTTTCTTCTCTTTTTTATTTTCGGAATGGAATTTTTGAAACTAATTCTTGATTGCTTGTTGTGTTCTTTGAAGCAGCCATTTCTATCAGAAAACAGCGCCTCTAATTTTTTTTCTATTGTTATCCAATCAGAAAATACTATTGTAATGTAGGATATTTGGAGCCACGTGGACATAAGCTGCAAAAGATTCACATTTATGTCATTTTTTTTTCAAAATCCCATCTTTTTATAAAGAAATTTGATTTAATAATTGTTGATAAATAAATTTTTTTAACATAAATAGTTTTTAATATATCCTAATTGTGTTCAGACATTTTTAATGTTCTTTTTATATATTTTTATAAAAAATTTAATATTTATTTAATGTTTTTTATATACTTTTTTTAGATATTATTAATGTTTTTATAATCATTTTAATATTAAATTATTCTATTACTAACCCTATAAAATGTTAAAATTACTCTCTTCCCCACCCCGAAGCATTGGGTATTTTTGTCAGGATTTAATGGAACTCTAATGAATATTAACGACAGGACCTAAATGTTAGACAAAGACAATACTCACGAAGTTTATGTAATTTTGCAGAATTCGAGGGTGGATCCGTAATTATGGCAATTGTCTAAGATGTGCTCCATGTGGACGTAATTAACTCTTTTATTTATATTCATTAATGTTTATGGAATACCCCGACTCTGAGATATGATACAACCAATCTCCCACTACATATGTCTACCAAGTCATGTAGAAGACTAGTATAGAACTAATTATGCGTCTCACCACATATTTTTAGGTTATTAGTTATTACATATCATAAAGCTATTTGGACTCTATTAAAGAGTTTTACTACCTAGGAAGAGTCTGCACCAAAATTATTTGTTCGAATAAATAACAGAAAAATAAAGGGTATCATTATTAAGATATTTAGTTGCACGTTTAAAATTAAAAAAAAATCATTTTTGATCCTCCAATTTTACGCCGAATTCGATTTTGATCCCCCAATTACAACGTTCATCACATGTAGGCCATAAACTACTACATTTTCATCAAATATGGTCCCTCCGTCTAATTTTTAGTCAAATTGGTAATTGTTTGGTTAATTAAAATGTCAAAAATTGCATTTTGCACCCCAAAAACACAAATTTTGATAATTTCTACCCCAACAAAGAATAACTAAAAAATTCCACCCTTTAATTATAATTTTTCAAATTTGAAGATAGAATTAGCAATTCATCATTATATTGTGATGGTTTCTTGTCTCTTTTTAATGATAATTTTGATCATAACACTTCCCAGACCCATTTCATCACTGTAAATAGACTCTACAAACTAAAAGTCATTAGAGATAGAATAAATAACAAAAACTAAAACAAGTAGAGATGACTAAGAAAATATATACAAATCCAAAATATGATTTCAGAAAAAGAGATGCAGAGAGAGTGGAGATAAATTATTTAATCTTTATCTTGTTGCTTCATCTTTAGAAATAAACATGATATTATAGGGTTTTATGGGAGAAATTAATTAGAGGGATTTGGATAACGGGGAGGAAGTTACAAATCTTGCAGTAAATTAGAAAAATATATAACAAATTTATTTTTCTTGCCTTGATTTAGCAACAGTTATCTCAATTACACGCAAATAACTACATTTTGCAACAGTTGTTGTGATCATATTTTTAAACAAATATTAACTCGTGGAAAAACGAAAAAAACTATATACAATTTGAAATGCGGATCATCAGCTAAATAATTATCAAAGCATTTTTCTTTCTCCTTAACATTTTTTTATTTTTTTACATTTTTTGTTGTTTTGAATACTGTAGTAAAGCCGCAGATATGGATTAGAAGTGGATTGTGATGTAACTTGTGAATAAAATTTCGATTAAATGGTGAAATTTGTCAATTATATATTCTTTTATGGTGTGAAAAGTGTCAAAATTTGTTCCTTTGGGGTACAAAATGTAATTTTTAACATTTCAATTAATCCCCACAGTTACCAATTTGACTGAAAATTAGAATGAGAAACTAAATTTGATGAAAATGTGGTAGTTTAGGGATTACATTTGATGAGCGTTGTAACTGAGGGATCAAAATTCGATTTGACGTATAACTTAGGGACAAAAATGAAATTTTCCTTTATAATTACTTTTTTTGACATCAGATTTATTCTTTTTTCGTAAATATTATTAACATTGTTTCACTTTTTATTCTCTAAATCTGATGCAAGATATGAAAAGAAAAAAAAATACTATGGCATGCACATCCATGGAATTCAACGAAGAGCCAAAGATTGGACCTCCAAGGAATTCAACGAAGAGCCAAAGATTGTATTCCGTCAAGGGTGGTGATAATGCCAGAGCAATTCTCCTAATGCCAGAGCAAAAGTAGATGAATTGACTAATTTAACCTTAATCTTTTTACTCTATGTCAAAAAGAATCCCATCCGTTGCTATTCTTCCGATGGCTTTTCAATAATCCTCATCTGTCACTAAAGGCCTCAATCAATCAATGAAATGAAGTGTTTTTCTTTTTCTTTTTTTTTCCTCAAAGCTTTTGTAATTCATCATTCTTTCCAACCATCACCACTTGGGCAAAACTCAGTTGCTCACAATTTTTCCGAAGATTTAAACATTTTAAAAAGTAAAAAAAGATCGAACCTAGCTCAAGATAATCGACCCAAACATGGGATGATGAAGATGCACAAAAACATATACAAAAGAAATGAAAATGCAAATACCCAGTTCATTACTTGTATTTTTCTTTCAGAAATTCCATTTTGGGCACTTAAATCTTTGAAACCCACTTCACAGTCCTCACCCCAAATTGTAACTTTACAATTGAAACAAATGCTAAGAAAATTGTACAACATGCAGATTCATGGAAGAAGAAACGTCTGGAACAAATTGAGTGGCCGGCATACACATTCGAGACGAAAAGGGCAAAAATGAAAGATGGATTAGGAGAATTTCTTTTTGGATATTGAATGAGGATATATTTGTCAATCTATTATTTTGTTCTGGCATTAGGAGATATGCTCTGGCTATATCATCATCCTTCCGTTAATAGTAAACTAAAAACCCTAATAATTTATCAATGGTAAGATTTGTTTAATAGTTTTCCGAATCCTAAGGGGTTTTTCTTTGATAAGAATCCTACCGGGTTTATGCTAGTAATAAGCTACAGAGAATTAATTGAAATGTATTTCTTTCTATAGAAGATTGTTTGAAAGCTTATATTGATAAAAATACTAGTGTGCGTGAAGTACGATTTTAATTTCAAATATTTTTATTTTCTCAATCATTTAAAAAGTAAACTATTAAAGATAATTACAATATGATCAAACTCAAAGACAATTATATATATACAATTAAACTATTTAACATTAAAAAAAAGAGTAAAATTCATATTAGACAATTTATAAATTTGAAACATAAAAAATATTTACACTAAATAAAATCGATCAAATTCTTAATGAAACTTAGTTCAAAAAATAGCTTGTTTTTTTTTTGGTATTTTTCTGGAATAAAAAGATCGTGAAATAGTACGAAATTGAAAAAAAAAATATTTTTATTGATTCTCGATATATCAAAATATTTTGAGGGGGACTTCTTTGTACTTATTTTTTCTAAATTAAGAGAATCGTACGTACCATCCTACCGTACAGAAATTGAAGCCTTATCAAACTATAACTCTATATCCAGAGTATCGTAACAATTCTTAATCCGTGTTAAACTATAGCTCTAAATTATCTATATCTACGCATAACACAAACTGAATTCTGTTTGGAATACATCTCAACCTCTAGAGTCATTATTTCACTAGCACTTCGCCACATCACGTCAACTAATTCCGCCCCTATATATACCCCCCATACAAACCATTCGTCTTCACATCAACAAGAAACAAATTTGTTCCTACGTATAGCTACTAATTACTCATAGTCTTGATTAATCAGAGATATCGAATTAAAAAGAATGGAGATTGATTTGTCACCAAAGTTGTCGAAGAAGGTGTACGGCGGAGATGGTGGCGCGTACTACGCGTGGTGCCCGAATGAGCTCCCAATGCTGCGTGAAGGCAACATCGGCGCCGCCAAGCTTGTTCTTGAGAAGAACGGACTTGCTTTGCCTAGCTACTCTGACTCCGCCAAGGTTGCTTATGTTCTTCAAGGTATATAAATTGATATCGCCTTTTTCATCCATAAGTGTTATACGTCGACGTTTTTCATGCATGCTTTTATGTGTATATATATAGGAACGATATTGCTCTTTTATTGGATCTATTGATTGTTGAGCATATTAATGATTTGCTTATATTTGTTTGCTAGTTCACATTAAGGAAGATAGTTATAAATTTATTCATGTGTTTGTGTCGAGCAAGATATTTACTAACTAATTGATCTTCTGAAAATAAACATGATTAATTAATTTATGTGAAACTTGAAAATTTTCAAGTACATCACAGTTTTGTGGGAGTTTTTCCTGTTTTTTTCAGATTCATTATCTAATAATCCTACCAAATTTCCTGAATGAGTTTATATTATGATGGTGAAACGATATATAAATTATAATATGCCTTTTTACGTGATATACCAATTTGCTTTTCATATGATATGATGATAGAATGTTCAAAGCATGCAGTGACATATAAAGAGCTAAAGGAACCTAAATTTTTCTGCTAGGATTCTTGCAAAGCTAATGCAATTTGCTTTAGATTTTGCAATCAGTTCATGAACAAACGCTTCTTTTCTATTCTTTTCCTTTTCCCACGTAAAATCATGCAATTCTTGTCATAAATGCACAATATGGATTTGATTTAGTATTCATCATACTCTAAATATAACCCAAAACAACTGTAATTAGGTAGTGGAGTGGCTGGAATCATCCTTCCTGAGAAAGAAGAGAAGGTGCTCGCAATAAAGAAAGGCGACGCCATCGCCCTCCCATTCGGTGTTACCACATGGTGGTACAACAAAGAGGACACCGAACTAGCAATCCTCTTCCTCGGGGACACCTCAAAAGCACACAAATCCGGTTCCTTCACCGATTTCTCCCTAACCGGCCCCACCGGCATCTTCACCGGATTCACAACCGAATTCGTCTCCCGAGCATGGGACTTAGACGAAGCCACTGTCAAAACCCTAGTCACCAAACAAACCGTAAAGGGCATAGTCAAGCTCGACCCGAGCTTCAAAATGCCCGAGCCCAAAAAGGAACACTACACGGGCATGGCATTGAATTGCGAGGAAGCTCCACTAGATGTTGATATTAAGAATGGTGGAAAAGTTGTTGTATTGAACACTAAGAATTTGCCCTTGGTTGGGGAGGTTGGACTAGGTGCTGATCTCGTGAGACTAGATGGTGGGGCCATGTGCTCGCCCGGTTTTTCTTGTGACTCAGCATTGCAGGTCACTTATATTGTTAGGGGCAGTGGCAGGGTTCAAGTCGTCGGGGTTGATGGAAAGCGTGTTTTGGAGACGACTGTTAAGGCTGGTTATCTTTTCATTGTTCCTAGGTTTTTTGTCGTCTCGAAGATTTGTGATCCTGATGGCATGGATTGGTTCTCTATTATCACTACCCCCAAGTGAGTTTCTCAATTACCTACTTTTGCTTGTTTCTTTGTCTTTTGGTAAATTACACTAACACCCCTTATCAGTTCTTGTCAAATTGGACATGGGTATAAATATAATTAAGCAAAATGTTGGGGGGTTCCTTGTAAATATCGATTTTATTTTTCCAGATTATGATTTATTTATTTTTTCATTGCAGTCCAATTTTCACTCATTTGGCTGGAAAGACATCAGTTTGGAAGGCATTGTCTCCACAAGTGCTGCAGGCTTCTTTCAATGTTGGTCAAGATGTGGAGGAGAAGTTTAGCTCTAAAAGGAAGGCTGAAGAAATCTTCTTCCCACCACCAAATTGATGAAGAATTGGTGTTATTTTCCTTAGTTTTCAGTTTACTCTCAAGTATATAATAAGCATTAGGAGTTAGAAAAATTCAACAATTTTAATATTATTTTTTCCCTATGGTGAGTTTTCACTTTGGTATTCCTATGGATGCTAGTCAGTGATTCGGTTATATATTTGGATTTTTTTGGTTTATAATATTCGATAAGTATTTCCTATTTCCTTTCCGACTTTAAGTTTAATGATTTTTTTGGTTTATATTCAAATAAATGCATTACTAAATGACAATATACTGACAACTAGTTAAAAATCAATAATCAATGACTCACAAATTCCGATTATCAAAAATAAAGTAGAAAACATTTTCGTTGAATTTGTATCAAGACCTTTAACTTTTGTTGCACTCTTCTTCGCTGCTATAATTAGACTTCATTTAATTTGGTCAATTGTTTCATTTAAATTGACTGACATTATCAATCTTGATCGACACTTTGCAAAATAGAAAAGAAATAAACTACTTGATTATTTGGTAAAATTGCAATTTCACCAATCGCTGCCCCAATGGCCAAAGAAGCAAGATTGTTTTTATCTTGAGTTATGGTAATAGCTTCTTCAATCTTCTTCAATGTTTAGAATGATTGGTTCGTAATAGCAAGACGTCTTCTCCGTCTTCCCATATAATCATTCCATTTTCGACGGGGCATTTCCGTCAATGATGAATTTGAAGGCGAGGCTATATATCTCATATATTTTGTAGCTTTTAGTTAGTATTTGATTTCTTCTCCCTCTCTTATCTCTTATTATGAGAGTTACAGTCTCTCACATATTAGAGTTTCTTTTTCGGAATTTTATTGGTGGAATTCAATTGCTATATACTCTCTAGAATGTGCTCGAATTAATTTTTAATTGATGTGTTAGAAATGTCTGTTGATTGTTATCTCTATTTTAAACATTTATCATTGATGAAATAAAGATTTCTTAAAAGGAAATGGAAAGAATATCATATCCTATGATCCTTACCTTTGGCTATAAAGTTTCTAGGTCAAATTAATGATTATTTTTCTTCTGTAAATTCTGTGGGCATAATCATTAAGTTTCACAAGTCACATGTCAATTATGTTCTCAATAGTTTTTTAAAAAGACGAAAATTAAAGGAGCAAGAGTACCTTCTGATCATGTGAAGTTAATTACCGCATATTCACGCACTATCCATTTTCAAGTATTTCACCGTACTGAACAATAAAAATTATTGGGTTAGTCAATTATTCAAAATAATAAATTTCAAGATGAACATAAAAACTATTTTCATCTATGCTGTTCTACAACGATAGTTAGTAGGCATTAGATGAATTGTGATAATAAATAAATAATTTATATGACCGTGCCGATTCATTGCAGTATAATTTAAATCTCATACATTGCATAAACTTTATCATTTTATCATTTTAAAATTGTTTTATTGTATTGTTCAAATTTTATTGTTTTGGAAATATTTTATTCTACTTTTTGGCACAAAAAAAAGGGCTTTGGAGTAATTCATATCTACTAACAGAAAGTTAAGGTCGCGATGAGAATTAAAGGCTCGTGAACTAAGAATATCAAATCAAATAATGTACATTTATTGAGTTTATTTGAGAAATTTCAAATCACTATGAAATTGATAAATTTAGCATTCATTTTGGATTTATTTTTCATTTATTACAATGGATTTAAATCCATCTAATAAACCATTAAAAGAAAAGAAAACCATCAAAGAAGGAGAAAATAATCGAGGGGAACACAAACATTAGCAACTAATTGTCACGGGTAAAACTCTTAGAAAAAATCCTGTCTTCTTGACGCCTAATTTTGTCCACCAAATCAATCAGTCTTTCAAAGATTGGAACCAAGATCCCAAATGTTCCATACACAAATGCAAAAAATACATATAAAAAACACAAATTTACTACCAAAAGGCCAACCTTGTATTAATTGGATGATCTCTTTTTTTTTTTTTTTTTTTTGAAATCAAACGATATCTTATTCAAAATATCGAATCCGACAGAAGGATAGTTTGTACAAGATCAGGGATAAAGGGACTCCCCCAACAGTAGAAAAGGCATTTCTAGCTAGGAGATGGGCTACCTGGTTACCCGAACCCCTAACTAAAGAAGGGATACAAGAATTAAAACCAAGTTTCAAGCGTTTACAATCTTCAATAATTGTACCAATTGCCGATAGATCCTCGTCCACGCTTTGGAATTGGGTATATAGATTAGAGCTATCCCCTTCAACCGTCACATTATTCCAGCCAAAAAATAAAGCCATCTCGAGAGTTGTTCGAAGAGCTAGCGCCTCAGCTTGGATACCATCACTTACCATGCTCATTCTTGTCGAACACCATGCTAGGCAACATCCAGATGCATCTCTCGCGACAATGCCAATGCCAATTTGTTGTGTATTTGCAAATACAGCTCCATCAAAATTTAACTTTATGAATTGTGTATCAGGTAGGCGCCATCTAGTCGGTACTGCTACATTTCCATGTGGGCTTATCTGTTCATTTGCAGTTTTGAAGCTTTCATGGAATGATGTTGCAAAATAGAAGAGGTTAAGTGGTGGTAAGCAGTGCTTCTCCATTAGCATTTAGTTTCTATTCCACCAAATTGCCCAAATAATGATGAGGAAAAGATCAAAAAAGGTAGGTGCAAATTCTACACTAGAAAACGTATAAGGCATGGCCAAATTATTTAAACTAGAATATGCAAATTATAGTTGACATTTCCCACTACAAAAGACGAGCCAATCAGATGGGTACACCTGTGGGAGGTTGTGAGACTGCCTCCAACTTGTTCTCACAGCAATCAGCATCAATCTACCATGTGTCTAGCAATTGTATTTGGGTAAGACTTCCCAATTATTGTCACATGACCCGACTCTTAACTATCTATTTTCACAGGCGTCCCCTATCCTCTCTGTATTGCATGCATGCAATAACCGTCCATCAGGTCTTGTTTATGCTCACTGCGTGCACGAATGCCAGGTCCTTGTCCTGCCCATCGGGTGTTTCGTGCTGCACGCATTGCCCGCACGTTGGGACCAATCTGCCCACAACACTTGCTCATGGGGTAACCAACATTGACATGTCCCACACCATATCGTACTATCCTGCACATTTGTCCGCACCAATGCAGTCTCGACCTACTTCCCATTTGTCCCAATTAAACAAAAATACATGATCCAAAATATTTTGATAATATATATGTTTACACCAAAAGAAAAAGATAATAAATGGGCTCCAAAGCCCAAAGGCCCAATAGCAGCAAAGATGAAGAATTAGTTTTGGAAGGAGTCCATTAGAAAACAAAACTATATATATATATACGCATTGTTCTGGGCCGGAAAAATCAATTGAAGTAAAACCCAAAAGAACGAAAAGTCTGCCCATGAAGAGTAGCGCCAAAACAAAGGTTTTTGAAAGGGCAGTTGCAAGCAGTTCCAGGAGTCACGGAACGTGGGATCATCAAACTAGAATATATACGAGGAAAGAGGGACACAAGAAGGAGGACAAAAAAAAAAGAACACAATTCTAAAATTTCTTTCATATTTTCTTAGAATTAGTCTTAATTTTAGGATTAGTCTGCAGTGTAAATTTAGGAATAATTTAGCGTAGAAGGAGTTAGCAGGTTTCTATCTTCTCAGAAGTTGTACTCACAGGCGTTCGACTGAAAGATTCTCATGGAGGTATTAAATTGTCTGTTTTCAGATTTAAGTATTTGATAGATAGTTTTTGCCTTGACTTGAATATTTCTGTCATTTTATTTGAGTTCGAATACCTGTGATCGACGTTTAGTTTAAGACGTGAATCATCAAATAGCGTATCGAACGTGGGGGTTGGAAGATAATCTCAAAATATAGATTATCATGAGGCTTGAATCAGTCAATTGAATCCATCTCATTCAATTTGTTTTCATCCGGAAACAAATTTTTGGCGACCACAGTAGTAATCGTTTGGTAGAATCGACATCCTAATTAAAAATAAGTAAATAAGAAAGTATAATGTCGGGAGAATCGACTAGAGACGATTTTGGTGAGGATTGTGATACTCAACCAATTTCGAAACACAAGGTTAGGGCAGATAAAATGTATGAACAATTTATCTGTATTATGAAACAGACTTTGGTGGGTGCTCGAGAGGATCAAAGAAGAGAATTTGATGGTCATTATCGAGCATTGGCTCAAGAGTCTGCTCGAATATTCACAGCAATTGTACAGGATATTGCTGTGGGTGCTCAAGATGGGCTCGCTCGAGAAGTCACCCAAGTGATAACAGAATTGGGTGAAATATTTAATCAGACGTGCGATGTCTTTTCGAATATGATAAACACGCAAGTAGTTTTGGCACTCGAGCCTTTAATAAGTAAACATAATGTTTTAATAGAAAAAGTGTCTCAATTAGTATCAGTAGAGCCAAGGAGTTGAAGTAGATATGTCAGCCCAAATGAGATCCCATTAGGTTATCCTCGAGAGACTCGGGCTCGAAATAGCCAATTCGAAGTGGGTCAGACTTCGAATCCTGTATCTTTCGAAGAGTAGAATAATCAACAAAACGGGAATTTGAATCATAATCAAACTCCGCGACCTAATATGGATCCCAATCCATTTAATTCTCAACTGATGGTCCCAAGTAGCATATGAAAGGGTCTATAAAGCGGGGGGGGGGGGGGGGGGGGTTGAATAGACCCTGAAGTTTTTTTCGACTTCAAAAATTTTGTATCACTTTTAATGATTTGAACGCTTAGAAAGCTGAGCGCTAGGTCAGGCACTACAGTAAAGATAACTTAGACTTAGTGATTTTAGCAATTTACCAAAGTAGGGTAAAGGTTAGATCGCTTAATTAGGGTTAGCACAGTGGAAATGATTTTAAAGCTTTAGCATTCGTTTTGGTCAAATAATCGCTTGTCAGTTTTATTTGTCTTTTTCAGAGTAAATGATAAAATATAAAGTAAGACAATAAAACAGTAGATAACACAAGAATTATAAGGTTCATTGGGTGATGTAATCCCAGCTACTTCCTTTTTCTCCTTAAACACTTGGAGGAATTCCACTAAATTGATTATCGAAGGATCACACAGAGGCTTCTACAAAATAGAAGAGGGGATGATGATCTTGGGCTCCTTGATCACACAGACTTCAGCACCAAGGAAGATCTTCACCAACAAGCTTCTATCACTCAGGAATATTGCTTGTAGAGTCAAAAACTTCTTCACACTGACAGAGGAGATTAAGGGTTTTGATCACGGATTTGTTTTTTTTTAGGAAGTTCAAACAACTTAGGATATCTCAATAATATTGTATGGTTCTTCTTTGAAGATGTTGAGATATCTGTGATGTATGTGAAAAGCTTGGAAAATTTTTGGATATGGAGTTTCTAAGCTTTTCTTGAGAAAATATTTCAGCAAAGTTTTGACTTTCTTGTGTGTGCGCGTATTTTTTAGGGTTTGCTAAGGTAGGGTATTTATAGGCAATTTCTCAGGATTTGTCCATTGGACACATGTAGGTGCGTGCCTCTTACACGTGAGTGAGTCATACCTTTTCTCTGACATTCCTGAAATCTTGCTGCACTGATTTGATGTGGCAGGTTTGAACTCTGAAATTCTGACAGTCTAAGCCAATAGGTTGCTTGCTCCGTATACAATCTGTCCTTATCACATTTAATGCTCTTATCAAGCATTTAATGCATTTGAATTTATTTCCTGTTGGAAATAAATGTCCGTTAAATGATTGAATGATTGCATTTAAGTCCTTAGTGACTTCGGAATTTATTTCAGGTGAATCTGATCTACTTGATCGCTTGATTACTTTGATTGCTTGATTCATGAATCCTGAAACATTCCGTAGCGATTGGCAGTTTTTTAAGACAAAATCTTCATCTTCGCTTGACTTCAGATGCTGATCTTCAACTTCATCTCTAATAGACTCACCTAGAATTCTATTAGCGACTCGGTTTCTAATACTTAGTCGAAAATCTATAAAGATAAAAATTACAAGCTTAATAAAATTACAACCTTTCAAACGCTTATACAATTGTTCTATGAAAATATAAACTTACATTCTTTTGGGGTCTAACATAAAATCCCATCTTGTCATCATTAAAACATCTAACATGAAATTTCCTAACAATTTTCCCCTTTTTGATGATGTCAAATAACTCTTTTATAGATTAAGAGTTTAAAGAAAAGCCCAAAATAATCATAAGTTAGCATTTAGAAAGTTAGTAAAGTTAGCTAAAGTTGGATTAGCCTCAACAAGTTGTTTCAGCGATAAATCATTCATTCATATAAGAAAAAATAAGCATACATGATTTATACTGAAAGTAAATAGATTTAAAGTGACAACAGAAACATATAAGAACATATAAGCAATCATCTTTTCTGTCGCTTCTTGTTTGCCTCTTCTTGGTAGATTTCATTCGCTAGGTCCAGGAGAAGTCTATCAGCGTCTATCATAGTTGTATGCTGAATTTCATCATAGTCATACCTTCTCTGTCTAGCGCTTTCATTCAGCTCCAATAATCTTTCCACCCAATCCCTTGGAGGGATCCCAAGTTCTAGGATCAAGTCATGATAAATGTCTTGTCTTCGATCATTGGTGGATTTACAATTGATATGTCTTCTAAGAGGTCCAACGTATGGATGAAAACCCATACTCTCTAGAAAGTCAGTATCCAAGTCCGGAAGCCTGTGCCTGCCTTGATAATATCTTGGCTTTTGCTTCTTAGTGAGCATTTTCTTTATGCTTACTATTTCTTCGAACATTGAGCGCCAGTGCTTATTATTTGTTTTAGAAATGGACTCCTTCAAGGCTTTGGACTGGGAATTTTTCTTTCAGATCTTCCCCTTTCTTGGCATCATCAAAGGAGGTTTTTAACTGGCGATATCTCGGCGTAGAAGCTTGACTTCATCAACTAAAAGAGCAACTTGCTCAGCGATACTCTGAGATACCAAATTGGTAGAAGTATGGTACTCGGTATCAACTGATGCATTCTGAGCAAGCATCCGGCTGAAGTCATCTGGAAGTTCTTTGACCAAGGAAGCAATACTATTCATCATAGAGATTGTAAGCTTGTTGACATTTTTCATGCCAGCTTCAAGAATTCTCTCTACTTGATTAAGCATTGAGTTGCTTCGCTCTTCCAACTAAGAACACGAGCCCGTGATATTACCAAGAGAGTTTCAAACTGCTTTTCTAAAATCTCTAGCCTCTTGATCACTTTCAGAGTCTGAGTCTGATGAATCGCTAGAAGGAGCCTTGCCTTTAGCTGGATCACAAAGAATAGGTTCTTCCTCAGCAACTTCATTCATCCCAGTTTGTACCTCTTCAATCGCTTGCTCAACAGATTGAGTCGCAGCATCAATTTCTGCAACTTGAGCCACAATGGGACCTCGACTCTTGAAGCATTAGGATAAAAAACTTGCATATCAACGTCAGTTTGAGCGACTTCCATTGCAGGAGCTTGTTCCTCTAACATCTCAACAATCTTCACCTGGGGAGAAGGTGTCTCAACAGCAATGACCCACAGAGGGCCAATTGCTTCCATAACATGCCTTGGACTTAGGATGTTGGTCTGTAGAATATGGAATATAGCGTCTTCGTGCTCTTCATTGCTGAGTGCAAATTGCACATCCTCTGGTAGATCAACTCCTGAAATATAGGAATTGTAGAAGTCCAAAATAAATGGCATTAGCGCTTGGGCTGCTTCTTAGTCCACTGGCCTGATTAGCGAGATCATCTTGGCCACTTAGATATTTTACTCACACATTAAGACAGGGTGAAGGTTATAGCCTCTGAATGGATTTAGGCTAAAATATTCAGCGAAGGAGATGTCCAGCGATTGTGCATTTTCTACAATCGCTCTCCTGTCTCTGTGGAATTCTTGAAACTCGGTATAGTCGTTGTCCAATCGCATGTGAGCTTCACTTTTTCCTGGCAGAATCGATTGCTTACTGGTTGAAGCATCTTCATTCAGGTCTGGAGAGATACGTTGTACAAAGTCTTGAGTTGGGTGATAGACATAGCATCCTCCCTGAGCGATTAGGCTTAGATGCTGGCAAATATAGTGTTCTATTAATTGGCGGAAATAAGGCAAATCGCTAATATTCCCCACCAGATCCTTTCTCTGCTCGAGTAGGAACATAACAAAACCTCTTCGTCTGTATTCTACTCCAAATTGAAACAAAAAGGGATACCTCACTAGTTCTTCTACCATGTAGAAATGCAACACGAACTCTTCAGCCCATCTTGCGGTATCCATCATCCATCTTCTGCCAAGCATATCAGCCTTTTTATTATCTGTTCTGGCAGCGATATACTTCTCAAATCTTTCAACCTCTTCATCATAATCATTATCCCATACTCTTGCTAGATATTCGCAGGCTTCATCTTCTATCCACGAATTGATAGGATTAGGACGCTCAGCGACGAATGGTCCTTTTCCTTTCCATAAATTGAGTGGTTTGGGGGATGGAGAGTTTTGAGGAGAATGAACGACTTTGGGATACGCAGAGTATCCAATCCTGTTAAGGATTTCTTCATCAGGGTTCTTTGACCAAACACCCATATGGGGTTTTTTATGACGATCTTGTTTTGGCGCAAAGGATAGAAGGATTCTGCTGAATGACCAGTGAAGTTGTAACACTTTTCATTAAATTCTGTCATGTTGAACGCTGGTCGCCGAATGTATTCTAACCGAGATTGCAGATGCTCAAGCAAGTAAAGACCGAGATCAGCGAATCTCTCGAAGAATCCAAACTTATCAGAATTAGAGATTTTCGGGTTGTGGAGAGTATCTTGAAATTGTATCTCCATGTCAACCAAAGTTCGGGTGTCATTTTCTCTGGCTGCATAGTAAAACTCAACGTCTGCATCATAACCACGAGGAAAGAAATCACTGACACGAGAGGAGGTCCTGTTGGAGTAGTAACAATGGCAATCGCTTCCGTTGGGATAGGGGCCATTTCTATCGACCGCTTAGCATTAATAGCCACTTCTTAAGCTGGAGATATTTCAACGTCAGGAAGAATTTGTGCAACTTTTTTAGCGATATCCAGAACAGTTGCCATTTCCACGTCCAATTCAACATTGACCTCGGGAGGAGGTGCATCAGGGTCTGACATACTTTGAGCTGATACATGTAAGCTTTTGAGAAATGCAAGCAAAATTTCCACAAATTAGAAATAGACAAAAAGACTACAACGCTTACCCTGAGGAGGTTTATCGACTATTTCAGTCGCTTAATCTGTCTCAACAGATGGTGCTTGATCCTCAGGCTCTGGGACTTCTTTAGGATCCTGAACACGAGAAAGCCTCTCAGATGGAGTAGTGGCTTTAGGTTATGAACTAGATTCAGGAACATCGTCAGAAGGAAGAGGAGGGACACTCGCTGGTTCGACTGGAGCGCTTGTTGATTCAGCTGGAGTGGATAAAGGAGTACGCTTGCGGGCTAGCAGTACTTCTTCTTCTTCTTCTTCTTCTAGAGGGAAGACAAGCGCTGGAGGGGAATAGGGTGATTTGGGAGAAGGAGAGGGAGACTTTTGCTTCTTCTTTGGCTCCGGCTTCTTCTTCTGCTTTTTGACTGGCTTGGCTAGCTCAGCGACTTTAACAGCGATTTTTCATTTCGGTCGCTTAACCGCCAATTCCTCTTCCGATGAAGATGATGAAGAAGATGTCGCTTGCTCTTCATCATCGCTGGGAACAATACCTTCCGCAAGCAGTCGCTCACACTCTTCCTTGGAAACCGCTGCACCACCCCGACGCCTGGGTTTGAGCAGCTCACCGATCATCTTTTTCCCGTAAAACTTAAGCGCTGAGATTTTCTTTCCAGCAGTGTTGACGAATCCGCTAGCACTTAAAACTAAACTTAACACAATCCCATAAGGCTTGGGATTCACAGACTTAGCCATTGCTGCTTTAAAGCGATTAAATACGTACAGCGACCAATTGATCTTCAACTTAGTCAGAATGGCTGCCATCATCTTATAGTGAACGTTTGAGATCTTATCGAAGCTTCCTTTCCTGCACTTTATCATCTTTGAGAAAATATCAACCAGAATGACATATTTTCCCTTCATGTCATTCTTCTTGAAGTTAGGTTCATATGCAGCATCTACTTCATCTTTCTTGATTAGTTCCCAGACCTTGGTGGCGTCTCCAAGGTTGACTTCTTCAACTTATCCTCCATCGTTAAGAATGCAGTAAAGAAGACAAGAGTTGAGGAGTGAGAATAAAGGTCTCGCGGGCAAACGAAAAGACATGGGAAATGCAGTTTCCATCATTATAAATTTTGGCGTTCTTGAAGAAGAAAAGGGTTTCTTCGTCATAAATGTTTGAATGGGAGGTAATCATTTCTTGTAAACTAGATTCTTGGACAAGAGAAAGAACAGTCCTCAGAGAAAAGTTCTGGTTACCAAAAAGGTAGTCCCAGTTTACAAGAAATTCAGCATTAACAGTGACTGGTTTTTCAGTTTTGGAGGATTTTTCGGTGGTAGATTTGGATGATTTTAGTGGCGCCATTGATGAAGGTTTGAAACTTTTTGAGAGTTTAAAACGAGAGTCTATTTTCCTTGAGAGAGTTTTTTACAGCAAGAAAATTTGAGTGATAAAGTTTTTCTGTAAAAACATGGAGGGTTTAAATAGAGCCAAAAAATAACTCTTCAATAGCTTGGATGAATGCCACGTATTAAGAAATTAATTTCAAAAATAACAAAAATTAAATCTGAACCATTTAGTCATAAAGACGGATTTAAAAAAGTGCGGTAAAATAGGATAACTGCTTTGAATTATTAAATTTTGGAGTCCGCAGTTACTTTTTCAAAAATGTTTGAAATTTTGAAAATGTTCAACGTGAGTTGCACGCACCTAATGGTACACTGGCACATACCCAGACATGCACAGTTACCGAACCGCCTATTCATAGGAATCATTGACCATCAGTTTGATTTGATAGGAGCGCGTGGGCAGTTGTCAAATCTTATCTTTTGGACTTATCCACACGCTACCTTTTAGTGATGAAAACAATGCATGAATTTCAAAAAAATTACTTATCGTTTAAGTGGAAATATTCTTAACGTTGAAGTCTTTTAATAAAGTTCAATCGCTTTGAAAAGACATTTTCATTTAATTTTATTAGAGATTGATTTTGTAATGTATAACAGATAAACGCTAATGTTCAATGCACAAAAATTTTGAAATTAATTTTTTATCATAGACGCTTATTGATTTGAATAAGTACAATTTTAAAGTTCGCCCTAAAATTGATAACTTATTTCAATTTTGAAATCGCTTGAGACAATATAATAAAGTGGATTCCCCCTAGATGATATGCCTATAAATGATGTGATGTTGTATGATTAAGCGTTTAAATCAATCATATCTAGTTCACTTCTCAAAGTGAGAAAGCGTTGTTCGTTGAGCGCTTTGGTGAAGATATCTGCCAGTTGTTTGTCAGTACCAATGAAATGCATGGAGATATCTTTCTTTTGAACATGTCACGCAAGAAATGGTAGCGAATGTCGTTTAGTTCTAGAATGAAGGATTGGATTTTGGGTCATAGCTAAAGCACTTTGGTTATCACAAGAGATTGGGGTAGAATCTAAGATTGTTCCATAATCTCTAAGTTGTTGCCTCATCCAAAGGATTTGTGCACAACAGCTCCCAGCGGCAACATATTCTGCCTCAGCGGTAGAAGTCTCCATGGATTGTTGTTTCTTACTATTCCACGAAACTAGTCTATCACCTAGAAATTGACATGTACCACTAGTACTCTTTCTATCTATTTTGCATCCTGAAAAATCTGCATCTGAATAACCAATTAGTTCAAAAGGAGAGTCCCTTGGATATCATAAGCCCACATTTTGTGTGCCTATTAGGTATTTAAGGATCTTCTTGGTAGCGATTAAGTGTGATTCTTTTGGATCAACTTGAAAATGTTCACACATGCATACCGAAAATATAATATCAGGTCTACTAGCGGTAAGATAAAGAAGTCCAATGATACTATATAGTTAGAGATATCAATTTTCTTCCCACTTTCATCTTTATCTAACTTAAGCGTTTGGCTCATTGGAATTTTTGAAGATGATGCATTTTCCACACCAAATTTCTTAATCATGTCTCTTGTATAATTAGCTTGGTTAATAAATATGCCATTAGGGAGGATTCTTGAATAAATTAAAATCAACGGCGCATCATTATTTTTATGATGGACCGGAACTGTACAGAAAAGACTCCCAAGGAGTTTTACTAAAGTGTCTTGATTTGGAAGATGCCATGATCATCATGGCAGAAACGCACGAAGGTATATGTGCGACCCATCAAGTAGGGCAGAAGATGAAATGGTTAATACACAAATATGGGTACTATTGGCCAACGGTTTTAAGAAACTGCATAAATTATGCCAAAAGATGCAGGCAATGCCAAAGGTTTGGCAAAATATTAAGGCAACCTGTGGCCGAATTGAATTCAATAATCAAGCCATGGCCATTTCGAGGATGGGCCATGGATATCATTGGCAAAATCAAACATGCTTCTTCTAAAAAGCATAGCTACATCTTGGTAGCGACCGACCATTTCACAAAATAGATCAAGGCTAAGGCTTTCAAGAGCATCAATTCAAAACAAGTGATGGAGTTCATTAAAGAAAACATAATTACCAAATTTGGGATCCCTAAATCTATAACGTTTGATCAAGCCAGAATCTTTAACAGTACAGAGATGATCGAATTCTTAAATCAATTTGGAATCAAGTTATTAAATTCAACACCATATTATGCCCAGGCAAATGGGCAGGCCGAATCATCAAATAAATTGATTAAAGGTTGTATTTCAAAAATGATAGGGAATAACCCCAGGAATTGGCACGAACTGCTAATTGATACGTTATGGGCTTTAAGAACAATAAAAAAGGATAGTTTGGGAATATCTCCGTTTCAACTGGTCTATGGTCATGAAGTTGTCATTCCTATGAAAATCAGTATAAAATCGAGAAGAATTTGCGAATAAATGCATCTTACAACAGAAGAATCTGTCGAAAATATGAACATCAAAAAATTAGATCATGAGATGGTACAGATAATGGCTTTGCGGAAAATTGAACTTCAGAAGAAAAGGGTTGACAAAAGCTATAACAAAAAAGTAAAAGCAAGGTCTTTCGATATAGGAGACTTGGTTTGGAAAATGATCTTACCGGAAGGGTCAAAAGATCATTTTTATGGAAAGTGGTCGCCTAAATGAGAAGGACCATTCCAGATTTCGAATAAGTTGTCAGGAAACTCATTTAAACTTAGATATTTAAATGGGATTTGAATATGGTAGAGCGATGAATGCAAAATATTTAAAGAATTATACACCGAGCATATGGAAAGAAAATGAATCGATTATATTTAAAAGGCTACCGAAACTGGTAGAGATTTCTTACAATAAAATAATAATGTTAAAATACATTAGTAATATCCTAAAATCGAATAAAATGCAAAGAGCTAACTAATACTTCAAGGGCAGATTCGAAGGCATCCCTTTAGAGTAAGGCTGACCCGACTATCTCCTCGAGCTCATGTGTGAGATAGGCGATCTGGTCTTGGAGACTAGTGATATCCCCTTCGACTTGATTGGTAAGGTGAGAGAGGCGATCCCTTTCCCTTTGGAGAGTTGCAATCTGCGCATCTATAGCGGCAATCTGGGATAAATAATTTGTTCGAATGTTCTCCAAAATCGGGGCCTGATTCTGGAGTTGGGTCATCCTCTGGGAGCGCTCGAGGGACATCTCTTCCTCAAATGGGTTGATACCCTGATCAATAAAATCAACAAGGCCAGCAAGACATGATTCGAATACTTGACGGGCCGCTTGGAACATAGGCAACCATGGATCGGCTACCCTCGAAGTGGCCTCATCGAGGAGGGCTCGAAGCCTCTCAACCACAATGGAATCATTAGGATACCGCCTAATATCGTAAAGAGCCTCGGTCAATTCACTCCTAGAAAATGCCAAAGGGGCAACGTCTCCTAGAAAAAATTAAAATAAACGCATAAGTAAAAAATTGGAAAACCTATGTAATAAAAAACCAAAAAAACTTACCTATGATGGGGCAAGTGCTGCAGGGGCCATCAAGTTTGAAGAAGATGGATCCAGTACTGGTTCGATTGGAAGAATTGAAATTGGATTTATTTTTTCAATCCGAATCGATGGGGCAGTAGTTCGAGAAGGACCCGGCAGGGGCTGGAAAGGAATGCCACCAAGTGAGTTCACTCCAAGACTATCCAGAATGGATGGGTCCACAAATATGGTTGAAGCTCCTGTTGGAGAAGTAATGAATAGCCTTATCATGGACGGCAAGGTAGGGATAACCAAGTTCTCTGAAGACAGTAATCCTGCAATAAAACTCACAAGTATTATCTATACAAGTGGTGAAAGATCATAATATACTCAAAAAAAGCAAAAAGGATACCTAAAATCGAAAATAAAAGACCAGCAGTGGTTGCCATATCATCGACACTTTGAACAGGGTTCACCGGGACTAAAGAGGTACTTGCAGCATCAGCAGAAACTATTGTGAACATATTCGAAGAATATACATATTATAGCCTAACCGAAGGATCGAAATAAAAATAAAGTATTTTCGAAAGAAAATTAGAAATACCTTGCGGGACATATCAGACGGGGTAATCTCCTCAGTAGGAGCAGTTTGGGTTTCGGAGGAAAGCTCAGAGGGAGATTTTGTTGGTGGTGGGACCGTATAAAGATCCATATTGAGAGCATCCTCAACATCAAGGTCGAGAGTATCTGATTCGAGGATAGTAGTCTCGATTGAAGGGCCTATGCAAGGGACATAAACTTAAGAAAATGGCGAATAAAAGTAAAATTCCTACGTGTGCTGAAACCAAAAGGAAAATAGGAAGCGGGGTAATAGATAAAGGTAATTACTAGAAGTTCCATAAGGTTCTTCTAAACATGGGCGTTTATTGCTCCTTCGAACAAAGGGCTGGGGGTCCACCTCCTCCTCTTCATCTCCAACAGATGCCTGGTGGATTTCAGTTGTAGAACTCAAGGCAGGAGTTTTTTGAATAAGAAGAACCCCTCGTTTTTTAGTAATAAGGGCCAAAGTAGTAGAAGGACCGACTTTCGATTTTGCTGCTTTGGATGAACATGCAGAGGGTCTAACCCTAACACTTGGGTCAATTTGAGTGATGGCTTCCGACTCTCAAAGGGCTTGGAATAACCCCTTATGTGCTTGTATAAGAGGATCGTCTCTTTCGAATCCCAGTCGGATTTTAATCCATAAGGGATGAGATAAGCGACATCCTGTCAAGACAGGCAAAACTAAGTTAACATTCGAAAATGGGGGAAAGGATTAAAAGAAGAAAAGGAAAGAAGACATTTACTGGCATACCTCGACAGAAAGCAGCCTCGAGAGGTCGGCTACATTTGCAGAACCTGCACAAATTCGTGCAGCATCGACGACCAACTTCCAAATGATTCGCCTGGAATAATAGCATTGCAAGACACGATTCCAGAAATCAGCAAGACATTGCTCCATTCGAAGGATCCTACAAAAAGCCGGTATGGGGATAGGAAAAACTTGACAAGGAGGCATCCCTCGAATAATTGTCTCTGCCAGATCCGTTTTGGTCTTTGGGATAGAATATTATCTTGCCGACCACGGGCAGTTCATCATTCCCAAAAAGGGTAAGGCAAAGCTCTGATTAATGCCAAATTGTCTCGAGCATAGCTACAAGAAACATAGATAACCGGTCAAGAAGAGGAAAATGTGTATTCGAGAAGCATTATGAGTTCGAAAGAAATTATACATTCAAAGGAAAAGGCCGTAAGGTTACCTGGGGGTTATAAACCTCAACACCCGGAGTGTTGTCTGCATATAATAAGTCTCGAGAAGATAAAATGAAGTGCCAATAAGGACGATCTTCATCAGAACGCCGCAAGGAGTCCATTGCTCTTAACCAGACCGAAAGAGCGGTGTGGGACCAATGAGTAGGTTCCTGGTCATGCCTTGTCTCGAAAAAAGGGCGCCAGGTCGAGACATAGAGAGGGTTGTACATGGTACTCAAGGCCAAGAGGTACAAGGCTTTCTCGAAGGGGATTAGTAAGTTGATGGCAGCCTCTCCATGATAGACCCAACTCGAGGAAGTTTTAAAAATAGAAGAGGTTCAAGATGCTTTTTCGAAGGACGCGGGGGTCCTGATGTTTAACAGTTCAGGATAGTAAAGAAAGGCCCAACAAGACAACAACTATAATGGACGAGATAGTCTTTTAGCATTCGAAGGGTCCCGGTGGAGGTGGAACATCATATGGTAAAATTGAGACAATACAAGGAGAACTAGTTCGATGGGCCCCAAAGTCGCCACAATATTGGCAGATAAAGGGAGGAAGGTCTTGTTCACAACACAACCAGAGTTAATGAATAAACGAGAGAAGACAAAATTTAAGAACAATACCTCCTCGAAGGCTGGAATTGGGTCTTCACACTCAGCAACATGTTTGACCAGGGTAGAATAAGCAATGTTGGCACCTCCACTCTTGCCATGACGCTTAAGCCACTCTGAAGAAGATGCCAAAAGTGCTTGAGCTCCACTAATTGCTTCACTGGTAGGCAGTATGGTGCCATGGGGAGATAACCCTATGATTAAAGCCATATCCTTGAGAGTTATCGTCTGGAACCCTCGAGGTAAGATAAAGCAATTGTACGAAGGATGCGACAAAAATGCCAAGGCATCTTTCATCACCTGCTCGAAAGGAAGTATTTGGTAGCAGACTATTCGAACAAGCCCCATGATTCGATTGGCTATCCACTTCGAATGGAATTGTTAAAGACGATTGAACCATGAAAAAGCGTCAGTGTTACCTATCTAACCATTAATGGGCTTGCTCATATTGGTCCAAGCCAGTTTCGGAACTAGCCCTCGCATATATAATGGAGCATTATCATCCCTTTCCAAATCGGGCCAAGTCCCGAGAAGATTAGGGACATTAGGAGCGTCGTTTTTTAACGCCGATGACTCAAATCGAGGGCCCAAAGTTAGATGATTGAGCAATTGACCCCTACGGTCAGAGACCCATCGAGGAACTACAAGGGTTTCTTTTAGAGATGCGACCTTGATGTCACTATAGTGGCCTCGAGACGCCATAATAATGTCATTCAGGTCTTCAGAAGCCTCGCATTCGAGAATGGTCGCTCGAGGCACCAAGAAACCTAGGTCATGGGCGGCGGTATGGAGGGGAATAGCCATTGACTCAAAATAATGGGAGAGTACTCGAAAAGTGATGATTGAGAAAGAAAGAAGGAAAGCTCTACCCAGTACTGCTCGAAGACGAAGGAGTAAGAAAATTAACTCACTCGAAGAAGATAAAGAGAGAGGAAGACGAAGTTAGAGATAAAGATTTTTTGTTTTGTGATTTATGAAAACAAAGAGAAGAATCATCGGATATTTATAGGGTTTAAACACCCGATTATGAAAAGCATACCCGTTAATTCGTGAGAGAAGATGAAAAGCCCTGTACGTTTTTCATTAAGAGGCACGTATTTCCATACCCGCCAAAAATATGAAAAGTCTCTTACGAGAGGATGTGTCATTTAATATATGTGAATTCGAAACATTCACATGTATTAGGGGGGCATTTGTTTACACCAAAAGAAAAAGATAATAAATGGGCTCCAAAGCTCAAAAGGCCCAATAGTAGCAGAGATGAAGAATTAGTTTTAGAAGGAGCCCATTAGAGAACAAAGCTATATATATATATATATATATATATATATATATATATACGCATTGTTTTGGGCCGGAGAAATCAATTGAAGTAAAGCCTAAAAGAACGAAGAGTTTGCCCATGAAAAGTACGCGCCAAAACAAAGGTTTTTGAAAGGGCAATTGCAAGCAATTCCAGGAGTCACGGAACGTGGGATAGTCAAACTAGAACGAGGAAAGAAGGACATAAGAAGGAGGACGAAAAAAAGAACATGGTGGTCCCAAGTGGCATACGAAAGGGTCTAGAAGGGGGGGGGGGGTTGAATAGACCCTGAAGTCTTTTTTTTTTTTTTAACTTCACAAAACTTTCGTATCACTTTAGAAATTTGAACGCTTGGAAAAACTGAGCGCTTGGATCAGACGCTTGAGAATAGTTAACTTAGACTTAGTGATTTCAGCAGTTTACCAAAGTAGGGCAACGCTTAGATCGCTTAATCAGGGTTAGCACAACGGAAATAATGTTTAGCGTTCTTTTGGTTGAATTAGTCGCTTTGCAATTTTACTTGTCTTTTTCAGAATAATATGAAGTGAATAATATAAGACAATAAAATAAATGACACAATAATTTGTAAGGTTCACTGGGTGATGTAATCCCAGCTACGTCCTTCTTCTCCTTTTTCACTTGGAGAAAATTACTATGATGATTATCAAAGGATCACACAGAAACTTCTACACAATAGTAATGGATGAAAATGATCTTGGGCTCCTTGATCACACAGACTTCAGCACCAATGAAGATCGGCTTCTTCAAGCTTCTCTCACTCAGAAATGCTGCCTGAAAGTTTTCAACAATTTTTCTCACTTAGATGAAATGTTGAGGTTTATCACTAGGGTTTTGTTTGTTTTAAAGAAGATCAAACAACTTGAAATATCTCAGTTGGAGTTTGGATTTCTTCTTTGGAAGATGTTTGAGATATTTGTGACTGTTTAAATGTAGATGGAAAGCTTGAAAAGTTTTGGCTATGAAATCTCTAAGCTCTTTCAGAAAGAATGTACGTAGGATTTTTGGCAATAATTTCTCGTATATTCTTGATGTTGTTCCTACTTTTTGATTTTCTGGAGTAAGGTATTTATAGGCAATTTCTTGGGATCTGTCCGTTGGACACATGTAGGAGCGTGCCTTTCACGTAGCGCGTGTTTGTACCTAAAATCTGACATTCCTGAAAATTCGCTGGAACCGATTGGACGGGAGTAGCTAAAACTTTGAAAGTTCTGACAGTCTGGTCAAAGGGAGGCTTTTCCAAAAGTCACAGTAGCTTATCACATTTAATGCTTTTATCAGGCATTTAATGCAATTTGAATTTATTTCCCGTTGGAAATAAATGCCCGTTGAATGATTGCATTTAAGTCCTTTATGACTTGAGGATTTATTTCAGGTGAATCTTTTTTAAGTCGCTCGAGTATTTGAACGCTTGATTCATGAATCCTGAACTGCGGTCTCTTAGCGTTTGACAGGCGCTAAGACGAAATCTTCATCTTCGGTTGACGTCAGACGCTGGTCTTCAACTTCTTCTCAAATAGACTCACCTAGAATTCTATTATTAATTCAGTCGCTAAGACTTAGTCTAAAATCTATGAGGATAAAAATTACAAGCCTAAACAAAATTACAAACTCTTTTAAACGCTTTATACAATGATCTATGAAAGCATAAACTTACATTTTATTTGGGGTCTCACATTGAATCCTATCTTGTCATCATCAAAACATCTAACATGAAATTCCTAACAATTTCCCCTTTTTTGATGATGTCAAGACCTTAACTCTTATAACTCTTTTATAGTTTAAGAGTTCAAAAAAAAGCCCAAAATAAAATAAGTTAACGTTTGAAAGGTTAGTAATGTTAGATAAAGTTAGTTTGGCTTCAACAAGTTGTTTCAGCAATAAATCATTCATATGTATTGAAATGAAGCATACATGATTTATACTGAAAAGAATAAGAAAGAAATAAAATACGCAAAAAAAGAAAAACATTTATTTCTTCTGTCGCTTTGCTCTTTCTTCGCCTTGAAGAACTTCTAACGTTAGTTCTTTTAAGAGTCGATCAATGTCGATCATAGTTGTATGCTGGATTTCATCATAGTCATGCCTACGGAGTCTGGCGCTTTCATTTAACCCTAACAACCTTTCCGTCCAATCCCTTGGTGGAATGCCAAGTTCTCGAATCAGATCATAATATATATCTTTTTGACGGTCATTTGACGGTCTCCAATTCACAGGTCATTGTAGCGGTCCGGCATAAGCATGAAATCCCATATTCTCTAAGAAGTCGGGGTCCAACTGGGGAAGAGCGTATTTTTCGAGATAATACCTTGGTTTTCGTTTCTTGGATAGCATTCTCTTAATGCTTACTAGTTCATCGAACATCAAACGCCAATGTTTATTATCCGTCTTGGAAATCGCTTTGGTCTTTTCTTTACTTTCCCCCTTTTTGACTTCATCAAGGGACAATTTTAGATCAGCGACATCGCGGCGCAAAAGTCGAACTTCTTCGACTAGAAGAGCAATCTGTTGAGCGACACTTTGATCAACGGCATCAGACGAAGCGTGTCGGTCCGCATCAGCCGAAGCGCTCTGAGCAAGGTGACGATTGAATTCAGAGGAGAGCTCAGCGATAAGAGGGGACATGCTTTCCATGATAGCAATGGTGCTGGAATTTGAAGCTTTGGCAATGTCACGGCTTCGCGTATCAGACATTAAGCGAGTCTGTCTGGTAGCGGCTTCAGAAAGTTTGGAGCAGGAACCTTCGATGTGGTGAAGCGAGTTCCGTACAGCCTTTCTGAAATCTCGGGCCTCTAAGTCACTGTCGGAATCTGAATCCGAAGAAGGACGTTCTGGGGACGGGAGAAGTACGTAAGAACTTGAAACTGCAGCCTTGCCTTTGGTTTTATCTCTTAGGAGAGGTTCTACATGCGCTTGAGCAATTTCAGCGTGCACTTCTTCAATGGCGTGATCCAAGGTAGAATCAGCAATCGCTGGGGGCTCGACTACTGGGGCGCTAGAAGAATCTGGCAAGGAAGCCTCAGGGAGATGAGCGACTTCCGCAGTAGGAGCAGAATCTTCTTCCAGAATTTGGATTGAGGGAAGAGAAGGTTCTCGAATGCCAATAACCCAGAGGGGGCCAAGGGCTTCCATCACATGCCGGGGACTGATCAAGCTAGATTGCGGGATAAAGAATATAGCGTCTTCGCGCTCGTCAGTACTTAGTGCAAGTTGCACACCTTCTGGTAAAGCAATCCCTGAGGTATATGTGTTGAAAAAGTCCAAAATTAACGGCATGAACGCTTGAGCTGCTTCTTGGTCCACTGGCCTAATCAGCGAGATCATCTTGGCCACTTGAATATTCTGTTCACTGAAGAGCACAGGGTGGAGAGTATATCCTCGGAAATTGTTTAACCCTGAATAGTGATTGAAACTTGTATCCAATGCTTGGACATTTTCTATCACTGCTCTCATATCTCGGTGGAACTCAGCAAACTCAGCGTGTTCTGTTGAAGTGTCAACACGAATCTGACTCTGGCTTTGAAGAACTGGTTGTTTACTTGACGAAGCGTCTTCATTGAGGTCAGGGAAGATTCGTTGAACAAAGTTTGCACGAGGATGCAAAACGTAGCGTCCGCCTTGGCTGAATAAGGTGAGCTGCTGGCGAATGTAGCTTTCGATTGGCTGTCTGTATCGTGGCAAAGTGCTAACATTCCCGGCAATTATCTGACGCTGTTGAAGCAAAAAGGTGGCAAATCCTCGGCGTCTATATTCTATTCCAAAATTAAACAGGAATGGATATTTGACGAGTTCATTAAGGGTGTAGAAGTGAAGAACGAACTCTTCAGCCCATTTGGCTGTATCCATCATCCATCGTTTTCCAAGTTTGTTCGCTTTGTTTTGATCTTTTCTAGCGGCTAAGAATTTCTCAAAGCGTTCTGTTTCATCATCATAGTCTTCAGCCCATAATCTGGCAAGATATTCACGAGCCTCATCTTCAATCCACGAGTTGACTGGATTTGGGCGCTCCGCAACAAGCGAGCCTTTGCCTTTCTAGAGTTTGAGTGGATTTGGAGAGAGAGCGTTCTGGGGAGACTTGACAACGGAGGGGAGAGCAGAGTATCCTATCTTATTGAGATCTTCCTCATCAGGATTTTTGTTCCAATCACCCATGTGTGGGTTCTTGAAAACAATCTTGCTTTGGCGCAGAGGATAAAAAGACTCGTCCGAGCGACCTGTTAGAGTAAATCGCTGTTGATCAAAGTCAACTCTATTGAACACTGGACGACGAATGTACTCAAGGCGAGATTGAAGTCGCTCTAAGTCATATAGTCCTAGATCTGCAATACGCTCGAAAAACTCAAATTTCTTGGTATCGGACATATCGGGCCGATGGAGAGTAGTTTGAAAGTTGATTTCCAACTCGACAAGCATTTGAGCGTCACGTTCTCTGGCAGCATAATAAAATTCGACATCTGGATGATATCCGTGCGGGAAGAAATCAATGACACGAGGAGGAGGTCCGGTTGGCGTAGGAACAAGGGCAATAGCTTCTGTTGGAATGGGGGCCACTTCTATCGACCGCTCAGCGTTTAAAGTTGCTTCACTCGCTGATGAGCTTTCAGCGTCAGGAAGAACTTGGAATGCTTCTTTAGCAATATGCACGACAGTTGCCATGTCCATGTCTAGTTCAACTGGAATTTTCGAGAGAGGAGGGGCTTCAGCGATTGGTTCATCATGAACTCCGTCATGAGTTGAAACATGTAAGCGATTGAGAAAAGCAAGCAAAAATTCCTACTGAGTAGAAATTTATAAAGAAAATACTACATCGCTTACCCTGAGGACTATCATCGACTGTCTTAGTCGCTTGATCTGTTTCTTGGACAAGTGCCTCAGGCTCCTGAACTTCTTCGTCGGGTTCTAAATCGATAAAAGAAGTTACTGGATCAGCACGAATAGGGATATTTAGTTCTTCAAGCGTGTTGAGAACATAATGAATATCTGTTTCACTTGGCGCTGAAAGAATTTGTTTTGTTTTTATCCTAGCGTTAGAGACTTAGGAAACTAACGAGGAAAGGATAGACTAATTTGCTTAGCAAATACTTACCCTGAACATTGGGAAGCCTTTCAGATGGAGAAACGTCTTGAGGATCTGAGCTGATTTCGGGAACAGCGTCAGAGACGGAAGCACTCGCTGACTCTCTAAGCGCTGGATTTGTGGGAGCGCTAGAAGATACTGCGGGAGTGGGAGTAAGAGTACGCCTTCGTGCAAGCGGTACTTCTTCTTCCACTGCTGTCTCTTCTTCCTCAGGAACGGAAAAGAAAAACGCTGGAGGAGGAGAGGGAGACTTAGGCGAGGGAGAAGGAGAAGGAATATTTTGTTTCT
Organism: Buddleja alternifolia; assembly: GCA_019426215.1. Classification (NCBI taxonomy): domain Eukaryota; kingdom Viridiplantae; phylum Streptophyta; class Magnoliopsida; order Lamiales; family Scrophulariaceae; genus Buddleja; species Buddleja alternifolia. Next base: position 11,549,217 of record CM033391.1, on the reverse strand, counting down.
TTTTGTGTTCTGGCTTCTTCTTCTTTAGTTCAGGCTTTTGCTTCTTTGCGGGCTTGGATGGCTCAGCGACTTTGAGAATGAGCTTTCTCTTAGGTCGCTTGACCACCACTTCTTCTTCTGATGATGATGATGACGAGGACGCTTGATCTTCATCATCACTGCGAACAACACGCTGATCTTTTGGAACCGCTGCTCCGCCAGGTTTCCGCGGGATAAGAAGCTCGCTTATCATTTTCTTGCCATAAAACTTGGTCTCTGGGATCTTTTTCCCAGACGCTTGCGTATATCCGCTAGAGTAGAGAATACGACATAGCAAAATCCCGTAAGGCTTGGGATTAACGGACTTAGCCATCGCTGCTTTGAAGCGATTGAACACGTAAAGAGACCAATTAATTTTTAACTTAGTCAGGATGGCAACCATCATCTTGTATTGAATGTTAGTTACTTTATCGAACGTCCCTTTTCTGCATTCAATAATCTTTGAACATATGTCAGCGAGGATGACATATTCGCCTTTCATATCGTTCTTCTTGAAGTTGGGCTCATAGGCGTCGTGAACATCTTCTTTCTTTATCACGTCCCATACTTTGGTAGCATCGCCGAGATTTACACTTTCTACCTCAATGCCAGTATTAGGCAGACCAAGTAATGAAGAAATTAGAGAAGGAGTGAGGATAAAGGTCTCTTTTGCAGAAGGGAAGACGCAGGATATGGAGTTTCCGTCTGCAGAAATTTGACCATTGCAGAAAAAGTGGAGAGATTCTTCTTCAAAATAGTTGAATGTAGTAGTAAGCATGTCTTTCAAACCAGATTCTTGAACAAGTGGAAGAATTGTTCGAAGAGGGAAGTTCTGGTTATCATAGAGATAGTCCCAGTTAACCAAAAATCCGGCGTTAACTGTAACTGGTTTTGTTACTGTCTTGGAAGATTTTGAAACTTTGGGTGCCATTGCTGAAAGTTGAAGCTTTTGGAGAAAATTGAGGGATTTTTGCCTTTGGAGAGAAAAAGCTTTAACAGTAGGAGAGATTGGGAGTGAAAAAGGTTTTCTGTAAAAGTCTTGGGGAGTTTAAATAGAAGGTGAAAGTAACTCCTCAATTGACAGATGAATGACACGTGTTCAGAGGTTAATGACAAAAGGAATCTGAACCGTGTACATTTAAATTCAGATGTCAAAAAGTGTGGTAAAGTAGGGTACTATAACATTTTTCGGATCCGCAGTTAATTTGAAACGGTTTGAAAAAATTTGAAATTTTCAGCGTGATGTGCACGCGCCTGATAGTGTACTGACACTTACTCAGACTCATGCAATCACTGAACCGCCTCGGTTTAGATAGGAATCATAACCGTCAGTTTGATTTGATAGGCACATGTGGATAGTTGTCAAATCTGATCTTTTGGTCTTATCCACACGTTATCTTTAGCAATGAAAACTATGCATGAATTTTTGAAATTGAGTTACTTAGCGTTAAAGTGGGAATCCTTTCAACGCTGAAGTCTTTTCATAAAATATTTCAATAAGTGAATCAACCGCTTGGATTTATGAGAGACAACATTATTAGAGACTGATTTTGTCATGCATAATAGATAAGAGCTAGTGATCAATGCTTTAAGATTTTGAAAGTCATTTTTGATCACAGTCGCTTGATACATTGAAGTAAGTACAATTTTAGAGTTCCCCCTAAAGTTGATGACTCATTTCAAATTTTGATAAATGCTTTAGAAACAATCAAAAAGAGGATTCCCCTTAAATTATATGCCTATTAAATATGATGCTTTATGATTTAAGCGTTTAAATCGATCATACCTAATTCATTTCTCAAAGTGAGAAAGCGTTGTTCGTTGAGCGCTTTTGTGAAGATATCTGCCAGTTGTTTGTCAGTTCCAATAAAGTGCATAGAGATATCTTTCTTTTGAACATGGTCACGCAAGAAATGGTATCTAATGTCAATGTGTTTGGTTCGAGAATGAAGAACAGGATTTTGGGTCATAACTAAAGCACTTTGGTTATCACAATGGATTGGGGTAGGACCTAGGATTATTCCATAATCTCTAAGTTGTTGCCTCATCCAAAGGATTTGTGCACAACAGCTTCCAGCGGCTACATATTCTGCCTCAGCGGTAGAAGTCGCTATGGATTGTTGTTTCTTACTATGCCATGAAACTAGTCGATCACCTAGAAATTGACATGTACCACTAGTACTTTTTCTATCTATTTTGCATCCTGCAAAATCTGCATCTGAATAACCAATTAGTTCAAAAGAAGAATCCTGTGAATACCATAAGCCCACATTTTGTGTGCCTTTTAGGTACTTAAGGATCTTCTTGGTAGCAATTAAGTGTGATTCTTTAGGATCAGATTGAAAACGTGCACACATGCATACTGAAAACATAATATCAGGTCTACTAGCGGTAAGATAAAGAAGTGATCCAATAATACCCCTATAGTTAGTGATATCAATTTTCTTCCCACTTTCATCTTTATCTAACTTAAGCGTCTGGCTCATTGGAATTTTTGAAGATGATGCATTTTCCATACCAAATTTCTTAATCATATCTCTAGTATATTTAGCTTGGTTTATAAATATTCCATTAGGGAGTTGCTTAACTTGTAATCCTAAGAAGAAAGTTAATTCACCCATCATGCTCATTTCAAATTGATCTTGCATCATTTTCGAAAATTTCTCACACAGTCGCTTATTAGTAGAACCAAATATAATATCATCAACATAGATTTGGACTAAGAGAATATCTTTATTATGGGTAATTTTAAATAACGTTGTGTCAACGCTGCCTTTTGAAAAGCCTTTACCTATAAGGAAGATAGAGAGAGTGTCATACCATGCTCTTGGTGCTTGTTTAAGGCCATAGAGTGCCTTATCCAGCTTGTAGACCATACTTTTGCCATGGTTGTTGATGAATCCTGGTGGTTGCTCCACATAGACTTCTTCTTGGAGTTTACCATTCAAGAATGCACTCTTCACGTCCATTTGGTATACTGTGAACTTGTTGAATGCGGCAAACGCTAGGAACATCCTAATTGCTTCAAGACGGGCTACTGGGGCATACGTTTCATCAAAGTCAATACCCTCTTCTTGACAATAACCCTGAGCGACTAATCTAGCTTTGTTTCTTATAACAATGCCATCTTCATCCATTTTGTTCCTAAAAACCCATCTTGTTCCAATAATTCCTTGGTGAGTTGGTCTTGGTACTAGCGTCCAAACCTTACTTCTTTCAAATTGATTGAGCTCTTCTTGCATTGCTTCTACCCAACTTGAATCATTAAGCGCTTCATCCACTTTCTTTGGTTCCATTTGAGATAGGAAACTTGCGAACATGGCCTCATTAAATGTAGCGGACCTAGTTCTAACAGGTGCTTCAATATCTCCAATTACTAGCTCTGGTGGATGATCTCTAAGCCATTTACGGTCTGGTTGGAAAGGGTTAAGAGACTCTTGGTTGTTAATCGCTTGATTCTCATTTGTCTCTTGCGTAGACGCTGCATCATTCACAGTTCTAATCTGCTCTTGATGATCATTCTCTTCATGATCATCAGCGATTCTGACATTATCATTTTTGTTAACCTCACGAGCATCCTTAGGAGGAAGTACATGAATCCCATCATCCTCGTCATCACTATCATCCCTAAGGTTGATTTGCGATGCTTGTTGGGAGAGATCTTTAATTCCTACATCATCAGGATTAACCTTACTCGGTTCTTGGTTAGCATCATCAAACACAACATGAATGGATTCTTCAACCTTTGATTTGATCTTATTTAAGATGCGAAAACTCTTTCCATTCTTGGCATAGCCTAGAAAGATTCCCTCATCTGCTTTAGGATCAAATGTCTTTAGGCTGTGAGATCCATTGTTATGAATGAAACATTTTGAACCAAATACATGAAAGTATGAAACGTTAGGCTTACGTCCCTTCCACAACTCATATGGGGTCTTCTCATGTTGCTTGTTAATCATACACCGGTTCTGAGTGTAGCAAGCGGTGTTGATGGCTTCTGCCCAAAACCTTTGAGGCAGCTTGGACTCTGCTAACATCGTCCTTGCGGCTTCTTTAAGCGTTCTGTTCCGTCGCTCAGCAACTCCATTCTGTTGAGGTGTTCTAGGAGCAGAATACTCATGAAGTATTCCTAAATCTATACAAAACTTCTCAACAACTTGGTTAGTAAATTCAGTTCCTCTATCGCTTCTAATTCTTGTCACTTTTAGATCTTTTGAATTTTGCAATTGACGAATTAGCGCTGTGAGCTTGACACTGGTTTCATCTTTGGTTGCTAGAAATTCTACCCATGTATAACGAGAGAAATCATCAACTATTACTAGCGAGTACTTTTTGCCACTAACACTCATGATTTGAATAGGTCCAAACAAATCTAAATGCAATAGTTCAAGAACTCTAGAAGTAGATAGACATGGTTTCTTTTTGAAAGATGACTTAACTTGTTTACCCATTTGACATGCATCACATAAGCGATTCTTTTGAAAGGAACCTTTAGGTAATCCCTCTACAAGATTTAGCGATATTAACTGAGAGATTGCCTTGAAATTGAGGTGATTCATTTTTCTATGCCATAACCAACCTAATTCATTTTGACTTTTAGCAACAAAGCATGTGGGGTTGTTATCAACTGTAGAATCCCAATCTACTAAATACACATTGTTTGTTCTTTTTCCTCTTAATTTAGTAGACTTAGTCTTAGCGTCGTTAACATAGCAGAAGTCGCTTGAAAATTTTACTTCAAAGCCTTTATCACAAAATTGACTAATGCTTAACAGGTTATGCTTAAGACCCTCAACATAATAAACATCACTAATCATGATGTTCCCCCTATGCATGATACCTATACCTTTTGTTTTACCTTTTGAGTTATCACCGAATATAACTTGAGGACCGTTGGTAGCTTGATAGTAGACTAGAAGATTCTTGGAACCAGTCATGTGTCTTGACGATCCACTATCGAAGTACCAAACTGAAGTATCGGTGCTGGCTCTAGGTACCTGCATTTAAAGGACAATTCTAATTCTTCTTAGGTACCCATGTTGTTTTGGGTCCTTCAGTGTTAGTAACCTTGGTTTGAATTAGAACTTTAGGAACCCATATTTGCCTGGTCTTCATTGTAGGAATACTGGCCTTCTTGGGTTTCACATTGTGCTGTGTGTGCTTTTTGGGTGTGTAATAATATCCTCGATTATAATAATAGTCATAATCATAGTCATAGTCATAATCATCATAGTATTGATGATATGATTTTGACTGTCTTGAATATTGACGCTGGTAAGTCCTTGGCGCTGGCTTGGGTTTTACTTTTGGTGCTTGACGCTTAGCGCTTGATTCACAGTGATTAGACTTGTCCTTGACTTTTTGAGCGTTTGGATGAGTTTGTCTTTGTGAGTCATTTGCCTTAGCCTTACCCTTGCCTGAGTCAGCTTTGGCTTTCTCATTTGGCCTCGTACCATCGTTGCTAGGTTCACTTAGCGTTTGACTCTGTGAACTTTTCTCAACAAAGATAACACCCTTTCCTTTGTTGTTTGCCATACCATTGGATTTATTTGGTTGTTTACCGAATTTATTGAATCCTAAACCGGACTTTTCACCAAATAATCTAGTTACCTTAGACACATTATCCAACTTTCTAGAAGCTTTTGATAATGATGAGATAAGCTGCTCTGATTTAGCAAGTTTAGCGATCAAATCAGCTTCTCTTTTGATTATTATATCAAGATCGCCTTTTAACTGAATAACTTCACTCTCAAGTTATTTGTTCTTCTCAATGCATCGTTTCTGAACTTGCAACTCGGCTTTGAGTATTACTTTATCACTTTTGAGCGACAGAATAATAGCGAGATCGTTTTGATATATTTTGGTGGCCTCTTGACAATCTTTATAATATTCTTTAACTTTGTCAAGTAATTCATCATAAGAGAGAGGATGATATAATTCATTGGTTACCTCTGGTAGCGAGTTGTCAGACGCTTCATCATCTCTTGCCATGAGACAAATCAGTGCTGAGTCGCTTGTAGGCTCATCATCACTACTTTCGTCTGATGATTCCAAATCCTCTTCAGGTGCGGAGAGTGGTTCAGATTCCGCTAGCAGACCTTGTTGGCGAAGGTTGCTCCTGAATTGGTTTCTATCCGCATAGTCTTTCCTTGAGGGCTTTGACACATTTGGATAAGGGCAATTTACCTGGTAGTGCCCTGGTTTCCTGCAATTATAACACAAATTAGTTTTCATCTTTTGTTCAGCAGTCAATCGCTTTGAGACTACTGGTATTGAGAGATTCTGAGTAGGGGATGGAGGCGCTTGGTATGGAACTGGCGCTACTGGTTGAGGTGCAGAGTACACTGGCGCTTGATACTGAGGCGCTGGTGCTGGAGGGGGAGTTTGAAATGAATTCTGTCCAATAGGAGTTCTCTTCTCGTATCGTAGAAATTTCTTGAACTTCTTTACCAATAAGGCCATTTCCTTTTCTTCATTTGACTCAACCGGTTTGACCTCGATAACCGCTTTTCCTTATTTTTGGTGGTAGCGATTAAAGCTCCTGATTCAATCGCTGAAGTCGATGTGTCGCTGACTTCACCTAATTCGAACTCAAATGCCTTTAACTCTGAAAAGACATGCTCTGAGGTAAGTGTCTCCAATGTTTGTGATTCTCTCATAGCAACAGTCTTAATTAAATACTTGCTTGGAAGACTTCTGAAAATTTTGTTGACCATTTCCTTGTTGGTTAATTCCTTGTCTAATGACGCTAACTCGGTAATGAGCAAAGTAAACCTTGCGTCTAGTTGTTCTAGCGTCTCATTGGGCTGCATTTTGAAATGCTCGAATCTTTGCATGGCTATGGAGAGCTTGTTCTCCTTCATTTGTGCTGAACCTTCACACACAATAGCCAATTTATCCCATATTTCTTTGGATGTCTTACATTGCTTTATCTAGTTGAACAATGCATCGTTATCTCCTAACGCTGAGTAAAGTGCACTTCGTCCAACATTATCTAGATTCGCTCTTTTTCGATCATCTGGCGTCCAATCTAGTTTATTTTTCTCGACATATCCATCTGGAGTGGCTTCATCGGCTCCAGGTGCTCGAGTTCTTACTTGCGTGATTTTGATGGGGCCATCTGTAATAACATCACACATTTCATTATCACATGAGCATAAGTATGCGAAAGCTCTAAGTTTCCACGAATCATAATTTGATTCTACCAACTTAGGCATTTTGTTAAAAGCCATAATGATATGTTTTGATAAAAAAAATTTAAAACGATTAAGTTTAGAAAGGTGGATCTAAACAAGCAGTTACGCTCGGAAACGCTTAGGTTTCTATTTTAACCGCTCTGATACCACTTGGTGGTTCCAAGTGGCATACGAAAGGGTCTAGAAGGGGGGGGGGGTTGAATAGACCCTGAAGTTTTTTTTTTTTTTTAACTTCACAAAACTTTCGTATCACTTTAGAAATTTGAACGCTTGGAAAAACTGAGCGCTTGGATCAGATGCTTCAGAATAGTTAAGTTAGACTTAGTGATTTCAGCAGTTTACCAAAGTAGGGCAACGCTTAGATCGCTTAATCAGGGTTAGCACAACGGAAATAATGTTTAGCGTTCTTTTGGTTGAATTAGTCGCTTTGCAATTTTACTTGTCTTTTTCAGAATAATATGAAGTGAATAATATAAGACAATAAAATAAATGACACAATAATTTGTAAGGTTCACTGGGTGATGTAATCCCAGCTACGTCCTTCTTCTCCTTTTTCACTTGGAGGAAATTACTATGATGATTATCAAAGGATCACACAGAAACTTCTACACAATAGTAATGGATGAAAATGATCTTGGGCTCCTTGATCACACAGACTTCAGCACCAATGAAGATCATCTTCTTCAAGCTTCTCTCACTCAGAAATGCTGCCTGAAAGTTTTCAACAACTTTTCTCACTTAGATGAAATGTTGAGGTTTATCACTAGGGTTTTGTTTGTTTTAAAGAAGATCAAACAACTTGAAATATCTCAGTTGGAGTTTGGATTTCTTCTTTGGAAGATGTTTGAGATATTTGTGACTGTTTAAATGTAGATGGAAAGCTTGAAAAGTTTTGGCTATGAAATCTCTAAGCTCTTTCAGAAAGAATGTACGTAGGATTTTTGGCAATAATTTCTCGTATATTCTTGATGTTGTTCCTACTTTTTGATTTTCTGGAGTAAGGTATTTATAGGCAATTTCTTGGGATCTGTCCGTTGGACACATGTAGGAGCGTGCCTTTCACGTAGCGCGTGTTTGTACCTAAAATCTGACATTCCTGAAAATTCGCTGGAACCGATTGGACGGGAGCAACTAAAACTTTGAAAGTTCTGACAATCTGGTCAAAGGGAGGCTTGTCCAAAAGTCACAGTAGCTTATCACATTTAATGCTTTTATCAGGCATTTAATGCAATTTGAATTTATTTCCCATTGGAAATAAATGCCCGTTGAATGATTGCATTTAAGTCCTTTATGACTTGAAGATTTATTTCAGGTGAATCTTCTTTAAGTCGCTCGAGTATTTGAACGCTTGATTCATGAATCCTGAACTGCGGTCTCTTAGCGTTTGACAGGCGCTAAGACGAAATCTTCATCTTCGGTTGACTTCAGACGCTGGTCTTCAACTTCTTCTCAAATAGACTCACCTAGAATTCTATTATTAATTCAGTCGCTAAGACTTAGTCTAAAATCTATGAGGATAAAAATTACAAGCCTAAACAAAATTACAAACTCTTTTAAACGCTTTATACAATGATCTATGAAAGCATAAACTTACATTTTATTTGGGGTCTCACATTGAATCCTATCTTGTCATCATCAAAACATCTAACATGAAATTCCTAACAGAACACAACTCTGAAATTTCTTTCATATTTTCTTAGAATTAGTCTTAATTTTAGGATTAGTCTGCAGTGTAAATTTAGGAATAATTTAGCGTAGAAGGAGTTAGCAGGTTTCTATCTTCTCAGAAGTTGTACTCACAGGCATTCGATTGAAAGATTCTCATGGAGGTATTAAATTGTCTGTTTTCAGATTTAAGTATTTGATAGATAGTTTTTGTCTTGACTTGAATATTTTTGTCATTTTATTTGAGCTCGAATACCTTTGATTGACATTTAGTTTAAGACGTGAACCACCAAATAACGTATCGAACGCGGGGTTGGAAAATAATCTCAAAATATAGATTATCACGAGGCTTGGATCAGTCAATTGAATCCATCTCAATCAATTTGTTTTCATCCGAAAACAATATATAAGTCTAAAACTCATAAGTTTGTTGTTCTCTAAAGTCACACAATGCTAAAATATGTGTGCTGCCCGCCAACCTAGGAGGACCTGTTGGGTTTGGTAATCCACAAGGTAACTATAGGTAGCGAAAATTTAAAAATTAAAACATAAGCAGTTAACCATCACTCCATTATGGATTTTAGTTGGCTCAGTTCGATTTATTCTATAAGTCAAAATAGAAAAACTAACCAAAAGTGTATTTTTCTATTCGTTTGGATCTTTCAACCCAAAAAACTCCAAGTCACATCCCACGATCTCCAAGCTCTATCAGATTGTATCTTCCGGTGTTAGCACCTCAAGTGTTGCACCTCTGAGCATATACACACCTCCTTTGAATTCCCAATCACTCTATTGTTGGTGCTAGCCAATAGAGTGATTCTAGATATCTACTAATCTTGGCTTATAGTGAAAGGTATGGAATATATTGTAAGTAGTTAAGCTCGACGTATGAGCAAAACTACGTTATATTGGAAGAGGTAGGGGCTGCTATATGAGAGAGTGGAGGACGAAAATCCTCTCTTTTATCTGCTAGTGTTGGGTGATTTTTAGCTAATAAGTAATGTGCCTTTCATCTAATAAAAGCTCCTATTTATAGGCAAAGTATAGAAGAGTTTGAATTGTTTAACAATTCCATTCCATGCTAATCCAAATTAGATTAGGATAATTATTAATCTTTATTCGATATTTATCCTGATAGTCTTTGGATAGAGATGAATCATATTCTCTCTCATCCTAAATTAGTGGATAACATCAAACTCATTAAACCTTTATCCTATTGGTGATTAGATAATCATAATATCTAATAATATTTATCTAATCACATCTCTTTGATCCTTCTAGATGCAAGAGTTGGAGGAAATCCTCCTCCTTCCACACACCTCCTCCCATCCTTGAAATCCAAGAATTTTATTTCACTTGATGTAAAATTGTTGATTCCAAGTATAATTTAATTAATAACTTTAATGCATTAATTAAATATAATAAGTTAGAGTCCAACTCTAATTGTTCCTAATTAGCAAAGTACTAGACTTTTCTAATCTCCTCAATTTTCATAAATCAATTAATCACACAGCAAAGCGGAAACTCTACAGAGTTATGTGTGTGACCCCTTAGGCTTGTTTATGTGCTAGGAGTAGGAACACTTTCCCAAATTAATAACCACATTAATTCAAGGTGCCTACAAATTGTGGTTACTGTCTAGCAATGGGTCACGAAAACCTAGACATAAATGATTAGTAAAAAGATACGCCTTATATAATCACGATTCTCGCATAAGTCAGATCCTTCCATCCGATCTCTCGATTGAACCTATGGCATAGGATTAGTCGAAACCCTAATAGTTCAATTGCTATGTTTCACATTACTAGTGATGTCGACTCTGTTCATCTAAACAAGAAAACCCTACGCCTCTTTAGATATCTTACTTCGGCCGAAGATTCCTTAGTCAACTTACCATTTAAACATAGAAGATGCACTGTCCCACTAGGTCAGAGATGAATTCTATCTTGATTTTGATGTATTTCCATAAATGACCAGATCATACCTAAGACATTCCATATAACGACCCGCCAAGTGATCATGGAATGGATCAAAGCATAATGGATCATGTACAAGATCTTCTATCGAATCTCAGGTCTATAAGAATTACTCTTATACTATGTGATTGTGGTAGTTCCAGATTCGACTGGGATACCTTTTTAGGAATTTCTTGGGGTAGTCCAGTTTATACATTTCCAAATGGGAACCCTCATAAATGCACAGGATTTCACTATGTCAATACGTATGGAGCGAGGTACACTACTCCAAGAGTATGCATCGTATAAGCAAGTCTTTTGGGTTGATCAATATCCCTCATCTTTGTGAACCCTTTCATGACTGGAAACTTAATTAAAGGATCACAACCTATATTCCATCATCGCAATACCCGATGCGCAATGATGTCCCATAGCTATGTGAGATTTTAAAGGATTTTATTCTAAGTGATGTAAAGACAGTTCTAGAATAAAGATTACCATAAATATAGCTTGACTTTACTTATTATGAAAAAGACTGTACATAGAGCATATCTATTACAAGATTGGCACCCAAAAGAATTGGTGCGTTGGGCATCCACTCTATTAGGACTGCCACACTGCGACGCAAGCTTGATCCGAGAGATCGTCTCTGCTCAAACCAGCACCAAGCGTCAACACTATACAAACTTCATATGTTGAAGCTAAACTTTTACATTCCACTTTAACTTACCAAAAATTTATTCCACATCAGTCGTACATGAATCCCGACAAGAATACTATCAACCAAAAGTCTCCAAGACATAACATCTGTATACATAATGATCCATACTAAGACATAACTCACTTTACAAGCAACACACCAATGCTTCATTTAGTCTTCCATCTCTGCCTTTGTATCCTACATACTAAGCTCACCTGAAATGAAAGATAAAAGGAAGGGTGAGTCTGAATGACCCATTGAGGTAGGCTAACGGTTTGTTTTACCCTTTATCTTTGAAATGGAATCTGCAGCGAAAGACTAACAAAGAAACAAGCATACACATATCAAGCAAATCTTTAAAGGAAATAAACTATTATATTAATGAACCTCAAATAGATTAGGAATTATGAAATAAAAATAGGACATTTATATACTTTAGAAACATGCCAAATGATTGTGTTTCGTCCCTTCACTGTCCGATACCAGTAAAAGACTTCACACATTTCAATACATACCATATGGTTTTCAAGTGTTGGGACTCTAGAGGTGGCTCCTATCGTTGCATAGCACTTTTCCCCATATAACACATAGCCCCCTTTACAGATTTGTAGGTGTCGGTCCTCTAGCGGTGGCTCCTACGGGCTCAAAAGGTGGCTCCCACCGTCTCGTAGCAGTTTGCCTCGTATAACACTTAGCTCCCTTCACCCTATCTTTAAGAGTCAAAGCTTTAAATCGAGAGGACACATCGCGAATAGATGTCGGACATTGGGACTTTAGAGGTAGCTCCTGCGAGCTCAAGAGGTGACTCCCTCCATGTAGCACTTTTCTCCGAGGCCTCAAGAGGTAGCTACCACGCACATAACACTTCTTCCCGCATAACACTTAGCTCCCTTTGTCGACTGAGTACAACCAAGAAGATCAATGGGTTCAACAAGTTTTAGAAGATATGAACTTGGTATTGGTATGACAAGACATAAAAGAATTGACACCGATTAGACCGAACATCATTTCGAGGCAAGACATGCATCATAGATGTGAAAGGAAAAATCATCAGGAGTAACGAGATATGACGAACGGACATTCAACAATCAACAATCACCATGAATCAATCTTCAAGATATCGATACCATATTGGAAGAACAAAACAAAGCAATCAAAAGTAGGTAAAGCATTTAAAGAGTTTTCAAGGAAAAAATAAACCCTCACAGTTACAACTCGGTGCCGTAGCCTTGTGCCCCACTAAAATCATGAATATATCTTGCTGTCCAAATATACAGCCATATTCTCGAACTAATGTTACTTTGTAACCTAAACACAACTAGTAAGTCATACCATATATGTACTAGAATATAGACATATAAATAATTTATTTCGAAAACCTCAAGCTGCACTTGGACAGTTTTACTACATAAATTATAATACATTCTAAGCGTATGATTTTTCTCTCAAACTTTGCAAAAACATAGGTTTCACATTGGAGAACATGCAATAATTTTTTTAGAATTAACTGACATCTTTAAGGTGATTATTCAATCACCAACACATGTTGCACTAGGAAATCGTGTGTTGTAGCAAGTGTGGTGCAATCATGTGGTATAAAGAGTGTAATAAAAAGGATTGACGGCCTGCAGTCCCAAATTTCTCAATCTGCTGTCGAGATGGTCAAGTTCAGTTGCCACTTCTCAAGAACCTCCAGAACTCCTTAGGAGATTGTTAGACTACAATAGAGGTCCATCATGCAGGAAATTTAGAGAACATATAAGGACTTTGAACTCAATGTTTACGTTTACGTCAATGGGAGGTTCCATTGATAATAGAATAAATGATGGATGCGGTCCTTCTTGTTTATTGCTCAATGGACAAAATCTTCATTTGATTGGATCTCTCATTCCTAAAGCTGATCGAAGTCCAAATTTTATGCAGCTATATGTAGCTGATACTGAGAATGAGGTACGAAAATGAGTGTTTGCTTTGAACAAAGATGCTGAAAAGGAAAACTTATATCCAAATATTATACAAGGTCCATGACACACTAATAGCTAACGTGCTTGGTAGCAAGTGCACTAGCCGTGTGTAGTATTAGATGGACAAAAAGTCCGGGTTGTCGAACCACAAGGACTTGAATTCTAATTTATGATTTGCAATAAGAGTAAAGAAAATTAAAGTAACGTAAGAGCAAAACAATTAAGTAAACAAAGAACAAAAGTAAGAACAAGCAATGGATTGAAATGCAAGTGTGAAAATAAACTAAGGCACATGCAAGACTTGATTTGATCCTTATTCGCACAAACACTCTCGTTGAATTATTAGACCTAGTTGCTATGGTGAAAACTCCTAAGGTAAAGAATAACCGATGTCTCGTGATAGACTCCTATACTTAAATGGCGGTTTCCTAAGTATGTCTACCCGAAAATCTAACCTCTAAGTATGCATTAAAGAACTAGAGTTTACTCGATTAGAATCGAATGACTTCACCCGGGAGTCTTTACCTATGTCTAGGGCAACTCCTATTTGATCGGTGATGTTATGAATCCTTTGCACCCTAGTTTAAGTCTTTCTCAAAACGCTAAACTAGGCAATCAATCATACACATGGTGATCAATCACATGTAAGAAGTATAAACACAAATTCATAACACATAGCAATACAGAAATTAATTCAACGATTATCAATAATACGAATAATTCACAAATCAACTCTTACAAGGCCCTAGCCATATGAATTTAGCCCATAACTATCAACATAGAAGAATTCAACATGTTCATATACATAATTGTCAACATAAAATGCAATAAACAATGAATAAACTCCCTATAAGGTTGAATGGTGATGGATTCTCTAGTGGAGCTTCAATCCTTAGCTCTTATCTTCTTCTTGCCCTTCAAGGTAGGTGAAAAGATGGCCCAAAACTCAAAGAAATGCTCCCAGTCCCCCAGATTTTTTAACCCTCCAAATGAGCTGAAAATTCCCTTTTATAGCTTCCAAAAACGGTTACAACGGCGCCCAAGCGCGGATGGATCGGAGCCTAGGCGCCGACTACGTGGCAGGAATTTCTTGGGGGAAAAGTCGGGCGGCGCCCAGGCGCGTGTGTGACGGCGCTCGGACGCGAATGGTATCACGCCTAGGCGCAGGATGTGTGGCGCCTAGGCGCCGTACTGCGTAGCATTCTGTCTTCATGTCTTCGGTTGGCGTCTGGGCGTGGCCAAACTGGCGCTTGGGCGCCGGTCTGCGAAGCATCCTTTGGAAAATCGTTCGATACACCGCCTTTTGCCCTTTTCTTCGTGCAACATCGCTTAGTGCCTGAATTCACTTAATACACATATTAAAGGTACAAGTGGCACAATTTAAGCTATAAAGAGACCTAAATTGTCAATAAAAGGGGTTAAGAACATGTGCAAAAATGACTCCTATCAACCCTCCCAAACTTATCAATTGCTCGTCCTCGAGCAATAAGAGCTATAGGATAGGAAAAGAAAAAACATCATCACACACGGGAGAAATAGAAAGAAAGAAAAAACTACCTAACTCGCTTTCGTGGAGTACACGGTTGCATTTAGCGAATGCAACAAGCCTTTGAACCCTTGAGTTAGCTCAAAGGACTAGTTATAGTCTCGTGAGGGTTTGCATACGATATACCCACAAAATCGAAAGATTTTCAACCCAGATCAATCAACGCAAATCAATTTGATTAATAAAAACACAATGGCATGAATTCATCTGTTTAAGCTCAAATTTACATATATATACACGTCACACACTTGCTCATGTTACGCCTTAACATCCAAAAGATCATCCTAAGGGTATAGTGTAATAAATCTCAAGCATTATAGTCGAGTGGCATTCTTACCACTTTTCAAGCATTAATCCCATATTTATCAATTTTCGATTGGTCACATGGTAAGAGAATTGAAGAAAATTTCATAGCCACTAAAAATTCATCACTTAATCCACTTTAGGCTTTAACTTATGCAACTTTCAACTTAAAACATTAGAGGCTAGACCATGTGCAATGTTCGGTTTTCTTAGGCTTTCTGTGACACCCTTGTAACGAGCTTTAGGCCAATACTTCCCAAACCGAACGACTTTAGGGTATTAAGTGTAAAGACACTCCTAAGGGCTTAATCGCTCGAGTGTCAAAGCCACAAAACCAAACTAGGTCCTTATTCCCTTTACCCTTTCATTGGCTTGAGCTTAGCTCAAATTAGCTTAATAGAACAGTATTCTAGGCATGGTGCTCTTCGCCCCCAGTATCTATTAAGCCTGACTTTTACAGTCATACCAAAGTTCAACCTCTTTTTATTCTTGTTAAGCATACAAAGTTAACATTCTCAGCTTATAGCACATGTGAAAATTCTAGATTGATATTTCCGGGATCAAGCCTTTAAGTGTTTCACAATGGTTACACACTCAACTCCTCTACTCTCGACTTATGTGCATATGTGAATCATCTTAAGGTCAATCTAGTTTAGTTTAGGGTCCCACAAGCAAGGAACGATATGTATAGTAACTAAAATCCACATTGATAGAGAAAACATGCCGTGTATTCAAATTAACCATTCTCAATGCATCGAGTGAAGGGTTGAAATTCTATCCAAAAATTTTCAAAATTGCACAAGTTTCACATGTAGAGGTACCTCCCCCCCCCCCCCCCAAAACTTGGACCGAAATATATAAAACATGGATAAACACGACTACAATGAATCTAGTACCCCCCCCCAAACTTAACATGAACATTGTCCCCAATGTTCGAAAAAGAAAAGAGTAGAGTACACATCACCATAGAGTTGCTGAAAAGCAAACCCAAGTCCTCAATTGCACTGTGTCCAAGAGTGGCAATAGCGATGAGAGCAATGAAAGCAACAACTACACACGAAACGATGCTAGCCAAATAAAGCGTTAAGAATGGATAGAAGCGAGATACGACAAAACACCAAACAACAAAACACAAGATAACAGAAATAAACATGCTTCTAATAAAAAAAAAACAGATGTAAAAAAACACGACAAAAACAAAAACGGAAAGAAAAGGAAACTTACAAACTTGGGTTGCCTCCCAAGAAGCGCTTATTTATAGTCATTAGCTTGACTTTTGTGCTTTAAGGTTCAATTAGGTGGCCCATTTAGAACAACAATATCCTTGCCATTTCTCCTTTTGTTCTTGGACCCCACTCGTCTCCACTCATATTGCGGTGATTTGAGATTAGACCTTTGTTCCGGATTTGTCTTATCGATCTCACGAACACGTAGATGTGGTAGAATGTACTTCATGCAAAAATCATTTTTTTCTCACCTTGTCTTGTTGCTCATTAGGGACCTCATCCTCCACCGTACAAGTGCCTTTAGTCTTACCAAGTGCACATTTCTCATCAAACAAAAGGTGGATAGCATCGACATATGAACAAGTAAGATCATCCATAGGCGGTTGCATGTCATGATAAACATCAAATATCACCTTTTCGGCACCCACCTTCAATGTCAACTTACCCTTTCCCACGTCGATCTTGGCGTTGCCAGTGGCTAGGAAGGGTCTTCCTAGAATCAAGGGAACGCCAATGTCACTATCCATTTCGAGAACCACGAAGTCAACGGATAGAAGAATTTGTCGACTTGTACAATGACATCCTTGATAATTCCCTTTGGTTTCTTGATAGAGCGATCCGCCAATTGCACGTACATGGATGTTGGCGTAAGATCTCCAAGGCCTAGCTTCTTGAAGAGAGAATATGGGAAGAGATTGATACTTGCTCCCGAATCACATAGAACCTTTTCGAAAGATAAGGGCCCGATAGTGCAAGGTATGGTGAGACTTCTCGGATCCTTGAGCTTCCGAGGCAATTTTTTGAGTAAAACGGTGGAGCACTCTTCGGTGAGACAAACCGTCTCATTTTCCTCCCACTTTTGCTTGTTGGATAAAGTATCCTTGAAGAACTTGACATAGTTTGGCCTTTGGAGGATGGCATCAATGAATGGAATGTTTATTTGAACCTCTCGAAGAAGTGCCAATATACGAAGAAAACTCGGATACGTCTCCTTCTTTTTCTTCTTCTGTGCATTTGGAAAAGGAAGACGGATCTCAATGGGAGGAGGAGGCATTGGAGTTGATGCACCAAGATTAGAATAAACAGGAGGTGGTGCCTGGGCGCCGGATGTCACGCCTGGGCATGATGAAGACGGAGCCTGAGCGTGAGTAACATCGCGCTCAGGCGCGGTACTGCGAAGCGAATTGTCCAGCATGGGTGCGTCCGGTGCCTGGGGGTGTGGAAAGTGGCGCTCGGGCGCGGCTGTGCGTACTAATTCTTCCTGCTGAATGAGATCCGGCGCCAGGGCGCCATCTGAGTCACGCCTAGGCTCGGGAGTGCGTAGCAGATTTTCAATTCCAGGTGTGTCTGGCGCCTGGGCGCCATCTGAGGGGCGCTTGGGTGCCGACACTCTGACTGCTTCATTTTTCAATTGTGCTCCACTCCTAAAAGAAATTGCATAGCATTGTTCTTTCGGGCTCTTCTCCGTGTCGCTTGGTAGAGTTCCCGGGGCTCTTGCACTAATTGCATTGGAGATTTGACCCATTTGTGTTCGCATATCCTTCATCTTCATGAACATATCCTTCATCATACTACGGAGTTCATTGATCGCCGTATCTAATTTCTTTATTTGAGCATCAAGTCGCTCGTCTATCGTGGGAGGTCGTGCTTGCCCTTGCCCTTGTACATTGAGATTTCCTTGCCTCGGAGGTGGGTTGTTAAAAGGAGGCCTCGGTTGTTGGTTGTTGAAAGGAGGCCTCGGAGGTTGATAAATGCCTGGTTGTGTGTTTTGTGCGGGATTTGGCCTCTTTGGGAAGTTTTCGGGTACATGAAAGTTCATTTGGTGCCGGTTATGATTCCCAACAAAATTTACATCTACAATCTCCGGTTCTGGGGCAACCACTTCCTCTAATTCTTGCACACAAGCAACCCTTCGATTTGGTGGAGGAAGCTCATCATCATCTTCGGGGTAAAGTTCATCCTCTCTATCCATTTGCTCAATCTTAATCCACACGGATTATCAAGACCCAAAAGGTCACCACCGGCTCCCACATTGAGTCGGTGTCGAATCCGAGATCGAACTCCATTATAGAAATATTGCACTTGCTCGTCTCGTGTATAATTGTGATCGGGGCACTTTCGAAGCATACTCGTGTACCTTGCCCATGCGGATGCTAAAGACTCGTTCCTTGTTTGTTTAAACCTTTTGATCTCACTTCTAAGCTCGTTGATTTTTGATGGAGGGAAGAATTTGTTGAGAAATTCATCTACTAGATCATCCCATGTTCCAATTGATTGTGGTGGCAACAACTTGTACCAAAAAGTCGCCTCATCTTTCAAGGAAAAGTGAAATAATCGGAGGCGAATGGCATCAAGATCTCGGGGGTTGAATTGCATAGTAGATATCACATTCTCGAAGTGATCGAGGTGGTCATGAGGAGAGTCTCTCGAGTCACCATAAAACGGCTCCGCTTGAACCATCCCGAACATGTGAGAAGGAATGTGGAAATGTGGAGTGGCAAAATCCGGGAAGATAACGGGTCCCGGTGTAGTGTGTACCCGGGGTGGTTGATTACCACGAACCGATGGAGGAGGCGGTGGAGATGCCGGTTGCATAGCTTGAAACAGATTTTGCAACCACTTCCTATTTTTCAGAAGATTCATATCGGGAAAGTTCCCATTCGGATTTGGATTGGGATTGTGTGCCATTTCTCGAGCTCTTCTACTATCCCGAAGAACACGCTCAATCTCGAGCTCGAAATCGTAGAGGCTCTCGTTGGATGAGCAGGTCATGCACCACAACCAAACCTATTAGTTAAGCACAAGAACAAAATTAGACTAAAACGAAAATAAAGAAAAAACAAGAATTAAATGAAAAGCTAGGAATTATGAAAACGTAAACGAAAATAAAAAACTAAAACTAAAAAAGTCCCCGGCAACGGCGCCAAAAAATTGACACGCTAATAGCTAACGTGCTTGGTAGCAAGTGCACTAGCCGTGTGTAGTAATAGATGGACAAAAAGTCCGGGTTGTCGAACCACAAGGACTTGAATTCTAGTTTATGATTTGCAATAAGAGTAAAGACAATTAAAGTACCGTAAGAGCAAAACAATTAAGTAAACAAAGAACAAAAGTAAGAACAAGCAATGGATTGAAACTCAAGTGTGAAAATAGACTAAGGCACATGCAAGACTTGATTTGATCTTTATTCGCACAAAGACTCTCGTTGAATTATTAGACCTAGTTGCTATGGTGAAAACTCCTAAGGTAAAGAATAGTCGATGTCTCGTGATAGACTCCTATACTTAAATGGCGGTTTCCTAAGTATGTCTACCCGGAAATCTAACCTCTAAGTATGTATTAAAGAACTAGAGTTTACTCGATTAGAATCGAATGACTTCACCCGGGAGTATTTACCTATGTCTAGGGCAACTCCTATTTGATCGGTGATGTTATGAATCCTTTTCACCCTAGTTTAAGTCTTTCTCAAAACGCTAAACTAGGCAATCAATCATACACATGGTGATCAATCACATGTAAGAAGTATAAACACAAATTCATAACACATAGCAATACAGAAATTAATTCAACGATTATCAATAATACGAATAATTCACAAATCAACTCTTACAAGGCCCTAGCCATATGAATTTAGCCCATAACTATCAACATAGAAGAATTCAACATGTTCATATACATAATTGTCAACATAGAATGCAATAAACAATGAATAAATTCCCTATAAGGTTGAATGGTGATGGATTCTCTAGTGGAGCTTCAATCCTTGGCTCTTATCTTCTTCTTGCCCTTCAAGGTAGGTGAAAAGATGGCTTAAAACTCAAAGAAATGCTCCCAATCCCCCAGATTTTTTAACCCTCCAAATGAGCTAAAAATTCTCTTTTATAGCTTCCAAAAATGGTTACAACGGCGCCCAGGCGCGGGTGGATAGGCGCCTAGGCGCCGACTACGTGGCAGGAGTTTCTTGGGGGGAAAATCGGGTGGCGCCCAGGCGCGCGTGTGACGGCGCTCGGGCGCGGATGGTATCACGCCTAGGCGCAGGATGTGTGGCGCCTAGGCGCCGTACTGCGTAGCATTCTGTCTTCATGTCTTCGGCTGGCGCCTAGGCATGGCCGAACTGATGCTTGGGCGCCGGTCTGCGAAGCATCCTTTGGAAAATCGTTCGATACACCGTCTTTTACCCTTTTCTTCGTGCAACGTCGCTTAGTGCCTGAATTCACTTAATACACATATTCAAGGTACAAGTGGCACAATTTAAGCTATAAATAGACCTAAATTGTCAATAAAAGGGATTAAGAACATGCGCAAAAACGACTCCTATCAGTCCGCAAGACATGTTTGATGAGCATAATCCATTGACAAAGGTGCTGAGGATTGCAAGAAACAGATTTAGAGAATCTAACTATGTTCCTATCCGATAAAGATTCATTGGTACTAGAGGAAAAGATGGAAGGCATTATAAGTCACCTAATAATTCTGAAGTGGCTGCACTCAATCAAGAGGAACCCATGATATAACCATCAAAGAGAGAGGTAAGGGACTTAAAAGTATAACTAAGCTACATCCAAGTTTTATGATTATACAATATTTTCTTTTGTTTCCATATAGCGAAGATGGATTTAGGAGGGATATCCCTAGGAACTCGAGGAGTGGGAGTAATATACAAGAACAAAGAAATAAAAGATAATTCATCAGTTTGCGAGAATATCACGCATATTGAATGTAGAATAGACTTAATGAAGCACAAACATTAATTAGTGGGGAACATCTATATCACCAATACATTGTTGATGCATTCACGTGCCTCGAAGAGTCAAATCTACGTTGGGTTCGTAATAATCAAAAAAAGTTAAGGCCTGAGTTATACAAGGACCTCAGAGATGTTGTTCAAGGTGATGAAATGCCTGGGTCTGTCGGCAAAAGATTTGTACTTCCCTCCAGTTTCACAGTATACGGTGCAAAATTATCAAGATGCAATGGCTATTTGTCGATACTATGGTCCACCAGACATAATTCTCACATTCACTTGCAACCTAAAGTGGCCAAAAATTCAAACTTTTGTTGACCTTATCACTGACCAAAAGGTTGAAGATCTGCCCTGATGTTGTTGCACGAGTATTTTAAAATAAAGTTAGATGAACTAATGAAAGATTTGCGTCAATGACAACATTTTGGTAGGGTATTGGCCGGTATGTATAAATAGACTTTATATATATATATATATATATGTATACATATTCTCAATATTATTAAAACATAAACTTTAGAATTATTGATATATAAATACATTCTTTTTTATCTTTCAGTGATATATACTATTGAGTTTCAAAAGAAAGGACTGTCACATGCTCATATATTACTCTTTCTACATCCTGATGAGAAGTCGCACAATGTTGCAGACATTGATAAAATGATATCTGCTAAACTCCCCGATAAAGAAAAAGATCCAGTGGGTTATGAGTCAATAGTGCAATACATGATTCATGGTCCATGCGGCAATGCAAATAAAAAATGTGCATGCATGGAACATATAAGTGCTCAAACCATTAACCCAAGAACTTTCAAAGTGAAACAACGTTGACTGAGGATGGCTTTCCATTTCATTGTAAGACATGATAAGAAGAGAATAGCGAAAAAAAATGCAATGGAAGTGAATAATAGATGGGTTGTACCACACAACATTGAATTGGTTGTGAAGTACCAACCCCACATTAATGTTGAATGGTGCAATCAAGGTCGTTCCACAAAGTACTTATTCAAGTATGTCAATAAGGGTAAGAGTAGAGCTGCATTTGTGATAGAGGAGAATGTGTCAAATGATGGATCCACAAACACTGATATTTTCAGTGAGGTGGATGAGATTAAGAGGTACTTGGATGCATGTTATGTCTCCACCTCTGAGGCGAGTTGGAGAATATTTGAGTGCTAAACAAAGAAGGAATTGAACAAACAATGTTTACTAAGAGGATGCAAACAAACGACAATGATCCATCCGCTAAAGAACTCATTTATTCAAATTTTCCCACCAAATAAGTCTGGCATGCCAAGGACAAAAATGGAGAAAAAAGACATTTGGTAGATGTATTGGTAGAATCTACTATTCACATCCATCATCGGGGGGAAACTTTTGTCTTCGTATGATCTTGAATTTCGTAAAAGGTCTTGAGTGTCATAACTATATCAAAATTATAAATGGTACATTGTACCCCACTTACAAGGAAGCTTACAATGCATTTGGGTTGTTGGGAAATGATGATGAATGGCATCGAGCAATTCAAGAAGCAACACACAGGTAAACCAGACACCAATTACGTGAGTTGTTTGTGATTATGATTTTATTTTGCGAGGTTGCTGAACCTTTAAAGTTGTGGGAGCAAAATTGGGAGTTCCTTTCAGATGATATACTGTATAAGCATATGAGAATCTTGGAATTACAAATCTCAATTTAAATCTTGTTCAATTGAAAAATTATGTGTTGCATGCTATTGAACAAATATAAATGCTAACAACAGGTCATTAAAAGAGTTTTCATATTTGCCATTCCCAGAAATGGAGACGCCGTCAATCTAAGAAGTTGATTGCTAGTAGAAGAGTTGTGTTACAACAAGCAATCACTTTTACATGAGCATGCTTAGTTATATACTGGTCTAAATGCTGATCAAATTCGAGCATATACTGCTGTCATAAATATTGTCCAAAAAGGTAATGGTGGTTTGTATTTTGTGTATGGTAGTGGAGGGACATGGAAAACATATTTGTGGAAAACAATAATTGCGCGTTTACATTCCGAAGGAAAGATCGTTCTAGTTGTTGCATCATCGAGTATAGCTTCTCTTTTGCTTCCTGGTGGAAGAACATCTCATTCTAGGTTCAAGATCGTCAGTCTTCGGGTGGCTATGCAATTTTTTTGGGTCCAAATCTCATCTCCTGGAGCTCCCGCAAACAGCGTATTGTAGCTCGCTCATCTACGGAGGCCGAATACGAACCTTTAGCTGATACTGCCGCCAAACTCACATGGAATCTCTTCTTCGTGAATTGCACATGTCTCTCGACTCTCCTCAGGCCCTTTGGTGTGACAACATTGGCGCTGCCTATCTTTCCAAAAATCCGATCTTTCATGCTCGCACAAAGCATATTGAGATTCACTACCATTTTGTGCACGAGAAAGTTGTAAACAATGATCTTCAAGTTCGGTTTGTGTCCAATGATGAACAAACAACTGATAGTAGGGGTGTACATAAACCCGCACAACCCGCCCGACCTGCTCAAACATACCCGAACCGCCCAAAAACCGATGGTTTGAAATTATTAAAAAATTGTGGTGGGTTGAAAAAATTGCAACCCGTCACTTTCGGGTCGGGTGATGGGTTTAATAATTGCAACCCGCCACCCGACCGCTAATTGTATATCTCATAAGTGTGTGTGTGTGTATATATATATATAAAGATTTACCCTAAACTCTTAAAACTATATATGCATATATATAAACTCTAGTAAGAGTAGCTTTATTCATATTTATGTAAAACATTTTATTTTTAATTTGAGTAAACAAGAACATTTGTTTTTACTTAATTTGAACGAAGATGTAGATGTATGTTTTTATGATAAACTTATAAAATAATTTTATTTTATTAATATTTTAGAATTTACAATTCATGATAAATATGATTTTTATTTAATAACACCACTTATTTTTGTATTTCCCACCAACTCAATTTTTTTTAATTAAATGTACAAGTATGTTATTTAGTTTCTTACTTATTAGTTGAAACTAAAAGTAACATAATTATAATTCGACAACCCGCCAAACCGCCCGCTACATACATTAAACCCGACCGACCCGAACCGCTTGTTTTGAAAAGATAATTATGCGGTTTCGATTTGTTATTTTGTCAACTCGCATATATCGAGTCGGGTTGAATTTTTTCCATAAAACCGCCCGAACCCAATCGCGTACACCCCTAGCTGATAGTTTTACAAAGGCTCTCCTCTTCACACGTTTTGAGTATCTTCGGGACAAGCTCAATGTCTCCCGTCGTCCACCTTGAGCTTGCGGGGGGTGTATCAAACCCAATATTTTCCAAATATTCTCTATAATCCCTTGTGATATTTGTTTCAATTCTTTGTGATCCTTTGTGATATTTGTTTTGATATGATCTAGATAAGTTACCTTGTTAGTCTTGTTATCTATTCTTATAAATAGTCTTGTAATAGCACATTAGAATTTGGTTTGAATAGAACAATTGTTTCAAGTCTCTATATGCAGAGCTTGGAATCATGCTTAGGGACTGATTCACAAGTTTGAATAGCAATTGGGGATTTTCTACCAATTTTCCCATATTATAAACCATTAAAATTATATAAAATTTAATATTAAGATTATTTAAAAAAATATATCAAAAAGTAACTATTAAATATAAAAAAAATTAAATCTTTAACATTAAAAATGTAAAATTCGTATCACAAAATTTGTAAATTTGAAACATAAGATTTCTAAGAAGAAAATTGAATTCTTAATTTAATCAAGAGTAGTTTACTCCAAAAAGTTGTTAATTTTAACTTTTGAATTTTCAAATAAAAAAAATTATAAAATGGATATTTGAATTAAAAAACATTTTCACAGATTTTCGATATATCAAAATAAAGTTTAGAAGATTCTTTTCCAGTAACTTTTTCTAAATCATTCGTAAGCATTCTACCATACAGGAATTTGATCCTTATCAAATTATAACTCTATATCCAGATTGTCGTAAGAGTTTCTTCATCTGTATAAACTATAACTCTATATTGTCTATATCTATATAATCTCCAATCACGTCAACTATTCCACCCCTATATATACCCCCCATGCAAATCACTCGTCTTCACTTCAACAAGAAACAAATTTGTTCCTACGTATAGCTACTAATTACTCATAGTCTTGATTAATCAGAGATATCGAATTAAAAAGAATGGAGATTGATTTGTCACCAAAGTTGTCGAAGAAGGTGTACGGCGGAGATGGTGGCGCGTACTACGCGTGGTGCCCGAATGAGCTCCCAATGCTGCGTGAAGGCAACATCGGCGCCGCCAAGCTTGTTCTTGAGAAGAACGGACTTGCTTTGCCTAGCTACTCTGACTCCGCCAAGGTTGCTTATGTTCTTCAAGGTATATAAATTGATATCGCCTTTTTCATCCATAAGTGTTATACGTCGACGTTTTTCATGCATGCTTTTATGTGTATATATATAGGAACGATATTGCTCTTTTATTGGATCTATTGATTGTTGAGCATATTAATGATTTGCTTATATTTGTTTGCTAGTTCACATTAAGGAAGATAGTTATAAATTTATTCATGTGTTTGTGTCGAGCAAGATATTTACTAACTAATTGATCTTCTGAAAATAAACATGATTAATTAATTTATGTGAAACTTGAAAATTTTCAAGTACATCACAGTTTTGTGGGAGTTTTTCCTGTTTTTTTCAGATTCATTATCTAATAATCCTACCAAATTTCCTGAATGAGTATATATTATGATGGTGAAACGATATATATTATGATGGTGAATTAAAAAGAATGGAGATTGATTTGTCACCAAAGTTGTCGAAGAAGGTGTATGCCGGAGAAGGTGGCGCATACTACGCGTGGTGCCCGAATGAGCTCCCAATGCTACGTGAAGGCAACATCGGCGCCGCCAAGCTTGTTCTTGAAAAGAACGGATTCGCTCTGCCTAGCTACTCCGATTCCGCCAAGGTTGCTTATGTTCTTCAAGGTATATATATATATATATATATAAATTGATCTGGCTTTATTCATCCATATGCGTTATACGTCGACGTTTTTCATGCATTTATTGTTGTTAATATATAGAGGAAGGAGACTTCTCTTTTAGTGGATCTATTGATTGTTGAGCGTATTAATTTTCCCGGTTTTGTTATGGTGAAAGACTTTTTTTGTTCATCAACCTTTTTTTGTTTGATTTTTAATTTAATAATTTGTTTATATTTGTTATATTCAGTCAATTTGCTAGTTTAAATTAAGGAAGATAATAATAGATTAGTTGATATATGTTTATGTCGATCCAGATGATTACAGATTAATTGATCTTCTGAATTAAACAAGATTATTTATTTTTATGTGAAATTTGGAATTATTGACCATATCAATACGTTTCAAATTTATTTATAATTAATTCAAGAAAATCATAGGCTGTGGCAGTTTTCCTTCTTTTTTCAGATTTTTAATCTAATTTTTTTATTAGTGAAATATTTTAATCTAATAATCCTACCAAATTTCCCTAAGGAGTATATATTGTGATGATCAGAGGATACATAATCTGCATATTTTATGTGATATACCAATTTGCTTTTCATCTGATGATAGAAAGTTCAAAACAGTGACATAACGAGCTAATGGACCCTGATTTTTCAGCTAGAATTCTTGCAAAAGTTTGTGTGGTTTGTTTTTGATATTGCAATCAGTTCATGTTTTCAATCGCTCCTTTTCGTTTATGGTTTCCACTTAAAATCATGTAATTCATGTCATAAATGCACAATATAGATTTGATTTAGTATTAGTCATACTCTAAATATAACCTAAAACAACTGTAATTAGGTAGTGGAGTGGCTGGAATCATCCTTCCTGAGAAAGAAGAGAAGGTGCTCGCAATAAAGAAAGGCGACGCCATCGCCCTCCCATTCGGTGTTACCACATGGTGGTACAACAAAGAGGACACCGAACTAGCAATCCTCTTCCTTGGTGATACCTCAAAAGCCCACAAATCCGGTTCCTTCACCGACTTCTCCCTAACCGGCCCCACCGGCATCTTCACCGGGTTCACAACCGAATTCGTCTCCCGAGCATGGGACTTAGACGAAGCCACCGTCAAAACCCTAGTCACCAAACAAACCGTAAAGGGCATAGTCAAGCTCGACCCGAGCTTCAAAATGCCCGAGCCCAAAAAGGAACATTACACGGGCATGGCATTGAATTGTGAGGAAGCTCCACTAGATGTTGACATTAAGAATGGTGGAAAAGTTGTTGTATTGAACACTAAGAATTTGCCCTTGGTTGGGGAGGTTGGACTAGGTGCTGATCTCGTGAGACTAGATGGTGGGGCCATGTGCTCGCCCGGTTTCTCTTGTGACTCAGCATTGCAGGTCACTTATATTGTTAGGGGCAGTGGCAGGGTTCAAGTCGTCGGGGTTGATGGAAAGCGTGTTTTGGAGACGACTGTTAAGGCTGGTTATCTTTTCATTGTTCCTAGGTTTTTCGTCATCTCGAAGATTTGTGATCCTGATGGCATGGATTGGTTCTCTATTATCACTACCCCCAAGTGAGTTTCTCAATTACCTACTTTTGCTTGTTTCTTTGTCTTTTGGCAAATTACACTGACACCCCTTATCAGTTCTTGTCAAATTGGACATGGGTATAAATATAATTAAGCAAAATGTTGTGGGGTTCCTTGTAAATATCGATCTTATTTTTCCAGATTTTGATTTTGATTTTTTTTTTCTCATTGCAGCCCAATTTTCACTCATTTGGCTGGAAAGACATCAGTTTGGAAGGCATTGTCTCCACAAGTGCTGCAGGCTTCTTTCAATGTTGGTCAAGATGTGGAGGAGAAGTTTAGCTCTAAAAGGAAGGCTGAAGAAATCTTCTTCCCACCACCAAATTGATGAAGAATTGGTGTTATTTTCCTTAGTTTTCAGTTTACTCTTAAGTATATAATAAGCATTAGGAGTTGGAACAATTCAGCAATTTTAATATTATTTTTTCCCTATGGTGAGTTTTCACTTTGGTATTCCTATGGATGCTAGTCAGTGATTCGGTTATATATTTGGATTTTTTTGGTTTATAATATTCGATAAGTATTTCCTATTTCCTTTCCGACTCTTGCTTAATGATTTTCCTCTTTTAATTTTCTTATCTTTTATTTTTCAACATTGAGCAATTAGATTCATCACTAAATCACAATATCCTGACAACTATTTAAAAATCAATCATCAATGACTCACAAATATCGATTATAAGAAAATAAAGTGGAAAACATTTTTGTTGAATTTGTATCTAGACCTCTAAATTTTGCGGCCACATCTTCGCTGCTAGAAATTACACTTCATTTGGCCAATCTTTTCATCTAAATTGACTGTCACTATTAATCTTGATCTACACTTAGCAAAATGGAAAAGAAATAAATTAGTTGATTATTTTGTAAAATGGAATTCATATTTGGACTTCCATAAATGATAATTGCATTCCTTCTCAATTTTTATATTGAGCAATTAACTTAAATACCCTCTGATTTTGAAAATATATTGAAACTTATTTTATTAGACAAAACTAACTTGTATTCCGTTGTTCATCATTTCTTTTATGATCAAATTTGGGTTATGAAATTTGATAATTTGACGTGGAGTACAATATTATTCTGAAGTACACAATATTCGCCTCTTTTTCTTCCACTTATTCATATTGTTAACAGAAACACAGAAAAGTTCTATCTCGATCATGGTTTAAATTATGAATAGGGGTGTGTGTATATATATGGGAAATGATATTGAAGCTCCACAAATTACTATAGAAGCTCCACTTTTCTTTCTCTCTCTAGGAAAATGACATTAGTGCCCATTATATTGTTAAAAAAAAGAAGTCAATTGCTCAAAATCTACAAGATAAATATGCCTTTTAATAATCAAATCAATATTTTCATATTTCTTAATTTTTTTCAAATAATTGTTTTATGAATCTGTAATTGGACGATACATATAAATGTATGCAAGCAGAAAACTATCAATTTAAGAGCATCAAAGCAATGCATAAAGAATAATTCTTTTATTACTATTATTTTGGGCATTCAAATATAAAATATATATTTATATACTTTTTCTCTTGTATACGACTTAAGAAATTATTAGCTACTTCTAACATCATCATCATCATCATCACTATTATTATTATCATCATCATCGTCGTCGTCTAACTTTTAGTAGGGACTTACTTAAACATTAATTTATGCTAATAACTTGTAGTAGGGACTTATAACTTAAGCATTAATTTATGCTAAACCATGATTGACTATTATTATAAATTACATAAAATTGATGGATTGATACCAATATACCATCAAAATGAGGTGATTTTCATTTGAAGTTCGATGTTTTGTTATTTTTTAGTTGACTATCTATGTATGTTATATTGTGGATGACGCTCAAATTTTTCATTGACGGACTTATGTTATATGATTCCATATAAATGTGAAAAATTGTTCAATTTTCAAATCTATGTACTTATTATTTGATATGTAATAAAATAGTGACTATAATATAATAGCTTGTTTTGATTGCATAAAGATAGTTTTGGAATTTAATTTTGAAGTTTATAGTATTTTTAAACTCTATGAGTATTGTTGTCATATTTTAATATAAAACTTGAAGTTGGAGCTCCTATAGTAACTTATGGAGTGCCAATATCATTCCCCTTTATACATATATATATATATATATATATATAAATATTGGTCAATATATATTCCGATCAACTATTTTTTTATATGTATCACCTACAATATTAGAAGATATTGGATGATAGTCCAATAAATTGATTTTAGCGGTAGCATCCGGATACTACCGAAGATGAAATTAGATGATATCAATATGTCTAATGTACTTACTAAAGAGATATATATTTTGCTATGTATTCATATTGTTAACAGAAACACACAAAAGTTCTATCTCGATCATGGTTTAAATTATGAATGTGGGGGGGGGGGGGGGGTATATATTGGTCAACTATTTTTTTATATGTATCACCTACAATATTAGAACATATTGGATGATAGTCCGATAAATTGATTTTAGCGGTAGCATCCGAATACTACCGAAGATGAAATTAGATGATATCGATATGTCCAATGTACTTCTTATTCCGTGTTATTGAGTAGCTACCGAAGAGATATATATTTTGCTACGATTTTTACTGTTGGTTTTTTAGAATTTCTCGGCCATTCTATAATAAATTTATTTTGTATAGCCCGATATTATATTAATACTACCATGAACCTCGTGCTATATACAGAAAATGATTATATTTTTTCTTATAAAACAGTGTAAAAGTTTAGGCTCTGTTTGGATGTGTTCTCATTTCATTTTCAACCGTCATTTTCTAAAATGTATGGAAGAATGAGTTTTTTTATTTTCGTGTGAAAATATAGGCATGTTTGGTTGTGTTTCTGAAATTTATTGGAATTAATGAATTGAGGATGTATGAAATGATTGAGTTAATTAAAAGTAATGATTATGTGAATAATATATATAAAATAATAGGTAATAATATATTGAGTAAATATATTTATAAGTAAAAATGATAAAAATCGATCCCAAAAAGAGCATTATAAACATTCAAAATGGGTCTTAAAATGTGCACGTGCCTATGAAGGTTAAAACCATGTATTTTATTCCACTATAACACCACAATCGTTGCCAAAAATGTAGACTTTTAGAAGGAGATATGAGAGAAAGAAAAATGTGAGTGTGATTTGATAAAGTGAAATGAAATGAAAATAAGTGTATTTTCAGATGAGAATGGTGTAAAGTGTGTATTTTCATTTTTAAATGAGATTGAAAATAAAAATATGGGTTAGAAAACACAAACAAACATAGCCTTAGTATTCCAAATAAAAGAATGCTTAAAATTGTAATTTTTTTGTTTAATATGAATTCAGGAAAAACAATTTTGATTTGATAACATGGCAACCATGATCAACAAAATTCGATCAAAAGAACTGATCCAAAAATAAATTTAAAACTACAGATAATTGGGTACATTAAAATTGAAACTGATCAAATTCGTGCATATTAAAAATAAATATTATAACAGAAATGACGATGTTGTTTAATCTTGCCTCTTTATGACGAGAATATAAAGTTGAATAAATTGGTATGAGTTAATGACTTGCATATTCTTACTAGTTGCAATCCCGTGCCACGACACGGGATACTGATTATGTAAAGACTAATAAATAACAAATTTATCACTATATTATCTACTTATTTAGAGTGATTTCATTCAAATTTGGCGATTATCATCACACAATCTTTTTATATGAGTATTAAGTCATATTAATTTAATTTTAAAAGTATAATGCGTGATTGTTGATCCTAATAAAATAATTTTCTTTAAATAAATGATTGACAACTATTATTAACAAAAAGATATATATAAAAAAAAAGATAATTATTCATAGTCAAATATTTGTCTGTAACTAACTTATTTGGAATTTTTGAATATTATTATTTTAGATAAAAATTGATAATTACATCTATACATATTTAGTTGAAAAAATATAACATAATTACTTATATGACACTTCTACAAAAAAATTACTTCTATGACACAATTGGCTTCAATTAGACTATTTATATGTACACTTACTTGGATAGCTTCAAATATTGTGTTTTATTATATATAAATGCTCGTCATCTTCTCTTTCCTGTCTTCGGTCTTTCCTTTCTTCGGTCTAATTCCACGTCCTTCTTTGGATCTTCTCCGATGTTTAGACTGATTTGTTCGAAATGACAAGGACTTTTCTTCTCCATCTTCCCATATATAATCATTCCGTTTTCGAAGAGGCATTGTCATTAGTGATGCATTTACGAATATCTATCTCTTATATTTTGTAGCGTTTAGTTAGTATTTTATGTATATATATTCTCTCACATATTAGATTGATCTAAATCCCATTTACCCCGTGATAGTCTTAGTTATTCAAAAACTTCCATGTAATATAAAAATTCACATAACACCCCATATGAAAAATACACACTAACCCCCTACACACCTCACTCGCGCGTAGTGCAACTGATCATAATTTTTTTATCTTTTTGGATAATTTTGCCCCTGATTAACAACCATTGGATCAAATATGATAAAATCGATGGTCCAAATTAATATCTATATATTCTTTAAATTTGATTAACTACATCCATAGATCTAAAAGATATCAACCGTCCATATTAAACATATTATATTTAATTTAAAAACATATTTTATATATAAATATATACTTTTTAATTTATAGTTTATAAAAATATATTAATAATATATATATATATATATATATATATATATTAATAATAGTACACACAAAACCAATTACCCCGCCACCACACCACCGTTGCCGCCACCGTCATCATCATCATCATCAAAATATGCCGATTTGAATATATATATATATCACCATCACCATCATCATTATAATATATAAAATTGTTTTTGGTTCAATTCTAGGGATAGTCCACTTATTAAGTAGATCTAAATCCTGTGGTAATTCAAATTCAAGATTGAGACTATTTTTTACAGTGTCCTGATTTCTAATCATTGCAATAAGCAAGTTTTTTGTGTTAAATTATATCCTTACCCAACATGATTTCCCCCTGAAAACATGGCTCTGATACCATCTACGCCCAGGGACAAGACTTGATTCCAAAGAGAGATAGCGCTTATGGAAGATTTACTGGACCTAATGCCGGGAGTAGTAAATCGAGGAACCCCCAGTTTCTCACAAGGATACTTTTGCAAGATTAGGCTTAAAACAATTGGTTAAAACTACTGAACAATCTATTTCCTTGAATAATGAAGAAATGATAATTAAGTTATTTAGTGAAAAAGATATACTTCCTTATAGGAAAACTCATAAATTTCTTCATATAGGATTAGTGCAAATTGCGTTTAAACCACTTACATTAGAAGGTTTGCCTGAAAGTTTTATAGCAGCCTTAAGAGATGGTAGAAATTTAAATTGGAAACAATCCTTAATGGGAATTATACAATCTAGTTTGGCCCATGGTCCAGTTTATTTTGATGTTTATCCAAATTTACAATTATCTTTATCTGATGTTAATATTCTTGATGCTTTGACTTTAAATGTTAAAACTCATGGTTATAATTATGTGTCTGGGTCAGAAGTTATATGTGTTTGTTATAGAATTTATTATAAACCTTTGTATACTTTAAATCCTCATTGTAAAAAGGTTGATAAACCCTTACATGAAACTATATTAATTGAAACAAATTTTAGTAAGTCTAATATTATTACAAGGAGATCTATAAAATGGGAAGAAATTGCTTTTCCTGAACACTGGATAATTGAAAAAGCTGTACCTACACAACCACAAATACAGTCAAATCTGGTAGATGTAATACAGTCTCAAGAAGGGACCATAGATTTACAATTTGAACATCCAAATAGATTTTTAGAACCATCTTCAAAATTATCTAGATCTCGATCCCAATCTTTACATTCTTATATTTCACCTATTGATTATATTGTTGAAACTCCTTCGAGGGCATCTACTTCTCAAATAAGAGATGAAAAAGAGGAAACACAAGAATCGTTAAGAGATTCTAGAATTGATGAATTATATATTAATCAAGACAATATTGTAAAAGGATATAATAATAAGCATGCTAATAATATTAAGCAGGCGGAGACAATGTCTGAAATGAGTATGCCACCTTTTTAATGGATTTTTGGCCTAAAATTGATTTTAGTCCTGGCTCTCAGGCTAGGCAAAATATTAGAAAAGAATTCAATTTGCCTAGATGGGAATTATTTAGAAATTGGTTTTTTGATAATTTTAATCTAAGTGAACAAATTTATATACAAGAACAATTTTATAAAACTTGTTCTGAGAAAAATACTCTCATTCCTTTTGTTCCATGGTTTATGTCTACATATGTTGAACAATATATCGCTGTAATAGAAAGAAATTATAAACTTTTAAATGGACAAATAAATAAAGATATTTATCCTCCTTCACAAGCATTTCAAATGGAAAAAGAAGGGAAAATCTGTAATTTTCTTGCCTTTTCAAAAATATTTGAAAACAATACTTTACAAGTTACATGTCAACATATTAATATTCTTATTGAACAACAAAACTATGCTAATATGTTTTTGAATGTGTTAGGAGAACAAATAGCTTCTTTACATGATAGAATAAATAAACTAAGTATATTAATAGATAAATCTAAATTTCCTGAAAAGGATCTTGAAATCATTGGTACTAGTCATACTGGTCATAATGGAAAAGGTCACACTGCAAGTCCCAGTATTCAGCCTCCTCCTGAAATTCGAGATTTTAAATTAAAATCTACTACAGAATTAGAAAAATTCTTAAAAGACAAATTTGATAAATTAACAATAAATACTTTAGAAGAAGACTTTGATAATACTTTAAGAGAAGGATCTCGTATTGATAATAATATTCAACGACTTGCATCAAAAGTTGAAAACGTACTAAAGGAGAAATTAACCATAAATACACTAGATAAAAATGTTGATACAATTAATAAAATTGATAAGGAAAAATGGGCAAATAAACCCAGTCAAAGGTTATATTATTACAGGAGACCTTCTCCTATGGACGTTTTACATGAAGAACAAGAATTTATTCTTAGTAATAGTTATAGTGGCAAAAATATTTATGAATGGAATATTGATGGTTATACTGAAAAACAAATTTATAATGCTGTTCACAGAATGCTTATGTATTCTACCATTTGTAAAAGTAATAATAATACAGATAGGACTGTTGCAAAAATGATAATTGCAGGATTTACAGGTCAATTAAAAGGATGGTGGGATCATTATTTAACCCAAGCAAATAAAGATGAAATTTTAAACACTGTTAAACAGGAAGATAATAAATTAGTTGAAAATTCAGTATATACTTTAATAGTTAACATTGTTGAACATTTTACTGGAAGATATTCTGATAATAGTGAAACAATTAGAACATTATTACAAAATCTTAAGTGTAAAACACTAACAGATTTTAGATGGTATAAAGATACTTTTCTAAGTAGAGTCATGGAACTACCTGAAAGTAATAGTTCTCATTGGAAATCTAAATTTATTGATGGGTTACCTCATTTATTTGCTGAAAGAGTTAGAAGGAATTTACGAGGTGATTTAATATCTATTCCTTATGATAATTATACCTATGGTAAATTAATTGGAGTATGTATCCAAGAAGGATTACATCTTTGTAATGAAATAAAATTAAATCAACAATTAAAAAGACAAAACCTCATAGAAAGAAAACAATTAGGCCAATTCTGTAGTCAATTTGGCATGGATATCCCTTCTTCTCATAAACTTAAACCTTTAAAAGAAAAGAATAAAGATAAAAAATTTAAATATCTGAAAAGAAAACGAAAATATTCTCAAAAGAAATGGGAGAAAAAATTAAAAAGAAAAGAAGAAAAAGAAGAAAATAAACAAGCTAAAAGAAAATTTATTGTTTGTAGAAAATGTGGTAGAACAGGTCATTATGCAAGAAATTGTTGGACCAAAAAGAAAATTAATAATCTCCAAATAGGTGATGATATAAAAGAAAAAATATCCAAAATCTTATTAAACTCGGATACTGATAATTCAGAAACAGAATCATATTCTGAAGATAGTAGCAATTCTGAAAGGCTTAAAGTTTTAGATAATGAGTCAATAATATCAGAATCAGAATCTACATCAGAGCCAGAATGTGAACCTTGTAGTAAAGGTCAACCTTGTATTAATAATCTGGAAAATGAGGAATATTATAAAATTCTATCTCAATTTCAAGATATGGAAATAAATGTTTTAGATAGCCAAAATATTTTTGAACTACTAAAACATATAAAGGATTCGGATTTAAGATCAAAAATAATTGATCAAATTGACAATATTCCTACTACTCCAAGTACTTCTATTAACACAAGAAATGTCCCTGAGGAAATCATAACTTCTCCAGAACCATATTCTATGTTAGAAGTTTATAAATTATTAAAAGGTAGACAGGTAGTAAATACTCCTACATCAGTAAATGACCTTATGATAGAAATAAATCATTTAAAGAAAGAAATTAATTCTTTAAAACAAGAAAATAAAGTCCTTGATAATAGAATATCAAGATTAGAACATAATTCTGAAACTAATTCTCTTCAAGAAGAACCAATAGTTAATATGCAAACTCTTCAATTTTCAAATAATAATTTCTTAAATACTCTGGAACAAATTATGTCCCAGAAATGGACTGTACAAATAACTTTATTAATAGATAATTATTTTTCTCAAGAATTTATTGCTTTAATTGATAGTGGTGCTGATTTAAATGTAATACAAGAAGGATTAATTCCTACAAGATATTTTGAAAAAACTACTCATTCTTTATCCCATGCTGGAGGACAAAAACTGGATATCAGTTTTAAGCTTCCCAAAGCTTTTGTTTGTATTAATAAAACTTGCATACCCACAAGTTTTTTACTTGTTAAAAACATTTCAAACCAAGTTATACTTGGATCACCTTTTATAACAAAAATTTATCCTTTTATAACTGTAAATAAAGAAGGAATTATAGGTACTTATAATAATAAGCCTATACATTTGAAATTTATTACAAAACCTTTTACCAAAGTATTACATGGAATGTATGAACAAATTAAAGTAAAAGAAAATCAATTAAATTTTCTTAAAAATGAAGTTTGTCTTTTAACCATAGAAGACAAACTCCAAAATCCAAAATTACAAGATAAGATAAAACTTTTACATAATAAATTCTGTTTAGAAATTTGTAATGATCATCCTAATGCTTTCTGGGATAGGAAAAAACATATTGTTGATTTACCATATGAAAATGATTTTGATGAAAAAAATATTCCTACTAAAGCAAGACCTTGTCAAATGAATTCTGAATATTTAGAATTATGTAAAAAAGAAATTGAATCTTTGCTTAGTAAAAAATTAATCTGTCCTTCTCAATCCCCATGGTCATGTACTGCTTTTTATGTTAATAAACATGCTGAACAGGAAAGAGGAGTTCCTAGACTTGTAATAAATTATAAACCCCTTAATAAAGTTTTAAAATGGATTAGACATCCTATTCCTAATAAAAAAGATCTTTTGGATAGATTATATGATGCAGTCATATTCTCTAAATTTGATTTAAAATCAGGATATTGGCAAATTCAGATTAATAAAGCTGATAGATATAAAACTGCTTTTAATGTTCCTATATGGCATTATGAATGGAATGTTATGCCTTTTGGATTAAAGAATGCTCCGTCAGAATTTCAAAAAATAATGAATGATATTTTTACTCCTTATAGTGAATTTATTATCGTATATATTGATGATATTCTTGTATTTTCCAAGGATATAGAATCTCATTTTAAACATTTAGATATGTTTAGAAAAATTATTATTCAAAATGGCCTGGTAATATCTAAACCAAAAATGTCTTTATTCCAAACGAATGTTAGATTTCTTGGTCATAATATTGAGAAAGGTAATATTATTCCTATCAATAGAAGTATTGATTTTGCTTCTAAATTTCCTGATGAAATTACAGATAAAACTCAGTTACAAAGATTTTTAGGAAGCCTGAATTATATTTCAGCCTATTATAAAAATCTTGCTGAAGACACAGCTATTTTATATGATAGATTAAAAAAGAAACCAAAACCTTGGTCAGAACAGCATACTAATGCTGTAAAGAAAATAAAAGAAAAGGTGAAAACTTTACCCTGTTTAATGCTTGCTAACCCAAATTGGGAAAAAATTGTGGAAACTGATGCTTCTGAAATTGGTTATGGTGGTATTTTAAAACAAATTAATCCTATTACAAAACAAGAAAATCTTATCAGATTTCATTCTGGAAAATGGAATAATAGTCAAAAGAATTATGCAACAATAGCAAAAGAAATTCTTGCCATAGTAAAATGTGTATTAAAATTTCAAGATGATTTATATAATCAACATTTTGTGATAAAGACAGACTGTAAAGCAGCCAAGTTTATGTTTCAAAAAGATTTTAAACATGATGTTTCTAAGCAAATGTTTGCTAGATGGCAGGCGCATCTCGCTCCTTTTGATTTTGAAATTATTTATAAAAAAGGAGAAGATAATAATCTTCCAGATTTTCTGACTAGAGAATATTTATCATGAATTTTGCAGGTTTGACATACTCTTATAGAGAAAAAATGCCAAATATTTATCTTCATAATTTACATTGTTCTGTATACTATATCCAACCAGTTCATCAACGGTATTTGGGAAGAATTGGAGTTCCTAACCCAATCCATGATCCTTATTATATTACAAATTTCCACAATTCTAATGGTATTAAAAGGCTTCAAAGGCGAAGATATTATCTGCTGAAAAGTATTAAGTATTGGCAAGATATAAGAAATCATCCTGAATTTCCTATGCAAAATATAACATATCAACATAGTGTCCAAACCCATCTAGAACAATGTTTAGGATGGGAATTAAAATTTGAAAATAAATATTTAAATAGGCTCGCTGCTTAAACAAAGAATTTTCATATGACAGAAATGCAGTTTCATGGAAGAGGACTCTCCTCTTATAGAGGCAGAGGTGGTCGTGGAAGAGGTCAGGATAATATTCTGACACAACATGGAAGAAAGAAGCTAATAGCAGCTGATTTATCATCAGCTCAAGATCCTTTATATAAGGAATTTCTTGAATTTAAGAAACAAAAAGAGGGTCATACCCAAGCTTCTCCCTCATATTCTAAAATTGTGGGAAATGAAGATGAGGAAGCAGATGTCCATAATATGGGCTATATCAAAAATGATGACAAAAGAGTTATACTCTTTCTTACTGAAAATGATTTGAAAATGGATAATAAGCCCTGGGAATTGCTTGAAAGATATTTAAACACTCATAGTGATACTTTTGGAAGTTATAAATTCCAACAATATTATGAAAATATTCTCCAAAATAGTGGCCTATGTGAAATAAACCACTATCATAGTGGCAGTAATGAGGAAATTTATAAATTTTCCAAAATAATTGTTAAAAGGATTATATCCATAGAAGAATGGGGAATATCTCCATTCAAAGAAAAACAATTTTATTTCAACAATACTCCTATTAAATATAATTATTGGGATTATGTTGAAGCTTTTGAAAAAGTTTTCTTATATGAAAACCCGAGCCATAGTCATACTTGGTTCATCAAAATATGCGGAGAGGTTTATAACCACTTTATACCCAATTGGTTTTTAAAATGGTGGAAATTCTATGGCCCCAAAAAAGAAATTTTGCCAGAAATCCTTATAGGATTATTTGAAGAATGGAAAACATATTCTCCAAAAATTTTAGAACTATCACAGTCTCAAAAATCAGAAAAAATCGAGACATTCTACTTTTTTATTGAATTTTCAATTCCTTGGATCTGGAAATGGCTTCCCCAAGTGGA
Organism: Buddleja alternifolia; assembly: GCA_019426215.1. NCBI lineage: Eukaryota > Viridiplantae > Streptophyta > Magnoliopsida > Lamiales > Scrophulariaceae > Buddleja > Buddleja alternifolia. The sequence continues at coordinate 11,509,398 of CM033391.1, read as the reverse complement.
TCATGATGAGGATAATATCCACTCTATTATAAGATTATCCTATACAAAGTTCTGGGATACCATGATGCGAGAGGATCCTGAAACCAAAGAATTAAAATGTATAGATACTATAAATAAAATTGAAAAGAAAATAGAGGAATACAAAAGGCTGTATCATAAAAAGCAGCAGAAGATGCAAATTCCTCTGATCAACATTGCGGAAATATCTCAACAACTCAAAAAGCAAGAAGGCACCAATTCGAGAGAACAACTCATTGAGAAATATCTTGAAGAAATGAAGACAAAACTAATAGAAGACTGGATCGAAGAAGAACGAAGTGATACTTCTATGGCATCATCCAAAGGTAATAACTTTGAAGATATTAATTTCCAGGATGCACAGGATCCAAATGACGTGTCAATCGAAGACAATTTGGATACAATATTGGAAAATCTCAAAGAAGATTTGCACAGAGGGAAATCCAAGCAGAAAAAGTCACAAAAAATTATCAAGAATAGTGAAATACTATTTGGAACTGTTCATAGCCGGGTACTGTTCATAACAGTATTACTATTTCAATAGTAAATCACTGTGTAAATAGTATAAACTATTTTTAATTGTGGTTTGAGATCCGCCGCCTCAAATTCTTATAAATAGAGGGGCAGGCCTTTGTATTTGTAGGCCTTAGAAGCCTTAGAAATCTGATAGTCTCTCTCTCTCTCTAAAATCCCTCTCCCTCACTTGCTTCAGCCTCCATCTCCAGTGTAAAATACCAAGTTCTTGTACATTACTGAAGTTGCTATAATAAAAGAAGAGTTTATCTTGTAAGTTTTCTTTTACATTTTACATTTTATTTTCACTTTGTATTTAAGGATGAGCCTTATAGGCTAAATCCTTTTGTGTTAAATTATATCTAAACCTCGTGATTTTTCTAAAAAACATGGTTTGATAATTCTGAAAAGAGATTTTCGTTATGGTATGGACTCTAATGGGTTGATTTAGTAAACTGGCTGAAATTAGATAGTCAAGAATAAAGCTCATACTGTTGCCGTCTTTAGCCGTGTTGTTTGGCGTTTTTGGGCGTTTGTATGAAAATTCTTGATGATTTAATTTCATTGACGGATTACTAAATTGTGAAAATAGTTTGTGAATCTGTGGTGACCCTTGCAAAAGTATCCTTGTGAGAAACTGGGGGTTCCTCGATTTACTACTCCCGGCATTAGGTCCAGTAAATCTTCCATAAGCGCTATCTCTCTTTGGAATCAAGTCTTGTCCCTGGGCGTAGATGGTATTTGAATCGAGGACAATTGCTAGTTATCAGTTTTGGGGGTGGATTGGGGGTTGCTGGTTATCAGTTGCAGATTTGAAGAATTGGGGGCGAATTGGGAGCTGGCAAGTGCAAGGCGGAGTTTTGGTGCTGATGTGTGCGTCTAATTTTGCTAAAAGCGTCGCTGATATCTAGAAGCCACGTAGGTGAGTGGTGTTCGGCGTGCGGCCGTGCTGCACTGAAGCGCCGCCTGTTGCTCATGACGGCCGCGCGTTTAGCGCCACCTGAACTCAATTGTACAGCCACCATGGCTGTACTGTTTTCAAAAATTACAGCAGCATTGCTGCTTGCTTTCTTCTGATCAAACCCATTCATCTTCATTTTTCAATTTTCGAATCAAATCAACAAATTATTCCAGATTCCAGGTAAAAATTAGGGCTGGGATTTTAATTTTGGGGAAGAAGATTAGAAGAAAAAAACAAAAGAAAAAACAATTAAAATTAAAGTAATTTAAATATATATATATATATGGTGTAAATAATGACAAAGCATAAGGGTATTTTTGTTTTCACAATAAAAGTTGTAGGTAAAATTAGTCAGTGTGTACCTTTATTTTATTTTTTCATAGCGGGGTGTTTGTGAAATTTTATAACAGGGGTTTTTTTGAATAATTAAAAGTATCACAGAAGGAGGGTAAGTGGGATTTAACTCTATTAGATGTCTTGTCTCTATCGTATCAAAGTTTCGGTCTTCGACTTTTCTTTGTTAGGATTTAGTTATTGTTTAGTCTTTGACATATGCTGAAATAATTTTTTAATGATTATGGTAGAAAATTATCTCTATTTTAAACATTTGTTATTGGTGAAATAAACTGGCCGAATTCTTAAAAGGAAACGAAAAGAATATCCCATGATCCTTGCTCTTGGAGCACCTTTACCTATAAAGCTTCTAGGTGCAATTAATGATTATTTTGCTTTTGTGAACTTTGTTTGGCAAAATACTATCATAACTTTTTAGTTTTTATAATGTGTCCCAAAAAAAACAAGTCATTTGGTAGAGGTTGTTGTAGACGAGAATCGTCCTAAAATCATTAAGCTCACATATCATCCATACCGCACATATTATTAAGGTATAACATAGTTATTATAAATACGTGTACATATATGTTTCCTTATGTTGTATTTAAGTTGTTTCCTAACTGTAGAAGTTTCCTTGTTTAGGTCTGCTTGGCTTTGTATATATTTTGCTTCTGCTGTAAACCCTCGCAGACATATGAATGAAGATATACATATTTTCTTCCACAAACTATTCTTAGTTTATTTTATGGTACCAGAGCAGGTTAAGAATTGAATCCAAAACCTTGCTTCATCATACTTTTTAGTTTCTTTCCACAAATTTTCTCTTGATCACCTTTGCACACGGTTTTTCCCTCATTGGATTCATATATGGCTGACAAAAAGACCGTCGATGCATCTTCGCCGTTTTACTTGTCACCATCGGATAATCCCGGAGCGATGATTACGACATGTGTTTTGATTGGAGATAATTATGATATGTGGGAGAAAGCTATGGTGAATGCTTTTAAGGGCGAAAAATAAGCTAGGGTTTATCAATGGAACTCTAAAGAAACCAATCGCTGGTTCGGCAGAGGAGATCAATTGGGAGGCTTGCAATTCAATGTTGATCTCATGGATTTTTAATTCGATAGACAAATCCATCCAGCCGAGCATTGCTTATGAAGAAACCGCCAAAGCGGTTTGGGACGATCTTAAGGATCGGTTTTTCGTTGGAAACGCACCACGCATCCATGAATTAAAGGGAGAAATCACTTCAATCCGGCAACAAGGGATGACAATCATGGCCTATTACACCAAACTAAAGGGTATGTGGGATGAACTCAGTAGTTACTCCACAATCCCGAAGTGCACTTGTGGAGCATCCAAGGATTTCATACGAGAACGCGAAGAGGAGAAGCTGCATCAGTTTTTAATGGGATTGGACGACTCGGTTTTTGGAACAATTCGCTCTCAAGTCCTAAATATGGATCCTCTTCCCACGATTAACAAAGCATATGCATTAATTACCCGAGAGGAACGTCATAGGACCATTGTGCGAGGTCAAGATGAAAGAGTGGAAGCCGTGGCTTTGGCAGTGCAAAACGTGGCACGGGCCAAAACTGGACCTCATGTTGGGCAAGTAAAACTGAGAGCTAATTCGGAAAGGAAGTGTTCCAATTGTGATCGATCCGGCCACGATGTATCAGGGTGTTATGAACTCGTGGGATATCCTAGTTGGTGGAGAGGGCCACGAGGTCGTGATCGAGGAGAACAACCTCGTAAACAAGGACATAATGTCACCAATCTTATTCGTAACCAAGGGCAGGCTGCTGCGTTTCACACCCAAGGAGGGCTGCTGGAGACTAATAATGGAATTCCAGGTCTGTCAAATGATCAATTTCAGAGGTTACTAACACTCCTTGACGGTGAAAGTTCAGATAAACTATCTGGTAAGAACCCTTACGATTTTGCATGGATACTAGATAGCGGTGCGTCGAACCATATGACAGGGAACTTGGCACTTATGACGGACATGGTGGATGCGACTCCACTTCCTGTTTCCTTGCCAAACGGAACACAAACCACGGCCATGAAGAGGGGACGGGTTGTATTGAATGCCAATATTATATTACTGGATGTTTTATATGTTCCTAGTTTGACTTGCAATTTGATTTCTGTCCGTCAATTGATATCTGAGATAAACTGTCAAGTTATTTTCACTAATGAGCTTTGCATAATACAGGACCACACCTCGAGGATGCCGATTAGTCTGGGTAAGCTTCGAAGGGGGGTCTACTATTTTGCATCTGATAAGGCACATTTCGCATTGAAGGCAGTACGTGGGGATTTTTTCACAACTTGGCATCGACGTCTTGGGTACCAAGCAAGTCAGCATTTATCTTACATTTCAGAAATAGGTAGATTAGGATCGACTGATAAAATTATTTGTGATGCATGTTTTCGAGCTAAGCAAACTCGCTCCGTTTTTCCTTTGAGTAATAAAAGTGCTGAGAATTGTTTCGATCTTATTCATTGTGACTTGTGGGGACCTTATCATAAGGAATCTAGTAGTGGTGCGCATTATTTCTTGACAATTGTTGATGATCATAGTCGGTGTATCTGGGTTTATTTGATTAAAGAAAAAAGGGAAGCTGCTCAATGTCTCATTAATTTTTGTAAACTTGTCCAAACCCAATTTGATAAATCAATTAAGCGGATCCGTAGTGATAATGGAATGGAATTTGATTCTACAAACATGCGCAATTTCTATGGTCAACAGGGTATTATTCATGAAACTAGTTGTGCTCACACGCCCCAGCAAAATGGGCGTGTCGAACGCAAACACCGAAATATACTTGAGGTTGCTCGAGCATTGCGTTTCCAAGCTAATTTACCACTTCGTTTTTGGGGTGAGTGCATACTCACAACTGTGTACTTGATTAATCGAACTCCCACAGTTAAGCTACAAGGAATATCCCCATACGAAATATTGTTTGGAGTTAAACCGTCTTATGAACATATTAGGGTTTTCGGGTGCTTATGTTATGCAAGGCATGCACCAAAACCAACAGACAAGTTTGCATCTCGAAGTCGGCGTTGTGTTTTCATTGGATATCCACACGGTAAAAAGGCTTGGAAATTATATGATATTGACAAAGGTGCAATTTTTCATTCACTTGATGTGTCATTTCATGAAGATGTATTTCCATTTGCCACTTCTCATGAACATCAACCAGCATGCTCCGGAAATGGTTCACATGAATTTAATGGTGTTGTGGATGAGATAGGGGCCGAAGTGGAAGTTGGAGATGATGTTGGGCTCGAGAATACCGAATTGAGGGGAGATGAGGTCACGGGTTTACAGGGTGATGTGGTGCATACACCGGATAATTCGAACACGGTTTTAGAATCTGTGGCTAGACCAAGACGGGGTACTCGCCTTCTTGTGAGGCTTCAAGACTATGTGGTGTATTCGGCTGTTTCAGGGAAACACAATTCGGTTACTACTCATAGTCTCGAGACCCATATTGACCCCCTTCGAGAGCCACCACTCCATGAACGCACCTCAGGTACGCCCTATCCTTTAGCTCATTATGTGAATTTTGACAAGTTTTCGCAGGAACATCGCATGTTTTTGGCTGCGGTTGGATCAATGAGCGAGCCCACGAGTTATGTCAAAGCGGTAAAGAGTTCTGAATGGCGAGATGCCATGACTCAGGAGATCGCAGCCCTTGAAGCCAATAAAACATGGACTTTGGAATACTTACCTCCCGGGAAGAAGCCCATCAATTGTAAGTGGGTTTATAAAATAAAGTATAACTCTGATGGGACCATTGAAAGGTATAAGGCACGGTTAGTGGCGAAGGGATTCACACAAGTTGAGGGTCTCGATTTCCATGAGACTTTTGCGCCGATGGCAAAACTTGTGTCCGTTCGTGTTTTCCTCTCCGTGGCAGTCGCACGAGGATGGGAGTTACATCAGATGGATGTAAATAATGCATTTCTCCATGGAGATTTGGACGAGGAGGTATACATGCGTTTACCCCCTGGGTTTCACGGTGGTCGTAGTGGAAAGTTTTGTCGATTGCGCAAATCTATTTATGGCTTACGACAAGCATCACGAAATTGGTTTACGAAACTAAAGGATGCACTTGTACGTTATGGTTTTGTCCAGTCACGGGCTGATTATTCTTTGTTCACTTATCACAAAGGGCGAGTGTTCTTAGGCCTACTTGTTTACGTGGATGATATCATCTTGATGGGGAATGATGGTGCGACATGTTCCAATTTTAAATCCTACCTCCATGACTGTTTTCATATAAAGGACCTAGGGTGTTTGAAGTATTTCTTGGGCATTGAAGTTGCTAGGTCCTCCAAGGGAATTTTTCTCAATCAGCGAAAATATTCTTTGGACATTTTAACTGAGACCGGGTTGAGTGGTTGTAAGCCTGTCGACACCCCTATGGAACATGGTCACAAACTTGCCTTGTCCGATAGTGAGCTCCTTGAAGATGATGGCTCTTATCGACGTCTCGTAGGACGCCTCATATATCTCACGATCACCAGGCCGGACATCTCATATGCCGTTCATGTCTTATCCCAATTCGCCCATAATCCGCGCAAGGAGCATTTTGAAGTTGCTTTACGTGTTGTACGTTATATTAAAGGACACCCGGGGCAAGGGGTCCTACTTCATGCCAATAGTGATTTGACACTGCGAGGGTGTTGTGATTCTGATTGGGCTAGTTGCCCAATTACTCGACGTTCAGTTACAGGATATTTCGTTATGTTGGGAAATTCGCCCATCTCTTGGAAAACGAAGAAACAAAGCACCGTTTCACGATCCTCAGCGGAGGCGGAATATCGTGCTATGGCCGCGACAACAAGTGAGCTTCTTTGGCTCAAATCTCTTTTGGCTTCCTTGGATGTATCACATACAGCACCTATGACACTTTTTTGTGATAGCAAGTCCGCCATTCATATTGCTGCTAACCCAGTCTTTCATGAACGTACGAAGCACATTGAAATCGATTGTCATTTCATTCGAGATCAAATTCAAAATGGGACTATTGTTACTGAACACATTCGATCCAACCTTCAACTTGCAGACCCATTCACGAAAGCTCTTGGTCGTTCACAATTCTTATTTTTACTCGGCAAGTTGGGCATTCACGATTTGCATGCACCAACTTGAGGGGGAGTATTATAAATACGTGTACATATATGTTTCCTTATGTTGTATTTAAGTTGTTTCCTAGCTGTAGAAGTTTCCTTGTTTAGGTCTCCTTGGCTTTGTATATATTTTGCTTCTGCTGTAAACCCTCGCAGACATATGAATGAAGATATACATATTTTCTTCCACAAACTATTCTTAGTTTATTTTAATAGTATTATAAGTTTAGCATACATTTAATTCTCTAAACACACTCTTGTGCTTAAATTCTATTTATCTATCTATAGGATGAGTTCGCCTAACTTGAAAAACTGATTCAACTCGAAATGATCTTGTTATAACAAAGAATATAATAAAAAGTAAATACCTTTTCATTTTCAATTATCTAATTCTTGTGTACCTTAAATTTATTTGATTGAAGCAAATTTTTAGGTGATAGCTGAAAAATAATAATGTTTTTGTATGTGTGGATAATTTTTTTTACCAAATAACATTTATTGCTATTTTTGTTTTTTTTTTTTCAAAAAAAGAAGCAAAAAAGAAGAAGATATTATAATGCTGGATCCCTTTATGGAGAATCCTTACAAATCGTCCCAATTCTAAAAACTTAAGGGGAATAATACTGGAGCTGCAAAAATTATTATAGAAGCTCCACTTTGATTTCTTTTTCTAAAAAAATAATAAAAATATCCATCTTTAAATAAAAAACAATAGTTATAAGTTTATAAGACTAATATGCCCCTTAATTCTCATAGTACTCTTTTCATCTTTTCTTAATCCTCACGTATGCCGCCAAATCTCCAATTTAATTCCACTCTATACCTAAACTCTACTTTAATATTAATTAAGTTGCACAGTTTGTCCACCACTTCATCATATCTTTTATGCTAAATAAAACCATAACAATGGAGAAAAATAATGTTATATTGAATACGTTTAGGAAGTTGTTTCCACGTTGAATGAGATACTTGAATTGGTGAATACAAAAAGTATTGAACAAATTTTAGAATTCTAACATGCATGCAATTCATCTTAGATCGATGGAAGTGGTAACTTTCTCCTTTAAACTTCGTAAAATCAAATTTTAGCTTTATATAATATTTTAGTGCTATTCTTTTGCTTTGTTTACTATTTATTGTAAGATTAGTCACTCAATTTTCATATCATAAGTTGTTTTGTTGTTCTTAAAAGTTTTAAAAAGTCTTGATTCAAATAATTAACTAAGACATAGTTCTTTGTTTCTATAAATTTTAATCTTCCTGAGTATGGATGGTCACTTATACAAGAAGAAGAAAAAGACTATGAATGTCCAAGTTAAAAATGGTTATATGCCTCTGCCCCTTGTAATAATTATATGCCAATCACTATATATCATTGAAATTTTATGCTTATTATTTAAATGTACGGTGTTCTTAATTATAATTGGTTTTTACATGCTAATGATTCATTGTTAAAAGTCTTGGTTTAGTTTTAAGTTTTTTAGCTTTTCTTTTTCTAGTTTTATTAATTCATCTCCTTTGGTAGATATGGAAAAGAACGATTGAGAGGGATATGAGTTGAACAGACCTATCACAACGGAGGATCTAGTCTATCCACATTTTGTTTCGATACTGTGCCAATCAATATGTTAGAATTGCGCTGCTACAAAATCTATGTTCAAAACATGTAGGAGAAGTTCTGCCGTCTGGAACATTTAAGTACCTTAAAGTAAAATTCTCTTTTTTTGGTGTTTTGTGTATATGATTTTATACTTTGTCTATTTATATGGATATTGAAAAGTCTATAGACACTTCTAATAATTTTATTTCTCCATTTTATTAGGGCAAAACTTGATTTGAGCACTTCTTTACAAGCAATGGTTGTAGCATGCCAAAATTACTGCAAGAATAAAAATTTAAAGTTATTAGCTTGATGTTAATATGCAAAGAATGAAGTGTTCTCCTATGATTTGAGCACTTCTTAACACGCAACAGTTGTAGCGTACTAAAATTATTGCAAGAATAAAAATTTAAAGTTGTTGGCTTGACGTCAATATACAGAGAGTGAAGTGTTCTCCTTTGTTTTCTAGACTATATTTAAGACCTTATTGTTTCTTTTTTTTTTTCCGCTTAGTTATTTAAGACCTTATTAGTTTAACACTTTTATCTAATTTATAATATGAAGTTTGTTCTCTTACAAGATAGAATAAATTCTAGTTCAAGTTCATTATTTTGGTTGGTATTACATCACAGTGTTACCTATATTATGTGTATGCTTCATGAATTAGCTAAAGAAAAAAAAGTTTAAGACAAAATATGACAAATTCTATTGGTGGTGGTGAAGATAAGGTATATGGTGGTATACCACCGCCAGTCCCCTTTGCAACCAAAATATGTTTGTTATATTTTAATGGCATCAGGGTAGATTAGGAATACAACTTTAAATACTATAATATAATTTAGAATTTATGGGCATTTTTGTCATAGTTTAATATAAAATTTGAAATTGGAGCTCTTATAGTAATTTTTGGAGTGTCAATATCATTCCCCATAACTTAATCATAAATCAGTGAGATTATGTGAGCATGCATAAAAGTCTCTCGAATAAATTTACGAAATTATACAAATTAGAAATCTAAATGTTCTAAAAAATTTGCAGCTAAAATCCATATTATATTTATGGGAGTTGAAATTAGCACTCCAAAAATTACTACTGGGGCTCCACTTTTCAGTATTTTTAAAATGAAATTTATATTGAATAGTGGAGTGCCAATAACACTTTTGGAGTGCCAATAACACTTTTGGAGTGCCAATATCATTTACCTATATTTATATCGGAAACTCACACAAAAATTATATATTATGAGATTTGGAGCACTTCTTATAGAGTAGAGACCAATTTATCTGAGAAGAGTTTTGAGATGTCTAGGGAAGTCAAGTTTGGAATCGGATTCTTAAACCCTGATATTAAAAAAGTTGTGCTTTTAAAGAAATATTGAATTTTAAAAAAAAAAGTCGTAAAAGTGCTAGAAAGTTACAGTTAAGTTTATTTGCAAAACTTGTTCAAAAGTAAAAGAAATTGAAAAGGCTGGTAGAAGTAGTCATATACAATTTATTTTGAACTTTTTTCCAAAAAAACAGAAGTACGATCAGTTAAACCAAACAACAAAAAACATCTTAAATTCAGCAAAAACATTCAGCACTTTTTTCAGTTTTTCCCAAACAGGGCTTTAGTCTGGGCTTCTAAATTTTAGTTTCCCTTCATAGGTACTGTGAGTTGGGCCTCACTTCTCCACATATGAGCCTTTATAAATTTTACAGTGTTTTGTTAAAGTTGTCCTAAATAAGCAGCTCTCTCATGTTTTTTTTTTTTTTTTTTCTTTCTATTTTTGTGGGTTCTGCTTGTATATTAAACCATTAATCATAAAACAGAACATTATATGAATTTGGGGTGACTACCATAATCTTCCTTGTAAGTTAGGCTAACATTTAAGCATCTTTTCTGACTTATGTGAAATTACTAACACCTCCTTCCCCGTTAGCCTTCGTATTAGAAAATAGGCCCATCAATTAACTTTTTAACAGAAAATGATAACAACCAATTTAATTTAATTTAATTTTTTAAATCCATTGTTACCCTTGAGGTGACTTAGTCAGAGGTTGACAATTTTCGTGGACCATCTTTGCCATTATGTATGTGAGGGCGTGAACTATAATTAAATCGATTTTAAAAGGGTTAAAAGGGAAAAGCATTTTTTATCACACTAATTTGGTAAATATTATCTCAAAGCAAACATGAGCCTTTTAATCATTGATCAAACGATCCACGTTTTTTCTATTACAAAAAAAAAAAAAAAAAAATACCACAATGAAAGCACCCAAAAGAATTGAATATTTAAATTTTGATATTTAATTTTTAAAATTTACCTCGTATTCTTTGATTTGATTATCTATTACTAATCCTTTTTTATATAATTATCTTTTACAACTTAAACATGTACAAAACTTTTCCCTAAAATTTACAGGTGTACAATTTGGACCATTCATTTTATCGGAAAATTTTATGCCGGGTCTCGGTCTAGCTTTGACCATTGGATCAACAAATCGGGGAGTGAGGGTGTTATTTTGCTAAATGACCCCCCCCCCCCCCTATTGGGTATCCAACGGCCAAAGTTGGGCCGAGATCATGGCCCCATTTTATCCTAGAAGGCTAGAAGGTACGCCAAATTGTTTTTTTTTTTGGGTATATACTAGGTTTTCCCCATCCGGATATCGGAAACTATTTCCCTTCGAGGCGTAGAGATCACAGAAGTGGGTTTTGCCTCTCCCAACAAAGCCTTTTTCATACACACCGCCAGGAATCGAACCCTGGACAAATGCTTAAGAAACACAGCTATCTACCAACTGTGCTGGACCTTGTTGGTCAAAATGTTAAAGCATATGCTAGAGTAGGGGTGATACTTGGTTGCTCTTGGAAATTCAACACCCAACAAAAATTCACCACACACAATATTTAAACATATGTAAGGTCCACCAAAATAGATATATTTTTTATTATATTTTAACACTTTGTTTAGTGGAAATTTTCTGAGAATTGAATTCTTGGAGCCACCATGTAGGGTATTACATATGATCACATTAAAGTACTCAATTAATTTAAAGTATTATGTACTTGATGTTTAAACCACCTTTTTCTTTGATTCTGTACTTTCAGAATTTGCCATTAATGAAAAACTCTCGAATCGTAAGATCTCACAAGTCTAAGAATTTAAAAGATTATGCTAAAGAATAGGCGTCATTGTAATTATGCATAAAGCAGAAAAGGTATGTATTTTGGTCTAACTTAAGGGAAAATCGTTACAATTATTCCTATTAATTTCTGTAGTCATGTGGTGACGTGAAATCATCGTGGCAATATGATGTACATTATTGGATGTGCAAATTATATTATCATTATCATTATTATTATTATTAGACTTTAATTAATATTCCTCGTTACTTTTACATTTATTTATTCGACACTCATATATCAGAACTTACACCATGATGTTGGCGTTCAAGTTCATCAAACAAAAAAACATTCACTAGAGAATTATATATCGAAACTATAGTCGTTGTACAATGTGCCACCATCGTATTAACTCAGAGACCATAATTGGCCAAATAAATAATCGTCCAGCTCATGATATTTATGTGGCACAAGATCTCATATCCACCTTTTATGTTTTTAGCTTTGTCAAATATACAACGAAATAAACTTAATTCTTTATCCAAGGTTTTTTTTTTTTTTTTGTGATTCAGTGGTAAACAATTAATCTAAAAATTGGTTTTATAAGGATTAAATAACGTCTCTCCTAGATTGGTGTTGGGAGTTGGTCATTGATTATATAGTAGCAGCATGCTATAGTGGAGAATGTTACTACGAATTACTTATAAGATGCAATACTTGATGTTCACTTGTCACAAAAAATAAACTTGTTCATCTACTAATAACTACAAGGGGTAAAAACATTAAACTATCTGAATTATTCACATTTTTACACTGCAACAACAACCCTGCAATGTTACGTAATTACACAATACATAACATAGGAGTATTATTGTCATAAGAAAATTGACCAAAATTGGTCTCGATCAACCCAAGTGTAAAATGAGGTTATTCAAGTCTTTTTTGAATGACATCAGCGTTTTTAGGGTCGAAAAAAATCTTAGAAAGTGTATTGGTAAGAGTGTATGTTATGACATGAGTGGTTTGTGTAATTTTAAAAACTCGACTGGATTTTTAAGTAATTTGCATTAAAGTGAGGGGGGACTTGATGTAATTTTCGGTTTATTTTTCGTTACCTTTGTATTTAGATCAAAGGATTTGAGTGATAAAGAACTATTAAATTAGTAAGACCAAGTCTGCTTATTTGTTTTGATAAGTTTGAATCAAATAATTCAACAACTCTTTTGTTGGATAATATAATATATTTTCATATCTTTCTAGTATTTATGTTAATTTAGGCTTATTTATGTTTTCTTGTATTTATCTTTTCCTTGTTTATAGTTAGGATTTCTTGTTTACCAAATACATGTATCTATATAAATATGTTACTCAATAATACAAGTTCTTCACGAGGTTTTTTCTAATCTAATATGGTATCAGAGTCATGGTCTCTCGATCTCTCGCTTTGCTGCCATTTTGAAGTCGTCGTCCCCGTCCCCGTCCGGCGCCCCTTATCTAGTTTAGTGTTTTTTTATCTAATTTCTTTTTTCTTTCTTTCTCCTATGGCCATTGCCGCCCTTTCTCTATGTCGCCGTCGCTGTCAGCTTCTTCTCCCTTATCTCGTTTTCTCTTCTTTTTTTTTTTTTATGGCCTCCGCCCGCGGCTCCGCCCTGCCTTCTCTCTTTGGCCGCGGGCGGCCGCGCTTAGCCGCCGCCGCCTTTAGTTTTGTTAGTTGCCGCCGCTCACCCTTGGGAAACGAGGACTTGGAGCCGCCGTCTTTTTATTTTATGCCGCCGCCTTCACTCTTTGACCGCGGGGCACCGCGCTTAGCCGCCGCCGCCTTTAGTTTTGTTAGTTGTCGCCGCTCACTCTTGAAAAACGAGGACTTAGAGCCGCCGCTGCTGCTTATTAAGGCCGCCGCCACATTTTATTTTTGTCGTAGTTTTCTTCTCAAATTCTCTAGAACCGGATTTCTTTGGTCTTTTATCTCAACGTTCAAGACTCTCACGTTTTGACTGCGGGGGAGTGTTGGATAATATAATATATTTTCATATCTTTCTGGTATTTATGTTAATTTATGTTTCTTTATATTTTCTTGTATTTATCTTTTTTCCTTATTTATAGTTAGAATTTCTTGTTTACCAAGTACATGTATCTATATAAATATATTACTCAATAATACAAGTTTCCTACGAAATTTTCTCCAATCTAACACTCTTAACACCTACTTTTAGTTAGACTGACAATTTAGATATCTTAGATTAAAGCAAAAAATAAATTACTAAACAGATAAAAAAAAATTACGTAGTTCAGTCAATTTGAGCTACGTCTTATAGAATCGCGAAAAGTAAAATAATCCTAATCCGGATAAATATAATAGCTTCGATTTTGGACCGACTACACATGCATTTTGGACTATATTCTATAAGATTGTAAAATGGTATTATGTAAGTAGAATAAAGTCCCATGTATGTTTGGTAAGATAAGTGGTGGAATATTGAGCTTGAAGAATAAAGTCCCATGTATGTTAGGTAAGATAAGTGGTGGAATATTGAGTTTGCTGTCGTTGTTGTACTTGTACCCTGTTACTGCATTCAATTGTCTTGTCTTTCTCATGATTCAATTTCTTTTCTTTTCATGATAAAAAAAAAAATTATTTTCTTTTCGTGCCAATTTAGTTGCCTTTTTTATATAGTACTGACTCTATCAACACCACTGGGAAACTGTCTCTTCTGATTAAATAGACAGGAAGCAATGCCCTTGTATCATTGAAAAATATCAAATGTCTTCTTAATTCAAGATATTTCTCTCGGGAAATTACTTCAAAAACAACCAAAAAAAAGTGTACGCATTGGAATTAAATAAGAACCTTACTCTTACACTTACATGCATGACATTTCAAAAAAAAAAAAATAGCTTGTGATGCATTGGTAGGAAGAACAGGAGGACATAGATCACTAAGAACAAACTTGTGCTCATCGTGGATAAACACAATTTCGAGGTTCATTTTCCACTCAGCATAATTAGGTCCAAGGAGTTTATTATTCTTAACGATAAATTGCAGAAGATTAATAGATGCCATTTATGAAATTGAAAAATTACAAACAAGTTATAAGTCCAAAAATTTCACAAGCAATCGAAAAAATATGAAGTCCACATAACCATAATTTTATGCATGCAATGGTGACCTAAAATTCCACATTTTTCTTTCTTGCAACATAATTAAAAAATATAATAAGTTTAGGCGAAAACATTTCTTAGTTAATATGTTTTTTTCTTATAACTCTTACTAAACATTATTAACCCACCATTTACATCTTCAGCCTTTGGGATGATATAACAGAGCTCGAATGACATAACAGAGCTCTTATAGGGGAGGCTAATATGTCGTCCCAATCAAGTGCACACCATTACTTAGACTTTCATATGGTATTTGAGATACTCCACGACAGTGAGATCACACTCATTTACACATATTTCTATCTATTCATCATGAATCTAATCTTGTAACTGTAAGCAGATACATTCGTCAAGGAATAATATTTACTAACTATACTATTAGACCAATAATGGGGGCGGTGAGAATTCAACTCTTGAATCTCGCTACTCACTTGATATTTTGAAAGTTGTGGATTTTACATTATCACATAATGATAACATCAACATAATTAAATAAACTATGAGTTTTACTCAAATTAGAATTTTCAAAATTAGTCAAGCAATAATCCAACATTTGAACTATTTATTTCAATATATATATATATATATAATAATTTTTGAAACACTCCACTCAATCATTACGTCAAAAATAAAAATTTAAACATATAACTGACACAATTTATCCAACAGTTCAAATAACACAATAAATCAAATCATATCTATCATGCTGAATATAAATAAATATATTAATGCTAACAATTTAAACAATTCATCCAATCAAACAAGCATGCTTTAATTATAACAAATAATACATGTTAAAAGCATTAATATGTAGAATCAAATTCCATAATTTTTCATATTATCATCTACTTTAAAAACATGCAATCATGTCAATATGTTTCAGATGTACATATCAAGAGCCTGACTCTGATACCAGTTGTTGGGAAATTGATTCAACAATAAGCCCCAAACAATGTACGCATCGGAATTAAATAAGAACCTAGCTCATATGCGCACATGCATGACATTTAAAGAAAAATTAAATAATTCATTTTATGGTTAAAAATAATTTAATTAATAACTATTGCCTATCTATAGTTAACTTAATTAAGTAATTTTATTAAAACTAATAATTGTATAATTATAAAAACAATAAAAACAATAATTAAAAACAAATTTCGAATTCTTTCAGTCAATAAATATACGAAATATATGTATTATAAAAAACTCCTTCAAATTTCACATTAAGCTAATAAATAATTTTTCATTTGTATGAATTAATAAGATTAATCAAAACTTTACAAATTAGCTTGTTACAACTTGCCCTCAACAACAATAAATTTCATTGTACATATATCTTATGTTATGAGAAAATATCTTTCAAAACTTTACTCTACAAATTAGCTAGTTACGACTTGCCGTCAACAACAATAAATTTCATTGTACTTATATCTTATGTTATTAGAAAATATCTTTACCACTCCAACATTATATATTCATAAGGATTATTGACATAACTCTTTAACAAAAGTAAATTTTAGTTATACTTATATTTAGGGGTAAAAGACCAACCGAAACAGGGGCGGATCTACAGCCCCTTCAAGGGAGGAGAGGGGGGGGGGGGGGGGGCAGTGCCCCCACTCAATTTTTTTTTTATAAATATATACATTTTTTTAAATTTTAATTTATAGCCCCCACTCAAATTATTAAATGCCCCCCCTCAATTTAAAAAAAATCATATTTTTGCCTTACAAAATTTTTTATATTTGAATTTCACCCCCCCTCAAGATCGAAAAATATCACGTTTTCTCCCTTTATTTTGAGTTCGCCCCCCTAAAATCCAAAATCGTGGCTATAACAAAAGAGGTATAAGAGTATAAATTATGTCAAAAGTTGTAATTGAACCTAATTCCTTATTATATTTTCCCCCATAAATATAGCGTACCGTACAGCTGGGGGCAAGCCCCCGCACCCCCCTTAACATATTGTATAACTATATTACAACAATCTCCCCCCTCTCGGTATAATCCCCGGTGCCCCCACTGAACAAAATTTCTGGATCCGCCACTGAACCGAAATATGGGGTTTTTTTACACTTTTCTAAACAAACTTTTTTAAAAACTTTTTTATCTCAATTACGGTTACATGAGTTTTACACTTTCTTATATGATAGCATATTCCGACGGAATTTCAACACATGTTGGGGGATGAGATCAAAAAGTGTAAAAAAAAAAAAAACTGGATTAAAATGTGTAAAAAAAAAATTTGTTTAAACTCCACATGCTCAAATTCCAGCGAATAATTCCGCTGGAATATGCTAATATATAGAAATGTGTAAAACTCGTGATGAGATAAAAAAGTTAGTTTAAAAAAGTGTAAAAACTCGCAAAGTTCGGATGGATATTGATTTTTACCCTTATATATATATATATTGATCCACCTTAAGATATTAATCATGGATTGTGTCTATTTATCAATGGTTAACTGGCGATAATATATGAACTGGTTGATGTGAGGATATTAATGCCTGTGTGTTTAGTGTCCCGTATGTATATGGCAAACAGATGTAGTTACTAGAAGTCTAGATTAACGGGGAAAATGATCAATTGAATATTTCTTCTTCTTTTCTTCATTTTTTCTTTTTTAATGTTTTTTAGCGAATAGTAGGTAAGAATAAATAAATATATACTTTCCAAAGAGCGTTTGGTGGGAGAGCTACCCCATGATACCTCGTGGATTAATTTGCCACACTCGCCTGGCATGCAGATATAATCAAAACTATAGGCTATGTTTGTTTCTGTTTTCAAACAAATTTCGGCCAAAATTTTTGGCCAAAACTTGTTTGCTTTATAGTTTTTTTGGCTAAAACTTGTTTGCTTTATGTTTTTTTTGACCAAAAAGGACTTTTTTGGTCAAAGAATTTGTCGGCTATTGTCTTCCTATTTGTGTCTACTAATTACATCAACTATATATATATAACCATAATATTACAATCATTTAAACCTTATAATATATTATATTTTTCAATCATTAACTAATTATAAACACAACTTTATAGACAAAAACTTACATGATTTGACTGTTACAGTAACTTTTGTTTCTTTTGAAAATAAAATCAAATACAAAACCAAACACATTTTCATCAAAATATACAACTCCCAATAAACTCTTTCTCCAAAATTTTCACCAAAAAAAAACCCCAAAATAAAAACAAACATAGCCATATTATTTGCACGAGAAAAATACAAAATTAATCCTGTAACTGTAGGGGTTGGCAAAATTGATCTCGTAATATTTGAGTTAGTAAAATTGGTCCTATATCTATTAAAAACTCGCGAATTAAGGACAAATTTGGCATTAAAGCCCTAATTTGGCCCGAATTGATGGTGTGTCCTGCACATGGCCAATTCAATTCGTGAGTTTTTCAATTTCCGGCCAATTTTGAACACATAGACCTTGGGCGTATTAACATAGGACTTATTTGATACATGTGAGGCCACAATACAATTTTTTTCCAAGTGCTCCAATCCCAAAATAACAATTGAAAAACCAAAAATAAATGTGAAAAGTAATACACATAATGGGAAATTTAAATAAATAATACAAAATAAATAAAAATTATTTAAATAGTACAAGTTTAAATGTATATTAGAAAATAGCACATTCAGCACTCGGGTAGCATGGAATCGGGTTGATTCTGCGCTACCCGAGCGCGGAATGGGCAGAATTTTTTTTTTTTTGAATAAAAAACCCATTCCGCGCCCTGGCAGAGTGGAATGGATAGCGGTCAATTGACCGTTGCCCATTCCGCTCTGCCCGGGCGCGGAATGGGCAAAAAATGGGGCAACAAACTTCAATTAACTTTGGATTTTTTTTATGACACTACAAATCCTTCCTTCAAAAATCCTCTCCAAATTTTCCCAAATTTACGAATTTAAGGTAATATTTTAATTTCATATACTTTTTGTTTTATTAAATTCATTTGTAAATTACATTGTAGAATTTATGTTAATTCGAATCAAATTAGAGTTTAAATTAGTTCAATTTTTAGGGTATAATTTTGAATTTAGTGTTTATGGTTTGAACTTTGATATAATCATTGGGTATAATTTTGAATTTAATGTTTATGGATTCAACTTTGATATAATTTTTTGGTATAATTTCGGATGTTTAAGTATAATTTCTACGTATAATTTGAATTTTTAGTTATATCTTGTATGTATAATATCGAATTTAGTGTTTAGGTATGTTTTGGTTTGAACTTTGATATAAATTTTAGGTATAATTTCAGATGTTTAGGTATAATTTGTATGTATAATTTTGAATTTTTTGTATGTATAATATCGAATTTAGCATTTATGGTTTGAACTTTGATATAATTGTTAGTTAGTTATATCATGTTGAATACAATTTATGTTTACACACTATTAAATAATGATTTACATTATATAGAAAATGTCGAGGTCGAACACAGTAGATGTTTTTATGTACACGGATGGCCAAATAATTGAAGAGTCAAATTCGGTGAGGTATAGCACTCGTGCAAGCACTAACATGAGAATACGTTGTATGATCAAATTTGTTGATTTGTTGAAGAAGTTATATGTGAGAACAAGTATTGATAAGAGTCAGTTCTCGTTGAAAGTATTTATTAAATATTCATATGAAAATGGAAATGACCGGGTGCGGAGCACAATAGAGATGAAAGACGATGAGTCTTTAGTATTTTTTTTGGATCCTGATGTTGGGCAGAACACAGTGCACCTTTATATTGAGAAAGAACCAATTCAACCTCAAGGTCAGTACACATCATTAACGCCAAAACAATTCACGCAGTATCATACACAATCCACATTACTAGATTTAAATACGCAGTCACAACCACATGTGTTGGAACATCAAGAGTATCACAATGTTTTTCCACGTGGTTGGGGGAGTTTTCCAATTCAAGATTTACATCAAGGTAATGTTATTCTTAGATTTACATTGTATTCTCATATTTTCTAACAAATTTCGTACTTAGTGTAGACTATTTTTCTTATCTTTGCAGAAATTATAAAATAATTTAATTTTTTAGGTGTTTCTACATCGGGTCATTCACATGGGCGTTTTGAAACTGCACAAAATTCCCTTTGGAAAATCCTGATTTAGGGAATTTTGAAATTTCTGATGTGCAAGCAGGTAATTTCATTTTCTATCAAGTTTTTTAATTGTTGTATTACTTTGATTTGTATTGTTATTATTATACATTATGTCATTATGTCGTCATATTTATCTTATTCTTAGGTTCGTCTACACAAAGTTATCATGGCTTTGAGCATCCCAATTTTGGGTCGAGTGATTTTGCAGACGTTGGGAATGATGATATTGGGAATGACAATGATAGTGTTCAGTCTCCATGTTCAATCCATGATCATACAGACATCGAAATGGGTGAACACGTCAATAATGTTTCAATGGATGAGGATGAAGATGCTGGGAGTAATGTACCAGTTAATGAAAATGTTCCTCCCACAATTACCGAAACAAGACTTCATGAAGTGCTCCCATTCTACTCCACCACATACCCAGAAGTAGAAGGAGATTAATTCGATCGACCTAGTGTAAGTGTGAGAAGAAGTCAAATTTATGATTCTACGAAAGGTAATCTTCCACATACCCAGAAGTAGAAGGAGATTAATTTGATCGACCTAGTGTAAGTGTGAGAAGAAGTCAAATTTATGATTCTACGAAAGGTAATCTTGGTTTGGTCCTGGTTTTTTACAACAAAGTCAGCTTCCAAAGAGCGGTGAAAAACTACCATGTGCAGCATGCACGACGCTAGTTTACGTTGAAAATTAGTAACACGACAATGTATGCTGTGAAATGTAAAATCAGTTACCCTTTTAAATTGCGGGGGAGGTTTAAGTAAAAAACATGGTGTTTGGAAAATTACAAGGTATGAAGGGCCACACGATTGTCTCTTCGAGGATGTGTCCGATAACCATGGTAGCTTGGACATAAACATGATCGCACATGAACTTATTGAAGAAGTTCAGAAGGAACCGTCATATAAGATCAAGCTAATTGTACTGATGGTGGAGAAAAAATGGGGTTACGATATTACATATGGGAAGGCTTGGTACAGTTTGCGACGTGCAAACGAGATTGTATACAGAACTTGGGAGAATTCCGTTGCATGGTTGCGGTGAAA
Organism: Buddleja alternifolia; assembly: GCA_019426215.1. Classification (NCBI taxonomy): domain Eukaryota; kingdom Viridiplantae; phylum Streptophyta; class Magnoliopsida; order Lamiales; family Scrophulariaceae; genus Buddleja; species Buddleja alternifolia. The sequence continues at coordinate 11,488,383 of CM033391.1, read as the reverse complement.
AACTACCATGTGCAGCATGCACGACGCTAGTTTACGTTGACAATTAGTAACACGACAATGTATGCTGTGAAATGCAAAAACAGTTACCCTTTTAAATTGCGGGGGAGGTTTAAGTAAAAAACATGGTTTTTGGAAAATTACAAGGTATGAAGGGCCACACGATTGTCTCTTCGAGGATGTGTCCGATAACCATGGTAGCTTGGACATAAACATGATCGCACATGAACTTATTGAAGAAGTTCAGAAGGAACCGTCATATAAGATCAAGCTAATTGTACTGATGGTGAAGAAAAAATGGGGTTACGATATTACATATGGGAAGGCTTGGTACAGTTTGCGACGTGCAAACGAGATTGTATACAGAACTTGGGAGAATTCCGTTGCATGGTTGCCCGGGTTTCTGGGAGCTATCCAGAAGTGGAATCCGGGCACGGTTGTTGAATGGCAACACAAAAAACCCAATCAAAATTCAAAAGTGCTGAAATTTCTGTTTTGGGCATTCAAGCCATGTATAGATGGATTCCGGCATTGTTGCAGAGTCATATGTATTGATGGGACTCATGTGTACGCACACCACAAGGCTAAGTTGTTGATCGCATCAACAATGGATGGAAATCAGAATGTTTTGCCTCTTGCATTTGCAATTATTGACAATGAATCAAATGAGTCTTGGTTATGGTTTCTGAATTTGGTAAGAAAATATTTTGTTCCTAGTGGGGAAGGTGTTTGCCTTATTTCTGATCGTCACAATGGCTTATTAAATGCTACTCAGTATCTGCCCGCGTTTCCCCCTCCTCTTGGAGCTCATAGATTTTGCCTGCGACATGTGACTCCAAACTTTAACAGTTAATTTAAAAATAAATTTGTGAAGGAACTACGTTATGAGGCAGGTATGACACATAACATCCGAAAATTTAACAATGCAATGGAAGCTATTGGTAAAAAGGATGTGGCTACGTTCAATTATTTGAAAGGCATCCCACAAGAAAAGTGGACACTAACATATGATGGAGGGATGCACGAAGGCATTATGACGACGAACATGGGAGAAAGCTTAAATAATGTGTTGAAAGGTACGCGACATCTTCCACCACAAGCTATTGTTAAGTGCACATTCTATCGTACTGTAGAATATTTTTCTAATCGAGTAGAAATGGCTTTGGCAATGAGGGAACAACCTATGACGACATATGCATATGCCATGTACAATGAATGGGCCATAAAATCCCAACATCACAACATAGCAGTTTTTTCTTGGATGCAAAAACATGGCCAAGTTAAAACACGCCGACAAATCGGGTCCGGTAAAGCTATGCAGTAAATTAAACATTAGGTCGTCTTCATTGGTTGAAAAATATTACCTTTACGATCTATGACATCATAGGCAGTGCAAGATAAACATCTTGAGAAGATGGGCCTCAAATACCATAGCAATTGGCGTTGAGTGCAAGTGGGAGATTGTTAGATGTATAACCTCAATACCTATGAGGAATTAGATCGAGTAGGGCTTTGATAAGTTATTTGTACAAACATTTTATCTTTTTTATCCATAGAATAAAGGTTTTGATTTTGTTCATATAAATCTAATGACATTTAAATGTGTTGAACAAATAAGTCTATGAGATTTGAAGATAGACTTTCCACCTTTTATGGAAAAGAGGAGACACTGGAAGAGTCAATTACTTAATCTCTTTGTTGGTCCCAAGTGGTATACGAAAGGGTCTAGAAGGGAGGGGGGGGGGGGGGCGTTGAATAGACCCTGAAGTCTTTTTCGACTTTTAAAAGTTCGTATCACTTTGAGGTATTTGAACGCTCGGAAAACTTTAAGCGCTGGATGTGGCGCTTGAGAAACGTTAACTTAGACTCGGTGATTTCAACGCTTACCAAAGTAGGGTAGAGTTTAGTCACTAAATCAGGGTTAGCACAGCGGAAGTATTTTATAGCTTAGCGTTCAGTTTGTTAATCGAAAGTAGTCGCTTAGTTGTTTTAAAACTTTATCAGAATGTATGCAATATGAATAGTAAAGCAGTAAAACAATGAATGCTTAAAGAGGTAAATGACACAAGATATTTGTAAGGTTCACTGGGTGATGTAATCCCAGCTACGTCCTTTTTCTCCTTTTATCAGGGAGGTTTTCCACTATGATGATTATCGAAGAGTCACACAGAGACTTCTATAAGATAGAGGGAGATTGGATATGATCTCGGAACTCCTTGGTCACACAGATTTCAGCTCCACTAAAGACCTTCTATCCCCTTGCTTCTTTCACTCAGAAATGGTGCAAGTTACCCTTGATCTCGGAACTCCTTGGTCACACAGATTTCAGCTCCAATAGAGATCAACTTCAACAAGCTTGTTTTACACAAAAATATTGCTTGTAAGTCAACCAGCTTTCTCACTCAGATGAAAGGTGTTGATGGTTTTGGTCACGGGTTTGTTTGTTTTTGGAAAGTTCAAACAACTTGGAGATATCTCAATGGTAGTGTAGGTTCTTCTTAAAAAAGATTTGAGATATGGGTGACTGTCTAGGAATGTATTTGAGAAAGCTTAAAAGGATTTCGGCTCTGGAGTGTATAAGCTCTTTTTAAAACAATTCAGCAACGTTTTGGACCCTCTTTTTTTTATTTTTACGTCCAGATGTTTTTCTATGTCTATTCCTATTGTCCCTTTTGCTGAAAAGGTTATTTATAGATGGTTATGAGATTTTGTCCGTTGGACACGGTTGGAGTCTCGTTTCCCTAAACATTCCATGAATTCTGACAATCCTAACTTTGGGTATATTTAATTGGTTAGGCATGGTCTTGGTTTCATAAATCTGACAGTCTAGGTCAAAGATATGGTTTGCCCATAAGTTGTTGTGCTTATATTTTAATCGCACTTATCCGACTTTTGATGCATCTTGTTTTATTTCCGTTTGGGAATAATTTCCGTTGATTCATGCATCTTTGATAACTTGGGTTTGAATCTTCAGGTTACGCTTAGAGAACTAGGCGTTTGAGCCTTTGGAGTTTTAGGCTTCTTGAAAGTAGTCTTCTTTGTTAATCAGACGCTTGAAGAGATCACAATCTTTTGCCCGATCTTTTAGACGCTCGTCCTTTCACTTTATCTTTGATAGACTCACTCAGAATTCTATCATTGACTTAGTGTTAAGTACTTGGTCTAAAGTCCATGTCAAATCTTGAGCGCTGAGTTCGTAACCCGGGATAGTCGTTTAGCGTTTGATGGACGCTTGAGACTAATCTTTATCTTTACTGTTTCTTCAGACGCTTGATCTTCAACTTCATCACTTGGTAGACTCACGCAGAATTCTTCTAGTGATTTAGTATCACATTCTTAGTCTAAACTCTATAAAAATACAAGTCTAGTGAAAGAACACGAGCTTTCAGGCGCTTACATATTTGTTCTATGAAAGCTTTTATACTTTACATTTCTTGGGGTCTAACATGAAGTCCTATTTGTCATCATCAAAACATCTAACATGAAATTCTTAACAATTTCCCCCTTTTTGATGATGGCAATACCTATTTAGTTCAAGCGTTAGATACCTAAAGTATGAGTTAGCGTAGGTTAGTAAGTTAGTTTGAGCTTCAACGAGATGTTTCAGCTGTAAAATGCATTTTATATATATATCTTTACTAGTACAAGCATTTTACAACTGAAGTGAAAGAATCATAAGTAAACAAAATCAAGATCGTGATTTGATCTTGTATCTCTTAGTCATTTCAGCACGGATTGCTTCAGTTATCTGATCTTCTAGCGTCATCATCGATGCATGATCTTTACTGATTATATGTTTGTTTTCTTGTACTTGTCGTGCCTTGAAGGTAATGAGCTGCTTATCCCATTCCTCTGGACTGATGCCTATGTATCGTAAGCAAATTCTAAAGGTTTGGTCAAAGTCAGACATTTTTCGCTCTAAGGCTAAGACTGCTGGATCAGATGGTTCTGGAATTGACGCTCTGAGAAGAGGAATATCAAATTGTTCAAGCAGTGCTCCTGAAGGTAATGGAAGATTTGGATAGAGCACTCTTGGGGTTTCCTTTTTATTGGACGCTCCCACCGAGGTAGGTACCCAAGAAGGATAGGGATACCTTGGCTCTGTACTTAGTGTGAGGGAAGTATCAATATGTTGACGCTTGGATGGTGGAGGAGGATCTTTTTGATCTTTAGATGTTGAAGATTTCCTCTTTTCTCCCTTCTTTTCCCCCTTATTGCCATCATCAGTCTGTATGAAATGCTGAGTAAGAAGACTGACTTGAGTAGCAATTTGAGCGACAGAGGCTTCAAGAGTGGTCAGACGCTGGTCGAAGTGTTCTTTCATGACCAGTAGTTGAGCGTGATGAGCGTCTGAAAGAGAGGTCTCAAGAGCCGTGAAACGGTGGTTTAGATCATTTGTTAAAGCCACATGACTTGCCTGAGTAGCTGTAGATAGTTGCTGTATTTGAGTGAGGCATTCAGTCATGGACGGTTGAGCGTCGGGACCCGCAGTGCTAACGTGATGCTTAAAACGGGATGTGTGTTTGAGAGATTCAAGAGGTACTTGATAATTAGGATCAAATACTGTTCCTCGAAGCGCTGGGGCATTGTTGGACTCGGTGGATGCAGTAGAGTCGGATTCAGTTGGACTGGGGGAATGAGGCGCTTGAGGTAATTCTAATAAGCGCTCAGGAGCAGGTAACGTGTCAGCTGGTGCTGCAGTAAATTCTGATTCTATACGGCTAAAGTCCATAAACCGAAAGTCCAAGCTAGCAAACGGCTCATCTGCATATGGATACGTAGCAGTCTGTAGAAGTTCATTCAAATGTAGAGTGGGGAGATAAGTACCTTGAATGAACGTTCTGATAGGACTATCCAGGGCCCTGATATACATTGGCCCGAGGATATCCAGCACATGAGTGGGAAAGATTTTGGAGGGCGCTTGGCAGATGGAGAATAAGGCATCTGGGCAATAGTGTTGGGAGAAGCCAATTAGCCGATCTGTTGGGAGAGTCTTCGGTTTCCGAGAGTCGGGAACGTAGAGCCTGTAATACTCTTCCAAGTATGGGTAGATGGCTGAAGCAAGCGCTTGAGTTCTTTCCAGCAGCGACAAGACAAAATCATAGTGACTTAAGACTTCTTGTCGAATAGACGGAAGAAGTGGATATCCTCTGAAGGGATTGATCCGAGAGCCATTCCACTGTCACAGATTTTCTGTGAAGATTTTGTCGAATAGGGAGACTGGAGGCATAATTGTCATCATGAGAGAAAAGTTGTCTTCACAGTGGCTAGGGGTGAAGTTCAGACAGGACAGGGGAGAAGAACCGCTGGTGGACGCTTGATCAGCAAAGCGTAGAGAAGAGTTGGCCAGTTTGTGCAACGCTTATCTTAAGCGGTGTTCAGGTTGATGGCGGATCAGAGGCAGCTTCAGAACGGGTCCAAGTCTATGTTGGCGCTGCGTTAGCATGTAGCGTGCAAATTTGGTTCTTTTATCATGAATCCCTATTCTGAACAGATGGGGAGTGCTAACCAAGTCTTCAAATTTATACGTGTCACCCATGTAAGCTTCAGCCCATTTTACCTCAGTCATGCAGTACTCAGTTCCTGCATTAAGTATAGCACGAAATCCTTGGTGATGAATATCACAGATGGACTCAAAACGATACCTGTCGGATTGGTAGTTAGCGTTCCAGACGCAGTCAAAATAGGCATCGGCTTCTAGTTGAATCATCTCGGTCAGTGAAGCTGGACGCTCACCGGCATGTACTCCTTTATTCTTCCACAAGAGGAGAGGATTAACTGAGCGCTTGTTTTCCATGCTATTTACCAGTGTTGGGGAGTGAGAATAGCCTTCTCTGTTTAGTAGCCCTTCCGTTGGGTTCACAAGCTTATCCTGACGCTCATAGACTCTGATGTTGTAGTCTCTGAGAGCGAAGCCAGTGGGTTTGCTTGTCCCACAGTCCAGATAATAAGCTAAATCAACATCAGCTCTGGGAGTCTTGCCTCCTTGCCTCTGTGCTTGGAGAGTCACGGAAGCCGGGATGTGTTTGGGAGTCTTCCTGAGTTCAAGGGCTGTGTAATAAGCTTTATCTGCTGGGGTTAAAGCTGTGTTAAATAGAGTGTTGCGTACAGCCAGATCAAACTTTATGAGCTTGGCGATATCATTCTCAGCATTGATAAGACTTTCTTCATTATATCCGGTAGGTATGAAGGTTTCTACGGGCGCTGGAGGGAAATAATCGACGGAGTGATCGATGGTCTTTAAGGGATCCAACATTAAGAAATGTCGATGAATCACAACGTCGTTAACATCGCTCTGACCTTCTGAGCGTGCCTCTGTTGTACTTGGTAATGCAAGCAATGGTTGAACCCCTGGGATTTCAGGTTCATCAGGCTCGAGATTTGTGGATTCGATGGCAGCTTCATGTGCGATGGCGACGATGTGGGCCATATCCACATCCAGATGGACATCAACTGGTGGTTCAAAGGATGATATCGGAATAGCAGCTATGGCTTGGTCGCTTAGTGTCGTTTGTGTAGCCTCAGAAGAAATGGCAGCAGTTGGACGCTTACGTCTCTTGAAGATACGCTTCACATTTACCCCTTCGGCTGGGGACGCTTGAGTCTGTGGAACTGCTGGTTCCCCAAAGTCGATATTTTTGAGGACTTTTTCCAGATCCTTCCGACTAATGAGGGGTATAGAGTCCTCGTCTTCTTCATCACTTTTGATAGGTTGAGCCTTGGGCTTTCGAGGAGCCCGTTTCTTTGTGACAGTGGGACGCTTCATATTACGTTTAGCCTTCTCCTGATCTGGGCGCTCAGCCTCCTTATCTGATGCTGCACGTACACCTTGGCGCTCAGAGAGAGGTCTAGCAGCACTTCCAACTTTGGGTGGATTGAAGAGATTGTTGATGATTCTTCCCATAGAACTTATGCTTGGCCACGGTGACTCCTGCTGAAGAGGTGCACTTTGCTCGGAAAATTAGATCACTCAAAACTAGGCCATAAGGTCTGTTTGGAGTGCGTAGACTGTCTCTGAATCTGCTGAATATGTAGGCGCTCCAGTTGATTTTTATCTTGAGCAAGATAGCGGTCATCATCTGGAACTGGGTTGGGTTGATTTTGTCAAAGGTTCCCACTCTGCATTCAATGTTTTTACTACAGAAGTCAGCTAGGACTCGATACCTGTTCACTATATCTTTCTTCTCAAAGTACGGTTTGTATGGAACACCATCGTAGGCGCTAATCTGAGTCCAGACTTCTTAAATTTGTTCCTCAGTGATAGTGTCTAAAGTCACTCCGTCATTAGGTAGAGAGAAATTATGGGCAATAGAGGCCGCAGAGAGAGTGAATGTCTTTGATTCCGTCTTGGGGACGGGAAACAAACAGGTGATAGTAGTCTCATCGTCAGACAATTTAGCATTTCGCCAGAAAAATTCTAGTTCTTCAGGAAACATGTACGAGTGTTTGGTGAGAAATTTCTGAAGTCCAGCCTCTGCTACAGAGTCCATCACTTCCGTTAAATCAATTACAGAGTCCATCACTTCATAGAGAAACTTCCAATCGATTATAAGGCCTTCAGTGACCTTAACAACTACTTCAGTGTTTCCGGCAGTAGCTTTCTTGGGTGCCATTAGTGAGAAGTAGACAGAGATTAAGACTGAAAATTTTGTTTTGAGAGAGAGAGATTTTTCTTGTACGAATGAAAGAGAGTAGAAGAGAGATTATGTTCTGCAGAGAGTGTGTTTTGAAATACTACAATTTGAAAAAAAAATTTGTGTTTGAAGGTTGAGATGTTGACACGTGGAGGAGTATAAATCTCAGCCATTAAAATACTACTGTGGACGTGAATTTAGATTTAATAAGCACGGTTACTTTTAGTAACAACCACATATACTATTTTGACGTCCGATCAAAAGTTTGAAATAGTGACTTTTGATATACTGAGAGTGATACGTGTGCCCATGAAAAGCGGACACGTATTTTATGAAAACTGTTCGGGAACCATAATTTTGAACAACTATTCAAATACCCGCCAAAAAATTTGTTAAAGCGTCCGGACCTATTCAGAATGACGCTTGAAGCAATTCAGTGTTATGTTGACGCTTGAGAATCTTGAGGTTCTCTTTCAAGTAACATTTTGTACTTTAGCGGTCATTGTAACATATAGAATTATTCTTTTCAGGGTGTGTATGAGGACACAGTTTCCCAGTACTTATCATTATGTCTTGGTAGTAGTGTTTCACTTTTGATTTAAAATATTCAGCGCTGGTTGTATTCGTCTAAGATACATGGTAGTTGTACTGACGCGTGTACATGTGCTGAACCATCTTTGAAAAACATGATGAGTACCCATGGGTTTTCTTGAGCGAAAGGTGAGGAATGTCAAGTCAGCATTAATTGCATTGATTGACTAATCCACTTTTTCGTTTTAGCGTAGGGTAATGTACGCTTACTTTTAAAGGATCTTTTTACTAAGCGCTTTAGCTGGGAATAGAGCTAAGCGTTTAGTTTATTTTGAAAGAAGTGTAGACACTAAGAAAGATTTGTGTGTAATAAGCGTCAAAATGATTTAAGTGTATGGTGTTAAGTGCGTATGACCGATGCAAGGGAAAACATTTTTGGTCATATTCACTTAAGTATAGTTAGCTCTTTTAAGGTTCCCCCTATGTAGGTTCCCCATAAATTACATAAAATAAAGTGAATTCCCCCTAAATTTCATGCCTAACAAAAGTATGATGTTTCGAATGATTAAGCATTTAGATCAATCATACCTAGTTCAATTCTTAAAGTGAGAAAACGTTGTTCGTTAAGCGCTTTGGTGAAGATATCTGCCAGTTGCTTTTCTGTACCAATGAAGTGCATGGAGATATCTTTCTTTTGAACGTGGTCACGTAGAAAGTGATAGCGAATGTCAATGTGTTTGGTTCTAGAGTGAAGAACTGGATTTTGAGTCATTGCTAAGGCGCTTTGATTGTCACAATGGATAGGAGTTGGATCTAGGATTATTCCATAATCTCTAAGTTGTTGCCTCATCCAAAGGATCTGTGCACAACAGCTTCCAGCGGCTACATACTCAGCTTCAGCGGTGGAAGTAGCGATGGACTGTTGCTTCTTACTATGCCATGAAATTAGTCTATCACCTAGAAATTGACATGTTCCACTAGTACCTTTTCTATCTATTTTGCATCCTGCAAAATCTGCATCTGAATAACCAATTAGTTCAAAAGGAGAATCCCTAGGATACCATAAGCCCACATTTTGTGTGCCTTTTAGGTACTTAAGGATCCTTTTAGCAGCAATTAAGTGTGATTCTCTAGGATCAGCTTGAAATCGTGCACACATGCATACTGAGAACATAATATCAGGTCTACTAGCTGTAAGATAAAGAAGTGATCCAATAATACCTCTATAGTTAGTGATATCAATTTTCTTTCCATTATCATCTCTATCTAGCTTAAGCGTTTGGCTCATTGGAATTTTTGAAGGTGATGCATTTTCCATACCAAATTTTTTGATCATATCTCTAGTATATTTAGTTTGGTTTATGAATATGCCATTAGGGAGTTGTTTAACTTGTAATCCTAGGAAGAAAGTTAATTCACCCATCATGCTCATTTCAAATTGATCTTGCATCATCTTCGAAAATTTCTCACATAGACGCTTATTGGTAGACCCAAATATAATATCATCAACATAGATTTGAACTAGGAGAATATCTCCATTATGGGTAATTTTGAATAACGTTGTGTTAACGCTGCCTTTTGAAAAGCCTTTACCTATAAGGAAGATAGAAAGAGTGTCATACCATGCTCTTGGTGCTTGTTTAAGACCATAAAGTGCCTTGTCCAATTTGTAAACCATGCTTTTCCCATGGTTGTTGATGAATCCTGGTGGTTGCTCCACATATACTTCTTCCTGGAGTTTACCATTCAGAAATGAACTCTTTACGTCCATTTGATACACTGTAAATTTGTTAAATGCTGCAAACGCTAGAAACATGCGGATTGCTTCAAGACGGGCAACTGGAGCGTATGTTTCATCAAAGTCGATGCCCTCTTCTTGACAGTATCCCTGAGCTACGAGTCTGGCTTTGTTTCTAATCACAATCCCATTCTCATCCATTTTGTTTCTATAGACCCATCTAGTTCCAATGACCCCTTGGTGGGTTGGTCTTGGTACTAGCGTCCATACCTCATTTCTTTCAAATTGGTTTAGCTCTTCTTGCATGGCTTCTATCCAACTTGGATCGTTAAGCGCTTCATCCACTTTCTTTGGTTTCATTTGAGATAGGAAGCTTGCAAACATGGCCTCATTTATTGTAGCGGCTCTTGTTCTAACAGGTGCTCCAATATCTCCAATAATCAGTTCTGGTGGATGGTCTCTGAACCATTTTCTGTCTGGTTGGAACGGGTTAAGAGATTGATCTAACGCTTGATTAAACTGTGCAGGCGCTTGACCAATTCCTTGCGTAGGCGCTTCAGTGTTTATAGTTTGAGTTTGCTCTTGATGAACGTTCCCTTCATGATCATCAGCGTTCCTTGCAATGTCATCGTTGATGTCTTTACGAGTAGTCTTAGGATTAGGTACAATGATTTCATTATCTTCATCAATATCACTATCATCACACAAATTGATTTGTGACGCTTGTTGAGATAAATCTTCAATTCCTGCATCATTAATATTTACCTTACTCGATTCTTGGTTAGCATCATCAAACACAACATGAATGGATTCTTCAACCTTCGATTTGATCTTATTTAAGATGCGAAAGCTCTTTCCATTTTTGGCGTAACCTAAAAAGATTCCTTCATCTGCTTTAGGATCAAATGTCTTTAGGCTTTGGGAACCATTGTTATGAATGAAACATTTTGAACCAAATACATAAAAGTATGAAACATTCGGCTTACGTCCCTTCCATAACTCATATGGAGTCTTTTCATGTTGCTTGTTGATCATACACCGGTTCTGAGTGTAGCAAGCAGTGTTGATAGCTTCTGCCCAAAACCTTTGAGGCAGCTTAGACTCGGCTAACATAGTCCTAGCGGCTTCTTTAAGCGTTCTGTTCCGTCGTTCAGCAACTCCATTTTGTTGAGGTGTTCTAGGTGTTGAATACTCATGAAGTATTCCAAAGTCTTTACAAAATTTCTCAACAATATGGTTAGTAAATTCAGTTCCTCTATCACTTCTAATTCTTGTCACTTTTAGATCTTTTGAGTTTTGTAGTTGACGTATTAGAGAGGTGAGCTTGGCACTAGTTTCATCTTTAGATGCTAAAAATTCTACCCATGTATAGCATGAGAAATCATCGACTATTACTAGTGAATACTTTTTACCACTAACGCTCATGATTTGAATAGGACCAAACAAATCTAAGTGTAGTAATTCAAGTATTCGAGAGGTCGATAGATGAAGCTTCTTCTTAAAAGATGATTTAACTTGTTTACCCATTTGACAAGCATCACATAAGCGATCTTTATTAAAGGAACCTTTAGGTAATCCCTTTACGAGATTTAGAGATATTAATTGAGAGATTGTCTTGAAATTGAGGTGATTCATTTTTCTGTGCCATAACCAACCTAATTCGTTTTGATTCTTAGCTACGAAACATGTAGGGTTGTTATCTAATGTTGAATCCCAATCTACTAAGTATACATTGTTTGTTCTTCTTCCTTTTAATTTAGTAGATCCTGTCTTATCATCGATTATCTCGCACAAGTCACTAGAAAATTTAATTTCAAAGCCTTTATCACAGAATTGACTTATGCTTAGGAGATTATGTTTAAGACCCTCAACATAGTATACATCATTGATCATGATGTTCCCCCTTTGCATGATACCTATACCTTTAGTTTTACCTTTAGAATTATCACCGAATATAACTTGGGGACCATTGGTTGCACAATAGTTGATCAAGAGATCCTTTGTTCTAGTCATGTGTCTCGACGACCCACTATCTATGTACCAAATTGAGGTATCGGTGTTGGCTCTAGGTACCTGCATTCAAAGGGCAGTTCTAGTTCTTTTTAGGTACCCATTTTGTTTTGGGTCCTTCTTTGTTAGTAACGTTAGTCTGAATTAGAATCTTCGGAACCCACTTTTGCCTTGTCTTCATTTTGGGAAGATTGGCCTTTTTGGGTTTCGGTTTGTGTTGTGTGTGCTCTTTAGGTGTATGGTAATATCCTTGATAATAGCAATAATTACAGTCATAATCATGGTTATCATAGTGTTGATAATATGATCTAGATCTTTGCAAATATTGACATTGATATTTCCTTGACATTGGCTTAGGATGCACTTTTGGTGCTAGACGCTTAGCGTTTGATTTACTTGTAGAAGGTTTTTCCTTAGCCCTTCGAGCGCTTGGATATACTTTCTTTTGTAAATCATTTACTTTGGTCTTTCTTTTGACTGAGCCAGTGTTAGCTTTTTCATTTGGTCTAATACCAATATTCTGAGTCTCATTCAGCGTTTGTCTGTTTGAGCTTTCTCCAACAAAGTTTACACCTTTTCCTCTGTTGGTTGATATAACCGCAGACGCTTTGATTTTGTGACCAGATTTATCACAACCTAAACCGGTCTTTTCACCAAATGCTCTGGTTATTTTAGTCACATTATCTAGCGTTCTAGAAGCTTTTGATAATGATGAGATAAGCTGCTCTGATTTAGCAAGTTTAGCGATCAATTCAGCTTCTCTCTTGACTATTATATCAATATCACCTTTTAATTGAATAATTTCACTCTCAAGCGCTTGGTTTTTCTCAATGCACTGTTGCTGAATTTGCATCTGCTTTGAGCGTCACTTTGTCGCTTTTGAGTGCTGAGATGATGTAAAGGTGATTTTGAAATATTTTTGCGGCTTCTTGACAATCATTATAATATTCTTTCACTTTGTCAAGTAATTCATCATAAGAAAGAGGATGATGCGGATCAGTGGTTACCTCAGATGGTAAGTCGTTAGATGCTTCATTATCTCTTGCCATGAGACAAATGAATGCTGAATCCTTTGATGGTTCATCATCGCTGCTTTCATCTGATGATTCCAAGTCCTCTTCAGGAGTATAGAGAGGTTCTGATTCTGCTAGCAAGCCTTGTTGTCTTAGATTGCTCCTGAATTGATTTCTATCCGTGTGATCTTGCTTTGTAGGTTTAGACACATTTGGATATGGGCAATTAACTTGGAAGTGCCCTGGTCTCCTGCAGTTGTAACAGAGATTGGTCTTCATCTTTTGTTCGTTTGTTAATCTTGTGGATCGCTGGTTTAACGCTGCAGGCATTGAGAGATCTTGCCGAGAGGGAGTTTGATATTGAATTAGCACTCGGGAGGGAGACGCAGGATAGTGAGGCGCTTGATGTTGTGGTTGTATTTGGGGAGACGCTTGATGTGAATTCTGTCCTGGGTGCTTAGGACTGTTTCCCTTCTTTTCATATTTCAGGAATTTCCTGAATCTGTTTAGAAGCGCCAGTTCTTCTTCCTCACTTATATCCGAGCCCTTTTCTTTGATAGATTTTCCTTTGATTGATGCCATTAGCGCTCCAGATTCGATCACTGGATTACTTACTGCATCACTGGCCGAATTCAGCTCAAACTCAAATGCTTTGAGTTCTGAAAAAGCATCTTCTGGAGTTAGGCTGTCCAAATTGTTTGATTCTCTCATTGCAGTTGTTTTCATCAGGAATCTGCTTGGGAGACTTCTAAAGATTTTGACCACTGTTTCTCGATTTTGTAGCTCCATACCCAGAGATGTTAGTTCAGTGACAAGAGCTGTAAACCTCATGTCTAATTGCTCTAGCGTCTCATTAGGTAGCATCTTGAAGCCGTTGAATTTTTCTTTGGCAATTGATAATTTGTTTTCCTTTATTTGTGCTGAGCCACCACAAATAGTAGCCAACTTATCCCAAATTTCTTTAGTTGTATTGCATGATTTGACTTTGTTGAATAAGTTGTCATTGTCACCAATGGCTGTGTATAATGCATTCCGACCGACGTTGTCTAGATTGGCTCGTCGACGCTCATCGGTGGACCATTCTTGTTTGGGCTTCTCCACATAACCGTCAGGTGTTTCTTCTGTGGTTTCGGGCGTTCTGGTGATAACTTTGTATATTTTGATTGGCCCATCTGAAATGATATCACACATTTCATCATCACATGAACACAAATAAGTAAACGCTTTGACCTTCCAAGAGTCATAATTTGACTCGGTCAACTTGGGAACTTTAGAAAATGCCATGAAAAATTTAAAGTAATTTTAAAGCGACAAAAAAAATGGATCTGAACAAGCAGTTACGCTTGGAAACGCTTAGGTTTCAACTTCAACCTGATACCACTTGTTGGTCCCAAGTGGTATACGAAAGGGTCTAGAAGGTGGGGGTTGAATAGACCCTGAAGTCTTTTTCGACTTTTAAAAGTTCGTATCACTTTGAGGTATTTGAACGCTCGGAAAACTTTAAGCGCTGGATGTGGCGCTTGAGAAACGTTAACTTAGACTCGGTGATTTCAACGCTTACCAAAGTAGGGTAGAGTTTAGTCACTAAATCAGGGTTAGCACAGCGGAAGTATTTTATAGCTTAGCGTTCAGTTTGTTAATCGAAAGTAGTCGCTTAGTTGTTTTAAAACTTTATCAGAATGTATGCAATATGAATAGTAAAGCAGTAAAACAATGAATGCTTAAAGAGGTAAATGACACAAGATATTTGTAAGGTTCACTGGGTGATGTAATCTCAACTACGTCCTTCTTCTCCTTTTATCAGGGAGGTTTTCCACTATGATGATTATCGAAGAGTCACACAGAGACTTCTACAAGATAGAGGGAGATTGGATATGATCTCGGAACTCCTTGGTCACACAGATTTCAGCTCCACTAAAGACCTTCTATCCCCTTGCTTCTTTCACTCAGAAATGGTGCAAGTTACCTTTGATCTCGGAACTCCTTGGTCACACAGATTTCAGCTCCAATAGAGATCAACTTCAACAAGCTTCTTTTACACAAAAATATTGCTTGTAAGTCAACCAGCTTTCTCACTCAGATGAAAGGTGTTGATGGTTTTGGTCACGGGTTTGTTTGTTTTTGGAAAGTTCAAACAACTTGGAGATATCTCAATGGTAGTGTAGGTTCATCTTAAAAAAGATTTGAGATATGGGTGACTGTCTAGGAATGTATTTGAGAAAGCTTAAAAAGATTTCGGCTCTGGAGTGTATAAGCTCTTTTTAAAACAATTCAGCAACGTTTTGGACCCTCTTTTTTTTATTTTTACGTCCAGATGTTTTTCTATGTCTATTCCTATTGTCCCTTTTGCTGAAAAGGTTATTTATAGATGGTTATGAGATTTTGTCCGTTGGACACAGTTGGAGTCTCGTTTCCCTAAACATTCCATGAATTCTGACAATCCTAACTTTGGGTATATTTAATTGGTTAGGCATGGTCTTGGTTTCATAAATCTGACAGTCTAGGTCAAAGATATGGTTTGCCCATAAGTTGTTGTGCTTATATTTTAATCGCACTTATCCGACTTTTGATGCATCTTGTTTTATTTCCGTTTGGGAATAATTTCCGTTGATTCATGCATCTTTGATAACTTGGGTTTGAATCTTCAGGTTACGCTTAGAGAACTAGGCGTTTGAGCCTTTGGAGTTTTAGGCTTCTTGAAAGTAGTCTTCTTTGTTAATCAGACGCTTGAAGAGATCACAATCTTTTGCCCGATCTTTTAGACGCTCGTCCTTTCACTTTATCTTTGATAGACTCACTTAGAATTCTATCATTGACTTAGTGTTAAGTACTTGGTCTAAGGTCCATGTCAAATCTTGAGCGCTGAGTTCGTAACCCGGGATAGTCGTTTAGCGTTTGATGGACGCTTGAGACTAATCTTTATCTTTACTGTTTCTTCAGACGCTTGATCTTCAACTTCATCACTTGGTAGACTCACGCAGAATTCTTCTAGTGATTTAGTATCACATTCTTAGTCTAAACTCTATAAAAATACAAGTCTAGTGAAAGAACACGAGCTTTCAGGCGCTTACATATTTGTTCTATGAAAGTTTTTATACTTTACATTTCTTGGGGTCTAACATGAAGTCCTATTTGTCATCATCAAAACATCTAACATGAAATTCCTAACACTCTTAAACCTGGAGTTCACGAGTTAAGGAATATTAATTGGGCATTAATATTCAACTCGTATGACACCTTCTTTGACAAGGAAGTGCAAGTCGTACATTGATTAGATAGTGGGAGCTGGTGTCATGAATATGATTAATGGAATTAACATATTTGAATTCGACTCACATTAATCCAATCACATGGGTATTTACTCTTTAACAGTAAATGATTGGGATTAAGATTGCGATAGTATGTGTAAGCTTTACACCTGAGGAGTTATTTATGATGTGCTTGTAGTATTGGATATTTTATCAGAGTAGTTAGACCCGTACCACCTGATAGGTGGGGTCGACCTCGAAGTACGATCCACACGGTGCATTTGACATTATAAGATAACTGCTAATATGGGATTCACCGTCTTGATAGTAAACAATTATGTGACCTGTACGATCATAAGCAATAGAAATTACAAAGTCTTTGGCCAAAGCAAATAAACTAAACTAGTGATGGTCACTAAGGGTAGTTTGGTAATTTCACATTGTTATGATTACTGAGTACAACATCAAGTTATATGAGTTTGACGTACCATGGCTCTTACTTGATCGGGTCACGTCAGTGAAGAGTTTATACGCATATGGTAGTCGTAATCAAGGTTCGTGATTACATGCTCATCTCGTATTCAATTGGGTTACGATTTGGTTCCACGGTGTTGGCTAGGTGACAACCTTATCCTTTGGAATCCTCCCATTTCCAATTGAATTGAGATTAGAGAGTAGTGCTATGTGAAGAAAAGGAATATTTCCATGCTAAGGGTATTTTGATAAAATCACATTAGATGTGAATTGACTGACAAAATTGGATGGCATGATTTAATTAAAGATATTTAATTAGATTAAATAAATTAATTAAATCATATTAATTCACAAGTTAAATTTATTGGAAATTAATTTATAAGTTGAATTAAATTAATTGGATTAATTTTAATTAGATTAAAGTAATTAATTAATTGTCTATTGGATTGGACTGGGATTTAATTAATTACACATGGGCTAAGTTGGAACAAAGCCCGGGAGCCCATTTTCTTAAGGCCTAGCGGCCGCCCCCCTCTATATATCCCTAGGGGTTCTGCTTATGTGTACAAGTATTCAGTCAGTGTCAGAACTCTACACACATAAGTCATTATTTTAGAATCTGACTGAGAGCCAAAAAAAAACCTAGAGCAATAGGAAAGAAAATTCTCTCCATCTCTCTCTATCTAGCCGCCACTACCATTGTTGCCGGGAGGAGATCGGAGCTTTTCTCAGAAAACTTTTCTTCCGCTTGATAATCTAGAGGCAGGAGTCCGGGGCTGGTGCTGATAATTCAGAATTTAATTATCAAGAGGTAATTTGATTACTCTCTATCATAATTCGATCCTATTGTGTTTATCACCAATATCATGAATATCCCCGGATTCGATTCTCGAGTGTGATTCTGATTAAAAAATTTATCCGCTAAATCGAATCACAACAATTTTAAGGTTCCCCCTAAATTTGATAACTTGTAACAACTTTTCAAAAATCTTTTTAGACATATATAAAGAGGATTCCCCCTAAATTATATGCCTAATAAAGTATGATGCATAATGATTAATCTTTTAAATCGATTATACCTAGTTCACTTCTTAAAGTGAGAAAGCGTTGTTTATTGAGCGCTTTGGTAAAGATATCCGCTAATTGTTTTTCTGTACCAATAAATTGCATGGAGATATCTTTCTTTTGAACACGGTCACACAAGAAACCGTATCTAATGTCAATATGTTTGGTTTTGGAATGATGAATAGGGTTTTGAATCATGGCTAAGGCGCTTTGGTTATCACAATGGATAGAGGTTGGACCTAGGATTATACCATAATCTCTAAATTGTTGCCTCATCCATAAAATTTGTGTTTCTCGGGTGCATAATAATATCCTTGATTATAATAGTTATCATAATCATAATCGTAAACATAATCATCATAGTATTGATAATATGACCTTGATCGTTGTGGATATTGATGCTGATATTTCCTTGGCGCTGGCTTAGGGTGCACCTTGGGCGCTTGACGCTTAGCGTTTGATTCACATGTGCAAGGTTTGTCCTTAGCCTTTTCAGCATTTGGATAAACCTTCTTTTGTGAATCATTCACTTTCGTCTTTCCCTTGTCTGAGTTAGCTTTGTCTTTGTCATTTGACCTCGTACCATTGTCCTTTGGTTCAGAAGGTGTTTGACTCTTTGAACCTTTCTCAACAAAAAACACATCCTTTCCTTTGTTGTTTGCCGTAACATTTGATTTGTTTGGTTGTTTACCAAAATTATTGCATCCTAAACCGGTCTTTTCACCAAATAATCTTGTTACCTCAGTCACATTGTCTAGCTGTCTTGTCGCTTTAGACAATGATGAGACAAGCAGTTTTAATTTGGCAAGTCTAGCGATCAGCTCAGCTTCTCTCTTGACTACCATATCAAGATCACTTTTCAACCGAGTGATTTTAGTCTCAAGTGATTGGTTCTTCTCAATTCATTGTTGCTAAACTTGCACCTCTGCCTTGAGCGTTGATAGGTGTGAGATTTACATATTTTAGAGCCTCATATTTATGTTATTTACATTGGTTTATGCATGATTTATGAAACATATGCGTTTAATTTGTGTTCTTATTGAGTAAAGGTGGAAAATCATTGCAATTGAGAAAAAATGGACGCAAATGCAGACTTTTAGAGTATTTACAGACGGAATTTGACAAATGTTCCTTCTACAAAGTTTTATAGCTCTGTTTTAGCTTCACGTGTCAACTTGAATCACTCAAATTGGAGGTCTATGCAAAACGTTATGAAGAAAACAAGATCACTGCACAGAATGAAAATTGTTGCTGCATCCAACGTACGAACGTTGGAGTCGGCTGGACGAATTTTGGCAAGTTTTGAGAATTAATTCAAGTAGACGACTTGAGAATCCTCTTCTATAAATACCTCCTCTTATAGCAGCAAAAAGAGGGATGAAAATACGCATAGAATAGAGCCCTAATGGGGTTTAGACTTAGTTTTTACATATTCATGAAGATTTTCAAAAACCCTTGAAGGTGAAGAAATCAAGAAGCATGGAAGAGATGAAGATCAAAGTTCAACAATAAAAAATACAAGGGAGTTTTTTAGATTTAGATTTGTTTTTGTCTATGAATATGAATCTTAATTTAAGTTTCTTTCTTTTATCTTTTATGATGAATTAGATTCTTCGAACTGAGGCCATGTTGATGCTAAATTATGATATTTGAGTTATAAATTGTGTTTTTCATATTAATTCTATTGTTATTTTGTGTATTGATTTTGTGCTTTAATTCAATCATATGATTGATCACCATGTGATTGCTAATTAGCCAAGTTTATTCATTCGGGAGAATATAGATTAGGGTTCAAAGGAATCATCACATCATCCGAAAAACATGAGGAATTGCTCCTAGGGATAGGTATAGATTTTCGGGTGCAGTTAGCCGAATTCATCCGGGGAAATTTTAAAACGTGAATGCATGGTTAATGATTTGATTCTCGGCTAGATGTATTTAGAGAACCGTCACTTAGTCATAGGATTATTACAGCCGAGACATCGGGTAGTAATTAATTAAGGAATTTCCACCAAAGCAACAATAGTCTAATAATATGAGAACATGTTTATAATGAAAATTGATTAATTTGTGCCAACACATTTGTCTTAGTTGCTCTCTTCCATAGCTATCTTAATTTCGACATCTTGTTTCTTGTATCTTGCTTCCATAATATTTGAGTTAATTCATGTTTTAGTTTATTTTATTGCTTTTAAAATCTTTGAATCTTTAGTTTCAATTTAATTATTGTTTGCTTTAAATTCAAAAAGTCTAAAATACAAGTCTCTGTGGGATCGACAATCCGGACTCAAAAATCTACTTTATTACCACACACGAACAATCCACTTGCTGTGCAAACACGTGAGGATTTCTCGTGCCAAGTTTTTGGCGCCGTTGCCGGGGACTTGTTTTGTTTTAGTTTTTGTTTTTATTGCAAGTTTTTATAATTTTTGTTTTATATTTATTTTTGCTTTCATTTTTTTTTTTGTCTTAATTCTAATTCCAATAAATGGCAGGAAATCTTCCGTTTTTTACCCCGGAGCAACAAGAATGGCTTCTAGGACTCATTCAGGCTATGCAACTCATACTCGAGGATTTGAATTGTCCGAAAAATATGCAATTGGTGTTCGACGCCATTTAAGCTTTGCAACAAGCACCACTGGTGGCATGACTTTGAGGAGTGGTGATGCAACTGTGAGGGAAGACGAGGAGTTGAAAAATGAACGAATCTCTGCCCAGCAGATACACTCGAACGAGTTGCTGAAAGTGTACCAGAATTGGAAGCATTACTATATGGCACGCCTAAACTTGCAGAATCGAAAACTCCCACTGCCAAGCCTTCCACTCCCACAGCTTATCAACCGGTTGAAGATTCTCCACCCTCTGTCCTCTCCACTGCTAAGGCAGTAATTGATTCCAATGAAAGTGGGTTGTTATTAAATATAGGAGTTAATATGGTTAATTGTGAAAGCAATGAGATTATTAAGCATCCAATTTCTACATTATCTTTACGCATTGATGCTTTTGATCCTTTTAGTGTTGAGCTTTATCAGGTTAAAAGAACCAATAATCTCCTCGAGTCCTACATTATGAACTCCAAGCATTTCACTTTGATCGGTGAAGAAAAAAGAGCATCTACTTATAACTTGGAGAATAGTCCAAATCATCACTCGGTGCAATGGGAAGAAAGAGTGATGGAAGTGGTGTTGGACTATGAAAAAATATTTGAGTGGATGATTGCTTGGTCACTAATCATATTTTCTACTAACACCGGGCCAAATTTCATCCTTACTTGGAGAATGAACAAGGCATTTATTCGGAAACCGCCTTGAAATGACTCGATAAAGTCAAGCTAGTAACTTTAAAAGAGCGCTTCTTGGGAGGCAACCCAAGTTTGTAAGTTTTTCTTTCATCTTTTGTTTTTGTGTGTTTCTTGTTTTGCTTAGTTTTTAGGTTTCCTTTCTATTTTGGTGTTTTCTTTGAACATGCACTTTTGGCATGTATTCCTTTATGCTTGATGCTTTGGTTTGTTTTGAGTATATTGAGCATGATTAGTATCCGGTTCCCTTCCCTTTGGTTTGAGATGTTTGATTTTGATGATTTGAGCTGGAAAGACACACTTGTGGATGAATGATTATTTTTCAGCATCCTTGGTTGTAAGTACCCCTTTAACCCCTTTTCGCGTTTTGAGTTTAGATGTAACATTGAGGGAAATGTTAGGTTTAAGTTTGGGGTGTGGGTAGTGCTTTGTTATATTCATGTTTTGTGCCTTATAATGAGAAATTCAAGAAAATCGAGCATAAATTATTTTTTGTAGCCACCAATTAATGCAATGAAATGGATTAACTTGAATTTGATGGCATAATTTCTTGATTATATTGGAATTCAATGCAATACATATATCTTTACTTTGCTCGTGGGACCCTAGATTAGAGTAGATTTTCCTTAGATGAATCACAAATGCACAATAAGTCGAGGGTAGAGGAGTTAAGTTGGAATCATTCTGAAACACTTAGGCTATGTTTGGTTATGTTTTGGAATGGTATTTTGGTGAGAATTATTGGTGAAGTTTTTTTGGGGACACGTGCAATTTTGATGGGATAATGTTTGGTTATGTTTTGGGAGTTGATTTTTGAGTGATTTTTTGGTGAGATAGTGTTTGGTTTTGTTTTCAGAGGGAACATAAATTACTGTAGCTGTCAAATCATGTAAGTTTTTGTCTGTCAATAATTAAAAATTATAATATAATATTGAGATTGAAATAATTATTATATAGATAAATATATATGTATATATGTAAGTAATAGTAGTGTGTGTATCTATATATATATATATATTAGTGTACATATATATATATGTGTAATAGTAGTAATAGTAGTTTATATAAAAGTAAAAGAAAAGTATATATATATACACACACACATATATATAAGTAATAGTGTTAATAATAGTTGATATATAATTAAAAGAAAAGTATATATGTTCATATATATATATATATATATATATGTATCAGCGTGTGTGAGAGTTCGTGTAACAGTGTGCGTGTGTGACTGTGTGTGTGTTTCTGTGTGTGTCATTGTGTGTTTGTGTGTGCGTGTAATAGTGTGTGTGTGTGTAATTGTGTGTGCGTGTAATAGTGTGTATGTGTGCGCGCATGGGAAAGGGGTGTGAAGGGGATTGGGGGAGATTAGGGAAGACGATGAACAGTCTCCCCCCCACCCCTCTTCTTTTTTCTTTTTGTTCCTTTTTTTTATTTAATTTATAAAAAAAATATTAATAAGTAATTTATTTTAAAAATTATTAAAATACAATCCTATTCTTAGATAATTAGGTCACTTCTACTACAAGTCAATTACTAAATCCAAACCAAAACCACGAAATAAGAAACCCTTGCTTCAAGTCACTATTCACGTTGTCAAATCCGTGTTGACCACACGGTTGACTCGGTCAAACCCGAGTTGACCGTGGTCAAATTGCCTTTGACCGTCCCAAGACCTTTTTTTTTCCACATAATATACATTAAGAAAACATACACATAAATATGGGTAGCACACATGTATTTCTCGATCCACACACACAATCAAATCACAAATTTAGCAATGAGATAAATTATACACAGCCACACACATAAAAAATAAATAAAACTTTAAAATAATATGTACAAATAACATATATATGCGTATAAATATAGATATATATAAATCCAAATACTTTCACTATAACTAATTTGAAAAACAAAATTTGAAAGTTTTACTTTAGAAAACTCCATAAATTTTAATCTATGTTTTATCAATACTATTTCTCATGATAGAATTACAAACAAACAAACTTTTTTCTATTTTAAAGTTTAATGGTACACGGTCAAAGATATGACAAAACATTACAAAAAAATATTACAAAAAAAAAAGACACAGTCAAAGAGAAGAGAAAGAGTGAGGAGAGAGAAGAGAGAGAGTGAGGAGAGAGAGAGAAAGAGGAGAGGGGGATAGAGAGAGGAGAGAGAGAGATAGTGGATATTAAGAGGAAAGAGAAATTTTTTGTATAATTAATAGAGGAGAGAGAATGAGATAGGGGACAAAGTGTGAGAAAGAAGAAAAGTAATGATTATGTTTTTTTGGATGAAAAAAGTTGTGTATTTTTGATGAAATATTGTGTGAAACAAACATTGTTTGACGGGAATTTTGGACCAAATATGACTTGAAAACATAGCCTTAAGGAATTTCTCCTGGAAATATTAACTTAGATTCTTCTTAAGGTCATGAGTTGAGTAGTTGCTTCATATGCTTAATGAATAATGAATAAGGTTGATGATAATTGATATGACCATAAAGTCAGGCTAATATGTATTGGAGGTGAAAAGTTACATACCTATAAATTGTACTATTATGCTAATTTGAGCTAAGCTCAAGCCAATTAAAGTTAAAAGTGAATGAAAGATCTAGTTTTATTTCATGGCCTTTGGCACTCGAGTGATTAAATCAGTAAGGAGTGTCTGGACACTTAATGCTCTAAAACTATCTAGTTTGGGAGTCAATGATCCAAAGCTCGATACATGGGTGTCATAGAAAGCCTAAGGGAATAGAACATTGCACATGACCTAACCTTAATGAATGTGAATGGAAGTTTCATGTGAGCTTAAAGTCTAAATTGGTTTAAGTAATGAGATGTAAGTGGATATGAAGTTTTCTATGAGGCTTGTGCTTTAGGATTGATTGAAGGTTAATAGATATGGGAGAAAATCTGAAATTTGGTAAGGGTGCCACTTGACAATAATGCCGTAGACTTACAATCACTACACCCTTCGGAGATCTTTTCGAGTCTAGGTGTAACATGAGCAAGTCTTTGATATGTGTACATAATTTTGAGCTTTAGCGGTTGATTTTGTGCCATTAATTCTTATTGATTAAGTTGAGTTGTCTTGATTGGTTGTGATTGAAAAAATTTGGATTTTGTAGATGTATCGTCTACAAACCCTCACGAGACTATACTCGTCTTCTCTGGTAACTTTGAGGTTTAAAGGCTTATTGCACATGCTAAGTGCAATCGTGCACTCTACGAAAATGAGTTGTTTTTATTTTTGTTATAGTTTAGTTTTAGTCTTAGATTGATGTTTGATCATAGTATTGTAGTCTAAGTCTTGTTAATTGCTCGGGGATGATCAATGATAAGTTTGGGGGTGCGTCACGTTTTCACCTTTAAGCACTGATATCTCATCAGAGTGATTTTGATATAGTTGGGCGGCATCTTGACAATCTTTATAATATTCTTTTAGTTTGTCAAGAAATTCTTCATAAGAGAGAGGATAAGCTAATTCAGTATTTACCTCAGATAGTGAGTCTGAAGACGCTTCATCATCTCCTGGCATGAGACATATTAGCGCTGAATCATCTACTAGATCATCATTGATAGGAAATTTCATGTTAAGAATTTGATGATGACAATTAGGAATCTTGTTAGACCCCAAAGTTATGTATGCTTAAATTTCATAGATACATGTATAAGCATTTGAACATTAGAAATGTATAGGCTTTATTTTATCTTTTATTTTTGACATTCTTAGATCAAAAAGTCGGTTAGATTAAGCGTTTGATACTTTCTGAGTGAGCTTATCAAGACTGCGAAATCTGAAGACTCCAAGCGTCCAAGAAATCAATAGTGAATGAAGTTTGAAGAAGTTCACTCTAAGCGCCTGACATGTTCTAAGTGAGGTGTCAAGTAACGAAGATTGAAGTCTCAAGCATCTACACTTCTAAATGAAGTCTAAAAACTTTTCCAAGCGTCTAAACATTAAATTATCCTCCAGATTAAATGGAACTTTCAGCTCATGAATGAAGCGTCTATCCAATGACAAACATTCTCCTGAAGCGTCTGATCGAAAGGAGTTTAATGCAAATATTCTCAGTGCATTAAATGCCAACGGGCATTTAATTCAAATGCATTAAATGCTGATAAGAGCATTAAATGTGATAAGCACTTTCAGACGTACGAAGAAGCCACCCTATTGGTCTGTCAACTATTGAAAGACCGCAACACCAACTTCTGTGCAGCAGATTTTCAGGAAAAAGGACAAAAGTTGTTCACTTGCGAAAGTGAGAGATACGCGCCCTTGCATGTGTCAAACGGACACTTTTTCTAAGAATGCCTATAAATAGAACTTCAACAACAAGACAATCATAGAACAATTATCAAGCCAAAATGTTGTTGCATTGAAGTCTCATTCCTTAAACTTTCAGAAAAGCTGGAATACTCAAGAAAATATTCTCTTTGCTTTTCATCAAATCCTGAGACAGTCAACCCAATATCTCAAACATTCTTTTTGAGGGAACTACACTACTACTGAGATATTCCAGTTGTTTGAACTTCATCAATATCAAACAAACCCTTTTAGAAAAACCCCTATCCAAGCCTCGCGATCTGTGTGAAGTCGAAGTTGGATACTTGCCATATTTCTGGGTGAAAGAAGCAAGGGGATTGAAGTGATTTGGAGCAGAAATCTGTATGATCAAGGAGCTGAAGTCATTGACATCCATCTCTCCCTAATTTGTAGAAGATTCTGTGTGATTCTTTGAGAATCATTTTAGTGGATTGCCTCCAAGTATTCGAGGAGAAGAAGGACGTAGTTGGGATTACACCACCCAACAAATCTTACAAATATTGTGTCATTTACTTTTCAGTCAATTCTTTTATCTATCATATCATCGCATAAACTGATTAAGTAAAACACAATCAAATACTAAGCAACTAAGAAACCTCTTGTGATGCTAAAGCTTTCAAGGAGAAGACTCAAAAATAGTTTCGTTGTGCTAACACTGATTAAAGAACTGAACGCTTAACCTACTTGGTCAAAGTATTCAAATCTTAAAGTCTAAGTTAACTTCCTAAAAACAGTTTTCATCAGACGCTTCGCCAAAGTGCTAATATTTTTTTAAGTGAACGCTTAAGTCAAGCGTTAGACACTTCAAGCGTCCAAAAATCTTTTTGTACAAAATTTTTTGAAGTCGAAAAAGACTTCAGGGTCTATTCAACCCCCCCTTCTAGACTCTTTCGTATGCCACTTGGGACCAACAAGTGGTATCAGAGCGGTTAAAATTGAAATTTTAAAATTTCCAAGCATAACTACTTGTTTAGATCCTTTTCTTTTAAAATGCGTTTAAAATTTTCGATATGGCATTTGCTAAAGTTCCCAAACTGACTGAATCAAATTTTGACACATGGAAAGTTAAAGCATTTACATATCTCTGTTCATGTGATGATGACATGTGTGATATTATTTCAGATGGGCCAATCAAAATATACAAAGTTATCACAAGAGCGCCTGGAGCCACGGAAGAAACTCCCGATGGTTACGTTGAGAAACCAAAACAAGAATGGACTCCAGATGAGCGTCGAAGAGCTAATTTGCACAATGTTGGTCGTAACGCTCTATATACGGCTATTGGTGATAATGACAACTTATTTAACAAGATCAAGTCTTGCATAACCACTAAAGAAATATGGGATAAGTTGGCTACGATTTTTGGTGGTTCAACTCAAATCAAAGAAAACAAACTTTCCATTGCCAAGGAAAAGTTTAACGGATTTAAGATGCTACCCAATGAAACTTTAGAGCAATTGGATATAAGATTTACAGCTCTAGTTACAGAACTTACATCGTTGGGAATGGATTTACAGAACCGAGAAATGGTGGTTAAAATCTTTAGAAGCTTACCAAGTAAATTCTTGATGAAGTCAACCGCTATGAGAGAATCAAATATGCTGGATCTCCTAACTCCAAAAGACGCCTTTTCAGAGCTAAAAGCATTTGAGTTCGAGTTGAATTCTGCTAGTGATATTGTGAGTAGTCCAGTGATTGAATCTGGAGCGTTTATTGCATCAATCAAAGGTAAATCGGGTAATAAAGGAAAGAATTTAGATATCAATGAGGAAGAGGAGTTGGCTTTGCTGAATAGATTCAGGAAGTTCTTGAGATATGAAAAGAAAGGAAAAGGTTTTAATAATCAAGGACAAAGTTCATATCAAGCGCCTTCTCCTGTGCAACAACAGTTTCAAGCGCCTCAGTATTCTGTTCCTTCACCCCAAGCGCCTGTTCAATACCAAGCGTCTACTCTAAGTCTCCTAACTCCAGTGGTCTCAAAACCACACATTGCAAGGTTAACAAATGAACAAAAGATGAAAACTAATCTTTGTTATAATTACAGGAAACCAGGGCACTACTAGGTAAATTGCCCTTATCCAAACGTATCTAAGCCCTCAATGCAGGATTACTTGGATAGAAACCACTTCAGGAGCAACATTCGTCAACAAGGTTTGCTAGCGGAATCAGAACCAGCATCCGCACCTGAAGATTTAGAATCATCAGAAGAAAGTAGTGATGATGATGAGCCATTAGATGACTCAGCGCTCATATGTCTCATGGCCAGAGATGATGAAGCGTCTCCTGAGGTAATCAATGAATTATCAATTCCTCTTTCTTATGATGAATTACTTGACAAAGTCAAAGAATACTACAATGAATGTCAAGAAGCTGCCAAAATATATCAAAATGATCTGGCTATTATCTCATCACTCATAAGAGATAAAGTGACGCTCAGAGCCGAGTTGCGAGTTCAGCAACAGTGCATTGAGAAGAACCAATCGCTTGAGAGTGAAATTATTCAATTAAAAGGTGATCTTGATATAATAGTCAAGAGAGAAGCTGATTTGATCGCTAGACTTGCTAAATCAGAGCAGCTCATCTCATCATTATCAAAAGCTTCTAGACAGTTGGATAATGTGACTGAAGTAACCAGATTATTTGGTGAGAAGACCGGTTTAGGATGCGACAAACTCGATAAACAATCCAATCAATCTAATGTTACGGCAAACAACAAAGAAAAGGGTGTTATCTTTGTTGAAAAAGGTTCACAAGGTCAAACTCAAAATGAACCAAGTGACAATGGTAAGAGGCCAAATGAGAAAGTCAAAGCTAACTCAGGCAAGGGTAAGGCTAAGGCAAATGATTCACAAAGACGGGTCTATCCAAACGCTCAAAAGGCTAAAGATTAGACTGACCACTGTAAATCAAGCGCTAAGCGTCCAGCACCAAAAATGCAACCCAAGCCAGCGCCAAGGAAATATCAGCGTCAATATCCAAGACAGTCAAGATCATATTATCGATACTATGATGATTATGATTATGACTATGATTATGACTATTATTATAATCGAGGATATTATTATACACCCAAAAAGCACACTCAACACAATGTGAAACCCAAAAAGGCCAGTATTCCTACAATGAAGACTAGGCAAATATGAGTTCCTAAAGTTCTAATTCAAACTAACAATGTTACTAATGTTGAAGGACCCAAGCAACAATGGGTACCTAAACAGAAATAGAACTTCCCTTTTTGATTGCAAGTACCTAGCGCTAGAGCCGATACATCTGTATGGTACTTTGATAGTGGATCGTCAAGGCACATAACTAGTTCCAAAGATCTTCTGATCAACTATCAAGTTGCCAATGGTCCTCAGGTTGTATTTGGTGACAACTCCAAAGGTAAAACCAAAGGTATAGGTACTGTGCATAGGGGGAACATCATGATAAATGATGTTTATTTTGTTGAGGGTCTGAAGCACAAGTCAATTCTGTGATAAAGGCTTTGAAGTCATATTCTCAAGTGACTATTGCTATATAAAAGACGCTAAGACTAAGTCTACTAAATTGAAAGGAAAAAGAACTAACAACGTATATTTAGTAGATTGGGGTTCAACACTTGATAACAACCCAACATGTTTTGTTGCTAAAAGTGAATCTAAAATGGGTTGGTTATGGCATAGAAAAATGTATCACCTCAACTTTAAGACAATCTCTCAGCTAATAAGTCAAAATCTTGTAGAGGGATTACCAAATAGACCATTTCATAAGGATCGTGTTTGTGACGCTTGTCAAATGGGTAAACAAGTTAAATCATCGTTCAAGAGAAAACCTCATCTATTTACCTCTAGAATACTTGAACTACTTCACATAGATCTGTTTGGACCTGTTCAAACAATCAGTGTAAGCGGTAAAAAGTATACTTTGGTGATAGTAGATGATTTCTCTCGATTTACTTGGGTGGAATTTCTTTCATCCAAAGATGAAACATGTGAGAAGTTAACAACGCTTATTCGGCAACTTCAAATATTGAAAAATCTTAAGGTTGCAAGAATAAGAAGCGATCACGGTACTGAGTTTACTAACAAGATTGTTGAGAAGTTTTGTGCAAAAAATGGAATACATCATGAGTATTCAGCTCCCAGAACTCCTCAACAAAATGGTGTTGCTGAGCGCCGGAACCGAACGCTTAAGGAAGCCGCTATGACTATGTTAGCAGAATCCAAGCTCGCTCCTAGATTTTCGGCCGAAGCGATCAACACTGCCTGTTACACTCAAAACCGCTGCATGATCAACAAACAGCATGGGAAAACTCCATATGAACTATGGAAGGGACGTAAGCCAAATGTTTCATATTTTCACATCTTTGGTTCTAAATGTTTTATCCATAACAATGAATCCCAAAGCCTATAGACTTTTGATCCTAAAGCGGATGAGGGAATATTTCTAAGCTACGCCAAAAATGGAAAGAATTTTCGCCTTCTCAATAAGATCAAATCAAAGGTTGAGGAATCTATTCATGTTGTTTTTGATGATGCTAACCAAGAACCAAGTAAGGTTAATTTAGATGATGTAGGAATTTAAGATCTATGTCATCAAGCGTCTAAGATTACTATTGATGAAGATACTGACGACGATGATGAGATCTCAGTGCCACCTCCTAAGATTACTCGTGAGATTACTCTAGATAATCATGTAAGAAATGCTGATGATCATGAAGAGAATGATCATCAAGAGCACATAAGGAATTGTGAACTTGGAGCGCCTACGCAAGAAGGTAGTCAAGCCTATGTTCCTCAAGCGCCTGTTCAACCTCTTAACCCCTTCCAACCTGACAGACTATGGCCGCGTGATCATCCACCTGAGCAGATTATTGGAGATATTGAAGCACCTGTTAGGACTAGAGCCGCTACGTTCAATGAGGCTATGTTCGCAAGCTTTCTATCTCAAATGGAACCTAAGAAAGTGGATGAAGCGCTAAGCGACCCAAGTTGGATTGAATCTATGCAAGAAGAGCTTAATCAGTTCGAACGAAATAAGGTTTGGATGCTAGTACCAAGACCAACTCACCAAGGAGTTATTGGAACTAGATGGGTATATAGAAACAAGATGGATGAGAACGGCGTTGTTATAAGAAACAAGGCCAGACTCGTAGCTCAAGGATATTGCCAAGAGGAGGGTATTGACTTTGATGAGACATACACTCCTGTCGCTCGTCTTGAAGCAATCCGCATGTTTCTAGCGTATGCAGCGTTCAACAAGTTCATGGTGTATCAAATGGACGTCAAGAGTGCCTTCCTGAATGGTAAACTCCAAGAAGAAGTGTATGTGGAGCAACCACCAGGATTCATCAACAATCATGGTAAGGGTATGGTTTACAAGCTAGAAAAAGCACTTTACGGGCTTAAGCAAGCACCCCGAGCATGGTATGACACTCTCTCTATCTTTCTTATTGGTAAAGGCTTTTCAAAAGGCAGCGTTGACACAACGTTATTTAAAATTACCAATAACGAAGATATTCTCTTAGTCCAAATTTACGTTGATGATATTATATTTGGTTCTACTAACAAGCGTCTGTGTGAGAAATTTTTGAAAATGATGCAAGAACAATTTGAAATGAGCATGATGGGTGAATTAACTTTCTTCTTAGGACTACAAGTTAAACCACTCCCTAATGACATATTTATTAACTAAGCTAAATATACACGAGATATGATTAAGAAATTTGGTATGGAAAATGCATCATATCCAAAAATTTCAATGAGCCAAATGCTTAAGTTAGATAAAGATGAAAGTGGAAAGAAAGTTGATATTACTAATTATAGAGGTATCATCGGTTCACTTCTTTATCTTACTGCCAGCAGACTTGATATTATGTTTTCAGTATGCATGTGTGCACGATTTCAAGCTGATCCTAAAGAGTCACACTTAATTGCTGCCAAGAAGATCCTTAAATATCTGAAAAGCACATAGAATGTGGGCTTATGGTATCCTAGGGATTATCCTTTTGAACTAATTGGTTACTCATATGCAGATTTTGTAGGTTGCAAAATAGATCGTAAAAGCACTAGTGGTACTTGTCAATTTCTAGGTGATAGGTTAGTTTCATGGCATAGCAAGAAACAACAATCCATAGCTACCTCTACAGCCAAAGCTGAGTATGTAGCTGCAGGAAGTTATTGTGCACAAGTATTATGGATGAGGCAACAACTTAGAGATTACGGAATAATCTTAGGTCCAACCCCCATTCATTGTGATAATCAAAGCGCTCTAGCCATGACTCAAAACCCTGTTCTTCATTCTAGAACCAAACACATTGACATTAGATGCCATTTCCTTCGTGACCACGTTCAAAAGAAAGATATCTCCATGCACTTCATTGGAACTGACAAACAATTGGCAGATATCTTCACCAAAGCACTCAATGAACAACGTTTTCTCACTTTGAGAAGTGAACTAGGTATGATTGATTTAAACGCTTAAGCATCAAGCATCATACTTTATTAGACATATAATTTAGGGGGAATCCACTTGATTATGTCTAAAAGCCTTCTTTGAAAAACAAAACAAATGGTACAAGTTATCAACTTTAGGGGGAACCTTAAAATTGTACTTGAACATAACTGTAAGCGTCAATGATCAAAATTTTCAGATGCATGATCATCAACGCTCAGTATTATTTGTGCATAAAATATTGGACGCTCAAACATAAAAAGGACTTTGACTTTAAGCGTCTATATTACAACAGTTATAATGAATACCAACCAATGGTATCAAATTAAGCGTTGAAACTATTCTAATCAACTCTTAATATAAAAATATTTTCTTTACAAGCCATGCATAAAGTTTACAAACTTCTTTCGAAGTAGTTGGTAGACTCAAAAGTCTATTTTATACTCTACTCGCACGCTTCTATCACATCAAACTGGCGGGTAATCAAAAGTTTCTTTTTCAAAATGACGGTTCAGAGAAAGTATGTGTTTGTGTACGTGTCAGTGTACAAACAGGCCCGTGCGTTATACTCTGAAAATGTCAAACGTTTTAAATTTTTTAACTCGGATGTCAAATCTTTATATATGAGAATTATCAAATGTAACTTCTCTCTATTACACAAAACTCGCGTCCGCAGTTAATGAATTTATGGCTGAGATTCAAAACTCGTTACACGTGTCTAAATCCTACCGAGACTAGAGAACACAAGTTTCAAAAATTCTTTACTGTGTCATTTAAAATACAATTTCTGCAGAAAGACAATTCACTTTTACTCAAACATATCTGCAAACCTTATTCTCTCTCTCTCAAAGCAAAAGAAAATCTCAGTTCATCTCTTTCACTAAAAAAAAAATGGCACCAAAGAAATCTTCGTCTACTTCTGCTGAACTTACCATCAAGGTGACTGAAGGCCTTTTTGTTGACTGGAAATTTCTCTATGAACAACCTCAGATCAACCTAACAGACATGATGGACATGGTCGTCAAAGCTGGGCTCAAACCGTTCTTGACCCAATACTCATATATGTTTCCGACTGAAGTCGATAACTTTTGGAAGACTGCTAAACTTTCAGAGGATAAGAAGTCTATCTCTTATCTAATTTCTTTATCCAAGAAGAAGTCTCCAAAGGAATTTCTCTTATCTGCTTCCACCATTGCCAAAAACTTCAATCTTCCAAATGAGGGTGAGACATTGGATTGCGTTACATTAAAACAGATCAAGGAAGCCTGGACAACCATGAGTGCGTACAACGATGTGCCCTACATTCAATACTTCGAAAAGAAAGACCTGGTGTCCAAATACCTGCTGTTGGCTGATTTCTGCAGCAAGATCATAGAATGCTGAGTGGGAACCTTTGATAAGGTGAACCCAGTACAATTTCAGATGATGACTGTTATACTCCTCAACATCAAAATCAACAGGAGTGAGTACATCTTTGGAAGGTTTTGGGACAGTCTAAGCGCCACGAATAAACCTTATGGACTCGTTCTAAGCGACCTGTTGTACAAATCAAAGTGTTTATACTCGTCTGGACTTCCTTTGAATAAGTCCAAGTTGCTGGGAAAAAGGATTCTGAATAATCTCTTCAATCCTCCCAAAATTGGTGGTGCTGCTAAACCACTGTCTGAGCGTCTGGAAGTACGTCAAGCGTCCGATAAAGAAGCGGAGTGTCTAGTGCCAGAAGAAGCTATGAAGCGTCCGACTGCAACAAAAAAGAGGGCTCCCAGAAAGCCCAAGGTTCAATTTGTCGCCTCCTCTCAAAAGAATGCTGAGGACAAGTTACCTCTCAAAAGACGGAAGCTGGAAGGGATCATCAAACAAATAGACTTTGAAGAACCAGCTGTTGATCCTCCCGCTCTACCGCCTAAGCTCGTTGAAGGAGTCAACGTAAAGAAAATTTTCAAGCGTTCCAGGACTAGCAAGCGTCAAGTTGCTCCTGTTCCTGAAGAGCCTGAGATTGTTGAGCCAAGCGCTCAAAGTATTGCTGTTGAGACAAGTTCTCAGGGTAAGTTTATTTCTTCCCACAGCTATTTCATTCCTACATCCGTAGAAGATCCTGCTCTTATAGAGGATGTTTCTCTCTCAGCTCTTATTCCAGCTGCGGTTGAAGCGTCAACTGATGTCCATCTGGATGTCAATTTGACTGAAGTGGTGGCCATTGCCAAAGATGCTGTCAGAAGCATGATGACTTTGGACATTGAGGAACCTATCTCAGAGGAAGCTGCCCCACCACCAACAACATTGATTACAGGAGAGGCAATTTTAGAAGATCAGAGCATTGCTGAAGACGCTACAAAATCAATAGAGCGTTCTCCTGTGCCAAGGCACTTCTTCAGTCTGGACCCCTCCAGAACAATTGATCACTCTGTCAATTTCATGCCTCCAGTCCCTGAAGAAGAATTCATTCCAGCTAGCTATAATGAAGAATGTTACATCGTCGCTGAAAATGATTTAGCCACGATAATTGATAGAGATCAAGCTCTTGTGGAGATGCCGTTTAGTAACGAAGTCACAAGCGTTGAATTTGCATACTACTTGGCACTGGCCAATGGAGATCCTCTACCACCTACCCCAGCATCTATACAGATTTTTGAAAATGGGGTACTGATAGAATTCCACAAGGGGATGTGGACTTAGCTTACTTTATGGATATGGGACGCAGCAAGCCTTCAGGTTTTGCTCCAAGAAACTACAAGATTAAAGCCTATGAGCGTCTACCTGTGGAGTTTTTAAATCCTGAAGAGGAAATTTTAAACAAAGAAGGTTATTCCCACTTTCGTTCAGTTGTGCACAGTGCTGCTAATCAGAGTCTTCCAAACCCACTAAGATTGTGGACAAATAAAAGTCCTTATATCGGTGAGCGTCCTGCCTCTCTAAACGCTCTCATTCAAGAGGAGGCTGATTACTTCTTACAAAGCGTCCTGAATGCAAACTATCAGCCTGATAAGCATCGCTTTGAAGCCATCCGAGATATTCATCATGAAGGCTTTCGTGCCATTCTGAATGCAGGCACAACCTTCTGCATGAATGAGGTTACCTGGTGTGAAACCTACGTTGGCCAGCGTTACAAGTTTGAAGACCTGGTCAAGGAACCTCACTTGTTCACAATCGGCATGCTAGATAAAAGAAGACAGTTTGCTCGATATTGCTTACAGCGCCGAGAAGCAAGAGTTGGGCCACTTGCTCTCTTACCCTCTTTCCGTCAACCAATTGAACGCTTTCTGCTTGAAGCGTTGGCTAGGATCGCAGATTTGCCAATTCATTATTGTGGCCAAGCGTCAACAAGTGGAACAAAGCTTACTTCAGATTTGAAGCTTACACCTGGCCAGCAGGAAGACAACATCAGAAGTATGTTGAAGATGCTCCCTCCTTTACGGGATTTCGACAACGTCTTCACTGCAAACCTGAGGAGCCAAATGGATCCATTATAAGACCTCTTTTTGGGTATCCATTGCTCTTCACTTTCCGACAGGAACTGATAGAACACTATACCTATGTACTCTCTTTACTCGAAAGAAATCCGGACATCTCGCGTGCAGCCTTGCCTTACGTTGAAGAATACATGGCAATGTACGTATAGAGTCTGAGCGTCCATTGGAGATGCCAAAAGATAGAGTGCTACGCTTCTCATTCACTCCACGTGACGATGCTCTATTCTTTATTAAGGCTCCTCGTTGCAAGATCTTTGTTAATCACATGCTCCAGATCTTAGGACCAGGATGGGTCATAGCAATGGACACTCCAATCCACACTCTAAGGGATTTCTCGACCATTCCTATTTCTCGACTAAATGAGTTAATCAACAGTTCATCAACGGAGTTTACTGATTCAGATTCTGGAAGGCTCAACTTCAGCTTCTGTGACTTTAGTCATCTAACTACTGTCTCTTCTTTACCTTCCACATCTGATGCAGAAGTTGCCTTAGCGCCAATAGTGGAACCAGTTCAAGCGTCTCAACCAGAGGCTATGCTTGAAGCTTCAACTTCATCTGTTCCTGCGGTTGCTGAGATGGCAATCTATCCGTCTGTCTTCAATCCAGATTTTCAACAACCATCTATAGAGTCACTAAAGCACACTTCAAGATTTAAACAACCAGCTACCTCTCCGAATGTGCTTCAAACATTTGTGCCTCTCCTCACTGAAGCGTTGGAAGAGATGAACGCTCAAGCGTCCAATCATGCAGAATCTCTCCACTAGATTAAGAAAGACTTAGCTAAGATCGAGAAGGAGAATATGAGCGCTCAAGTTGATCATATGCGCGGAGCTGCTGATCCTGCCATAGATACTGCTCTTTCTCGTATGCAGACGATGATCGATGGACTTGCAGCTAATCAAATTGCTATGAAAGAATCTCCTGAAGCAAAATTTGATGCGTTGGCTGCATCCATGGCCCAAATGGCTGCTCAAATTGCCATTCTTACTGAAACTACAGTAAAGGCTGATGATGGCAATAAGGGGGAAAAGAGGAAAGCTCATGCAAGTTCAAGAGCTCAATCAAGTTCTAAGCGTCAAGAAGTGAAGCGTCCAGAGCCGAAAAATCCACAAGATTTTGTCTTCTTGCCACCTCCTCCTCCTTTGCCCAAATCCAATTACCCTTCATGGGTTGCCGCCACGGGAATTCCTAGTAGAAGAACTGGTTTTCCTCCCATCGCTTTCAGAGCAGATATACCTGTGCCATCTCAAGCGTTACTTGAACAATTCAATATACCGATGGAGCGAGCGCCACTTCCAGAGCCTACTAATCCTCAAGACTTGGTTGTGGAAATGGAGTTCTCAGACTTATCTCAAGCGTTCAGAGCAGTGCTTAGACATATGGGTATTGATCCATCCGAATGGGATCGACGACATACCGTGTATGAAACAAGGAGAAAAAGGAAAAATCGTTTCGTAATTGACAGAGATCATCAGATAATGATCACCCTTCAAGATCTCATCGAAGAAGCCATCAAAATAGAAATGATCAGATGATGAAATCTTACCAGAAGAAAGTAGATCATGATAGCTCTTTATAATTTAATCCTCTCTTTTGTTTCTACACAGTTTGTAAAATGTATGAATTCTCTGAATATATATAAAGTACATTTTTCAGCTGAAACATCTCGTTGAAGCTTAACTAATTTTAACTTACTAACATAACGCTTATTAACTTTGGCTGTCGTAACTCTTGAACTATAAAAGAGTGAGTATTGCCATCATCGAAAAGGGGGAAATTGATAAGAAATTTCATGTTAAGATTTTGATGATGACAATTAGAAATCTTGTTAGACCCCAAAGTTATGTATGCTTAAATTTCATAGATACTTGTATAAGCATTTGAACATTAGAAATGTATAGGCTTTATTTTATCTTTTACTTTTGACATTCTTAGATCAAGAAATCGGTTAGATTAAGCGTTTGATACTTTCTGAGTGAGCTTATCAAGACTGCAAAATCTGAAGACTCCAAGCGTCCAAGAAATCAATAGTGAATGAAGTTTGAAGAAGTTCACTCTAAGCGCCTGACATGTTCTAAGTGAGGTGTCAAGTAACGAAGATTGAAGTCTCAAGCATCTACACTTCTAAATGAAGTCTAAAAACTTTTCCAAGCGTCTAAACATTAAATTATCCTCCAGATTAAATGGAACTTTCAGCTCATGAATGAAGCGTCTATCCAATGACAAACATTCTCCTGAAGCGTCTGATCGAAAGGAGTTTAATGCAAATATTCTCAGTGCATTAAATGCCAACGGGCATTTAATTCAAATGCATTAAATGCTGATAAGAGCATTAAATGTGATAAGCACTTTCAGACGTACGAAGAAGCCACCCTATTGGTCTGTCAACTATTGAAAGACCGCAACACCAACTTTTGTGCAGCAGATTTTCAGGAAAAAGGACAAAAGTTGTTCACTTGCGAAAGTGAGAGATACGCGCCCTTGCATGTGTCAAACGGACACTTTTTCTAAGAATGCCTATAAATAGAACTTCAACAACAAGCCAAACATAGAACAATTATCAAGCCAAAATGTTGTTGCATTGAAGTCTCATTCCTTAAACTTTCAGAAAAGCTGGAATACTCAAGAAAATATTCTCTTTGCTTTTCATCAAATCCTGAGACAGTCAACCCAATATCTCAAACATTCTTTTTGAGGGAACTACACTACTACTGAGATATTCCAGTTGTTTGAACTTCATCAAAATCAAACAAACCCTATTAGAAAAACCCCTATCCAAGCCTCGCGATCTGTGTGAAGTCGAAGTTGGATACTTGCCATATTTCTGGGTGAAAGAAGCAAGGGGATTGAAGTGATTTGGAGCAGAAATTTGTGCGATCAAGGAGCTCAAGTCATCGACATCCATCTCTCCCTAATTTGTAGAAGATTCTGTGTGATTCTTTGAGAATCATTTTAGTGGATTGCCTCCAAGTGTTCGAGGAGAAGAAGGACGTAGTT
The DNA here is from genome assembly GCA_019426215.1 of Buddleja alternifolia. Lineage (NCBI taxonomy): Eukaryota > Viridiplantae > Streptophyta > Magnoliopsida > Lamiales > Scrophulariaceae > Buddleja > Buddleja alternifolia. The sequence continues at coordinate 11,450,133 of CM033391.1, read as the reverse complement.
GGGATTACACCACCCAAAGAACCTTTCAAATATTGTGTCATTTACTTTTCAGTCAATTCTTTTAAGAATCATATCATTGCATAAACTGATTAAGTAAAACACAATCAAACACTAAGCAACTAAGAAACCTCTTGTGACGCTAAAGCTTTCAAGGAGAAGACTCAAAAATTATTCTGCTGTGCTAACACTGATTAAAGAACTAAACGCTTAACCTACTTGGTCAAAGTATTCAAATCTTGAAGTCTGAGTTAACTTCCTAAAAACAGTCTTCATCAGACGCTTCGCCAAAGCGCTAATATTTTTTTAAGTGAACGCTTAAGTCAAACGTTAGACACTTCAAGCGTCTATCTTTTCAAGCGTCCAAAAATCTTTTTGTACAAAATTTTTTGAAGTCAAAAAAGACTTCATGGTCTATTCAACCCCCCCTTCTAGACCCTTTCGTATGCCACTTGGGACCAACAATCATCATCACTACTCTCTTCTGAAGACTCCAAATCTTCAGGTGAGGACGTTGGTTATGATTCCGCTAGCAAACCTTGTTGACAAAATCTGGTCCAATTAATCCTACCTTGTGGGCTTGGATACGTTTGGATAAGGGCAATTTACCTGGTAGTGCCCTGGTTTCCTACAATTATAACAAATATTAGTTTTCATCTTTTATTCATTTGTTAACTTTGCAGTTTGTGGTTTTGAGACCATTGGCGCTGAGAGATTCTGTAGATAAAACGCTTAGTACTGAATGGGCGTTGAAGGGTGGAGGATTAGAATACTGAGGCGCTTGATACTGTTGTTGAGTGGGAGGAGATGCTTGATAGGAATTCTGTCCTTGATGCTTTGGAGCTTTTCCTTTCTTCTCATATTTCAGAAATTTTCTAAACCTATTTAGAGAGTGTTTGGCTAAGTTATAAGCTCCTCTAAACATCTTATAAGATGTTTTAGAGATTATAAGCTCTATAAATTTGTTTGGTAAATTTTTTAAGAAAACAGCTTATAAGACTAAAAAATAAGCTGTTTGGATCTTATAAACTGTTTTTAAAAAAGTAACCCACCCCATCTTTTTTTAAACATCTTATAAGCTGTTACATCTTAGAAGCTCTTAAAACATCTTCTAAGATATAGGAGCTTATAAGATGTTTTGGATAAGCTTAGCCAAACACCCTCTTAGTAATGCTAACTCCTCTTCCTCACTCATCTCTGACACCTTTCCCTTATTACCCGATATACCCTTAACTGATGCTATTAGCGCTCCAGATTCTATCACTGGACTAAGTGCAACACTCACTAAATTTAACTCAAACTCAAAAGCCTTGAGTTCTAAAAAATCATCTTCTGGAGTTTGAAGATCCAACATATTCGATTTTCTCATAGTCGTCGTTTTCATCAAAAATCTACTAGGGAGACTTCTGAAGATCTTAACCACCATTTCCCGATTTTGCAAATCCATGCCTAGAGATGTCAACTCTGTAACGAGAGCAGTAAATCTTATATCCAACGATTCTAGAGTCTCATTAGTTAACATCTTAAAACCGTTAAATCTTTCCTTGGCAATCGAAAGCTTGTTCTCTTTGATCTGAGCTGACCCACCACAGATTATAGCTAACTTGTCCCATATTTCTTAGTCGTAGAATACGACTTGACCTTGTTGAACAAATTGTCACTATCACCAATGGCTGTATATAGAGCGTTACGACCAACATTATCCAAATTTTCTCTACGACGCTAATCTGTAGACCACTCATGCTTAGGCTTTTCAACATAACCGTCTGGGATCTCTTCTGTGGCCACAAGCGCTCTAGTGATGACCTTCAAGATTTGAATTGGCCCATCTGAAATCATATCACACATTTCATCATCACTAGAACAAAGATAAGTGAATGATTTGACCTTCCATGAGTCATAATTTGACTCGGTCAACTTAGGTACTTTTGCAAATGCCATGGAAGAAATTTAAAGCAACTAAATTTCAAAAAGGATCTAAACAAGCAGTTATGCTTGGAAATTTAAAAAAATTCAACTTCAACCGCTTTGATACCTCTTGTTGGTCCCAAGTGGCATATGGAAGGGTCTAGAATTGGGGGGGGGGGCGGGTTGAATAGACCCTGAAGTTTTCTTCAACTTCAAAAATTCGTACTCAAAGATATTGTGGACACTAAAAAATGTAGACGCTTAGCTGAGCGTCTACTTGAAGATAGGTTTTAATATAGTTAACTTAGATTCAACATTTGAATACTTTAACCAAATGAGGACAAGCATTTAGTTCTTTTATCAGGGTTAGCACAGCGGAATAATTTTAAGTCTTCTTTTGAAAGGTTTTAGCGTCACAACGTTTTTCTTAGTTGCTTTCAACTTTAAGTGATTTGATCAATGTGTTTACTTAACCGATTATGCAATGATATGACAATAATGAAATCAATGGTAAAGTAACAAACACAATGTTTAAAAGGTTCATTGGGTGGTGTAATCCCAACTACGTCTTTCTTCTCCTTTTTCACTCGAAGGAAATCCACTAAAATGATTCTCGAAAAATCACACAGAAACTTCTATAAAATAGAGGATGAGATGGATTTGAATGGCTTGATCTTCTTGGTCACACATATTTCTGCTCTAAGACACTTCGATCCATTTGCTTCTTTCACCCAGAAATAGTGCAAGTATCCAACTTCGACTTCACTAATATTGCGAGGCTGAATAAGGGTTTTGTCTAACGGTTTGTTTGATTTTTGGAAGTTCAAACAACTTAAAATATCTCAATAGTAGAGTAGAGTTCTTCTGAAAAAGATGTTTGAGATATTGGTTGACTGTCTCATGGATTGGAGAAAAGCATAAGGAATGTTTGATTTGAATATTCGAGCTTTTTTCTGAAAGTCTAAGGAATGAGATTTCAATGTAACAGAGTTTTGGCTTGTAAGCTTGTTGTTGTATTTTTTGGCTTGTTGCTGAAATCCTATTTATAGACTTTCTCTTGTAAAGTGTCTGTAGGACACATGGTCAAGCGTGTGTCTACCACTTTCATGTGTGAATGACTTTTTGTCCTTTTTTCTCTGAAATTCTGCTGCAAAAAGTTGGTGCCGCAGACTCTGTAAAGTTGACAGTCCAACGAGAAGGCTTTTCCATACGTCCTGAAGAGCTTATCACATTTAATGCTCTTATCAGCATTTAATGCATTTGAAATTAATGCCCGTTGGACATTAATGCTCTGAGAATATTTGCATTTAACTCCTTCGGGACTTCAGAATAAATTTAGGTGAATCGTTGTCTTGATAGATGCTCATTCAACACTGAATGATCCTTAGCTGAATCTTTACGTCAACGGTTGAATTAGCTTAACGCTTACTAGAAATCTTCATCTTCATTCAAACTTCAGGCGCTTGAATCTTCAGACCTAACTACTGATAAACTCACTCAGAATAATATCAGACGCTCAGTCTAAGAATACTTAGCCTAACAGTCTAGAATAAAAACAAATAAAGTCTTATACAAATCTAACGCTCAAAGCCTATACATATTTTCTAATGAAATCAAAACTTACATATTTTGGGGTCTAACAAAAATCCTAGTTGTCATCATCAAAACATTTAACAAGAAATTTTCTAACACAATGGACTTAAGAGAATAATAACTCTTCTCATCACTTCAGGAAAACAATCTTAGCAAACCACAGTCATGGTAGATTTTTTAGTTTTGAAGGCACCCTCCACATATAATGTCATCCTTGGGAGACCAGGGCTAAATACAATGAGGACTATCATCTCAACATATCACATGCTGATGACATTCCTTACTCATCATGGCATTGGACGAGTCCGAGGAGACCTAGGTATGTCCAGACAATGTTATGTCGTATCTCTCAAAGGAAAAACTTGTCAAACGTTGTCCGTTGAGATTTTGGAACCAAAGTGTAAACATGAGAAATCAGGAGAACCTGTAGATGGTCTCCTCTATGCCCAATTTCTTGAAGAAAATAATGATAAGATGGTGAAGATTGGGTCTTCACTTAATAAAGACATGAGAACTGAATTTGTTCAATTCTTAAGTGAGAATGCCAACATCTTCACTTGGAGTCCCTCAGACATGCCAGGGTTTGATTATGAGGTTTTTGTCCACGGACTCAATGTGGATCCTAGCTTCAGACCGGTCAGACAAAAGAAAAGGAGTTTCACACCAGAGAGAATCTAAGCTATGAGTGGAGAAGTCGACAAACTATTGGAAACTAAGTATATAAGAGAGGTTGACTATCTTGATTAGCTGTCTAATGTTGTACTTGTCTGGAAATCGAATGGAACTTAGAGGACATGTGTGTATTTCACGGACTTGAACAAAGGTTGTCCCAAAGATAGTTTTCCTCTTCTAAGGATTGATCAACATGTGGATGCCACGACTAGATGTGAACTCCTTAGCTTCATTGATGCATTCCAAGGATACCACCATATTGGAATGCACCTAGACGATGAAACAAAGACCTCGTTTATCACTGTTAGAGAACTTTATTGCCTCAAGGCAATGTCTTTTGGGCTGAAAAGCGCCGAGGCAACCTATCAAAGGCTTATCAATAAGATCTTCAAAGATCAGATTAGGCGAACTATGGAAGTATATGTGGATGATGTATTGGTGAAATCTCTCAAGCAAATCCCCATAAGTATGTCTTTGGAGTAACCGCTAGGAAGTTTCTTGGTTACATGGTCACTCAGCGGGGAATTGAAGCCAATTCAGAGAAAATCAAAGCATTGATAGAGCTAAGTCCTATACAAACGGTAAAAGAAGTTCAACGACTCAGGGGACGACTCGAAGAGCCATTTTCTATCAAAGGCAGCTGAAAAAAGTTTACCATTATTTAAGACTCTAAAGAATGTAAAGAATTTTGCGTGGACAAATAAGTGTCAGAAGGATTTTGAGGAGTTAAAAGTTTACTTAGGCTCTATGCCACTCTTGACAAAGTCTTGCCAAGGAGATATACTTTACCTCTATCTCGGAGTCTCAAATGAAGCAGTGAGCTCAGTACTAATCAAAGAAGAATATGGTGTTCAAAAGCCAATATATTATGTAAGTCGAGTCCTTAGAGGCGCGGAGATCCGAATCCAAAGGTGGAAAATATGGTGTTTTCCATAGTGATCTCAACTCGTAAGTTGAGACCATATTTTCAAGCACATGCCATAGTAGTTTCACTGACCAACCTTTCAAGCAAATCTTGCAAAAACTAGAGACCTCGGGAAGGTTGGTGAAGTGGTCTATTAAGCTCGGCGAGTTCAACATTCAATATCTACCCCTGCCTTCTATAAAAGCTCAAGTCTTAGCTCATTTTGTCATGGAGTGTACGGTAAATGAGGAAGAAGACCTTAGCACTGAAAGTCCAGACATGTATCACTTAAGAAGATAAAACTGATATCTGGACATTGTTTGTCGATGGCTCTTCAAACCTTAGAGGAAATGGTGCTGGTCTAACTCTAACGCGCCCAGAGGGAATTTTTTTTTAATATACCTTAAGTTTTGATTTCCAAGCATCGAATAATGAGGCCGAGTATGAAGCACTTATCATAGGATCAAAAATGGTGCTATAGGTTGGGGCAAAAAATGTGGAATCCGATAGCGACTCTCAGTTGGTGGTTCACCAAGTCAAAGGAGAATTTGAAGTTAAGGATCCCAAAATGGCCAAATACTTAAAAAAGGTGAAGTGTCTAGTAACTCAACTTGCACACTTCGAAATACATCATGTACCTCGGACAGAGAATACCAAAGTCGATGCTCTATCTAAACTCGCAAGTTCACCTTATCATGATCTCATTAAAAGGATTCCAGTGGAAGTCCTACCCCACCGAAGCATAGATGAAGACCAAGTTCTAGCCTTGGTGGCAGAGCCTAGTTGGATAGATCCAATCATAGATTATTTGAAGGATGGAAGGTTGCCTGCGGACAAGAAAAAAGCAAGAAAGAACGCTTATCGTGTTAGGTATATGCCCTATATGCCAATGAGGACAAATAGATTGTATAACGTATCTAATTATGTTGTACGAACTTATATTTAATAAAGGCATTTATTTTTCTGTTCATATAAAACTTCATGGAATTAATAAGTATTAAACAAATAGTCCATGTGCATCAAGGTTGACTCTTCACTCTTTATGGAATAAAGAAGTGGCACGGGAAGAGTCTTACTCCTGTTCACTTAAAAGGGTTCGCAAGTCAAGGAATCTTAATTGGGCATTAAGATTCAACTTGTATGACACATGCTCTGACAAGGAGTGCCAGTCGAACACTATAGGATAGTGAGAACACATGTCATAGATATACCAATGGAATAGATATATTCGAACACAACTCGCAGTAATCCGATCACATGGGTATTTACTCAGTGACTGTCAATGATTGGATTACTGACCATAATAGTATGCGTGAGGCTTAGACCTGAGGGTTCATGATCAATGTACTTGTACTGTTGAATCTATTACTATAGTAGTTAAACCCAAATCACCCTTTGGTGGGGCCGACCTCGAAGTACAATCTCAATGAGTCAAGTAGCACTTGTGAAGTGATCGCCAAGATGGGATTCACTGTCTCGATAGTAAATGAGAAAGTATCCTGTGCGATCATAGGCAAATGAAATTATAAATCTTTGGCCAAAGCAGTGAAACTAACTCATGTAGGACATGGTGGATAGTTTGGTAATTTCATTATGCTATGATTAAATGCACAGTGTCAAGTTTAGTGAGTTTGACATATACCATGACTCTCACTTGATCGGGATACGTCAGTGAAGGGCTTATACACATATGGTATTTATGGTTCAGAGGTTCGTAAATGATTCGTTCATTTCGTACTCAATTGGGTTACGATGTGAGTCCACGGAACCGGCTAGGTGACACTCACATCCTCTGGTAATTCCTCTTATTGCCGATTGAGACGAACCTAAAGAGTCGCACTATAAGAAATTAACAGGATGTCTTTTTGTGTTAATCTTTTAAAAAGATGAAATTAATTGGACGGATTGATTTATTGGTTAAATCATAAATTAAATATTTATTTTAATTAGATTAAATTAAATTATTTATGTGAAATATTAAATAAATAGAATTAATTATTAATATGTATTGAATTTAAATAGGATTTAAATGAAATATGTATTAAAAGGTGGACTAAATTGGCCGGGCCAAAAAACCCACCTTGACCGTCCACTTGGAGCCCTAGGGGCGGCCAAGAGGAGTCCAAACTTGTTTCTTAAGGCAGTAGAGTTATAAGTTAACTCCAACTGCTACAACAAACCCTTACCCTAATTGCATAACACAAAAAGAAAAAGTTCCTATCCCAAAAATATCTCTCCTAGCCGTCCACCAACACCAACGAGGAGATTTTTTGAGATCTTTGGGGACAAGAATTCTAGGAGTTGCTGTTACGCGAATTCAAGGATACAAAATCGATAAGCTAATCCGTTTCGGTTATTTTTGAAAAACCTTTGAAAATTATCAAACCACGTTAAAGTGATTCGACTCTAGGAATCCTCAATTCTTCCACTGCGTTTTTTGCCTTAAAGGTTTCCTAACATATCGCTCGGCTCGATATACTCTTACTAGAGACTATTTTTACAAGAGATGCTACACCTTGCTTTATCTCAATTGTCTAAGGCCCAGCGAAGTTGATTACGCTCTTAGAGAAGTTCACAAAGGAGTATGTGGCAATCACTTGGGGGGGGGGGGGCAGAGCTTTAGCACAAAAAGTCCTTAGAAAGGGATACTACTTGCCAACCATGAAGGATGATGCTGTAAGTTTTGTTAGACGATGTGTCAAATGTCAGATGCATGCCAATATCCTTCATTCCCCAGCAGTGCTAATGTCTTTGGTGTCCACTCCTTGGCCTTTTGCAATTTAGGGAATGGACATCCTTGGACCATTTCTTCAGGCTACTGAGCAAAAAAAGTTTCTAATAGTAGCGATAGACTACTTTACAAAATGGGTCAAAGGGGAGCCCTTGGCTCCTATTACGGAGCAACAAATGAAAAACTTTATATGGAAGTCTATTGTTTGTCGCTTTGGAGTACCTTGGGCCATTATCACTGACAATGGGAAACAATTTGATAGTCGACGTTGCCGTGAATTTTGTGCAGACCTCAGCATCGACCTCAGAACAACATCAGTCACTTATCCGCATTCTATTGGTTAAGCTGAGGTCACCAATAAGACCATTTTGCAATTTTCAAAAACACAATTGGATAAAGCCAAGGGCTTATGGGCGGATGTCCTATAAGAAGCATTGTGGGCATATCGGAAAACATAATGAATAGCTACAGGAGAGACACCTTTTAGCATGACCTTTGTCTCAAAGGCAGTTATTCCAATAGAGATTGGGATTCCTAGCCTTAGAGTTGAAAATTTCAATATTGAGAAGAATATAGAAGAGCTCAGAGCTAACTTTGATTTCATAGTTGAGCAGAGGGAGGAAGGCAAGGTCAGAACGGCTGTTTACCAGCAAAGGATGTTCAAGTACTATAACAATCGTGTTTAATCATGTTATTTCTGCCCGGGGAGCTAGTCCTTAGGAAGACTCAGTTTAATCACCATAAAAGAAGCAATAAGTTATCTCCTAACTGGGATGGTCCATATCAGGTTTGTGAAAGAAGGCACTTACAGGTTAGAAGACCTTGGAGGCAAGCATATCCGTAGATCTTGGAATGCTGAGCATGTGAGGAAATATTACCAGCAGGTTATCTTTGAAGGTGTTATGTGCCTGGCGAGCCATCTGTTGGCTTAAACATTAACACTGTATCAGTCTTATCATTTAGATTATATCAAACCTATTACAAAATGCTTCTTTATTGTTATAACTAGTGTTAGTATAGATAAAGATCCCATGGATTACATATGGTTAGGGGAACGGTCAGGGAAAACAAATGGAATGCTCTCAAAGACTGTAATCCTAAATATTGTTCCAAGCCATAGAGGCTGTGAGATGTGGGATATCACTAGCCTCGCTAAGACTTATTCATGCGTGTAACTCTTCCAAGAGGTCAACACGTTTCATCATCGATGGCTAGTATACACAATACATGCATGAAGATCCATACTTTGGTATGGGATTGAACGGCCCCGCAAGAATTCCTTGTTGGTGCTGTCGAACTTGGAGTCCTTCGGTTTTCGTAGTGTGACATAATCCTTAGACCTGAGATGTCAATGGAAAGGGTACTACTCACTCTGCTTTGATATGCACGTGCACTCCAGGAGAGTCATGCGGCGTGTATGTTGGGTATAGTCTGGTGGTTATAGCGGAACAATTGACATTCGAAGGGGATTCATCCAAGGTCATGAGTACTCGGTATTTCCTATGCTGTTGAGTGAAACTAAATGATCGAAAAGTCTCTGGCCAGAGCATTGTCTTATAAGAGGGATTGGTGATCCCTGCTTAGAAGACCCGATCATTAGTTGAACCAACATAGTCATAGTTTCTGAGGCTATTTGGGTTTCGACTGTCGCCAAACCTTAGGTCCTAGACGGGAAAAAAGATGAAGGGATTCGATTCACACAAAGATCGAATAGATATCGAACCACAACCAATAGGTGCCTTGGGTTAATTGGTGAAATTAACCCAAGGCCTAGTTAATTATTATGAGTAATTAATCTAGCTTATGAAAAGACTAATTTCTAGCTTGTTAATGAGCCTAAGGGATCGCACACAATACTTAGTGTAGTACCTATTGGCTAGTTAATTCTTTGTGAAGTAATGGAGAGATTAATTAATTGGAGTTAATTAATCGGGAAAAGGAATAAATTAATTAAGTGGTCTTAATTAATAATAGTCTTATGATTTAATATTAGGAATATTAAATTGGGAAGGACTAATTAATTAATTAGTGGTCTAATTAATTAATATGTGAAAGAGGAAAATAAATATATGTATATATATATTATACATGCATAGGCGTGTATGTATGTGTAGATTTGGTGGAGGATTTTATCTTGTTCACCAAGTCTATGTATATATATATATTTAACACATATATATATATATATATCTTATACTATATTTGGTAGGATCTATTCTAATTAATTAGGTAACTAATTGATATGGAAAGATCTTATTTGATAAGATTTGGTATATTTGATATGATATCAAATATATAAAAATATCTAATTAGTTGGAAAGTATCCAATTAATTAAAGAAGATGAATAAGAGTTTGACAAAAAAAAAATTCTACTTAATATTATATATATATATATACATACACCGTATATACATATATATAGATGTGTCGTGTGTGTATGTAAGGTAACCAAATTTGGTGACCTTATATATATATTAATATAATATTGAATTAATTAATTAATTCACTGATCACAACTAAGAGTTGTGTGCTCTTTTTCTTTCCATCTCTTTCACAAAGAACTTCTTCCAACTCATGTGTTGAGTACGAAGAACACTAAAATATATTTCTACCCGTTTCATAAACCAAGATTCGATATTCTACTTGCTAGCATTGGTGGAGAAATCGAGGGTACGAGTTAAGGTGTGGATAAACTTAGAGGCCCAACACTTGGGGCGCTAGGGCAAATCCATCCAGAGAGGTGTAGCAGGGAGTTGCTTAAAAAGACGTTACTGATTTTTGGTCTTCAAGAGGTAAACACGTGAAAACTAATCTCTAGGATAGTTTCGAATCTGATGGTACCATGTCAACCTAGCCCTAATTTCGGGGATGCCTTTTTTTTTAATTTATACCTTCCGCTGAGCCGGCGTCCCCGTGGGTTAATATCGAGATCCCAACAGAGGTATCAGAACCAAGGTTTTGACATGGCTTGGATTCTTTGTATGTGTTTATGTTTATATACTTTAAATTTTGTTTTATCGCATGTAAAATGGATTGAATTTTTTGATTTTATTTTTGGACCGATTAAAATCGTTTAAAATCTAAAAATTGATTTGGATCCGAAAATGGATTTTTCAAAATCTGAAAATTGCGTTTTGACAAAACTTGGATTGCTGCATTTTTGTGTCATCAAATTGCACATTGGAATTCTTGTACCACCATGCACGAGAAGGCGACGGAAAACGGGCTTGCTCCCGCGATTGTGCTCACGCGCCGTCGTGAGTACACCCGCTGTCGTCGTCGTAAGTGACCGTTGGTGAACGGAGACGGACAACGAGTCGCTGTTGCAACTCCATGCACCGACAACAAGGGAGCTGTGCGCGTGGAGGGCAAACAGCTGCCCGGCAGTCACGCCGCCGCCGCGAGTGGCGCTGTCCGGAACAGCGTCTCCATGAGCGACAGAGAAATTTTCGAGGGCAGCACGGCTGCTACCCCATCAACGAACAAAAACAGGCTGCTCCTAAAGGTGGCGGGCCACAAGGTTATGCATCCTAGGGTTTTTTTTGAATTTTGGTAAATTGCAATTTGGCCCTTTGGGGTTATTTTGTAATTTTATGTTTTGGGTTTAAATGCAATTGAACATATTTTTGGGCTTGGACCTAAAAATGGACTTTTCAAAAACATGGGTTTTTATTTTGAAAGAACGAAATAAAATTAGTATTTTATTCACTTTCGAGATTAAAATAAAATTGAGTTTTGAAAATGGGTTTTTATTTAAATTTTGAAAGGACAAAATAAAATTGACATTTTATTGACTTTCATAATTAAAATAAAATTGGATTTTCAAAAATATGATTCTTTTATTTAAATTTTGAAAGGACGAAATAAAATTGGTATTTTATTGACTTTCGAAATTAGAATAAAATTGAATTTTTAAATTGGCCTCTTTTTGAAGAAATTGATTTCTTCATGTTTTTCAAAAATATGAATTTTTATTTAAATTTTGAAAGGACGAAATGAAATTGATATTTTATTGACTTTTGATATTAAAAGCAAATTGAGTTTTTTAAAATTTGGGGCCTTTATGATTAAGTGAAGAAGTGGACTTCTTCATAGACTTTCAAAGAATATGAGTTTTATTTGAATTCCAAGTATGAGATAAAATTGGCATTTTATGGACTTTGAAAATTGAATAAAATAAAGGATTTTTGAAATTGGGCCTTTTCGGATTAAATGGAAAAGTGGACTTTTTCATTGGTTTTTCAAAACGTGTACTTATTATTTAGTTCTTAAAAAATTAATATGATATTTATTGATTCCTAGAATAAAATAATATTAGAGTTTTGGAAATTGAATTAATTTTTGGGTTAATGGAGAATTGTGATTTTCCATGGAATTTTCTGAGATTTGTTTTTCAAAAATAATTAATTGGTCCACTAATTGAATTAGATTATCTTAAATTAAAGATGGTAAATTTATGTTTATGAAAGCATGATGCGAGCATGTATTATGTGATTATGTGGTGATCCGGGTCGAGCCATAGACTATTCGTTTTAATTTGAGACCTGTGTGCCATGTTTTCATTTTTATGTACATGAGAGGGTGAGGTTTCTTTTTCTATTGTATTGTTGTAATTTGAAGACGGAGATGGAGGCATCTTGAAGACGATGATGAAGACGTTCAAGCTCGAGGAGCTGTGAAGACTTTAGTATAGGGTCTGGGTCCTTACATTAGATTGGTCAACACCTTGATGGCTCGGGGTGTTTTAGGATTGGCTTGACTAGGATCACATTTACCGCTTTATGTATAGCATGCTTGTTGTTATTTATCGTTAATATCTTATATATGGTATGATGTGTTGCATGATCACCTAAAAAAGATAAATAACTGAATTTGGTGAGACCACATCTGTGAAAAACCCCATATTTATATTTAGTCCATAAATGGATAAATCAGGGGGCCGGAAGCCCCTTGATTAGATCTTGTGCCTTCCATCATTAGATGTGAGAGGGAATAGCGCAGCTTGTCATCATTGTCTCACGAGTCGTGGAATGGTGACAAGTTAAGTCTAGTAATCTAACAACTAGGCCTTTTACTATGACAGGCGGTCATTCTAGAAGTGCACACGGATCTCAGTCTACCTAAGGAGTCGTCCATGAGTCGTGGGACCACCTGGGCACTGTTGTTGCATGAGAATTTGATAGGTCGCACTTAAACACAAATTAGTGTACGGTTGTATCGTGTTCTTAGGACGTACATGAAATGTGAGGCAGACATCTTGAGAACCACCTGGATGTGGATGGGGCTGTCGTACCTGTTCAATGTTACCACCCATTGTCTCACGAGTCGTGGAATGAGGTCGGGACATTTGATGCTCGAGCCCACTGGAAATCGTTGCATTTCCCGTCTTTCTGTCAGTGGGGTGATGGAAATTGAAAAATAGTGGGAGCACACGTGAAGTTAAAATTTCCATAATTTCATGTGGATGTAATCTATGATTGAATGCTAATGCTTTTCCATTTTTGTAAAGTAACAGTCAAATGGCTAAAACTCCACTCTCGGTAATCCTTGAAACTAATAAGCTAAATGGCCCGAACTTCCCTGACTGGTATCGCAATCTTAAGATTGTGTTGCAATCTGAAAGTCTTGACTATATCTTAACTCAGCCTATTGAGCTTGCACCTGAGGCAAGTGCTCCAAGTGCTGCTCGTGATGAGCATGAGAAATAGCGTTGTCTCATTCTGGCCTCCATGACTAATGAGTTGCAGAGCAGTCTGAGACTGTGGAACACGCATTAGAAATTGTTGCTGCACTGGAAGAGCTGTACGGCGTTAAGACATGCCGTGAGAGGTTTGTTATCTCTCGCGAGTTATTCAGAGCTCGCCTGACTGAAGAAACATCGGTCACTGACCATGTCTTGATAATGATTGCCTTGGTGAGGTTCCGATAAATTTAGTACTCCAGTCGCTCTCTCCTACCTACGATCAGTTTGTAGTAAATTTCAACATCAACCAATTAGTTGCCACTCTTCCTGAGTTATTAGACATGTTGCGCGCTGCTGAGGCAACGGTCAAGAAGGCAAAGCCTGTGCTGCTTGCTGACACTTCTTCATCTCCCGCTTTTGGTAATAAGAAAAGAAAGAAGGGAAAGAAGAAGAAGAAGGGCAACGAGCTGCAAGCAAAGGACGGTATCAAGAAAGTCAAAGGGAAAATTGGGCAGTGTTTTAACTACAAGAAGAAGGGACACTGGAAAGATCAATGCCCTGAGCCTCCTCGTGAGCGCACTAAAGGTACATTTGTTGTAAAGTTAACTCCTTAGTTAACTGTGCTTTTTAAGTGCCATGACACTGTTAGGGTACTCACTTATGGTGAGAAGAAGCAAGGAATAAAGAAATGAAGTTGTGGTCTTGAAGACGCCAAGGAAGAGTTTGTCGCAACCAAGGCTGAAGGACAAAGAAATCATTTACTTTTTCCCTTTTTATGAGACAATGTTTTTGAAGAATGTTTTATAATGTTTTTTTTGAATTAATTTGTGAACCTCGTTTATATTCTACACCTTGGTTTATGGGTGGAGATTCAAGTTTCAATTAAAATGCTTTTAATTTTTATGGTTCTGCAATTAATTCTTATGACATGCTATCTTCAGAACATTTGACTCATATTGCACAATAAATGTATACATTGATCTAGCTACCAAGGTAATAACCTAGGTGAGCATATTAATCTATTAGACATAGAATAATGAGTGTAACCTTGAAATGGTCGCATTAGATGTGACAAGGAAACCACACACATCAAGGATGGGAAAGGTATTGCTTTTGTCAAGAAAATAGTGGGAGCAATTGAGGATAATGGATTCTCTTGTCTTGTATTTACGAGTACCCTCGTATTCATTACACTTGGAATTGAAGGGATTGTTTCATAATATCCTACCTTCAAGGTGAAGGAGTTCTTTTATGAAAGAATGAGGATAGTAATGAAACCTAAGAACTCAATAAACATTAACACCACTAGCAGTTAAAATAAATAGACTTGTAAACCTGTAGACCTATGAACACAAGTTCCATACCCTTCGAGATAAAAATTCTGACAGAGAGTATGACGAAAATCAAGAAATCTTGACAAGTAGTGGAAGCCGTCCTAACAGCGTAAGTGCTTCAAAGATCAAACTACTGATTGAATCTTTTCTGAACATAAGTTCTAAAGGTTAATAGGTATACAACTGGCTTGTTAGTATCATATGTTGGTAACGTTGCATGAGTAACGTACATGTGATCATCATCTCTATTTTCCAAAATGAACTTGAAAAGGGAAAGGCGCCCCAAATGCACGAGATAGCAATATGTGCATGCCATTGGGTTGCCATGATCCTTTTATGTCCGAACACATAGATAATATGCTGACTAAGCTCAACATGGAAGAATTAAAAGGTAATTCTTCCTGTAAAGCACAACAGAAAGGTAGATGCAATTCTATGAGTTTAAATTGGTGTGGACTAATACATCACACGTATATAGTCGAACCCCTATTTGATCCAATGGATTGGATTGGTGTTGTTCATTGAATAACAACATGGGAAAATTGGAACTAGAAGCTCTAGTCTTAAGACATGAACTTAAGTGATGATCGAGGATTTGTTTTAAGCCAAATGGGAAAGTAAAGGCTGAGGACATCGAGACAGAGGCTAACTCTACCATTTAAGTCACGCATAAGAATGTGGTGACAAAAGGTAGTTAGATAGGTGAACCTATGAGGTTCTGCCAATCGAATATCAAGTACATAAGTACTATGATTATCGATGAGGGTGTAAGCTCTTAATAAAAGATCAGAGGTCTCACCTACTATCTAGACATACCTAGTGGCAAAGCGAATAATCTGAGAGATTATTTGATCAGAGTCGACGCTCGAGTGAAACAAGTTAACTCGACAGAAACCTGGAAAACCCCTTTCACCAAAACCCTTGAGTAGTAGTTGTGATCAATATGTCATCTGGATGATGGACCTGTGTGGGAACAGTAGGCTCTTGGGCAAGTGGGAGATTGAAGGTGTTATGTGCCCAGCGAGCCATCTGTTGGCTTGAACATTAACACTGTATCAGTCTTATCATTTAGATTATATCAAACCTATTACTGAATGCTTCTTTATTGTTATAACTAGTGTTAGTATGGATAAAGATCTCATGGATTACATATGGTTAGGGGAGCAGTTAGGGAAAATATATGGAATGCTCTCAAAGACCATAATCTAAAATATTGTTTCAAGTCATAGAGACTGTGAGATGTGGGATATCACTGACCTCGCCAAGACTTGTTCATGTGTGTAACTCTTCCAAGAGGTCAACGTGTTCCATTGTCGATGGCTAGTATAGCCAATACATGCATGAAGATACATACTTTGGTATGGGATTGAACGGCCCCGCACGGATTCCACGTTGGTGTTGTCGAACTTGGAGTCCTTCGGTTCTCGTAGTGTGAGATAATCCTTAGACCTGAGATGTCATGGGAAAGGTTACTACCCACTTTGCTTTGATATGCAAGTACACTCCAGGAGAGTCATACGGCGTGTATGTTGGGTATAGTCTGGTGGTTACAGCGGAACAACTGACATTCGAAGGGGATTCATACAAGGTCATGAGTACCCGGTATTTCCTATGTTGTTGAGTGAAACTAAATGATCGAAAAGTCTCTGGCCAGAGCATTGTCTTATAAGAGGGATTGATGATCCCTGCTTAGAAGACCGGATCATTAGTTGAACCAACATAGTCATAGTTTCTGAGGCAATTAGGGTTTCGACCGTCGCCAAACCTTAGGTCTTAGACGGGAAAAAGATGAAGGGATTCGATTCACACAAAGATCAAAATCTGGAGAGGTTTGTATTTTCATCGTTAACATCTAGGAAGTCATGGCGACGTTGTTAGACATCGAACCACGACCAATAGGTTTCTTGGGTTAATTGGTGAAATTAATCCAAGGCCTAGTTAATTATTATGAATAATTAATCTAGCCTATGAAGGACTTATTGCTAACTTGTTAATGAACCTAAGGGGTCACACGCAATACTTAGTGTAGTACCTATTGGCTAGTTAATTCTTTGTGAATTAATTGAGAGATTAATTAATTAGAAATAATTAATCGGGAAAAGGAATTAATTAATTAAGTGGTCTTAATTAATAATAGTCTTATGATTTAATATTAGAAATATTAAATTGGGAAGGACTAATTAATTATTAGTGGTCTAATTAATTAATATGTGAAAGAGAAAATTAAATATATATATATATATATATTATACATGCATAGGCGTGTATGTATGTGTAGATTTGGTGGAGGATTTTATCTTGTTCACCAAGTCTATATATATATATATGACACAAAAAAATCCTTACGTGTTTGAAATAGCAAATGGACTGGTCGTGTGTAGTAATAAAATAAATTTTAAGTCCGGGATGTCGAACCCACAGAGACTCGTATCTTAGATTGACAGATTTTAAAGCAATTGAAATTAAATTAATTTACTACGATTGTATTAAAAATAAAAGAAAATTTGGAAATAAGACTTGACAATTAAATTGAGATTCTTATGATAGGAAATAACTAAGGCACATGCTTCAACCGTCTTACTCGTTAATGTATATAAGTAATTCTTCGAATTATTAGACTACTATTGCTTTGGTGGGAAAACCTTAAATAATTACTACCCGATGTCTCAGCTGTAATAATCCTATGACTAAGTGACGGTTCTCTAAATATGTCTATTCGAGAATTAAATCATTAGCCATGCATTCACGTTTCAAAATTTTCCCGGATGAATCCCGTTAACAGCACCCGGGAATCTATACCTATCCCTAGGAGCAATTCCTCATGTTTTTCGGATGATGTGTTGATTCCTTTGAACCCTAATCTATATTCTCCCGAATGAATAAACTAGGCTAATTAGCAAGCATATGGTGATCAAGCATATGATTGGAATTAAAGCACAAAATTAACACACAAAGCAACAGTAGAATGAATACAAAAAATCACATCATATATAATAAACTCATAAGTTTGGCATCCACATGGCCCTAGTTAACGGAAATTTAGTTCATAATTGTAATTGGAAACAAAATCAAAATCATAGAATTATTCATAAACAAATATTCTAGAAATAAAAATCTCTCTATTACGAATTGATGAATTGATGCAAATCGTCGTTCTCTTCGTCTTCCTCATTTCCTGGCTCAAAGTCTCTTCCAATACTGAAATTTTCGAACCCTATTGATGTTGTAAGAAGAGGTATATATAGAAGAGGATCCACCAAGTCTCCTAGTTGAATTAGGAATCGAAAGTTGCCAAAATTCGTCCAGCCGACTCCAACTTACGTACGTTACCCCCTCCACGTTCGAACGTTGTGACGTGGCATAAGTTGTTGACTGGGAGTTAACTGGGCCAACGTTCGTACGTTACATGCCTCACGTATGTATGTTGATGATGTGGCCACGTCCAAACGTTGAGTTATCCACGTTCGAACGTTGAGTACAGATTCTCCCCAAAATAATATTTTTCCTCCCCTTTCGCTCGATTGTCATGATTTTACCTCTGTACCCATTTAACACACAAATCAAAGCCACAAGTGATAAAAATCACTCATAATCGACTCTAAACCAACCAATTATCGGGCCCTAAAATACGTAAAACTCAAGCTTATCAACTCTCCCAAACTTAACATTGATCGTCCCCGAGCAAGTAAACAAAAGAAAACTATGACTCAAACAACACCAAAATAAGGGATAAAATAAAAACAAAAGATACCTCACTTTCGTAGAGAGCACGATTGCATTTAGCGTATGCAACAAGCCGTTAAACCTCAATTTTACCAAAAGAGGACGAGTTTCGTCTCGTGAGGGTTTGCAGAAGATATTCCCACAAAGTCCAACAAAATTTAAGTCCCACCCAACCAACACAAATCAACTTAATCAACAAGAAAACAATGGCATAAAATCGACCTTTAAAGCTAAAAAATTGTATACACATATCAAAGACTTACTCATGTTACACCTTGACTCGAATAAACCTCCAAAGGGTGTAGTGATTGTAAGTCTACGACATTATAGTCAAGTGGCACCCTTACCAAATTTCAGATTTTCTCCCATATCTATTAACCTTCGATCAATCCTAAAGTACAAGCCTCATAGAAAACTTCATAACCACTTACATTTCATCACTTAAACCATTTAAACTTTAAACTTCACATGAAACTTCCATTTAAATTCATTAAGGCTAGGTCGTGTGCAAGGTTCTATTCCCTTAGGCTTTCTATGACACCCATGTATCGAGCTTTGGATCAATGACTCCCAAATTAGATAGTTTTAGGGCATTAAGTGTCCAGACACTCCTTACGGGTTTAATCACTCGAGTGTCAATGGCCACAAAATAAAACTAGACCTTTCATTCACTTTTAACTTTAATTGGCTTGAGCAAAGCTCAAATTAGCATAATAGTACAGTTTATAGGTATGTAACTTTTCACCTCCAGTACATATTAGCCTGACTTTATAGTCATACCAATCATCAACCTTATTCATTAATTATTAGGCATATGAAGCAACTACTCAACTCATGACCTTAAGAAAAATCTAAGTCAATATTTCCGGGAGAAATTCCTTAAGTGTTTCAGAATGATTATCCAACTTAACTCCTCTACCCTCGACTTACTGTGCAATTGTGATTCATCTGAGGAAAATCTACTCTAATCTAGGGTCCCACGAGCAAAGTAAAGATATGTATATTGCATTAAATTTCAAAAAAAATAAAAAAATCGTGCCATTGAACTCAAGTTAATCAGTTTCATTGCAACAATTGGGGACTAAAAAAAAAATTTGATGCTCGATTTTGTTTTCTCATAACATAAATATGACAGCGTACTACCCACACCGCCAAACTTAAACCTAATATTGTTCTCAATGTTACATCTAAACACAAACTGCGAAAAAGGGGTAAAAGAAGTACTTACAGAACCGAAAAGCTTAAAAAGCAAACCTAGGAGTAGTCGGTTGAGCCTAAAATCGAGGCGATCCTATCAAAATGCTCAACACTCATCTGAACTCTCCTACTCACGCTTTCCGTTTGCTCAGCTAAGTAGACAAATTTCTTATAGGTACAAGCTAAGATAGAAAACATAATAAAGGCAGTACAAATAGATAAAGACATCGGTCGAACTAGTACATGCCCAAATAACAGGAATGAAAAAACTAAAACAAAGCATAACTGGAAAATAGCTAAAAGGATCCAAAATAGTGAAATTCATCACTGTATTTCCACATCATCCCCTGCAGCAGCAGCAGCAGCTCCATCATCATCATCATCAGCAGCATCACCATCCTCATCACCCTCATCAAGAACAGCCGGGTCAAACCTCGGCTCGTCAACAGGCGCGGTCGGGAGAGGAATAAAATCAGGAACGGTAGGGTAGTCAAAAGCTGGTCGCCCGGATGAAATCTCAAAAGCTATCATCAACTACCTCTGGAACTGAGTGAGCATCTGCATATTGGCCATGATCACTGACTGCCCCAACCAAATCTGGGCTAACTCCGAATCAGTCTGTGGTGGAGCTGACATCGGTGGTTGCGTACTTGATCCTTCGCCACTAGTCGGATGAGGATGAGGTCTCTTGTTTCCCTTAGCCTTGCGAGTCATCCCGGTGTACTCTAAAAGAATCCTCGGCGCATCCAACTCTTCACCCTGGTATTGTTCCACTAAAGCGCTCTCACACAAATTGCCAACAAGTAATGGAAAGATAAACAGTGTCTTCTTCTTGGAAGGAGTAGTGGAGTTATCCTCAGATAACTCTGCACATAAGCGCTTAATCTGGGTCTGTAAGGCGGAAGAGATAAGCTGAACAGCGTCAATCTCCATCCGCTGCCATATGGCATAGACAAGGATGGCGCAATCCTTGGACACCTCGAACTTATTCATGCTCGGCATTATACAATGTCGGATAAATTCATACCAAAATTTTGCTTCAGTCTTCAGGCCAGACGCCTTAAACATGGTATTGTTCACCCACATTGTTGTCTCTTCCGCCACTTCCTAAAGAACAACCTCTAAATCTACAGCCCGGTAGTGATTCCGTACCAACTCATTATAAGCACAAACAGGTCGCCTAGGTGAGAGACCAATGCACTCTCAGATAGCCTGCTCATCATATTTAACAGTTTGCCCCCCGTACCGTAGTTGCAGATGGAACCCCATATCCATCTTTGTGTCGCCTAATTCGTTGACTGACTACTGCTGAAGCATAGAACTCCTGTACCCAGAACGGATTAATCTTGTCGGGCTCCTTGAGGAATGGTTGCCACTTGTGGAACCGAAGCAGGGCCTTTCCCGAAGGTTTCTGAATCAATATGGGCCTTTCCTTTTGTATCGCCCGTACACCGAACCTCCTAAAGACGGCTTGAACCTCTAAGTCATCAAACCGAGGATCAAGGGCGATATTTTCTTCTTCACTTTCGGATATCTTGGGTTCTACCACGGGCTCTTTCCCTTTTGACAACCCCTCTCCTACTTTGTTACGTTTTGTTCGAGCCATTTCAACTGCTTCACTAATTTTCTCAGTAGTCACACCAAAACAACTCCAATCCTCCTCAACAACACCCACAACCAACAAGCGAGCAATACACACCAATTACACAAAACAGCCCTTCAACTTGAACATTAAATTCGGACCCCCAAATGTATTCACGATTCTCAACCAAAGATTCAACAGCAACAATTCTCAACAATCACAACCCAACAACACACAGCAACAAACACCCCCAAACTTATTCAACAACACAAGCCTCACCAACATGCAATAATCGAAACAAATGTAACACATAAGCCCCACACAACTCCGAAATCAACAAAATGACGAAGAGGAGTTAAGCCAATCACTTATCGAGTCGAAAGTCCAATTCTGAAAATCTAACTGTGTCTGATCTGGACGGTCGAACGTTGGTGGAAGATGGGCAGCGGCGACGGAAAGTGCAGCGTTGAGGATTCCGGCGACTGTGGTGTTTGATGGCTGAACTCACGGCGAACAGCGGTGGTTCCCGATTGAGTGAGGGCGCAGTTGGTGGTGTATACGCGATGGTGGTGGCGATTTGTGGTAGAGTTGTGGGGATGAATTTAGGGAGTATAAAATTAGGGCTTTTTGTTTTTGAGGAATTGGGGATTTGTGTTTTGTTTGTGAAGAGGAATGAAGAATAAGACGCTTTGGCTGTGTTTGTAAAATCTGATGTTTAAACGTATTTTTTTTTTGTTTTTTTGTTTTTTTTCAAACATCCCAACATACGAACGTTGGGTCCAGTAGCTAATTTTTTTTCTCTTCAACGTTCAAACGTTGGATGCAGTAGCTCAAAAATTTTGAAAACTTCAACGTACGAACGTTGACCCCCAAACGTACGTATGTTACATGCAGTAGCCAAAAAATTTACCTCCCTTGGACCATTTTCCTGTAGCAAAACAACGACAAAAACAAAAGATTAAAACACGAAAACAAAAGCAAACTAAAAGCTAAACGAGAACAAGAAAAGCAAGAAACATGGGTTGCCTCCCACGAAGCACTTGTTTGCAGTCAATAGCTCGACTGTTCAGAATTGACTTAAGTCGATGGCTCTTGAAACTTGACAGACGAGGTGTCCGCATTCCAATCGGCGCCTGAGTAGTGTTTCAGCCTGTGTTCATTGGTCAAGAACACTTGTCCATCATCAGTAATGAGCTCCACATCCCCCGAAGACTACACTCGTGTGACTCGAAATGGTCCCGACCAAAGAGATTTGAGTTTTCCTGGGAAAAGTTTGAGTCTAGAGTTGTACATCAGAACCACTTCACTTTCCTCGAATTCCCGTGGCAGAATATGCTTGTTATGCCACTTCTCATATGCCTCATGTCTCCATTCCTCGAGCTCATTCAATTGAAGTAGCCTCTTATTACCTACAACACTTGCATCAAAATTTAGGAATTTGATAGCCCAATAGGCACGATGTTCAAGTTTGACAGGTAAGTGACAAGCCTTTCCAAACACAAGACGATATGGGGCATGCCAATAGGGGTTTTAAAAGCAGTACGGTAGGCCCACAATGCATCATCTAATTTCAGAGACCAATCAGTTCGAGGGCTATTTACCGTTTTTTCTGAAGTCCTTTTTATTTCCCTATTAGACACTTCGACTTGCCCACTAGTTTGAGGGTGATAAGGGGTTGAGATTTTATGTTTAACACCATATTTGTTCAACAAGTTTTCAAATTGCTTGTTAGGAAAATGTGTGCCTCCATCACTTATAATTGCTCTAGGTGTTCCAAATCGTGTAAAGATCCATTTTTTAAGAAATCGAAGAACAACCCAAGCATCATTAGTTTGTAAAGCCTCGGCTTCGAACCACTTGGACACATAATCAACAGCGACTAGAATATATTTATTGGAACAGGAACTAGGAAAGGGTCCCATAAAATCTATACCCCACACTTCAAACAGTTCACATTGAAGCATAGTATTCATAAGTATTTCATGTCGTCTAGAAATATTACCTACCCGTTGACATCGATCACAAGATCTAACATAAGCATGTGCATCTTTAAATAAAGTTGGCCAGAAGAAACCTGATTGCAGAATCTTGGCAGCAGTCTTGGTTGGGCCATAGTGGCCACTGATCAACATGTCATGGCAATGAGCCAAGACGGAGGCCATTTCTTCCTCGGGTACACAACGCCTGATAATTCCTTCTACACCAATTTTAAACGAACATCTTTTAAAAACTTCTTTCTTTGGTGAAAAGTTAACTCAATGGGTAAAATTCCAGCAACTATATAATTAGCAAAATCAGCATACCAAGGGATTCAAATAGAAGACAGAGCAAAAAGTTGTTCATCGGGAAATTCATCTCTTATTGGGATTTCATCCACTTTGTTATCCACTAACTCTAGCCTAGAGAGATGATCAGCTACTACATTTTCAGATCCTTTTTCATCTTTTATTTCTAAGTTAAACTCTTGTAGTAATAAGATCTACTTAAGTAGCCTAAGTTTTGCATCTTTTTAAGCAAGCAAGTATTTCGAAGTTGAGTGATCAGTGTATACTATTACTTTGTTAAGCACAAGATAAGAGTGAAATTTGTCGAAGGGAAAGACAACAACTAAGAGTTCTTTCTCAGTGGTAGCATAATTGAGTTGGGATTCATTTGAAGTACAACTAGCATAGTAACCCGGCATGCCCCAGAAAACTCCGCACGACTTTGATCGTGGTGGGTGGTGGAAGATTGGCTATTACTTCAATTTTCTCTCTATCCACCTCAATCCCCTTTTTGGATATCTTATGACCCAGAACGAGTCCTTCTTGTACCATGAAATGGCACTTCTTCCAATTTAAGACCAGATCTGTCTCCTTAAACCTCTGCAAGACGAGGGTTAGATTGTGCAAACATGTATCATAGCTAGAGCCAAAAACAGAAAAGTCATCCATGAAGATTTCAATAAATTGTTCGATCATGTCATGAAATATAGCCATCATGCATCTTTGAAATGTAGTAGGTGCATTACATAAACAAAAAGGAATCCACCTATAAGCAAAAGTGCCATAAGGACAAGTGAAAGTAGTTTTCTCTTGATCCTCAAGTGCGATGGCAATTCGGTTATAGCCGGAGTACCCATCCAAAAAATAGTAATATTCATGCTCGACTAATCTCTCTAGCATTTGATCGATAAAGGGAAGGGGGAAATGGTCTTTACGGGTATGTTCATTCAATTTTCGATAATCGAGGCAAACCCTAAAACCGGTGACAATTCTAGATGGAATTAACTCATTATAATTGTTAAGAACAACTGTCGTACCTCCCTTCTTTGGATCTACCTAAGTTGGACTTACCCACGGGCTATCGGAGATAGGAAAGATGATGTCAGCATCGAGTAACTTGATTACCTGTTTTTTTACCACTTCTTGAATTTGAGGATTGGACCTCCTCTGTGGTTGTATGGTGGGCTTTGAGCTCTCTTCCATCAGAATCTTGTGCATGCAAATGGCTGGGCTAATCCCCTTGATGTCAGCAATCTTCCATCCAAAGGCTCTTTTGTGATCCTTCAATACCGTCAGTAACCTCGCTTCTTGTTGCTCTGTAAGAGAAGAAGAGATGATAAGTGGCAAGGTTTCATTATCATTTAAATAGACATATTTAAGATGCGAAGGTAAGGCTTTTAGATCAAGGGTTGGTGGCTCCTCGATGGATGGTACGGATTGGCTTGGCAGTGGTCTATCCAACTTCTCAAATTTCCTCACAAGGGCGCATTTTGTACGCCTCTCCAGATTGTGAATAGCTGCTAGTTGTCCATCATTGGCTGACTCAGCATCCTTGGAGTTCATTATGCATATCTGAAGTGGATCGTCACAGATAGTTTCCTGAAAATGCTCAACAATCAAAGGATCACAAGCATCTATTCGTAAACATAACTCATCATCACCAACATGCTTTTAAACCTTGTATACGTCAAAAGTAACTCTCTCCTCTCCCACATTCAAAGTTAACTTACCATTTGCCACATCGATCATAGCTTTACCTGTGGCTAGGAAAGGTCTTCATAGGATGAGAGGAACTTCGACATCTTTGTCCATCTCTAGAACCACGAAGTCCATCGAAAAATAAAATTTGTCGACTTACACAATCACATCCTCTATGATTCCCTTCGGGTGTTTGATTGATCGATCGGAAGGTTGAAGACTCATTGAGGTTGGCTTCGGATTCCCCAAACCCAATTTCCGAAACAATGAGTACGGGAAAAGATTTATGCTGGCCCCCGAATCACATAACACTCGATCGAATTTGAGTTGCCCAATGGTGCACAGGATTGTGAGGCTCCCCGGATCCTTAAGTTTCTATGGCAACTTATTCCAACACTACTGCTGAACATGCTTCAGTCAAGCACACTGTTCCATTTCCTTCCCACTTCTGCGTATTTGAGAGAATATCTTTAAAGAACTTGATGTAATTGGGCATCTGCAAAATCACATCAATAAAAGGAATGTTAATATGAACTTCTCGAAGAATTTCCAAAATCCTAAGAAAACTCTTATCCATTTCGTTTTTATGCTTTTTATGTGCTAGGGGGAAGGGGAGACGTATTTCAACAGGTTTAGACGAAGAGGGAGATAAGGTTTCAAAAGGGCCCTTTCTGCCTCTGACGTTCGAAGTTGGCTTTCCTAATGTTCGAACGTTGACCGATCAACGCCCGAACATCAGGATGGTCACGTTCGAACGTTGGATGCAATGTGTCCGATTTTTCAAAATTTCCCAACGTTCGAATGTTGTCCTCTTCACGTTCGGACGTTAGATGCTGGGGAGATGCATTTTTCACTTCTGTGCCCCTACGGAGGGTAACAGCATGACACTGCTCCTTCGGATTTTTCTCTGTATCACTTGGTAGTGTCCCGGGTGCTCTTCCACCTTCATTCATTGACGATTGCCCAAGTTGACGTTGCATCTCTTTCAGACCCATGGAAACATCCTTCAGCATTACTCGAATCTCTGCGAATGATTCGTCCGATTTTTGCATATGAGCATTCAATCTTTCTTCGACAGTAAGAGGTCTCTGAGCTTGACCTTGCGGTGTAAAATTTCTTGACCTTTGAGGTTGATTATTGTTAAACGGAGGCCTTGGGGCTTGGTATATGCTCGGTTGTTCATTCTGTGCCGGATTTGGCCTTTTCGAAAAATTCTCGGGTATGTGGAAGTTTAGTTGAGGTCTATTTGAATTTTCGACATAATTCACATCACTAATCATGGGCTTTTCCTCGACCTCTACCACAACCTCTTAAACATTGGCAATCCGTCGGACTGGGGAAGGGATCTCATCATCATCTTCAGGGTAAAGTTCATCTTCTCATGTCATCTGCTCGAGCTTTGCCCACATTGTTCTGCTATCAAGACCCAAAAGATCACCACCAGCTCTGGCATTAAGTCGGTGTCGAATCCAAGATCGGACTCCATTGTAGAAGTGTAGCACTCTCTCATCCTGTGTGTAGTTGTGATTGGGGCATTTCCGAAGTAGACCTTTGTATCTTGCCCAAGCTGAAGCCAATGACTCATCTTGCTTTTGCTTAAATCCTTTAATCTCTAATCTCACTCCTTAGCTCATTAATCCTTGATGGAGGAAAAAACTTGTTGAGGAACTCCTCGACTAGATCGCCCCAAGTTTTAATTGATTGTGGGGGTAACGATTTGTACCATAGGGTCCCCTTATCCTTCAAAGAGAAGTGGAATAGTCTGAGGTGGATTGCATCCAAATCTCGTGGGTGGAATTGCATGGTAAGTAGCACATTCTCGAAGTGCTCCAGATGGTCATGGGGTGAGTCACTCGGGTCACCATAAAATGGTTCAGCCTGAACCATGGTGAACATGTGAGATGGAATGTGAAAGTTCGATGTAGCAAAATTTGGAAGAACCACTGGTCCTGGTATAGTATGCACACGGGGCGGCTGATTACCACGAACCGATGGAGGTGGTGCTAGAGGTGCTGGTTGCATAGCTTGAACCTAGCAACCATTCTCTGTTCTCCGGGAGATCTATATCAGGAAATGGTCCAGCCATGACTCGATTTCTCTGGTTTGCACGAAATGTACACTCGATCTCGAGATCAAATTCCTATCAAATCTCTCCTGAGGCTCGGGTCATTCACTAAAAGATCAACCTGCTCGAAACAAAGAAGCAAACCACAGAAGTTTAAAGCCAGAAAATAAAAATAAATTTAAAGCTAGAAATTGCAATAAAAACTTAAACTAAAATAAAACAAGTCCCCAGCAACGGCGCCAAAAACTTGACACGAAAAATCCTTACATGTTTGAAACAGCAAGTGGACTGGTCGTGTGTAGTAATAAAATGGATTTTAAGTCCGGGATGTCGAACCCACAGAGACTCGTATCTTAGATTGACAGATTTTAAAGCAATTGAAATTAAATTAATTTACTACGATTGTATTAAAAATAAAAGAAAATTTGGAAATAAGACTTGACAATTAGATTGAGATTCTTATGATAGAAAATAACTAAGGCACATGCTTCAACCGTCTTACTCGTTAATATATATAAGTAATTCTTCGAATTATTAGACTACTGCTTTGGTGGAAAAAAACCTTAAATAATTACTACCCGATGTCTCGGCTGTAATAATCTTATGACTAAGTGACGGTTCTCTAAATATGTCTATCCGAGAATCAAATCATTAGCCATGCATTCATGTTTTAGAATTTCCCTGGATGAATCCGGTTAACAGCACCCGGGAATCTATACATATCCCTAGGAGCAATTCCTCATGTTTTTTGGATGATGTGTTAATTCCTTTGAACCCTAATTTATATTCTCCCGAATGAATAGACTAGGATAATTAGCAAGCATATGGTGATTAAGCATATGATCACCATATGCTTGGAATTAAAGCACAAAATTAACACACAAAGCAACAGTAGAATGAATACGAACAATCACATCATATATAATAAACTCATAAGTTTGGCATCCACATGTCCCTAATTAACGGAAATTTAGTTCATAATTGTAATTGGAAACAAAATCAAAATCATAGAATTATTCATAGACAAATATTCTAGAAATAAAAATCTCCCTATTACGAATTGATGAATTAATGCAGAATCGTCGTTCTCTTTGTCTTCCTCGTTTCCTGGCTTAAAAGTTCTTCCAATGCTGAAATTTTCGAACCCTATTGATGTTGTAAGAAGAGGTATATATAGAACAGGATCCCCCAAGTCTTCTAGTTGAATTAGGAATCAAAACTTGCCAAAATTCGTCCAGCCGACTCCAACGTACTTACGTTACCCCCTTCACGTTCGAACGTTGTGACGTGGCATAAGTTGTTGACTGGGCCAACGTTCGTACGTTACATGCCTCACATACGTACGTTGATAACGTGGCCACGCCCAAACGTTGAGTTATCCACGTTCGAACGTTGAGTGCAGATTCTCCCCAAAATAATGTTTTTCCGCCCCTTTCACTCGATTGTCTTGATTTTACCCCTGTACTCATTTAACACACAAATCAAAGCCACAAGTGGTAAAAATCACTCATAATCGACTATAAACCAACCAATTATGGGGCCCTAAAACACGTAAAACTCAAGCTTATCAATATATATATATATATATTTAACATATACATATATATATATATATCTTATAATATAATTGGTAGGATCTATTCTAATTAATTAGGTAACTAATTGATATGGAAAGATCTTATAAATATATATTAGGATAAATATTGTAGATATGGAAAGATCTTATTTGAAAAGATTTGGTATATTTGATATCATATCAAAGATAAGGAAATATCTAATTAGTTGGAAAGTATCCAATTAATTAAGGAAGATGAATAAGAGTTTGACAAAGAAAGAATTCTACTTAATATTATATATATATATATATATACATACATGCTATATACATATATATAGATATGCCGTGTATGTGTATGTAAGGTAACCAATTTTGGTGACCCTATAAATATATATATTAATATAATATTGAATTAATTAATTCATTCATTGATCATAACTAAGAGTTGTGTGTTCTTTTTCTCTCCATCTTTTTCACAAAGAACTTCTTCCAGCTCACGTGTTGAGTACGAAGAACACCAAAATATATTCCTACCCATTTTATAAGCCAAGATTTGATATTCTCCTTGTTAACACTGGTGGAGATAATCAAGGGTACGAGCTAAGGTGTGGATAAACTTAGAGGCGCAACACTTGGGGCACTAGGGCAAATCCATCCTGAGAGGTGTAGCAAGGAGTTGCTTAAAAAGACGTTTCTGATTTTTGGTCTTCAAGAGGTAACCACGTGAAAACAAATCTCTAGGATAGTTTGAATCTGATGGTTCCATGTTAACCTAGCCCTAATTTCAGGGATGCCGTTTTTTAAAATAAAATTATGCCTTCCGCTGCGCTGGTGTCCCCGCGGGTTAATACCGAGATCCCAACAATCTTTAGTTATTTTATTATGTTAGTTTGTTTTCAATTCGTAGTAATAAAACTGAAGATTAGCTTCATGCTATTTGATTTTGAATTTATGACGTTTGCTTTCAAGTTGCAGTAAGATTTTCAATTTTATTATCTTTATTATGCAATGTCTTGGAACTTTCAATGAGATAGGATTGTAGTGGGAGACCATTGCCACTATATAAGATAGGATTTCAATGGAAAGACACTGCCACTATCGTAAAGAACAACGCTTACGACCACTGAAAATCGAGGAACATACCTCGAAGAAATAAAGTCCTACATTAATTTATGCTCTAAGAAGAAGTGATGATTCCTGGACTGATTATCTAGCTAGCAATCACTTAAATGACTTCTTAGGAAAACGTCTGGAAAACTCTAGACCCCCGACAATTCGTCTGCTGGATTAATCTCCTAAGATAGAATGGTCAAGGCCTTTTCAAGCTAAGGACTAGGATAACCCGGCCCTTGGGGTATAAGGAATCCATCCTTAGTGATAAAATAAATTGCAATGGAAAACCAATTGATATACATATATATATATATATATGAGAACTTTGGCAAAAAAAAAAAAGCTAAGCTAACTATAGAAGCCAATATCTCAAAAGTGATAGTCTTAAGCATCGTACATATTACAACATATTCAAAAGACATGACAATAAAAAAATAAATAAACTCTATGGTCTGAATTATAGAAATACATTAAGCTAAAGACCATAATCGGTCTAGGAAAAGTGGTGGAACCAAATCAAATATGGTCTACATCCTCAGTTGCAATGTCTATGCCATTGTCTATCTCCATAGTCGGGTCCATAGTCCCGGAACACCAATCTCATTAACTGAGATAAACTCGGAAGCATGAGTAACAACCAAACGACTGATATCGAAGATGGGGGCAATCGAGAGAACATCTTGTCTACAAATGTTGTACCCATCTAGCCAGTGGTCTAGTAAAAATTCGTCCATCGTCGTCCTTGCCTTCTCTGCTTCGTCAGCCTCTCTCAACTTTTTCAATTCGCCGGTCAAACAGAGTAAGAGTCTCAGACATCTTGGAAAGCTCGTCTGTTAAGCGATCTACCTCCGCTGTTTTCTTATCCAATGCTATCTCAATCTCAAACTTCAGGGTGGTCTCTTTCTCTATATCTGTGATAAGCTCCTTAACCCTCTTATTTGTATGGTTGATTTTACGAACCTTCGTTTGGTGGGTAGCTAGGAGATACAAAGGAAAATGAGAATATCATCATAATTTTCAAAGGAAAATGGATTGAAAATTGAGTAAATGAATACCTTGGCAATATAATCATAGCCATCATACGATAGGACCTTAGAAGTCGCCTCTTCCACTATAAACATGATCACCATCAGGTAGGAGTTTAGAAATCATCTCTATGGCTACCTATCGGGTGAATATAGAGTCCCCAACCTTCACATTCCACTCGAGACAAAAGGTGATGGTAGAGATATTAGTGACATCCTCAGGTGCAACCTCGTTAGTATGAGGTACAACCACGTCTGAACCCTCAACACTAGTAGGAATGCTAGAGGACTCAATCCCCTCACCTATGACCGGATTTTAAGGAAGTGAGGAGGCCCTAAGCTTATAAGAAGATTCCACAGCAGAATGAGGGAGAATCAATCTTTTAAATGGCCATACAGGTAGAAGACCAGAAGCTGACACCCTTGGGTCCTCAGACTCTCATCTCCGCGCATCCCGAGCCAACATCTTATTCCTGTCAATCTTTCTAGCATTGCGGACCTCCATACCTTTACAAAAATGCATATATGAGCGAAATTCAGATAAGGCATATATGCTAAAATAGATAAAGAAAGGATGAAGTGCATACTAAGGTCTACAACTACAGACGAATGTGACTGGCTCAAGCCTGTTGCAACTAGAATATCTTTAGTGATAAGCTTATCTAAGCTTACTGGACCTCAAAGAATAATTGATAATTGTGCTTGTTGTTCATCCCCACTAGGGACGGGTGTTTGAGCTAGAGAACAACTATAGTTCCACTCTGATGGGAAATCCCAAGGACTATCTTGACAGACGTAGAAAAATCTTGACCTCCAGCTCTTCATTTTCTTAGAAGTTTCTGCAAGGGGTTTAGTTCTACTTCTAGTCAAAAAGTACCACAAAGCTTTGGCACTAGGGTGTTGCTAAATTCTACAGATAGAAGAAAAGACGGTGACATTAAGAGGTGGGGACCAAGACTACTAGGATAATAAACCCGATGATAATTTTCCAAGCATTCGGAGTTAATTGGGCCTGACAGAGGTCGTAAAATTTGAGAATTTCTATGATGGTAGGGTGTAAAGAAAATCTTGGCCCAGTACGAAACATGTCTTCATACAAGCAGAGACACCCCGGTTGCAAAATACTCAAACCACCCTCTCCGGACTAAGGAATATAAACATCCCAATGGCTAGGGACATAACCCATCACCTTGAAACCCTAAATTTCTCCCCTAGTAAGAATAGAGACTTCATCCTTGGGATCAAGAGACTCTGGCTTAGCTGTACGCTCCTTCACCTCGATGTAATCTACCTCTACAAGCTCTAGTATGTTATGTAATCTAGCTAAAGAAAGGTATGATGAGGGCTTATCTGAGTCCTCAGAATAAGGAATCATGGATAATAAATCTAACAGTCAAAAAAAGTTTTGAAGACTCACTCAACAACCACTAAAAAGACAAAAGTGCTTTAGATCGAGGTCCACGAGTCGTCTGCCTGAGAATCAAGAAAGAAAATTCTTATTAGACAATGATTATGTAGAAGAAGTCAAGAAATGAGTGCGTCATATACTAGCAAAGGAGGCAACAATAAATGAAAGCCTTGAATTTTAAAGAGTTGATTGTCAGGGTCTAAGTTTGGCTCTAAGGTTTCTAAAATCTCATAACATTGGGTATTTATACACAAGTTCATTTGTAAAAGGGCTTGATAACTAGCTAAGGACTTGAAGTCAAAATAGCTACTATGTATCCAAGGATTCTGGCTTTATTTGCTTAAGGATAAATCCACCTTGGACATGTTCTAAGGATTTACTAATTATTCCTCTACCATGCAATTGAGGACATACAAGCTAAGGGCAAAGTAGCAACTAAAGCTATGTCTTGGAAATGGGAGAGTTAGCGTGTGTTTTCTATCCACAAAAGCCAAGGGCTTGTCTATTGACACTTAGCTTTATTTTCTAAAAGACAAGTCATGCTTTAGGAGACCTTAGACATGGGAATGAGCTAAGGGCTAAAGCCATAACTCATTTTCTAATTTGATTGATTACTCGAGTTCTTAAAAATTACCGTGTCCCATGACTATCTAAGGATTTGAATTTGGTTTCGAAAAATGCTTAATTTTGGAGGAGAGTCGCTCCTTGGCAGAGAGATGAAAATTTCAAAGAAAGTTAAGGATAAAACTTGCTAAGGAAGTTAAGGATAAAAATCGTTAAGGAAAAATAAACCTTGGCAAAAGCCGAGGGCTTATCGAAGGACACTTAGCTATATTTGCTAAGGATAAATAAACCTTGGCAAAAGTGAACTTTGGCAACCTTGGCAAAAGCCAAGGGCTTATCTAAGGACACTTAGCTTTATTTGCTAAAAGAAAGTCACACTTTCGAAGACCTTGGAGACCTTAGACATAGCAATGAGCTAAGGTTTAATCAACATCTCCTTTTCCATGGATGGAAGGTCTCGGACGTGTGGTTTGGAAAAACAAAACACTAAGGATAAAATTAGATTAATCCTTAGCAAGTCCTTGGACATGTGATTCGGAGAAAAAACCAAGGATAAAATCCGATTTATCCTTAGCAAGTCCTTAGACGTGTGATTCGGAGGGGACAAAAAAACTAAGGACAAAATTCAATTATTCCTTTGCAAAACTACTCAACTTGAAATGGTCCTTAGCTAAGGACTCTAACCTTGGACCAAGAGGAGGCATGCTAAGGAGAATAATAGCTAAGGAGTGTCCTTTTGGGTGATATATATATATATATATATTCCTATGCAAAACTACTCAACTTGAAGTGGTCCTTAGCTAAGGACTCTAACCTTGGACCAAGAGGAGGCATGCTAAGGAGAATAATAGCTAAGGAGTGTCCTTTTGGGTGATATATATATATACACACATATCCATACATATTGTCCAATGTGTGTGAGGCGAGGGTCATTGAAAAAAGTACCTACCTAATTATACTTGGTATGAAAATGACTTATTTTTAGAATTGACTTGTCCTTGGAGGACTTTTGTGAGCTTTGGACGTGAATTTCAATTTTTGCTAAGGCCAAGAGTCATTTAATGCTAGTCAAGGACATGGTATGTGGGTAGCTTTATTTGCTAAGGGCAATCTACATTGGAGACCTTGGACACATGCGTGATGTAAGAACAAGATGACAAGTCCTTTCCAAAACTACATGGCCATGGATCGGTCATTGCTCCTTGGCAGAATGAATGAGAGTTGGTAAAATGCATTAATTGGAGTAACTTTATTTGTAAAAGTACAACTAACTTTTGAAGCTAAGGATACTAAGGAATAAAGTGAGTCCTTTGCTAGTGTGGGCATGTGAGTTAAGGAGTTGCGAATAACTCCTCTACCAAGAAGTAGAGTCCTTGGACGACTTTTTTTTTTTTTCTAAGGAAAATTGCAAGGAAAAGTTATCTACCAAGGACATGCTAAGGACACTCAACTACTTTATCATGCAAAGGAAGTCTTAAAAAAGCTAAGGACCGAAAATTCTAAGGAAAATACTAAGTAGACTTTGGCAACCTTGGCACTATGGTATGAAGACTTATTTTTCTACATGTCGGCATAATGTGTATTTTACATAGAAAAAAATGAACAAATAATAGACCTTCGCAATTAAATCAAGCTAAGGATTGGAGAAAATGCTAAACCTTTTAGCCAAGGACTACAAATGTCTAGACCTCGACACCACCTTAAATTCTCCAAGGAGTACACCTCAGCAATGAAACATCTATTTTTCTACCTCTTCCTCTCCAAGAATTTACAAGAGTAAAATGGTAAATGAAGAGAATTTACTTGAGGATGTTTTTATAGATGCAAGTCTCACTAAAGGACAAACAAGATTCTATAGCGCGATATAGATATCGCGTACAAAATCGCAATAAATTTTTGAGTACTTCTAGAGCGCAATTTTCATTCGCACTCTAGAAGTGGGGGGCAACTGATGAGGAGTAATTTCATAATATTATCAAGAGACACGTGGCGTCACCAAAATTTGACACGTGTGCACCATTTACAATTAAGTCAAGTAGCTAAAGGCTAAGGTCTTCTAATTTGGCAAGGTCTTTTGGTTTGACGCAAATTCGACTAAGGATCTCAATCTCCTCAGGAGTCCTTTTCCGTATCTAGGTTTAATTCGAGGTCTAACGTCGTATAAATAGGAGTCCTTAGCTCCAGATAAAGGATTCTTTTTTTTCCAATCTTTCACTTTCAAATCCGCCATCTCCAAAGTTCTAACTTAAGCATCGGAGGGCCTACCCCTGGGAACGGCCCCAAGGTTCTATTTTGCAGGTTAACACAAATCGGCTAACCTCAGATCCAACCTCTGATGACCGTTCATCCTCGGATCCAACCTTTTTACAATGTAAGTCCTTGGATCTAGTCCTTTGATTTTTATACTCATCAACATGTATGTTAATGCAATTTTAATATTTTGAGGACTATTTATATGCTTGTTTTTACATACGCACTGGGCGTGCAATTACCACCGGTTTAAATCAACAATAAATGGAGCCATATCGTCACACTTCATAGGCACAAGTTTGCGAAAAGGGAAACTGTCTTCAGACGCTCTTATAAATTGATATATATGGAGTTCTATTTGAGAGGTGTATATTAAGTGGATATATATGGATTCTTCATTAATTCTTATAAATTGTTAAATATTTGATATTTTTTTCATTTTTATTCTATCTAGACAAAAAATATGGATCATCTTTTCTTAGGGTGCAACCAGGGCCTTAAATTTTGCCTGAAACCTCAAATTTTGATCGAAATTTTGGTTTTCTAGGTGTCCCGAAGCGAAATCGAACTTTCGATCTAGTTTTGTAGAATATCTTCCGAAATTTCAACGGAAACCCGGAATTTTTTGAAATTTTTGTCAAAACCCGAAATTTCCCTAAATTTAAAATAATATTTGTTAAATATCCATCGAAATTTAGACCGAAACCCAAAATTTTCGTCGAACCCCGAAATTTTCCAAAATTTAAAATAATATATATAATATTTTATAGTTAAAAGTTTGGGTCAAAGGATCATTCATATTAAAAGAAAATATAATAAATGACCAATTGTGTAAACTAATAAGAAATAAATTTAAATACGAATCTGAAAGTGATATTAGTCAATAAGTTAATAAAAATCCGGGTCTGAACACAAAAATTATTTAATTAAGATCTCATAAAAATCCTTTCAGAAGATTGATGTGGTTTTGAATAATGACTTTTACTAAAATGGTGGTATACTTTATTTTAATGAAGTTCTTATGATATTTGATTAGTATTTTACCACTGCTATTTCATATTTTTCACAACAGATTTTAATCATTTAATAGAACAAGATTCATTATGCATATATTATACATGGAATGTTATTAATGTAAAACATGCACAATTATGATATTTAAAGTTACACAAAGTTTCATTGTAAATTTTCAAATATTTTTATAAATTTCGATGATTTCTTTAAAATTGAAACCGAAATTTTGAATATCTCCGAAATTTCGATCAAAATTTCCGTGAATTTATTACCGCAATATCGACACCGATACCGAGATTTAATACCTTGGGTGCAACGTCCTTGTCACATATATTGTCCATTTAGGCCACCAGACAACGATGGTTTGCCTATATTTACTCTTGTGCGCTTTTTCCCTCAAAAGCTTGGTTGAGTGTTAGTAGTTCAAACAAGGACAAGTGTCACTTATAGTCTCTAAAGTATTAAATTTGTCTCACTTACGTCCCTAAACTAAAATTTGTTACGCTACCGTCCCTAAAGTAATAATTTTGTCTCACTTTAGTCCTTTTAGGTCGAAATTGAATGGAAAGTAAGGGTAAAATGGTAAGATTAAGTTTTTTGTTTCACTTTGGTCCGTTTCCCGGGATTTTTGTCTCACTTTGGTCCTTTTTTGGGAATTTTTGTCTCGCTTTGGTCCTTTTTTTTTTTTTTGGCTTTTTACTTTTTGAAGTTATAGTTTCATGTTTGAACAACACCTCACTCATATAAGATAGAGTCATAGAACTCATTTCATCCTAATTTAGTAGGGTCAACCTTTTAACAAATTTTGAGGTTTAAAAAGTTTTTGGAAATATATATAAAAAACAATTAGTTTCATAATACTTAATCCTTAAAGATTGTTACTTTTGATGAGTAATTTAGAAGAAAAATTTTATTTAAAAAAGAGGTGGTTATTTTGATAGGGTCACGGGAAACGTAATAATTATGGTACACATAAAATATTATATTTGATGCTAAAGACATAAATATATATTTTACGAATATTGAAGAATCATTTTTTTGTATAATAGAATTTATTATTTTCTAATAGATTATATAATGAGTAAGTTAAAAATACAACATAGTTAGAGAAGTGGATTATTATCTTATATTTAGAATAATTTATATGTACTTGAAGTTATTTAGAATGAATAACAAATGTAAAATTTTACTTGACAAAAATCCAAATAAGTAAATTGAGCGAGAATAGGATGTGCTTTGTATTTCATTTGAAAGTAAATAGCATTTTATTCACAACCACAGATAAGAAATAAGAAAAATTTCAAGTCCTTGGCAAATTAGTTTCAATTTTTTCTTAAAGAAAGTGAAATTAACTATTAATATCGATAACTTTAAATATTATTAGTGTGGATTAATTACTTCGAACAAGAAGTTTTGAAGAAAATTTTTATTTTAAAACTATACCTTATAATATTGGCGTGTTCGAAAAAGAAAAAAAAAGTAAAGTTTGAAACATATTACAATGACATGAAACTATAACTTAAAAATGTAAAAAGCCCAAAAAAAAGGACCAAAGCGAGACAAAAATTCTCAAAAAAGGACCAAAGCGAAACAAAAATTCTCAAGAAAGGACTAAAGTGAGACAAAAATTCCGGGGAAGGGACCAAAGTGAAACAAAAAACTTAATCTTACCATTTTTGCCTTACTTTCTATTCAATTTCGACCTAAAAGAACTAAAGTGAGACAAAATTATTACTTTAGGGACGGTAGCGTAACAAATTTTAGTTTAGAGACATAAGTGAGATAAATTTAATACTTTAGGGATTATAAATAACATTTGTCCTTTAAAGAACAATAAAAGCTTTATTCGTCGAGTGTTATTAGTTTAATCTTTTTGTTTGAATAAAAGATGCATCTATAAAGGAGATGCATGTTTCATTAACAACAATACTTATGAAACGAGATAAATTCACCACGAAATATGAATCACACATTCAAGCCTTTGTGAATCGTTAACATCTCATTCTTCTTGTTTCTATAACTTTGAATACTCTTAAGAATACCACTTTAGACACATATTTCATGATTGCTACACCCAATGTTCAACCATGTCCCTTAGCCATATCAATGAGACTTTATATAGTGTAAATAAAAAGAGTTGCCTCTATTGATCAACATTACAACAAAAACGTTATTTTACAATAGAAGTTTCTATATATACATAAAGTGATTGATAAACAGGGCACTGCTCTATCAGTATATGTTGTTATATGTTAAAAGCAAAATTTAAATCAATCACAATGATAGCCTAGATTTTAGAAGGAAGGGCGGACAAGCATTTTCCCCATAGTTCATATAATCATATTATAGCTTGTATCAGTCACCTACTTAAACAAATTCTTTTGTCACCCTCTTTGAAAATAAAAAAACATTAGAAAATAAAATAAAAATACCATCTTCCCCAGTCTTACCCCATGTCCACCCCCCAATTTCCCATCGCCTAGTCCCTACCCCCATCTCCCTCCCATGCACGCCCTCTTCGTAGCCCTTTCCACCCTTTCGAAGCGCCACCCTGCCTCTTAACTCCTCTCGCTGTCGGTCACCGCCTCACCTCTGACCTCACTCCGACACCAATTGTTCCCTCGCCGCCCACTTCCCTTGCTCTCCCCCCTCAGCTGCAGCCCCATCTTCCCCGCCCAGCCCTTATTTTTCTTAAAATATATATTAGTTAGGAAATAACTTTATTGAAATTTGAATTAAAATAGCTTTTTAATTTTTAACGAAAAATAAAGCGCAAAGTTGACGTTGCTTAAATAAAAGATTCACATTGCAATTTTTACAAATTATTGAGACTATTTCTAAATTTAGATAAAATGTCATACTAACTCTCAATCCGTCCTATTCCGTGGGATTAAAGTTGCGATTTTGCTTAGTTTTCCCAGCATATCTAATTTATTTCAATATATAAATCAAATTATTGGAAAGTAACTTTTGTCTTCTAGAAGAATGAAAGTTACGCGGGGGTACGTTTAATTGCAACTACCTCCCCCAAAAAAAAAAAAACAAAAAAATAAAGAAGGGCTAAGAATTGAGTATAAGAAAACAAATATATGGCACCAACCCTTCCACCCGACACATCCACACTCCTTTTATATAACCAACACCAAGCGATGCAGTGTCTATGAGTGAGGTCAACACTGTCCACGTCTCAAACTCAAAATACATCCACCGATGGACACGCTACAATTCACACTCTCCGCCACCCTCTTCCTCCTCTCCGCCGCCCTCCTCGCCATTTTCACCACAAAGCGCCGCCACCCGCCGGGCCCTTTCGCCCTCCCCATCATCGGCCATTTACACCTCCTCGGCCCCAAACTCCACCACACCTTCCACCAGCTCTCCAACCGCTACGGCCCCTTAATCCAGCTCCACCTCGGCTCCATCCCATGCGTCGTCGTTTCAACCCCCGAACTCGCCAAAGAGTTCCTCAAAACTCACGAACTCATTTTCTCTTCACGCAAACACTCCACCGCCATTGATATCGTCACCTACGATTCTTCCTTCGCCTTCTCCCCCTACGGCCCGTACTGGAAATTCATCAAAAAACTGTGCACCTACGAATTGCTCGGCGCCAGGAATTTAAACCATTTTCAGCCGATTAGAACCCTGGAAGTGAAACATTTTCTGCAATTACTCATGCAGAAGGCGAAATTGGGGGAAAGTGTTAATGTCACTGAGGAGTTGGTGAAATTGACGAGTAATGTGATCTCTCATATGATGTTGAGTATTAGGTGTTCGGAGAACGAAGGCGAAGCCGAGGCGGCGAGGACCGTGGTTCGGGAGGTTACGCAGATCTTCGGGGAGTTTGACGTTGCGGATATTATATGGTTGTGTAAGAATTTTGATTTTCAGGGGATAAAGAAGAGGTCGGAGGATATTCAGAGGAGGTATGATGCTTTGTTGGAGAAGATTATTTCTGATAGGGAGAATATGCGGCGGAGCTGCGGTGGCGGAGGGGAGGCGAAGGATTTTCTTGACTTGTTGTTGGATGTGATGGAGAGTGGGAAGACGGAGGTGAAATTTACTAGAGAACATCTCAAGGCTTTGGTTCTGGTAAGAAATTTTAAACACTGTTTAATTGGAATCTTAAATTTGGTGGATTTTGTGTTGTTTATTGATTTTGTAGACTTTGTTTGATATTGTTCAGGTGATAAATTATGAGGTAGTTAAATAATTGACTTCAATTAGATTTAGTATAGATATGATCATTACAACATTTAATTTAATTTTTTATAGGAATATGATCAAAAATCGTTTTTAGCAACTTTTCATTTGTTTTGCTAGGATCAGAACACGCATTATTTAAGGCTTCTTAGGACAATTGATAAGCTTTCGGTAAAATAAGTTTCTAAATTCTCAAAATAAGCTCTCACGAGCTAATAAATACTAAAAAAATAAGTTAAGAGACTCCAACTTATTTTTAAGAGTTCACGAGCACAAAGTTTATTACTTTTAAAAAAGTTTTATAAGCATCAGCGTTTATAAACTTTTTAAAATAAGTTTTACCGAAACATCAATATTCTTACACCACTGAATTAACAATATATTTTATTTCCACATAATAAATCTAGAAAAATTCTAGAAAGAATATTTCCAACCCTCTGAAAATTTAATCAAAATCGATTTTTATATCTTTGCTTTTGCTTACCAAATA
Source organism: Buddleja alternifolia (assembly GCA_019426215.1). Lineage (NCBI taxonomy): Eukaryota > Viridiplantae > Streptophyta > Magnoliopsida > Lamiales > Scrophulariaceae > Buddleja > Buddleja alternifolia. The sequence continues at coordinate 11,409,156 of CM033391.1, read as the reverse complement.
GTATAAAAAATCATCAATAATCATTTGGTTAAGCAGTATTGCTTCTCATGATTAAGTGAGAGATTAAGTGTTTGAATTTTCATTATACGTTTCATTGTTGTAATTCAAAAAGAAAAATATAGTACACAAATTCAAACTATATATGATAAGTAAAAGAGATATTATACCCAAGACATGTTTTCTTTCATAAATTAATTAAGAACGCCCTATATCCACGTTTGAAAATAGTACAAAATGATTATTCTTTGGAATGCTTTAGCGTATTGATTTTTTTTTTTAAATCAGTTATTATAAAATCATTAATAGTACTATTTGTTACTAAGAAGATTTTATAAACTTTTCAATCATTTGAATAAAAAGTTATGTTACCGGACAATCAATTGTGTACTTTTTTATATAAGTCACGTGAATCATTCAATTTTCAGTTACTAACTTTTGTAGCTGAGAAAGGTTCTTCACTTCCTCATGCCCATAAATGAAGCCACCTGTTCTTGAAAATTAACCAACCTAAACTTAAAAATTAAAACTAAGCAGAAATTTGCACTGTACGTCTAAATCCTACGTTAAATCAAAAAGTACTATTTTCTGTTATAATTTGAACTATTCAAATTAATGAATTGTTTTGGACTTGAGCAATTTATGACTGAATTTATAGATAATTCTGTACAAAAGGGGACCATATAGTATTCAGCTAGTGGGATTTGTCACATGGTAATGTTTAGATTATGCATCTCATCTGTATGAAAAATAGTAGCATTGGGATTATTTATCTGATTATTTGCATCAATTTAATAATAAACAAATGACAAGTTTATTAAATTATATTTAATATATACTCACTCCCATTCCAAAAAAAGATGTATCATTCGGAACTTTTGTTAGGATTTATAATAAAAGTCAACTTTTTATGCCGTTGTTTTACAAAACTATCATTTCCATAGAAAATACGAAATCAACGAACAGTAACTTCCAAGACATGCCATGATTTTTGTTTAATTTGTGATTTTTGTCTCTGGAATTTTCTTTCCTTAAATACTGTTTTTGTTTTATAGAAAAAATTAATTAATGTTATCTTTCTCAATTATAATGAAGCGTAACATAGTAATATAAGACAACAATACTCAGTTTTATAGTGTCGACCAAATATTTTGAGACATAAAAACAGAATAGTAAATATTCGTTCTGCTTCTGTCACTGAGGGAGTATATAAGTTAATTAATTAACATTAATTCTTGTATATTGTGAAAGGATTTCTTCACGGCCGGTACGGACACAACAGCCATTGCCACAGAATGGGCAATAGCAGAACTCATCAGCAACCCTAATGTACTCAAGAAAGCTCAACAAGAGATAGACAATGTAATAGGATCCAAAAGACTGGTCCAGGAACAAGATGGTCCTAATCTCCCCTACATTCAAGCAATTGTCAAAGAAACATTCCGTCTCCACCCTCCGATCCCCATGCTCTCAAGGAAATCAACCTCCGACTGCGTGATCAACGGCTATAAAATTCCCGCCAATAGCCTCTTGTTTGTCAACATCTGGTCAATGGGCAGGAACCCCAAGTACTGGGATAGCCCGATGGAATTTCGGCCCGAAAGGTTTTTCGAGAAAGAAAACAGTTCTATTGATATGAAAGGGCAGCATTTCGAGCTGCTGCCCTTCGGCACGGGCAGGAGGGGCTGCCCGGGAATGCTGTTAGGTATACAGGAGGTGATCAGTATTGTTGGGACTATGGTTCAGTGCTTTGATTGGAAACTGGCTGATGGGCCGGGCCCTGTTGACATGACCGAACGGCCCGGATTGACTGCTCCGCGGGCCTATGATTTGATGTGTCGTTTGGAACCTCGGATTGATCAGGCCACCATCTCCGGCCCGTGATTGACGATGTGGGCTTTTGATTAATTTCTTATATATATGCTTGTTTGTCTGGGAAGTTGATTTTTTTCTTCTATGCATGGCCGGTGCGTGAGTTGAGATAAGCATGAAGGATTCATTCCTTTTCTTTGATCTTTATTTATGATTTTGTGTGATGCTATTGCCCAAACGTCCACGACCATTTATTTCAATTTAATATTTTATGTTATGTTCTATAACCTTAACTAAAGTAGTGTTTGCAAACACGATTATTAATTTATCGTTTAACATAATCTCTGTTGGGAGTGTTTGCAAATTCAATTTATAATTCTAATTATTCTAAATTAAATGATAATAATTTATAATCTCTAAGTTGGTAGCACGCAGAACTTTGCCTTCCTAACTAAGCTAAGCTATGCTAAGCGGAGCTCTTGCCCTAGTAAAAGGTTATTTAAATTGATTATGCTACTTTCATAATTCTTAAATATATATTTATCACTTTTAATGATTTAATCTTGCAAATGATTCTATTCAGTTTTTTTTTTGTCTTCTACTTTTCGCTTATGTTTGCAAACATTATGAATTTCTGATTTTTTTTCTTAATTCAAATTATTTTATACACCTATAACTACTTTCTACAAACAATTGTGTTTGCAAATACTTCTTATATATACTCATGTATGCTATTGCAATGGCTATGGCTAAATACTGTATCTCTACTATTACTTTTCGAATAACCTCTATAGCTTGTTTTAAATGATTTCGACCAAAATTAAATAGCGGGAATTTGGCAAAAGAGAAGTACAACTAAATGGTTGGGACGAGGTAAGATATAATTTATAAAGGAAGATTCCTATAATTAGTCGTAATAACAAAGAAGTCAATGTACGTAATCAACCGTATTCCATATATATTAAAATGCAAAACTAAATCTATCAAGTATTTTCTTAAATGTAATTTCATATATATTCCTCGTGCATGTGTGATACGTATCGCAAAATGAAATGCTATAATGAATAGCGATGGAACTTAATTTTCATCCATTTGGTTGTAGTATTTATTATTGAGAGGCAGACGGATAGACAAATTTGTGACGTTGTTTGGCCCATGCGGTGGGTTTGGGACCGCTATATTTGACGGGAAAAGGAAGGGCCACATAGTTCAAAAATTGGGTGAAAATCATGACAGTGAATCTACAACATTTTCCCATTATATTCTATTGGTGTTTAATTCATTTTCGGCAACCATATACTTAAATGCTGTGGGTGTTGTGGAACTCAGAGTCATATTCCACCAAATATAGAAATAGCGAGAGAAATATTGTACTAGAAAATCACACTAGATTTAATTCTCAGGAAAGATTGGAGGCGTCACAACCGTCGCCCTTAAAACCCAACCTCCTCGACAGAATTAACAAGACGAATTTAATAGCACAATATAACACTACAACTATAACTAACAATGGCTACTTGGAGAATAGCACAAAATAAAGAACACCAAATTTAACGAGGTTCGGCTAATTTAGCCTACGTCCTCGGACCCCACCAAAATATTTCACTAAAGGACTAAAGTGAAACTATTACAAACTATAGAGGAAGAAAGAAGAAATTGCTAAAACACTTAGGCAATTTGGGATATCTAAAAGGTGAAGAGGTAGCCCACCTTTATACAAGAATTGAACTCACCACTTTCAATGTTTTCCTATGTGGGATAACAACCAATTCTTTAACCAAATGAAAAATGAGCCATCTTCAACAAATCTCCACCTTGGCGAATTTCAAAATCTTCAATCTCCTCGTCAAACGGGGTCACCAAAATCAATCTTCAAACTTTGACAATGTTGATCAAGTCCAAACAAAATTTGAACTTGATTGCAGTCACAACTTTTGTCAACATATCAGCAGGATTCTCAGTAGTATGAATCTTCTCGATTCTGACTCCACCTTCTTCGAGTATCTTTCGTATGAAGTGATACCGAACATCAATGTGCTTCGTCCTTGCATGATAAACTTGGTTCTTTGCTAAATGGATAGCACTTTGACTATCACAATGTATTTTGACAAACTTCTGTCCAATCCCCAATTCACCAAGCAACCCTTGAAGCCAAATTGCTTCCTTTACAGTCTCTGAAATTGCCATATACTCTGCTTCCGTTGTAGACAGAGCAACCGTTGACTGTAAGGTAGACTTCCAACTGACTGGTGCTTTAGCAAGAGTAAATACGTAGCCTGTAGTTGATCTACGCTTATCTAAATCACCAGCATAGTCTGAATCGCAATATCCGACTATATACTGACTATGTTCCCGCTCAAATATCAAACCAACATCAGCTGTGTCATGGATGTATCGCAAAATCCATTTCACAGCTTGCCAATGTTCCTTTCCAGGATCATGCATATACCTGCTCACAACCCCCACTGCTTGGGAAATATCAGGCCTCGTACACACCATAACATACATCAAGCTACCAACAGCATTTGCATACGGTACTTTTGACATGTATTCCCGTTTTGCATCAGATTTCGGTGACAAAGCGGCGCTAAGCTTAAAATGAGGAGCAAGCGGAGTACTAACTGGTTTTGACTTTTCATCAATGCCAAAACGCCTCAACATCCTACTCAGATATTGTTTCTGAGTCAAACAAAGCCTCCTCATTTTTCTATCTCTGAAAATCTCCATGCCGAGAATTTTTTTCGCCTCACCTAGATCCTTCATCTCAAACTCCCTTTTCAAATGAGCCTTCAACTTCTCGATTTCTATTAGACTCGGGGAAGCAATCAACATATCATTAACATACAGAAAAAGATATATGAAGTATCCATCTTGTAGCTTATGCAAATACACACAATGATCGTATGTGCTTCTTGTGTACCCAATTCCCATCATAAACTTGTCAAATCGCTTGTACCACTGCCTCGGAGATTGCTTCAATCCGTACAACGATTTTTGAAGTTTACAAACCAAATTTTCATTTTCAGCAACTTTGAATCCCTCTGGCTGAGTCATATAGATTTCCTCTTCCAAGTCTCCATGTAAAAATGCAGTTTTTACATCCAACTGAACTAGTTCAAAATCCAACTGTGCTACCAAAGCCAACAAAATTCTAATGGAGGAGTGTTTTACAACTGGAGAAAACACCTCATTATAATCAATGCCCTTCTTCTGAGCGTAACCTTTGGCCACCAATCTGGCTTTGTAGCGAACATCACCTTGGCTAGGAAATCCATCTTTCTTTGCAAATACCCATTTGCATCCAATTGCCTTCTTTCCCTTCGGGAGACTGGCCAGTTCCCATGTTTGATTCTTATGAAGGGACTGCATTTCTTCACTCATGGCAATCCTCCACTTATCTTTCTCTGGTCCTTTGACTGCTTCAATATAAGTGGTAGGAACATCATCAGCGGCAATTGCAGATGCACAAGCCACCATATCATCAAAGCGAGCAGGCTTTCTGATTGTCCTCTTTGGCTTGCTAGTTGCAATTGATTCAAGTTGCTGTGGAAGTTCTTGGGGTTGAACTTCCTCTTCTTCAAAATCTCCTTCCACCGTAGGAGAATGATCAAGAGTTTCTTGATCTGCTGGGACAACAAACTTTTCAAACTCCACCTGTTTGGGAGTACCATCATGCTGTTCTGCATTCACCTTTTCCAACACGGTAGATTCATCAAAGGTGACATCCCTGCTAAAGATTATTTTCTTTGTTTCTGGACACCAAAGACGATAGCCTTTTATACCAGAGGTGATCCCCATGAACACAGCTTTCTTTGCTCTGGGATCCAACTTTGATTCCTTAACATGATAATATGCAGCAGAACCAAACACATGTAAGGAATCATAATCAGCAGCAGGCTTTCCAAACCATTTCTCCAATGGTGTTTTTCCATCAATAGCAGTAGATGGTAGACGATTAACGAGATGACATGCATATGTCACAGCCTCAGCCCAAAATTCTTTACCCAACCCAGCATTGGATAACAAACACCGAACTTTCTCTAGCAAAGTCCGATTCATGCGTTCTGCCACTCCGTTCTGTTGTGGTGTATGTCTAACAGTGAAGTGTCTGACAATGCCTTCATCATCACAAAATTTTTGAAATGGACCACTCCTAAATTCTCCACCATTGTCTGTACGGAGACGTTTGACCTTTTTATCAGTCTGAGTTTCCACCATCTTTTTCCATTTGAGGAATATCTCAAACACTTCATCCTTTGTCTTCATCGTATACACCAAAACTCTACGGGAAAAATCATCAACAAAGGTTACAAAATAGTGTTTCCCTCCCAAAGAACTCGTTTTTGAGGGACCCCATACATCCGAATGAACATAATCCAAGATACCCTCAGTATTATGGATTGCTGTTCCAAATTTAACCCTTGTTTGTTTCCCACGAACACAATGTTCACAAAACTCCAATTTGGAGTATTTCACTCCTTTCAACAATCCTTGATTTATAAGGAGATTCAAGGATTTTCCACCTGCATGTCCCAAGCACATATGCCATAGCCTAACTGCTTCTGAATTCCGATCATCAACAGTAACTGCTGCTACTGCACCCACAACTATACCACCCATGTAGTGATACGTATTGTTGTTCTTCCGAATTCCCTTCATTACCACGAGTGCACCAGAGATGATCTTCATCACCCCATCCTTAGCTCTTACTTCAAAACCTTTCGATTCTAAAGTTCCAACGGAAATAAGGTTTTTCCTCACTTCTGGTGCATACCGAACACCCTTTAGGGTTATGATTGATCCATCGTGATTCTTCAAGCGAACTGAACTAATCCCAAGTGTAGTAAGAGGAGCTTCATTTGCTGTGAACACAACGTCATTTTGTTCTTTGAAATCAAAGAACCAATCCAAATGTGGTGTCATATGATGACTACATGCTGAATCCAGCATCCATACTTCAGAAGCATCGCTAGATGATGTCGCCAATGAGAAGTCCGATTCGGCATCATCACACGCGGTTACATTCCATTCCGCCACGACCTTAGAATTGCCCTTAGTTGTCAGCTTTGGGCAATCTCTCTTCCAGTGTCCTGTTTCTCGACAGTAGGCACACTCGTCTTTGCTTAGTTTATGCCTGGACTTGGATCTCCCTTTCTTTCCTTTGTTTTTGTTTTGTGAACGACCTCTGACGAACAAAACTTCTGCATCTCCGCCTGAACTAACTTGCTTGTCCTTCTTTCTCAGTTCATAACTGTACAGGGCAGCACAAACTTCGCTAAGAGATACAGCAGCCTTCCCGTGAAGTAGAGTGGTTTCAAGAAACTCAAACTCCTCAAGAAGGGATCCCAGCAACATCAGAGCCAAATCCTCGTCTTTAAAAGTCTCATCCAGATTTATCAAATCGGTAACCAGTTGATTAAAACTAGTAATGTGACTATTCATAGTGGAACCCGAAACAAATGTGAAGCGAAAGAGCCGCTTCTTCAAATGGAGCTTATTCTGACAATTTTTCTTCAGAAACTTCTCCTCCAGTGCCATCCACAATTTATATGCTGAGTTTTCTTTTGAAAACGCATATCTCTGCTCTCTGGATAGACACGAACGAATTGTTCCACATGCCAACCGTTTCATCATACTCCATTTTTTTTCCTCCATATCATTTGGTTTCTTCTCTTCAATAGCTAAGTATAGACCTTGTTGAAAGAGTGCGTCTACAACTTCGCTTTGCCACATACCAAAATGGCCAGTGCCATCAAAAGGCTCCACTGCCAATCGCGTATTCGCCACAGTGGTTCTCGCCCAAATGGACGACGACGATGCTTTTGAGGTAACTTCCATTTTTGGTTACAAATTATTCTTCAATAGCCCTCCAAATACGAAAGCCAAATAGCCCAGGAAAACTTTTCTGATGTGGAAGATCAGATTAAACCACGACCACAGAGCATACTCAGAATACCCGAGCTCTGATACCACTTGTTGTGGAACTTAAAGTCATATTCCACCAAATATAGAAATAGCGAGAGAAATATTGTACTAGAAAATCACACTAGATTTAATTCCCAGGAAAGATTGGAGGCGTCACAACGGTCGCGCTTAAAACCCAACCTCCTCGACAGCATTAACTAGACGAATTTAATAGCACAATATAACACTACAACTATAACTAACAATGGCTACTTGAAGAATAGCACAAAATAAAGAACACCAAATTTAACGAGGTTCGACTAATTTAGCCTACGTCCTCGGACCCCACCAAAATATTTCACTAAAGGACTAAAGTGAAACTATTACAAACTATAGAGGAAAATAGAAGAAATTGCTAAAAGACTTAGACAATTTGGGATATCTAAAAGGTGAAGAGGTAGCCCACCTTTATACAAGAATTGAACTCACCACTTTCAATGTTTTCCTATGTGGGATAACAACCAATTCTTTAACCAAATGAAAAATGAGTCATCTTCAACAGTGGGCTAGTTTACTTTTCATATGGCATTATTTCATCATAGCTAAATATTAGATTCCTGGAAGAATTTGACTATTTTATGATATTGGGTTTCAAGATATTCTGATGTATGTATATATATTGTGTTTCAATCATTACATACATAAGAATATCTTGAAACCCAATATCATAAAATAGTCAAATTCTTCGAGGAATCTAACTATGATGAAATAATGTCATATGAAAAAATAAATATTGTGATATGTAGAGTATAAGTATATGACGTAACAGTATTGTGCTCATAATGTTAGATAATTAGAAGTATGACAAAATTAGGATCCTCAAATGCCCGATGGAGAAGAAGAAAATCCTAACTCAAGACCAAGAAGCAAATCTAACTTCTTGACATGTAACAAAATTAATTAAATTCATTCCGTAATCTCGATTAGGAGCAAACATTGTTCATTGCCCAATGATTTCGATAATTGAATAAAAAGAAGCTGAAAATTGAACAAAACCTTTCTATTACAAATATTCAAAAAACTCTATTCAAATTAAAGATGGTATTGAGCCCAAGATTGCGACCAATAAACATCACATTATTCAAGTACCCAATTTAGAACCTATTGACTTGGATCACTTCTGAACCCGTTCTATATTTTGGCCAAACCCACGTGAATTTATTCTACAAATTTCTCTCCATTTATCCACCAATATCATGAAATGGGGCTACATAAACATAATTACATTTCTCACGTTTCCCTCATCCGAACTTCAAGGCTAAAGTATTAATCCTAATGCCCAGTACCTACATTGAAATACATTTCATTTATGTACTTTTGTTCTAGAGTTGATACAAAAGCTTACTTGCTTAATAAATCTTCTTGTTGTTTCCTTTTAACTTAAGCGTTAATTTATTTTTCATTGAAAAAAAAAAAACTACACTGTATTTGATAACAAAGAATAAATAATTTAATTAAAAACTGCAGTGATCGACTAGCTTAGTACATACTTATTAGATTTCTACATTTTATTTTTTTTGGTTGCCTACTAAATTATCCCGGACATTGTCGGACTAATCTGTTGGTCGACCAGGGTCGCACACCTGGCCTGATGGGTGAGTCTCCCAACGGGGGTAACCGCGTACACAAGGAATCGAACCTGAGACCTTGCTTAAGCGGAACCAAACTGCTTACCACTTGGACCAACCCCGTTGGTAGATTTCTACATTTAATCATCTTCTTTTGTTTAAATTTTTAAAAGAATAATTCAGAGAAGTATGGTTAAATTATTGAGTTTGTTAAGCTCTACTCCAATAAATAAATACAAGCTGGTTGAATCTCACTTTGCACACTCCAACTACATCTTTGGTGTCACTTTGCCTCCCTAGCACAATTGTTAAAATTGGCACTTTTTCCTTCCACACTAACCGTCTTGCCAAACAATGGAAATTTATTTCATTTTTGCCACTTAGTGTCACTGCCATTTGTCCCTTGGAACAGTTCAAATTCATTTGATGATTTTATCAAGATAATGCCTACATAGTGAGTCTATTTCAAGCCAAAGAGTGTATATCGAAATTAGTCATTTCATATTACATCATTAATTTCTTCTGTCTGTTTAAGAAATACCAAAGAGTGTAAATTAAATTTGTGTTTAAACTAATTCGTTTTTCAAGATAAACATATGATGTGTCTGATATATATGTTAATAGACTAGCACACACAAAGACGTATGATAATGGAGAGAAATTTCTACGAATTTCCTACATAATGTCATAGTCAGGCTTTTTTATTTACAAGTTAACATCGTTCAATAGTGCTATTTTTCCCAATATATCTTAAATTTTATTTTGCTTACAGTAATGAGTTGTCAAACATTTTACACTTACCAAGACCAAGTAAATATAAAACCATTATGAGTTGACACAAACATTCTAGTTTTTGAATACATTATAAAAGTAAAACATGTGATTTCAAATTTAAAATTTTTGCAACCAACAATTAAGTAAACACAAAAATTTACCAAATAACAACGAAGAACACGTATTAGGTGACAATGTGCAAAACTCACAGGGTGTTTGCATGACTAAGCTTATTTAAAACATCTTATAAGCTCCTACAACTTATAAGATGTTTTAAGAGCTTATAAGATGTTTGATCTTATTTTGAAGATATGCTCTCAAGTGTTTGGATAATAAAACCATTAAACTTATAGTGTTTTGATGTTTGGTACACAATTGTCAAATGACCAATATAGACATGCTAGTATTAAAGATCAAGTAAAATTGTAAATTGCTATCTTTCGCATACTTTTGCCAACCAAGTGTTGCACCTATGGTGATGAATTTCAGATAATTCTTTTACCGAAATAATTCTCTAATTTTGTCTCCATTTTCATTAGTCTTAAATAGCCCATGAGACATGTTTGGACAAAAGTATGAAAAAACTTGAAAAAACTGTTTGGACATGCTTGATGTTAAGATATGATTTTGATAATTTTTCTATAAACAATAGTACTTTCATGACTCCAAAACTGGTTCATTTCTTGTACAAAAAATTAATATTATTTTTTAATTTATTATGATTACTTCAAAAATATCCCATCATACATTTTCCCCCCAAATATTAGCGACATTCTATCTATTTTTTAATGAATAAATCAACATTAGGGTTATATTCTACAAATACACAATATTTAAAATAAAACTAAATCCAATAAAATCAAAAGTACTTGAAAGTATTACACATATGAAACATATCTTCAAAGAGAATTCCCAATAGAAATATCCATAGCAATTGAAACATATCTTAAAAAATAACCTATCATATGAAAGATATCTTGAAACATATTTTAAAATTTATTAATGAGATGATCACCGTCTTCTAGAAATGTCCATAGCAATTGAATCACGTAATGCCATCCAATAATCATTCCTAGTAGTATTTTCATATTCTGCATTAGTAACACTAGTCAATGCTCAAGTTGAACGTTCACTACTTGGATTATAATTTTCATTCTGAACCTTTTGAAATGCCTCGTTAGCAACATTTTTCTTTCTTATATAATTGTGAATCTTCATAGTTGCTAGTACAATTTCTCTTTGAGTGTCAATATGAAAGTAAGGCATATCGAGCAAAATGTTCCATTGTGCTTTCCAAACTCCAAAAGTTCATTCAATACCATTTCTACACGAAGAATGATAGTAATTGAACTTTTCTTTAACATTTCTCGGTGCACGTAGTGATTCAGTTCTAGCTCGACGAAAGTCGTCAAGACGATATCTTATATTCTCACCCTTATAAGGACCCATATATCCTAGCATATGTACCCTGCATCAACCAAATAATACTTTTTTCCTTTTGGAACAGTAAAGTTAAGATCCGATCTACGAATAGCTTCTACGAATATTCTATTGTCATGTGCGGCTCCATCACACCTAGCCCAAGAATATGTAAAACACAAATTAAAATCTACAACTACAAGAATATTTTAAGTGGCACACCCTTTGCGTCCAATATATGGTATCACTTTTCATTGTGGTAATCGAGTCTTTACATGTGTTCCATCAATTGATCCAATACAATCCTATAAATCACTATCAAAAAAATATTACATGTTAGTAATTTATAATTATTTTAGAAGTTTGACATTCTCGTATACGAGTGTATGATACATATATATATATATATATATTATATACACTTACGGAAAATAGCTTACATCGAAAAATGGCTTGTACCACTTATGTTTAGGCTTATGACACTACAAAAAAACAAGGCATCAGCTACGGTGATTTACGTAGTTGATGCCCATAAATGTCTAGCTATGGCAACGTAAGGGTCGTAGCCCCTTTCCATAGCTAATAAGAGCTAGCAAATTGTGGCTACGGAGTTAAAAATGTTTGTAGCTAATGCATGGCTACGGAAGTTGGTTGCTATTCTTGTAGCTATAATAATCATGATATTTTCGTAGCAAATTTTGTTGTAATAGCAACAAAATCTCGTTGACAACTTCTAGCAAATTCTGTAACCATCTCAACAAAATATCCATTGCTATTTTCGTCGTTATGGTGCAACAAAAAGAAGTCAGTGCAATTTTCGTTGCCATAGCGACAAAGTGTCCATTGCAAATTTCATAGCAAAAAATGATAGACTCCGTCGCTTGGCGTTGTGGCTACAGTAGTTCTGTAGCACTTCCGTCACAAATACGATGGACTCATTTGTTGCAATATTCATCGCCACGGTGATAGCATCTCCATATGGCATTGCGATAGCAACAAAAGTTCTATAGTAATTTCATTGTTATAGCAACTAAAAGTTTGCAAGAATTTGGTTACTATTTTGGAGCCATGATAATTATATCAAGTTTAATATTGGCTACAAACTAACATTAGCAATCTCAATAACAATTTTCGCAGCAACACCAACAAACATGCATTTTTTATCCATTAAACCACAACTTTAAAAATACTTGGTCAATACACAAAATCAACCATAAATATAACTAAAACAAAAATTAGACAAATTCAATATCCAGAACTAAATAAATTAAAGTAGTTTAAACATCAAGTAAAGGTACTCATAATAGGTACCTAAGTATCAAAATGATCTAAACATTTATCTCCAGTTGTCACTCTTACTTACTCTAATCCTCATCATCATGATCATCCTCACTCGCATCACACATCACCATTACCCCTTTTATTTTCAATATTGTTTCTATTACTATCACCATGACTACAATATCTTCTACCTTTGGGGAGACTATCAACAAACTCAATCTTGCTCTAGCATCCGTGATCCACCAACATGATTGAGGGTCATCCATTGGATTTCTTCTAACGCTCGACGTAGTGTATCTCGGATATATTGTTCCATAGCCTTAATAATCTTGCTATTCAAACCTTTTAGTCGCTCCATCTCTTCCTACAAATTGTCAAGAATGTAAAAATGAATATATTATAAATTGATTACCTAAGTCTAGATATCATTAGAAAGATATATGTAAAAATGGATTCTCTCAGTGTGATTATTTTGTTAACTATATACTCATCTACAACATTGTTACAAGTTGTTGCCTATTTTTGCAGGAATCTATAAATGAACTTTGTTCATTTGACAAGTTTCAATATTACTATTAATGTTATTGTTTCTAGAGGTTAAATTCACTCTATCCCCTTATGTTATATTAAGGTCCAATTACAAAAGCTCATGTAACTATATTCATATTACTTTGAGCAACCTCCCAGTCGTAACAGTATAGATACCAAATTTAGAATAAGTATGTGAAACAGAGTCTATTTCATATACCTGGATATCACACTTACACAAGAACTGCTCCTAGTTATCCCCATAATCCATATGGATTATAAACCAAAGAATTGATTTGCAATGCTATTTACAAAACCATGAACTGCATCCTGGAGAGCAACACCATATATGGTGATGGAACAATTTACCAGCAGGAAACAACCATTAAAAAAGCTAACATGATAGTATATAGATAAGTTTCTAGGAGATATCTAAAGAAAGGTTGTGCTATTTGCATAAGTCTATCACTATCCCTTCAGACAAAATTAAGATCATGTTCTTAACATGTCTTTTTCAATTTAAGATCAAGTGAAACTTCGGAGTAACACTTACAAAAATGGCACTTCTTATGGTAGATTTGTCGGTAAAAGCACTTGCACTACTGTAGATATCATCAGCAGGAGGTGACAACACATTTCCAGAACGCTTTACCACATTGTTTGTAGCACCAACAATTTGTGTTGAACTCTACTCCTTTAGATCACAAAGAAATAAAAAAGGTCAAAACAGAAGCCAAATGTAAACTGAACAGGTAGTGCTTAATTAATTTTGCAATAAAACTAATCACTGGTGAATGTATGTCAGGTAAAGACAATCTTTAGCTATGAGTCTAAATTAGCACACTCCTACAAATTTGCTAAACTTTTCTCTTTTTTTAAACCAGAGCCTTGTTGTAACTCATTAGCACTAAAATCATCTGGACATACACCAATTCAATATCATTTTTGTTTAACGAAACAGATACATCAAAGGTACGAGTGGAAGATGACAGAGGAATCAAACAAATTGTAAGTATGTACCATGTATGCACTGCAGCAATCTCATCTTTTCCAAAACTACCTCTTTTAGTGATAACATAATATATAACCTACCTCATAGTTTCAACTAGAGTTATTATAAGGATCTACTATATATAATGGAACCTCGAACGATCATAATAAATGGTTGAGATCCGACAATCCCAAAGAGAATTCTTTTGACTCTAACAAAACATGTTTAGATTACCACAACGCATAAAATGATAGATCACTTTAACAAAGAAGAAAGATTCTGGAAATTTTGTTTAGTGAAAATTATAATAGCAATTCATCAATTCAACACACTATGCAAAACGTCTGTAATCATCAAAGTAATTTGAAGTCAAAGAAATTGTGTTTTGAACATATGTATTCATCCTACTAGATACTCTCTAAATAATGCCATAAATAATCAACATAAACGCAAATATGGATTCGTATTATATCTAAAAGCATGGGTCAAGGAGAACCAGAAAACGCGAACCAAATTTTAATTACAGAAAAATAAAGAAAAACGTTATAGTACCCTGATCGAGGAGATGGCATTACTGGCGAACGCGATGAGGTGGCTAATAAAGATCTAGACGAAACTCGGCAAGCTTCCGCCATTAATTGGATGTGAGATGAAATGATTTCTCTCCGACGAGCTCCTCGATTAAGTACTCCGTCATCTCTTGTAGCCGCGCTTCGCTGCTTAGCCGTATGTAGTAATGGAAGGTGTGGAGCGGCATCGTGTGTGGTGTGGAGAAGCGGCTGAAATTTTGGGCTACAGTAGGGTGGGGATTTTTCGAAATGGTATTTGTGCAATTGTTCAGATTTGAAAGCGGCTGAAATTTTGGGAGCTAAGAAATTAAAAATTTTGGAGACCGCCAAAAACTGACTTCAACAAAGCACCTTTTATTACTGTGAATAAATTACAAATTTTTAGTACCTTCTTTTCTATATAAACTAACTTAAAAAAGATTTAAATGTAATGAGTACCTAATATTGGAAAAATCTTATCAATTATATATATCCAAGGTCTTAAATTTTAGTTTCGATCTAAATAGAGGGATAGTAAATTTACGAAAATTTCGATGGATATTTCGAGGATATTCAAAATTTCGATTTCGATTTTAAAGAAATTATGGAAATTTATTGAGATATTTGGAAATTTACAATCAAACTTTTGGTAACTTTAACTATCATACTTATACATCTTTTATATTAATAATATTCTATATATAATATATGTAGAATGAATCTTGTTAAATTGTATGATCAAAACCTGTTACAAAAAATATGAAATAAATATGACGGTAGGTGTGAGTCAACTTGGAATATTATTTTTAAATAATAAATTTTTAAAATGTATAAAAAAATAAATACTATTCAAAATTTCGGGAAATTTCGAGTTTCGGACTAAATCTCAATGGATATTTAACAAAAGTGTTTTAATATTATTTTTAAGTTTCAGAAAATTTCAGGTTTTGGCAAAAATTTCGGGTTTCGAATGATATTTTACAAAATTAGATCGAAAGTGAGATTTCGCTTCAGGACCCCCGGAAACCCAAAATTTCGGTTGAAATTTCGAGGTTTCGAGGGAAATTCAACACCATGTATATATCTATATATTTTCCAGGTTACTAGAAGGTTTATATGTAGGGCTAAAACACGAATCAAATTACTCAATATTCGACCTGAGATCATTTGATAAAAGCTTGTTAATTAGTTCGGTTCGTTAACCTATCAAATCAAGTTTAGCAATTTTTTGTGTATTCGATAAGTTTGAAACTCAACTCGAACTTAACTCAATTAGTAAAAAATGATAAAATATATGCAAAAAAAAAAAAGTCAAGCTCCTTGAGCTCGGTTCGTGTTTGACTAGATAAAAACTCATTTGAGATTAGCTCAATTAATAATCAAACAAAGCTCAAACATAAATTCTGAAGTTCGTTAATAAATCAAATAAGTTTGAACACAACTTGTTGTCGACTCCACTCGACTTGTTTACAACCTTATTTAGAAGTATATATAAAAACACCAACATCATTATAACTTCACATACTATATACTATATACTAGGACAATGTATTTTTTTTTTAAAATTCAAAATGAAGGCGGATACCCTAAATATCTAGCCCAACAAACTCGACTTGATAGTCATAATTCGGAGCCATAAAGGATCTATCTCGCTCCATAAAGGAGGGGAGAGCCACAACGAATGATTCTTACACCAATCAATCTTGTTGTCGGTTACATTATGTAGTTTAGATAGATAGGACAAGACCAAATCATTCAATGTTTTTATTATATTGAAACAACTATGATATAATTCAAAATTTACTCTAACCCTAGACCCCTAAACCCTAAACCTAACCCCTAACCCCTAAATCTAAACCTAAACCCTAAATATTATTAAAAAAATCATTAGTAAAACTAACTTTCAACTTTTAGTCATAAAGATACATAAAAAGTTGGGCGAATCTCACTTACCCCCCTTATACTCCACCTAAAAAATACAGTGCCCCCCTCAATTATTTAATGCATCACTCAACCCCCTCCATTTATTCTATTAGCTTCAATGCCCCTCCCTCCCTCCCTCCCCCCTCCACTTATTTATTGCTTCCACACATAAATATAGAGTATAAATTCACAAAAAGAGAAGAAAAAAAGAATATAAGACTTTGCCAATATTACCCCTTAAGTATATAACATAAATATGTCACAAATATAGAATATAAATTCACAAAAAGAGAAGAAAAAAAGAATATAAGACTTTGTCAATATTACCCATTAAGTATATAACCTAAATATATCACGAATATTGCTCTAAAAAATTTTTTAATTACAATATTGCTCTAACGTTTTTCACACACATTATTATTCTTATTACACACCATAATTATTATTCTTATTTTTTTAATACACATTATTATTCTTATTATACGCCATAATTATATTTCTTATTTTTTTAATTATGGTGTGTGAGATTGTAATTAAAAAAAAAGGAAAATGAAATTGTTTGGAGAAGAAGAGAGAGAAATATTGTACAAATAAGTTCTTGGAGAGAGAAGATATAGATATATGTGTGATATGTTTGTGATATATTTATGTTATATATTTAAGGGGTAATATTGACAAAGTCTTATATTATTTTTTTTCTTCTCTTTTTGTGAATTTATATTCTATATTTGTGATATATTTATATTATATACTTAAGGGGTAATATTGACAAAGTCTTATATTCTTTTTTTCTTCTCTTTTTGTGAATTTATATTCTATATTTGTGATATATTTATGTTATATACTTAAGGGGTAATATTGACAAAGCCTTATATTCTTTTTTTCTCCTCTTTTTGTGAATTTATATTCTATATTTGTGATATATTTATGTTATATACTTAAGGGGTAATATTGACAAAGTCTTATATTCTTTTTTTCTTCTCTTTTTGTGAATTTATATTCTATATTTATGTTTGGAAGCATTAAATAAGTGGAGGGGAGCATTGAAGCTAATAGAACAAATGGAAGGGGTTAAGTGATGCATTAAATAATTGAGGGGGGCACTGTATTTTTGAGGTGGAGTATAAGGGGGGGTAAGTGAGATTTGCCCTAAAAACTTTATAAAGTTGATTTTAATAACATGGCGAAAAATAAGACTAATTTCATATCAAATTCAATATTTTTTGATATTTTATCGCTATTCGGTTGCACCAGCAACAAGGTCAACTGCAACGAATGTATATGATGTTGCATCAGCAACAAGAATTGCAACCGGTATACTTTGTTGCTCCAGCAATGAAATTTGCATCTTTTGCAATATTTTTGCTTTCTACACATCATTTGTAGCTTCCTGTAGTTGCAATAGCAAAGGAAATGCAACGGATGTGCATATATCCAGCAACAATCTAACTACAGACTTAAAATTCATAGCAAGCTTTGTAGCTATTCTGTAGTTAAGAAATTTTATTATTTTGTTAATTTATTTTTCCTATGATATTTGTAGCTAATCGGTCGCACCAGCAATGCAACTGGCAACAAATGTATAGAATATTGTACCAGCAACACAAATTGCATCAAACGTATACTCCATTGCACCAACAACGAGTATTGCAATGAAAGTATATTGTATTGCATCAGCAATATTAATTGCAATGAATGTATACTCCATTACAACGTCTTTTATTTCTACGCATCATCTGTAGCTCTTCGCGGTTGCGCAAGCAATGAAAATTGCAACAGATGTGCATTTTGTTGCAACAGCTACAGAAAAAATAACTATGAATTTAAAATTCATAGCAAGCTCCACGAATATTCCGTAGTTAAGAAATTTAATTTTTCAATTTATTCTTAGCTATGTTAAATTTGTAGCTAATATGTTGCATTAACAACACAACTAGCAACGAAAGCGTACTTCTATTGCAAATCCGTAGCTATTTCGTTGCTAGTGTATGGGCAAAATGTTTCTAACTATCCAATTACTTTTAAAATGTATTTACCTATGAAATATTCATAGTTAATCTATCTCTGTAGCTACGAAATTAAGTCTGTTGTAATTTTTTCCATAGTCGATGCCTTGTTTTCTTGTAGTGTGATATCCTTTCTCCTCGTTATACTTGGGATGTGGTCTGATTATATCACTAGCTAGCATACGCACAACCTTTAGAACTCTGTGGAAATGTCTTGAGATTGTTTCACCTGAATGATTATATATCTCTTGCAACAACCTGTTATCCACACCATGAGCACAAGCCATCAAAAAAATCCCCACTTCCCCATAGATAGACATTCGCCGAAAAAATTGTATTTTTGGTATACTAATGTGGCCTGCACGTTTTTTTGGTACATTAATATGGGGGGGTATCAATTTGGGTACACTATTCGGCAAAAAATTGGCAATTTGAGTACAATTTACGCTGGAATATTTGAATTTCGCCGGAGATCCTCACATGACGCACACATGACCTGTAATTCTGCCGGAGAGATTTTCAATTTGGGGATTTTATATGCTAACATCATAAATAAACTTAAAAAAAAGAACAAATCAAAAAAAAATCCAAGGGTTCAGACTTTTTATTTAAATAATAATTAAGAAAAAATCAAAAGGTCGAAAAAGAATAGCTCCCGTTCCTGTAACCCCTATCCCCCCCCCCCCCTCTCCTAAAAAAACCCCATCCGGCTTGTTACCAAATAATGCTTGTGGCCCACCACCGACGCTCAGCCGCCGTTAAGCTATGCCCCACCAAGATCAGGAAGGCGAGGGAACTTTCTAGTGTGGAGGGGATAATGGTTCGCGATTTTGTGGTAGTCTGTGGCAATTCGAATGGTGGTCGCGGTTGGTAAATCACGGTGGGATGTTGATGGCGAGTTGGAGTAGGAGGGGTGAGTTTATGTTGGAGGTTGCAGATTGAGGGGTGGGGAGGGGGAGGGCGGGGAACAGTGAAGAATTAAATTAGGGGTTCTTTAATAGTATTTTAGTAAAAATTATTGTAAAATTTGAATTTATTTATTTTCTAAAATTTAATTATTGAAACTATGATAAATAATTTCAATAATTAAAATTTTGGGATTTGGTTTTTCCTATTCAATGTAGGTTATAATGTGTGAAATTTGGATATGGAATGAAATTAAGATAATTTTATAATAATTTCAATTAAAATTTTGGGATATGAGATTTTCCTCTTCAATTTAGGTTATAAAATGTGAAATTCGGATATGGAATGAAATTGGAGATATTTATATCATAAATTCATTAATTAAAATTTTGGGATATGGGATTTTCCTCTTCAATTTAGGTTATATAGTGTGAAATTTGGATATGGAATGAAATTAGGGATAATTATATCATAATTTCAATAATTAAAATTTTGAGATTTGGGATTTTCCTCTTCAATTTAGGTTATAAAGTGTGAAATTTGCATATGAAATGAAATTAGAGATATTTTCCTCCATAAATAGTTTATTTCCCTCCAAAATGTCATCTACTTAAGCAATTTTACCTCCAAAAATCAGAAATCCCAAAATTTACACATCATGTGCGCCTCACGTGAGAATCTTCGGCAAAATTCAAATTTTCCGACATAAATTGTATTGAAATTGCCAATTTTTTTATCAATGTTGTATCCAAATTGCTACCCCCCCCCCCCTCAATATTAGTGTACCAAAAAACGTGCAGGCCACATTAGTGTACCAAAAATGCAATTTTTCCGACATTCGACTTGTTGGTGAAAGGTTTGATAACACTTTGTTAGGAATTTTATGTTAGATGTTTTGATGATAACAAGATAGGATTTCATATTAGACCCCAAAATAATGTAAGTTTATGTTTTCATAGAAATATTATATAAGCATCTGAAAGTGTGTAAGTTTATTAGACTTGTAATTTTTATCTTTGTAGATTTTAGACTAAGTATTAGATAATGAGCCACTAATAGAATTCTAGGTGTGCCTGAAGATCAGTGTCTGAAGTCAAGTGAAGATGAAGATTTGTTCTAAGCGTCCAAGTGACTCAAGCGTCTAAGCGACTCAAGCGTCCAGCTTTCAGATTCACCTAAAGGATAAAATCCAAGTTATCAAGGACTTAGATGCAATCACCAACAGATATTTATTTCCAACGGGAAATAAATTCAAAATGCATTAAATGCTTGATAAATGCATTAAATGTAACAAGACTGTATGACTTGTGGATTAGCTACCTTTTGACTAAACTATCAGCTTTTCAGCGTTCAAGCCTGCTCCTGTCCAATCGGAACCAGCAAAATTTCAGGAATGTTAGAAAGGGACTATTTGACGCATTGCGTGAGAGACACGCGCCTGATTGTGTCTAACGGACAAATCCCAAGAATTTCTATAAATAGTACCCTTCAGCAAAAACCTTACAATGTGAAGAGACCAAGATTACACACTCACATACACAAGAAAAGGTCCAAACTTTGCTGATATTATTTGAGAGAAAAGCTTAGAAACTCCAAAGCCAAAATCCTTCAAGCTTCTCAAATACATTCCAAAGACAATCACAGATATCTCAAACATCTTCAAAGAAGAAACCTAAATTCCTATTGAGATATCCAAGTTGTTTGAACTTCCCAACATCAAACAAACCCGTGACAAAACTCTCAACACCTTTCATCTGCGTGAGAAAGTTTGTTGATTCACAAGCAGTATTTTTGTGTAAAAGAAGCTTGTTGAAGAAGGTCTTTATTGGAGCTAAAATCTATGTAACCAAAGAGCTCGAGATCGTCTTCCGAGGATAGAAGTGTCTTGTAGCAGAAATCTGTGTGACCAAGGAGCTCATGCCATCGACATCCATCTCTCCCTAATTTGTAGAAGATTCTGTGTGATTCTTTGAGAATCATTTTAGTGGATTGCCTCCAAGTGTTCGAGGAGAAGAATGACGTAGTTGGGATTACACCACCCAACGAACCTTATAAATATTGTGTCCTTTATTTTACAATCAATTTATATATTGTCATATCATTGCATAAATCTGTTAAGTAGAACTCAATTGAATGCTAAGCAACTAAAACACTTTCTGTGACGCTAAAGCTTTCAAAAGAGAAGACTCTAAAATCATTCCGCTGTGCTAACACTGATTAAAGAACTGAATGCTTAAACCTATCTAGCTATAGTATTCAAATCTTGAAGTCTAAGTTAACTTTCTAAAAACAGTCTTCAACAGACGCTCATTCAAGCGCCTATCATTCAAGCGTCCAACTAATCTCCTCTAAAAAATGATGACCAGTGCGAGTAGATGTTCAACATAGGACCTTATGAAGGTAATTTTCGTAATATGTTAAATATACTATGTGCCGTCACTTGGCATAATACCCACCAGTCCAAATTATGTTCATCTTCATCTTCATATTCAATGATATCCTCATTCTGAAAATTATTTGGACGAGTTAAAACACAATTTGAGATATCCCCAAGCTCTATTGAATTACAAGTTCTAATATCCCAAGGTTCCATTCTGTAAACATGTAATGAAAAGAATATTAATAAATATTATAAATATTCTTTATAGGAAAATGAACACAATTAGCTTGAAACCATTAGCACTCCAAATGCTAATTATATACAAAATAATTGAAACCATTCATCTTCCAAATATCCATCAATTTAAACTAAAAACAGAGTCAAACTTATAGGTATGAAGTACTTCTTTGTCTCAAAATCAAATTCTTATTACTTATAGGTTGCTTTATAATATCTTTTTTAATGTTTTGCTTCAGAGAAAGTTTAATTAAAGTATACATCTAAAGAAGCACACAAATCCATTGGCAATAAATGAAACAATTATAAGTCTAGATTGAAGGCTACTTATTATGATCCAAAGTTGATCATCATGGAACGAGTAGTCAATCTACCACCCAGAGTTCATGAAGACCAATGCTTCATTATCAATCAATTCTGAGATTCTGAAAAAGAAAGGTGAGTTAAAATCCACATATTTCTAGAATAACCAATAGTTGTTTACCAGTTGAAATTGAACAAATATTATAAATTAAAAGTCAAAATTCATTTTCATATTTTCTCAAAAATACAGTGACAATGGTGAAGTTAACCATTTACAGCCCCAAACGAGTCACACAACCAGCCACAAGTGTTATGCACGGATAAGTGCTAGTGAGGTATGACGGATAAGTTAAGGCTCATTATTATTTAAATATATGGTGTGATTAATCTTAGTTTTTTTACAGAAAAGAAGCAATTTTTTATCTTCCATTCTTCGCTGCAACTTCTGTCAAGCTCGTAACCAACAAACATCATCTTTCAACATTTTTATGCTTCTTCAAAAAAGAAAAGAAAACTTGAAGCAAATTGAAACAAAATTTTTGGTTCACCTGTTAGCGTCTTTGTCCCAAAAAAATGGCAGAAGTCCCAACATCAAGTGCGCCCAATTGCCCGTGTAAGAGTGAGTGTATGATAGCACAAAAGCAGAGATGAGAGTTGAGAGAATCTGAGTGTGCGTGTGTATGAAATGAGAGATGAGTTAATGGTTGAATTTTTTCCTCTCTTTATTGTTTTCTTTTCCACGTGTGAGTGAAGAGCAGCAAACCAATTAACAAATTGTGTTAGTGGGCTGGTTTTCCCTTCTTCTTTTTTTTTTGTTGCTAATTAACCGTGTTTAGTGGGTAGTTAACAATAAACCACCCCGGTTCTAATCATCAAATTTCATTTCTTGTCCACTTAATGGAGCAACAGTTTTTTGACCTTGTGGTTGTGTGTGGTTTTGATAAAAAGTAGTTATGGCATACCAAAAGTTGCAAGTCCAAAATATACATTTGGCCCTCTTCAATAATAAAAGAGTATAGATATGGTGTGATTAGTCTTAGTTTTCTTTATACACAAAAAATGAAGAGAGATGGCTTCATTCTGTCACATGCTGATATGTTTCAACTTATGCACACAAGGAAAAATGAACAACATATGGAATCATAATCTACTGAAATAATAGTATTGTTGTGATGCTACATTTTCAATTCAAGATATACCACTGACACGTTTTTCTTTTTGTTTTTAAGTTTAGTTGTCTGGTAGAGTGTTGACCATCCTGAATCTTCTCGGGTTGCTGTAGCTCGAGGTGACTTCTTATCCCGGGTCTTCGGAGAAGATCTTCATGGATATGTTCGTATAGTTGGACTCGGTCCATCACCTTCAAATATTTTTGGGCCCCAACCAACTTGAATGGAGTACAAAAGAATGGCTGATTATGCTATTGAAACTATTGAAGAGCATGTTCATGCCATGGAAGAGCAGTTGTCTGGTATGCTAAAGACCATCAAAGAGATGAAGATGCAAATTCAGTCAATGAAAATGGCAATGGAAAACATGTCGAGTGTATGAGTTGATACTATACGTCATTCAGATTACTCTAACGCATTTCCACCAACTTCTTCACAGGTTAATGTACTTATTTCTTTTGTTTTCACCATTATTTATTTTTGATTGATTAACATATGATATATGTGTGTTTCATTACGTCACCAGATGCATGGCGTGCAAAAGACTACTCAAAGAATGTGCTCACTGAAGCAATTACATTTACATCAACATTCATCATCCAACCATCTTAATGAAGTAGTTTATTTTCTTGTCAGATTATATTAATTATCTACTTTCCCAAAAAAAATTAAATAAAAAGTTGAATAACGCCATTTTTGAATATTTTTCATTGCAAAGAGTTGTATTCAAAAGGAAGAAAAGACTTGAAATTAGAAAGACAGTTAAGATCGGATATATATTTACACCTTTAAGCCAATCTTAATGATTAGTCACAATGATAAATATGTTTAATATAGAATTAGAATTCATCTTATTAATCAACCAATGCGAGTTCATTTATTGAGTTTTGAAACTCCAAAAGAAAGTAGTTGCATAAGGTAGAATTGATAGTAAGGATCCAAATGAAGATGTTGGAGAGTTCAAATTAGGGCCTCATGTTTTGGGAAATTTACGTGGAGATAGCTATCAAATAAGAAGAATATAAGAAATAGTTGGATCAACCATTGCATGGCAATCTCCTAAGGTAAAAATATTACATTGAAATTATTTTCGATCAATAGCTAATAATCTTATTTTCTTATTGAAGGTAAAATTTATATTTTCTTATAATAGGTAAGTAAAAAAGATCTAAGGTCATGTCTTCTCTAAGGTACTTCTATGTTACATACTTTGAGTTTTTCCCTTGAGGATAATAATTCTGGTCGTTGACTTGACAAAAACATTATCTTATTAGTTTTTGTCATTTTGGTTTATGGTATTTAATATTTGTATGTGTTGGTCATCGATTTGTATGGGTTTATCTATGTTCCTTGATAGAAAAAACAAACAAGTGTTATTGTGCTTCATTTTATCTATGTTTCTTGATAGATAAAAACAAACAAGGTACTGCTGGATTGGGATTAGATTTTTCTTTTTGTTACTGGGGTAAGCTATGCACTTAACTACACCAAATTCTTCTTGTGGCTGGATAGCCATATTTGGTTTTGTTTTCAATCTTCTTTTCCTTAAACTTTATTCAGTTGTTGTTGGATAAACACCAAAAGACTTGATATTACCCACGGACAAGCAGTCAAAGCAAAAATAGCTAAGATTTTACACTCATCAAGAAAGACGCTTTTCTTTTCTAGATGTGTATTCAACATCCTTAATTTGAACATTTGATAAGGTTGTTGTTAGAATGTGTCAATAGGTCTTAATATAATGATGATGACACTCTTTGTTAAGATTGTGATTCTTGTTATAGAAGTATCACCTATACGATGGATAATGTATAAGAGTTGGGGAAATGACATTCATTGATGTGGAATTAATACTTTTGTATTAGATTTCTTTGGTTATATATTTAAATTTCTCTTCACTTCTTATAATGGTTTTGAGGCCTCAACATTCGGGGTGGGGGGTGGGAGTGGGGAAGGGGTAGTAAGTAGATGTTTTTGTTTCAATGGACTCACTTGTTATATTTATGCCCCAACTGGAATAAGCTATTGAGCATAATCTAATTTTCAACCCCAAAAGTGACTTACATGGGCACTAAAAATAGGCCCTAGGCCCTCAAAGCTCAAAAATGTCTCTGTAATTAGTTTATGGAGGCATTTGATAAAGAGTTAAAGATATTAAACCCTCCGAACTATTAATTTTTTTGCAACTTTTTAGAGATACTTTCTTTTTCCACTTTGCATCTTGAACTTTAAGGGATTTGCAGATTCTTATATAAAAATATCATATTTTATATTTAAAGATATAATTTTAGTAATAAAAAAAATAGTAAATCATTTTCTTCCTCTTATTCATCAGTCACCATCTCCACCTACCGCCCACCACCACCTTCCACCGCCGGACTAACACTTACACACACAGATTCACACAAGCACACAGACATTCACACAAATTCACACAAACACACAAGACATCACAAATGCACCCCTTGCTATTTGTGTTTGTATATATATGTGTATGTGTTGTGTGTGTGTGTATTTTTTCTCTATGTATGTGTGAGTCTGTGTATATGTTATATATACATATGTGTGTGTGTGTGCATGTGTTTATATTTATATGTGTGTGTTTATATATAAATGTGTGTGAGTGTGTGTGGGTAGGTGAAGAAGATTAATTAGAGAGAGGAAAGAGGGTTGATGGAAAATGACCAAATGTCCCTCAATTTTTGTGTTATTTGCATTTTAATCCATAAAAGTGGAACACACTTGGCATGCGTTGAAATTTCGATGGAATATCCCGCCGAAATATGCTTTTATATAAGAATCTGCAAATCCCGTGAAGTTCAAGATGTAAAGCGGAAAAAAAAAGGTATCTCTAAAAAAGTCAATAGTTAAGAGGGTTTAATGTCTTTACCTTTTGATAAAAGAGTCTTGAAACTTTTTGCAATCGCGATTATTGTGGGTAAGTTAAGTGTGTGCCTTCGTTAGTTTTAGAAGCACTTTTTAGTGCTTTAAAGGCACAAAAATTGCCTCCAAACCTTGATATCTCTAGTAGTGGTAGTTTAAGCTAACTAATGAATAATGATAGAAAACTCAACAAATTAATATATATTAGATAATTATTTTTAAAGAGCTTACTACTAAACGCAAATAGTATGTATTATATATAAATTTACTTTAAATGTGCCAAATGTGCGAAAAGTTAGCTCAAAAAGATTTTGCCAAGAGCCAATTTCGAGTAAAAATAGAGGGGAAATGAAGATTTGGTTATTACAAACATAACTTGTTACTTAAGTAGTTGAATCTGAAACTAAAATTTGAATTATTTAAATTAGCATGCGTTCGTTTAACAGAATAACAAAAAAGTATATTAGATGACCTAAAAGAAGTTAATTGAGAAGGTGTGAGCTAAAATAAGTTATGCAAACTACTTGATCACCATTCCTGGAAATCACATATTGACAACCACCGGCATTTGCAACAAATAGTCTGTTATCTCTGATAACAGCTGCACATGCAATTGCACCACAAGTTTGTGGTTAGCTAAACTGACTATGGGGCCCATGTACCAAAGTAATATGCATAATATTATTATATACCTGAATATGCATAAAGATACAAAGAAAAATTATTTCAAAACAGAATATATACCCGAAGATAGTGTCGGAGTGTAGCCATGAAATCATCCATGACGACGCCGAGCTTGTTCGCCATTCCCCTAGCATTGTTAACCTCCTCCATCCGTCCTCATTCTTCATCCAGTCATCCATTCTACATAATGAACAAAAATATATTAATGAACAAAAAATTGAAAACACTTAAAATTTATTTTCTAGATTACCTAATAAAGTTCTTCTAATTAGATGTGAATCAGGGTTAGCTAAATTTACTCCTTCAGGTAGATTATTAAGTCATAGCATTTCCAATTCCTCGAGGAAGCCACAATGAAATTACGTTTTACAACACTTTGACAGTAACTTACATGAAACAATAAGAAAAAAAAGTGTTAAACTAAGGTTTACATTCACAAAATCTTAAACGGAGACGGTAAAAACAAGTGTCGAGAGAGACTGAGACTGAAAATAGAAAATGGGAACAAGTTAAAGTAGCTAACAACATCAATCATATGGATGGACGAATTTATTTTGGGCCAAATAACTATGATAAATTTTATCAGTAGATTTTAAAATTCTTCGACCCAAATCCATCAAATATAAATTGGTTTGTGGATTGACCCAAAAATAGTTTTCGTCCTCTTTCACATAGTCTCTCTATCTCTTTAAATCTTAAAAAATAGAATAAAGAAATTACATCTCTAAGTTTACAACAAAAATAATCTTTACAACAAATCCAGAAAAAATCAAATTCCCCATCTCCTCATCCAACAACTTCACGGCCCCCAATTTATTTCAGAACTTCACATACCAATGCGAACAAATCTCGCCTCGGTCTGGTTCAGCTCGGGCTTCACTTAGACAAACTCGGCCAGCTCCGCCAACCAACCAAGCATGTGTATTATATATATATATATATATATACATATATACGTACAATTATAAATAAACTTAGAAGCAGATAGACCTAACATATGCTAAGACAGTAAAATATATCAAACCAACATCCCAAATTAAAAAAAAATTGAACAGTACTACTAACCAGATAGACACACATCTAAGAAGGTGATCATATAACAATAAAAGTCACAGTCAAAAACCAAATTAAAAGCAGCAAACATCTATTTTGATACACTAATAAGTCACGAGCTAGCTCATACCACCTAAAGTTACAAAGGCCAGAATATAAACACTACCTAAACAAAGCAAATAGGCACGGAAATCACACAAACTTACCGTCGTAGCCGTCAAAAATACCGAAATAGGTTCTTGGACCTTCAAGGTTCAACTTTGCGGCATGGCGTGATTCCATAGAGTTTTCCCAACCTTGCATGGAGGAAATCCCGTACTTCATTCTTGCATTTTCTCTACTTTTTTTGATCTTCTTAGTTTTTGGAGAACGCATATACTCAGCAGCAGCAGCCATGGAGAGGATTTGGGAGGTTTGGTTGTTGGGGAGTTTGGGGATAAGGTGGATTTTTGGAAGGGTTTCTATGTGTGTGATTGAATATATATGCGTCTACTCCGATTATGCATCTTACGAGGATGTTTAGGAAGGGTGATCGACCTCACAAATAAGTTTTTCACGAGGAAGTTCGATGAGGTGTAGGGTTGTGTTTGGGGTACTATTGAGGGATAGAGATACTTTGATAGTGTTTGTGAAGGAACCCCTTTCCTTGTCCGGAGGGTTTGAATTTGTTGACTTTTTTCCCTCGTTGAAGTTGTTACCTTTTGTTAATAATTGGAGCACAAACAATTTATTGAGAATGCATCGTAAACTCGATAAAATTCTTGATGAGGTTATAGATGAACATAAAAATAGCTCGGGTACTAATGGGGAGTTAGGTGAAGATATAGTCGATGTTTTACTTAGATTGAAGCAAACGAGAGAACTCAAGCCTCCCATCACCACCGACAATATCAAATCAATCATTTTTGTAAGTACAAAGTTTAATATATATCTATTGAATCACATACACAGAAACCCTTCCAAAAACCCACCCTATTCCAAACTCCCGAACAAACCAAACCCTCCCCATGGTTATTGTTGAGTACTTGCGTTCTCCAAAAACTAAGAAGATCAAAAAAAGTGGAGAAAATGCAAGATTGAAGTATGACATTTCCTCCATGTAAGGTTGGGAAACCTCTATGAAATCACGCCATGCCGCAAAGTTAAACCTTGAAGGTTCAAGATCCTATTTTGGATTTTTTGACAGCTACGGCGGCAAGTTTGTGTGATTTTCATGCCTATTTGCTAGTTTAGGTAGTGTTTATATTCTAGCTTTTGTATTTTAAAATGGTATGAGCTAGCTCGTGACTTATTAGTGTATCAAAAAAGATGTTTGCTGCTTTTGATTTGGTTTTGGACTATGACTTTTATTGTTGTATGATCACCTTCTTAGATGTGTGTCTCTTTAGTTAGTGGTACTGTTCAAAATCTTTTTTATTTGGGATGTTGGTTTGATAAATTTTACTATTTTAGCTTATATTAGTTCTATCTACTTCTAAGTTTGTCTATAAATGTACGTATACATGTATACAAATAATATATATAATACACATGCTTGGTTGGTTGGCGGTGCTGACCAAGTTGGTCTAAGTGAAGCCCGAGTTGAACCGGACCGAGGCGAAATGGGTTCGCATTTGTGTGTAAAATTTATAGAATAAATTGGAGGCTATCGAGTTGTTGGGTGAGAAGATAGGGAATTTGATTATTTTTAGATTTGTGGTAAAGATTATTTTTGTTGTGAACTTAGAGATATGATTTCTTTATTTTCCTTTTAGTTTCCATACATATTTTATGGGATTTTTTTTTCTTTTAGATTTTAAAAGATAGGGAGACTATGGGAAGAGGACCAAAACTATTTTTGGGTCGGTCCACAACCCAATTTATATTTGATGGATTTGGGTCGAAGAATTTTAAAAATTTACTGATAAAATTTTATCGTAGTTATTTGGCCTAAAATAAATTCACCCATCCATATGATTGATGTTGTTAGCCACTTTAACTTATTCCCATTTTCTATTTTCAGACTCAGTCTCTCACGACGCTTGTTTTTACCTTCTCCATTTAAGATTTTGTGAATGTAAACCGTAGTTTAACCTCTCTGTTTTTTTTTCTCATTGTTTCAGGTAAGTTAGTGGCAAAGTATTTTAAACAATACTTTCATCATGGCTTGCTCGAGGAAATTGGAAACACTACGGCTTAATAACCCACATGAAGGAGTAAATTTAGCTAACCTTAATGCACAACTAATTAGAAGAACTTTTATTAGGTAATCTACAAAATAAATTTTAATTGTTTTTAATTTTTTGTTCATTAATATGTTTTTATTCATTATGTAGAATGGATGACTGGATGAAGAATGTCGCCGGATGGAGGAGGTGCTCGATGCTGGGAGAATGGCGAACAAGCTTGGCGTCGTCATGGATGATTTCATGGCTACTGTCTAACACGATCTTTGGGTAAATATTTTGGTTTGAGATAATTTTTCTTTGTATTTTTATGTATATTCAGGTATATAATAATATTATGCATATTACTTTGGTGCAACTGCGTGTGTAGCTGTTATCAGAGATAACAAATTATTTGTTGCAAATGCGGCCGGTGGCTGTCTTGTGTGTGATTTCCAGGAATGGTGGACAGGTAGTTTGCATGTAAAAAGTGTGCATTGTGTGTAAAAAATGTACAGTATGTGTAGAACATGTGCAGTGTGTGTAAATTTTTGTAGTGTGTGTAAAAAATATATAGTGTGTGTTTAAATATGTGTAGTGTGTGTGCAAAAAGTGTGTAATATGTGTAAAAAAATGTGTGGAGTGTGTGTAAAATATGTATAGTGTGTGTAAATTTGTGTAGTGTATGTAAAAAATATATAGTGTATGTGTAAAATGTGTGTAGTTTGTGTAAAACATATGTTGTGTGCGTAAAAAATGTGCAGTGTGTGTAAATATGTGTAGTATATGTAAATGTGTGTAAAAAGTGTGTTGTGTATGTAAGAAGTGTGCAGTATGTGTGTAAATATGTGTAGTGTGTGTAAAAAATATGATATGTGTGTGTAAATGTGTGTAGCTATGTATGTTTTTTATGTTACGTATCGATACTTATTTAAATTATTATAATGCACTTGTTTGTAGATTACAAATAAGGGAAAATGGCACATTTCGTCCCTCATGTGTAGAGAAAGTGGCACTTTAGTCCTTCATGTAGAAACAACGGCACTTTAGTCCCTCATGTGGCGAATATATGTCTTCATGGTCCTTCTCTCCAGTTTTCGGCCATGTATTTCTGGCAAACCTTACACGTGACAAACACATGCTCACTTACCAGGGGTAAAATTGTCCTTTCAGCTTATTTTCTTACTTAAAGGACTTAAAAAAGGGTCAAATATTTCTTTTATGCAAGATTACAGACGCGGTGAAAGAGGGGAAAAACTAGGGTTGATCATCCATCCAAAAGTTCACTAGGTAAAACATGAAAATTACCAATCCAACTTCAAATTAAGAGAAACACGACCCACGATATCACCAGACCCATTAATGCTTGTCTCTCTCATTGCTCCCTTTGACGGCTAGTCTCCATTCAACTTGTAGCCTATCTACAGACCTCAAAAGTTCGGGGTATCACAACGTTTGAGCTCTCCCAAATTGATGGATCCAACCAAACAAAAAAATCCACAACCTCCTCTATCCCACAAACCATAATCAGATTATGTTATATTTACTTCATTCAAAACCAACCAAATTCAGAATTCAGAATTTTAATGATTGAATGATTGAAGCTTACCCGGTGTGTATCACAATCGTAGAACCTCCTTCTAGGATTCACATCTGTCCAAGAGCACCTAATCTTGTCGAGTCGCCTGCAGTAGCATATGTTAGCGGGCATTATTTTGGGACGAAAATTGGAGCACCTAATTTGGGGCTTCAAGGGACTAGAGAAATGAGTCTCTGCCATTTACATAAATGGCAGGGAAGAACTTCTAGGCGGGAATTAACAACATTTTTTCCGATAGAATGGACCAAAGTGCCAAACATTTTTTTGGGGCTGAAAAATGGGGGCTGAAAGGACAATTTTACCCCTAGTAAATGGCATGTTTGTATCAGGTGTAAGATTTGCCGTAAATTCATGGCCGGAAACAGGAGAGGACCACAAAGACACATACTTGACACATGAGAGACTAAAAAGCCACTTTTTCTACATTAGGGATTAAAGTGCCACTTTCTCTGCACATGAGGGACGAAATGTGCCATTTTCCCATACGAATAATTAAAGTTCATGAAAATATAAGTATATAATTTTTGTAGTTTATAATAATAAATATATTTTCTGAACAATTAATTATATAAAAAATTAAATAAAATATTGAAGGATTTCAAATGTTCTAAGATTTATAGCTAAAAAACGAAATTGAAATTCATGGATTTGAAAATCCTTTCATAAAGCCATATATATAGTCAAACAAGGGATTTTCAATGGTGTGGATTTCAAATCCAAAGAGTTTGAAATGCATTCGTTTCAAATCTCTTGCCAAATCCAAATCCATCGATCCAAACGGACCCCAAAAGAAGTTCGAGAACGGACGTTGGATTAATATTTAATTCGTCTCTTATCAAAAGAAATATATAGTTGGTCCTTATGTGGTCTTTAAAAGATATATTGATTTGGTTATAGGCGATGGAATTGATTCTGAAGAAATTGATTAGTAAAGAATCATTTGCATTTTGCTGTTGGAAGTGGGGAAGAATTGGTAAATGGAAAAATCTGAAAAATTGATGTCAAAAAAATAGAGAGCAGTGGAGAAAAAATGATTAATGGAAAAATCTGAAAATTTGACCGTAAAGAACATGAGAAAACCTGAATAGTATTCTGACAATTTCTTCTTTCTTAAAAGTCTAATTCAACATAAAATAAAGGCCAAACCCGATAAATCTGATTCAACATAGAAGTCTTATTTAATCAAGTATTATTCTTTTAATAGGATTAAGTTTCCATTCATAGAAAGACAGAAAAATTTAATTCTTTTAATTTCCAAAATATTTTGATATCTAAGATAGGGGTGGACATTGATTCGAGCTAGCTCGATTAGAGCTATATCTGGGCTCGACTTTTTTCAAGCTCGATTTTGTTTGACTTTAAGCTGAACCTAAAGAGTCGAGATTTTCAATGAACCAACGATGAGCCCATTTATACCTATTTATCAGCTAGCGAGTCTATATGTAAACAAAAGTTGTACACTTACTTTATTATATATATCATATATGAGCGAGAGAGATATAACAATGCATTTAATAATATGCATATAGAAATACATTTAATAATATATATATATATATATACATATAATGATGTATGTAATATTTATTATGAAATATTCATTATATACATATAATGATGTATGTAATATTTATTATGAAATATTCATTAATCTATATATATATATATATTATTTGGAGAATCGAGCTCTTTTAGTTTAATTCGCCGAGCTCAAACTCAAGCTAGACTTGTGTGCACCCGTATCTCTACATAACATTAATAGAACTTTTGTTTATGTCAACACATTATTTCAATTAGTGTTAAATCGTTTTTGAAGAAAGTAGAATAACTTTAACTTGAATTATGATCTGGAAACTTATTTAGCTTCAATAAGAAGAAAACATATTTATTGTTATATACGACATCGGTATATTACTACCTTATAGGGAGTAAAACTAATTTATAGTTACAATTTTTTATCACTAATGCTATAAGTATTTAGTGACAATTTTTCATTGACACTAAGGCATTGTTTGGTTTAAGGAAGTTGATAGGAAAAAGAAAGAAAACACAAGGAAAATCATTTCTCATTGTTTGGCTACTAGAGAAAATGAAAAAGAAAATGGGAGAAAAAATCTAATATTAATTTGAGGTAATAATTTTCTTCAACATTTGGTGAGGAAAAGGGTGGGTAAAAGGAAATAGTTTTCCTTGTGTTTTCTTTTCTTTTCTTTTCCTAGCAATTTCTTTGAACCAAACAAAGTGTAAATGTTTTTATGAGACATTTGTGGTGACATTAATGTTGTCTAATATAACTTCCCACCGTCGTCATAAATTGGCGCGAAATGTATAGTGACGAAAAATTAGTGACAAGAATAATGTTGTCACTATTGATCACCATTCCAATAATTACTGATTTTTAATATTGCTATTGATCACTATTCCAATAATTAGTGATAATCATTCATGTTGTCACTATAACCATGGTTAAGGAGTCTATTGACGGGATTTTTATTATCATTAAAAATATCCTTATCAAATAATTTTTTTTTCTAGTGATTAACTTTTTGTTTTTTAAATATTCAATTATTTTCATGTGAATAGTTATAAACTTCTTAAAAACATGTTAATCAATTTATAACTACTCTTTTTATTTGTTTTAAGATACCATTATAAAAAATAATAAAATTGGAACTGGATTTGATAACTCTGAAAATTTGAAATTTAAAATAACAAATAAAACGTATATCTATTAAAAACGCAATTATATTAATTTCGTAATTATGTAATAAGTCTAATTAAGGATTATATTGTCTAGAAACTACCAAAAAAAAAAAATTGTTGACTTTCTTTAGTAAACAAATGGTGGATCAGGTGTTTTGGATTGGAAATTTGGTGGACTAAATTTTTTAGTAAACAATATTTTCAAGGTATTTTTTTTAACATAAAGATTTATTTTAAGGGTGTTCAGTAGTTTTTCCCATTTCTAATGCTTGGTTGTAGACATTGAAGCTATATTTACGTCTTCTAAACTGTAAATGGTTGATTGGATGAAAGGAAATAGATGGTTTTTTTCACAAATAGTTTATAATCTGTTTAGCTTTATTTCGTAATTTTATCTAATGTGAAATTTCAAATTAAGAGAACATTTCTGATCCTAACTATGCTCAACCTTTTCCAACTAAAACGCTGTCTTAGATGATAGTATAAATAATGTGCAAATTACAAGTACACCCAAACCACTAGAAAGCCATGCACCCAATCCATCTCATCAACTCCACACTCTGTCTCCATAATACTATACTTGCTCCATACATTTCAATCTGTATATATATATATATATATATATATATATATATAAACGCTGAAAACTCAATCCCACAGATATCAAACACCATAATAAAACAATTAATACCTCTACAATTTAACCTCTAAACAATTATGGCGTTTCACTTAAAGGGTTTCATCTCCCTCCTCATTATTGCTCTCACAATTTCATCCGCCACCTCAGCTAGAATCCTCGACGAGGACGCCGCTCCCTCTGCTGTCCCCAGTGTCTCACCCGCCGCCACCACCACCCCCGGTGGCGGTGCCAGTTCTGCCGCGACCCTCACTAACCCTGAAGAAGACCACTCGCTCACATTCTTCATGCACGACATCCTCGGCGGCAGTCGTCCCTCCGCCATCGCCGTCACAGGCATCGTTGCCAACCCCGCCGTCGGGGGCCAAGTCCCGTTCGCCAAACCAAACGGCGCCGTGCTCCCCGTCAACAACGGCATCCCCACCAACAACGCGAACGGCGGAATCGTCAACAACAATAACGTCCCATTCCTCACCGGTCTAAGCGGCTTTTCATCGAACATACAAAGCAACAACAACAACGGCAACAACTTCATCGGTGGCGGCCCGGGCTTCCCCGTCCTCAACAGCGCCCAATTTCCCTCCGGCACCACCCTTCAGAAGCTAATGTTCGGCACAATGACCGTTTTCGACGACGAGTTGACGGAAGGTCACGAATTGGGCTCAGGGTTAGTGGGAAAAGCTCAAGGGTTTTACATTTCGAGCTCGGAAGATGGGACGAGCCAAACGATGTCGTTTACGGTGATGTTTACGGGGGGAGGCTATGTTGATAGCTTGAGCTTCTTTGGAGTTCATCGGACGGCCGTGGCGGAATCGCATTTGGCTATTATGGGTGGGACCGGAAAGTATGTGAAGGCTAAGGGTTTTGCTGTCGTGAAGACATTACCGGGGACGAACCAGCACGAGACTGATGGGGTGGAGACACTGCTGCATATTACTGTTTATCTTGCTTAATTATTAATTAGTTTGTTGCACTTGCATGGATATTGTTGTATATGGTGGTTATTATTATGATTTGTGTAAGAGAATTGTAATTTGATTTGAGTTTGAAATTTGAAAATTTGTGCATGCTTGACAAAGGTTATTGTTTAGTTCTCGTGTATACGATTTAAATTGTGCTTCTATGTGTCTTATGATTTCTTTTTTTTTTTTTAAGAAAAATCGGTTTTATATATCATTGAATCGAAAATTTACAACGCCTGGAACAATACAATTTATATAGACTCAAACGATGTAGTAAGAACATCTGAAACACCAACTATCAAGTTCTTGAAGATAACAAATCTTAAGAACTCACAAACGAACACAAGAATATTCTTGTGCAACTCCTATTCAAGTAGAGATGAAACTCTCATTCGAGAGAGAAAACAAAC
The DNA here is from genome assembly GCA_019426215.1 of Buddleja alternifolia. Lineage (NCBI taxonomy): Eukaryota > Viridiplantae > Streptophyta > Magnoliopsida > Lamiales > Scrophulariaceae > Buddleja > Buddleja alternifolia. The sequence goes on along the minus strand of CM033391.1, from coordinate 11,372,274 downwards.
TCTCATACGAGAGAGAAAATAAAAAGCTAAACAAAATATCTAAAACGCTATATAAATTTAAAAACTTAAGTATCACCCGTCTTCATCTCGTCAGATTTGTCTCTGTCTCTTTATATCCATATCATTCTCGTTAGATTTGGAGATGTGTTTTTAGATTCATATTCGTCTCGTCAAATTTGAAGATGTGATGGTGGTGGTGACAGTACTGGTGAAGTAGAAGACTGCTTCATCAAGCCATTGCCGGCGGAAAAAAATAGAAGAAAAAAGAAGGTTAGGATTAAAGAGAGATGAGGAGGTAACATTGTCTTATGATTTTTATGGTAAATTGGATGTCTTATATATGGAACATTATTTGGGATAGAAGATCTGAATTGAATCAATATAAATCACCTATATTTCATGTTGTATTTCATTTTTTACGCCATATCTGTAATGTTTTTTTAAAAAATGCATACATAATAAAGATGAATTTCATGCATATGTTGCATACATTTCAAATGACATATCAAAAGGAACTTCTAATTGAAATAATTTTTTGTCAAAATTACTGAAAAATCCCTTTAAATAAATATTTATATTTGAAAAACCCATGATAATTTTTTCCAATCCGAAGAACCCATTCCGCCAACTTTTCATACTAAAGACCCTAATATTCAGGGTTAACTATGGACTTAATTGGCCTTAGACTTTAAATTAAAAATTAATTAACTGTAATTTCATAAATAGATTTATTGATGTAGAACTTTTATATTGATAACGATACTAATTATGATTTTAGTTTTAAAATTTTTAATCTTCTTAAAGATTTTTTTTTCAAGAAAATTATAGATAAATACCATATTAAAATAAAAATAAATTATTAAAAATATTTAAAACATTTGATATTAGAAAATAAAATTCGTGTCAGAACAATCTATCAATTAGAAAATAAAATAATTCTGAGAAAAAAAATCAGTGGATAAATTCCTAATAAATTAATAATGAAGGGTAATTTAGTCAAAAAAGTTGTTAATCCTAACTTTTGGGTTTTTGGAATATAAAGTTTGTAACATGAGTTTTTGAGATTGAAAAACAAAACCATGAATTTTTCAGATAGAAAAAGTTTTCTTACTTTTTTAAAAAAACAAAAAAAATACGTCCATGAAAAGAAATTGCACAAATTTGTACTAGTTCTCTTAATTAAAGATATAATCATTTCTATGTCAAATTTATATCTTAAAATAAGACTTAATTTGTTTTCAAAAATAATTATATTTTCTCCTAAAATTATTATCCAATTAAACTAAATATGAACTCAATAACTAATTAATCAGTACAACAAGTAATCATGACATAAATCAGTCCATATCAAATACAAATAAAAATGCAAAATTAAATAAATACTTGGATGAATATCTTATTTTTGGTACCATAATTTATGTAAATGTGAAGCCCCTCAATTTTCTGCTGTAAATTTGATCAATTATATTTTGGATAGTTTAATTTGAAAAAAATAAATACTTGACATTGTCTTCGTGTTATTTAAAGTCATTATTGACGATGTTATCTTGTTAGACTATAGTGAATTCTAACCAGTGTGGGGTTATAAAGATGTCGGCATCAACGTATTACTTACAAGCTTTTTGGTTTGTAAATGACTGTGTTTTCGTTTGTTGATTACTTGATGTTGCTGCAATAAAGTAAACTTGATAAATTAGTTAGCATGGAATTTAGATTGATTAGATAAATTAGTTAGCTTGGAACCAAAACAATTTTTGGCACTAAAAAATTATAGAGAAAATTACATGTACACTCCCTCACTTTAGTGCAAAATTACTGAAAATCTCCTGATATTTTTGAAATTACATAAAATCCGTCTTATATTAAGATAGTCTAACAATTACACCCCCTATGTATTAAAAATTCTTACAATTTCACCTCCTTTAAACCTTACAAATAGACTTCTTGAGGGGGTCTCGTTGTAATTTACTAAAAATCAGGGTGAATTTTGATAATTAACACTAAAGTAAGGGGTATGCATGTAAGTCATCCAAAATTATAATTAATAATAATTTCGATATTGTCACTTGATATCTTGTCATTAATGGGTTATTTTTTATAAGTGTGTTGTACAACCATTAAGTGGTTGATTAGAAAATATGCCACATGGTCGTGCCTCAGAAAAATCAATGCACATGTTTATTTATATAATAAATAGATGATGAAATATCATACGGAAGATCTGAATTAAACTCAGGATCATGACATATATTCTTAAACTGACGTTAGGCTTGTTTCAAATGTTTCACACATGGACTGAGAAAGCCCTATTTGTGCTGAACTTGTTTTTCTTGTTCTATTCATCAGTCACGTAACAGTAGGCTTATTTTTCAGTCCGTGGGCCTTTTCATTAGGCTTATTTCTGACCGATCGACTGAAGAAATATCATTTGATTCATTATAAGATGCAGCTGAACAACGTGTTTTGATACCAAAAATATGTTGACTGAGGGAAAGAGTCTCTACTCGCTCAAATGAAAATTTTCAATTTCAATTTCAATTTTTGTATGAATAAAACTTCATTTGACGAGATCCCACAATCACAAATGATTAGTCTTGGGTCTTCAAATATCAAGATATCATGAAACCAAGAAAACAATGTCTCTTGATTATTAAGCACACTCCACAGGCAGAAAGAAAGAGAAAATAATATTAGTGACAACTTCAAAGTTTTACCTAGTAATAGGTACTTAGTGATGACTATTCTTGTTTTACCAAAATAATTATATTCACAAACTCAATAGTGAAAATAATCGTGTCTAAGGTTGTTCATAGTTAATAACATATGTATATTGACGACTTGGTGATAATACAAATATATTAATTAGGTCTTTATGATAATTTTATCGTTACTATACATGTGTCACTAAATATAAATCTAGACAACATTTATAAAGTTACTTGTCTCACTAATTGTCAATATTGACAATGCACGTATATAGAATTCTTATCAATATTATTAAATTGATGTAAAATTATAACTGTGAACAAGTATAGATAGTTATGACTTAATATATATAGTTAATAATTTATAGCTCTAACATTGTATCTTGTCATTTTTCTTTCTTGCAGTGTGATTTATAACCATAACAACAATGTTCGACGTGAAAGCAAGCATTTTAAATGGAGAGTAAACACTACTTAAGTGATACCAACTGTTGGGAAATCGATTCATAATCGAACCCAAATTGGTACGCAGCGGAATTAAAATAGAGACCTAGCTCTTATGCGCACATACATGACATCAAAAATCAAAGCATACATACTATGACTTAAAACAATTAATTAAACACTTTAATTAATAATTATTATTGCCTATCTATAGCTAACAATTAAAAGACTACATAATTAAACACTTTAATTAAAATCAATAATTGAATAACTATAAAAACAATAATAATTGAAAATGAAGAAAACAAACCTTACACCGAAGATTGGAACTTGCCGGTAGAAGAAGAACTCGTTCACCGCAAAGCCTTCTTCGCAATGCCTCAACAAACTCGGGAGTGTGGGCTCCAAAAATACTACTAAAATAAAACTTCTTAAGAGGAATTTTATTTTCTTAAAGACTAGCTTGTTCTTAAAAAATTGTTCAAGAACTACTTGTCTTTGTTGTGTTTGGTGCATTTGAACTTCCAAATGACACCCCTTTATATAGGGTGAAAAAGAAGTGAAGAGGCATTAAAAAATTCATGTGGGATGTTAAAGAAAACAAGTGGGGTGGAAAAAACAAAGAAACTTTCGGTGCCAATTTCAGCTGGTGGGCCGCGCGCGAACAGTACGCGTGTACTGTTCACGTTGTTACTATTCACATTTTTTTTTTAATCACTATTTAATTAAATATCTTTTTCCAAACATATTTCCCACATTAATTTTTCATCTAAGTTCAAACTTATCCATCTAATGGATACTTTAGTATTTATTCGTAGAGTTTCAATTTGAGGTTTGCGAAGGGACCTTAGGCAAAATTAATTTTAGCTCCAAGTAAATTAAATCAAATTATCATCACATGATAATATTTAATATTACTTAACAATATTTAATTCCACTAAATAAATATTGTTGCACTCTAAAATTAACTTCAATTTATTTTTGAGTTCCCATTCTTTCGTAAAGAAATATTTCATTAACTCCTCTATTAAAATATCCATGAAGAAATAAAATTGAGACTACTTTTATTTTATTTCTCACATCTTATCCCATAATGCTCAATTTGCTTCTTATCAATTTTCCAAATGAAAAACTATTTTTCATATAATTTCAGCGACACTTCACTTGAAACACTTTGGCCAAAGTTTTAGAAAAGTCGAACATTGCAAATCCATTATAGGGGATATATCTTATCTCTTATAGAGATTATAGATCCCATATGAATGTCCTTTCCAATCACATTTTTATGTCATTACCCAATGTATAAAGTATATTGGCCACCGAAGACCTCACTTCTAAATACATCAAAGCAATGTGCACTAGATGCATTAGTCCACGACAATCATAGGATTAAGAGTTATTGTTCAAAATTATTTATTTTCGATAGTAGTCAAAATAAATAATTTGATTGGTCCGGTTCAGTGTTTCAATCTAATTGATTTACACGAATATACTATATATGGAATCCCTATTCCCATGATTAAGACAAATCATCGAATATAGCATATTATAGTCTTTAGCAGATAAGACGCCCATTCTTATCACCGACTATAACCAATTTATAATAACACATGATATACGTAATCCAAGTCTTTCATGGAACATCACTTCCATTTGGATTCTCATATGTAATTATGGACTATGCCTATCCCATAGGACATTTAGTAATACTCATAACTTCTAATATATATTATTTATTTATTCATAATAAACACATTAAATAATTGGATTTTAGGGCACATTCCTAACAATCTCCCACTTGCCCTTAAAACCAATTAGCAGTATATCCAGCATACTCATCCCATTTAGATAAATAAAACTCTTTTGTGTCAATACTTTTAGAAAGGGAATTTGTTAGATTATACATGAAAACTAATTCGGTTTCTACAATCGCATTGTAGTCTACATATTCTCTAATATGTGACACTTTCAATTATGACTACTAGAATATATAGAATTAACTACGCAACCAAATATCACATCGGTATATGATTGGTATTAGTCAAATTCTAATAACATCTAGTTCATAAAAATTTCTTTTAAGCCAATGAGCTATTTTAGCAACTTCATAAGTCGCGGCATATTCAGCTTATGTAGTTGAAAATGGTTAATTCATAATTATACATTTCTCCAACCAATAGTTCCTTACAGTAAAAGGTAAATACATATGCCAGTGGAGTGATCACTTATCTAAATAAATACTTGATCTTGTGTATCTAATAGGTTTCAACTCTTCACTGAGATAGATCATCATATAACATATAGTCCTTCTCAAGTACTATAATATATGATTCACTCCTAGCCAGTGTGGTTTATAATTTAATTGATAACTGTTGACCTTTATGTAATACTCAAACCACATAAGACAATCCAAAAAAATATGTGGTACTATCTCATGTGTTCTTTCTTTAGAGAAAGATTAATTTCAAACTTAAAAGGAGATAAACCCTTCTTGAAATCCATCACATTATACTTCGTCATTATCTCTTATATGCAAAATGTGATTATTTTAGCACTTCGTTCTTTTAAAAACATTGCTAACTTCACCTAGGTCATCTATATCAATCTTATTAAGACAATCAAAACTTGGCAACAGATAATATTCATACATCATTCATAATAATTAGGATATTGTCCATATATTGTACTAAGAACATTATAACTCTCAGGATGTCTCTTATATACACTTAGGACATCCGGCATTTATTCAAATTCAAAATTTGATAGCTTCTAATTTTGATGTTTCATGATATAGATGTTTATCTAAGTCCATAAATGGACTACTTCAGTTTTCATACCATATGAACCATGACTTTTCAACAAAAAGTTCATCGAGTTGCAACATATAACATTTTTCTTGAAGGTGCCCGTTCAAGAATATTGTCTTCATATCCATCTCTTGACTCATAATCATAATGAGAGTAATGGATATGAGTATCATTCTGGATTTAAGCATGACTACTGGCTGACATGTTTTATCATATAAAACTTCACCAATATTCTTGCTTTGAGGTTCTCTACCTTCCAATCCACTCCTTTCTTTCTCTTGTAGACTCATTTACATCTCATGAGTTTAATGCTTTTTGGCTCCTCTACAAGTTATCATACATATGTTACTTTGACTCATTGGTCAACATCTATATCTAGTAGAGCTACATCGTTGCTAAGAGTATCAGATTCATATTCAGGTTCCACCCTTAGGGTCTCCTGAAGATATCTGTCATGTTAATGATAATACTCCCACTACATTGTGGCTCACTCAAGTATATTAGACCCACAATCAATAATTATATTGGATACATCTTATGTCCCAATTATGTTCTCAATTATTCTAGGTTGTCAACATGTAGTATCTCATACTATCATCCTCAGAAATACAAGTTCATTTTAACTCTTGTGGTTAATCAGTAGTCCATCATCTAGATACTTAGTATTTGTACTTTACAAAATACTCGTAATGATTGAACTATAGTATTAACCACCCTTTGTTTCTTTAGGACACTCTAGAGACAAATATACCTTTGTCATTTATTTATCTTTGTCAAGATCCTTCCCCAACATATGTGCTTGAACTTAAAATCAGGCTTAACCCAATCAATGGTTCCACAATTATCTCAAGAACTGACTTATAAACAAGTACAATAGGTTGTAACTATTTGAATACAGATCCCAAAAAAAAACTTTTTGGAAGAGTCATAAAACTGATCTTACCATTTTCTCTAATGTCCTATTTCTTGTTATCTGCAACACTATTCGACTAGAGTTACTCAGTATAGTAAGTTGAGATCTTATCTCATTTGCAATTAAGAAATCCAAGAACTCTTTAGACAAACATTGATCATTGTGATCATATCAAAATGGTTTCATACGTTCATCTAACTAATTCTCGACATGAGTCTTAATCAATTTGAACTATTCAACATTTTAAGACTTATGTATCATATACATATACAAATGCATTGAGTAATCATCTCGCATGAAAAACTCAAAGAACTCTATTGACTTAAACACGAATTGATTCACAATCATCAGTGTGAACCAATTCAAGCAATGTTAGCAGCACAATTGTTTTGGCCTATGGCCTCATAGTCATTATATCTTCCACAACATGATTCACAGACTGGTAGACCCTTCTATATCCAATGAACATTTAAGTCCATCATAAATCAGTCTTTAGATCATATCAAGATTAATATGACTTACTGCTAAACATACACTTTATTAGTCATTAGAGATTATCTTTCTAATGGTAAGTCACATACTTGTATCTAGAATTATGAACAGAGTATTTAACAAAATAAAAAATAATATCTTTCCTAGTACCTTTACTAATAAACAATTTATTATGAATAACTTTTATTCTTTTAAATATTAGTCAGCCAAACATTCACTATATTAACAGAAATTATGTTTCTACAAATAAAGGTACATAAAGACATTATTCAAGACCAATACTTTACTCTAAAGCATAAACCCTATTTTTGTTAATTGATATACTCGTACCATCTTTCTTTAGTTCTCAACACCCATTTCTTCCATAGAGTCATGCAATATATAATCTCATTATTTATTGCACAATGAATTATAAAATTCACAAAAGAACAATACATGGAAGTTTAGGATCCTATCCTATTGGGTTTGACTGGCAATTATTATACTAAGGAATTCTAGTTTATTCATCCAACTCATCATCTTCATGATGTGTTTGTTGATCTAGTATTCCTTAAGACATCTTGGTAATGTGCAACTTACTCATTACCCATGTCTAACTGTCCAATCCTGCCATTAAACGTCTCCTTGAAAAAAACGATCTTTTCATAAGAACCATCTCTTGCATCAAGTGCTTGAGAATGGTTGACGAAGTGGTTAGGATATAGCTTTTAGTCATCTCAATGACTTTAGGTGACCATTCATAACGGTCCGCAACAGTCAGTGATTCATTGTCAATTGGAACTAAAAGAACATGTAGATATATGAAAGAGTTTATATCTACCATAAGTAAATACACTTTCAAGATTCACATTCCACTTGACATATCTAGACCCTAAGAACTAATGTTCTCAAAAAACGATTGTAAAGGACTAGCTAATGCAATTATGAAATAACGAAATTATATATAAGTTATGAGTCGAATCTTTAGCATTAAAACCAAATATGGGATCCACAAACCACATTTTGGTACATGCAATGATGACCTGGTTTTCTACATTTTCCTTCCTGGCAGCAGGACCGAAAAATATAATAAGTTTAGGCGAGAACATTTCTCAGTTAATATGTTTTTCTTTTGTAACTCTTACTAAACATCATTAACCCACCATATTAATCTTCAGCCTTTGGGATGACATAACAGAGCTCCTCGGGGAGGCTAATATGTTTTCCCAATCAAGTGTACACCATTACTTAGATATTCATATGGTATTCAAGATACTCCACGGCAGCGTGATCGCACTCGTTTACGCATACTTCAATCTACCCATCAAGGATCTAATCTTGTAACCTTGAGTGAATACCTTCCTCAGGGAATAATATTCACTTGCTACACCGTTAGACCAGTAATGGAGGCCATGAGAATTCAACTCTTGAATCTCTCTCCCACTTGATATTTCAAAACTCGTGGATTTTTCATTATCATATAATGAATACATTAAATAATAATGAGTACTAATCAAATTAGAATTTCCAAGAAATTTAATTAAATAGAAAAAATTATATGATCTCATCAAAACGTTTCTCCTTATCTTGGAAAATACTCCCACTCAACTATTATGTCAAAAACAATTTGACATCATATATTCAACATATATTTAAACAATTTAAATAATACACTTGATCACATCAAGTTTCTCATGTTGAATACAATCACACATACTAATGCTTTAATAATGTACATATGCATTATTTAAATAATTTAAACAACGTGATCTCGTGCTCATGAAGTATTAAGGTTCAATTTCTTGAATCTTACTCCCACTCAATCATCATATCACAATATATGATTGACATAAAAATATTCAACATTTATTTAAACAATTTAAATAAAACATTTAATCAAATCAAATCTATCATGTTGAATAAATATATTAATGTTATAAACATGTATTCATACTTTTAAACAATTGATCTAATCAAAATAAGCATGCTTTAAGAATCATAAAAATTTTACATGTTAAAAACATTAATATCTAGAATCTAATTCCATAAAATTCCATAGTATCATTTAATTTTAAACATGCAATCATGTAAACATGTCTCACATGTACGGATCAAGAGCTGAGGCTCTGATACAACTTGTTGTGGAACTCAGAGCCATATTCCACAAAAAATAGAAATAGAGAGTAAATATTGTACTAGAAAACCACACTAGTTTTAATTCCCAGGAAAGATTGGAGGCGTCACTACGGTCGCACTTAAAATCCAATCTCCTCGACAGAATTAACTAGACGAATTTAATAGCACAATATAATACTACAACTATAACTAACAATTGATCCATTTATACAAGAATGCTTATATCATAATAATCGATACATGTCTAAAGCTTTAATATCTAGAATCAAAATTTTAAAATAAATAACATCTCATCATGCCAATATGTCTCACATGTACGTATCAAGAGTCTGGCTCTGATACCAGTTGTTGGGAAATCGATTCATAATCGAACCCAAATTGGTACGCAGCGGAATTAAAATAGAGACCTAGCTCTTATGCGCACATACATGACATCAAAAATCAAAGCATACATACTATGGCTTAAAACAATTAATTAAACACTTTAATTAATAATTATTATTGCCTATCTATAGCTAACAATTAAAAGACTACATAATTAAACACTTTAATTAAAATCAATAATTGAATAACTATAAAAACAATAATAATTGAAAATGAAGAAAACAAACCTTACACCGAAGATTGGAACTTGCCGGTAGAAGAAGAACTCGTTCACCGCAAAGCCTTCTTCGCAATGCCTCAACAAACTCGGGAGTGTGGGCTCCAAAAATACTACTAAAATAAAACTTCTTAAGAGGAATTTTATTTTCTTAAAGACTAGCTTGTTCTTAAAAAATTGTTCAAGAACTACTTGTCTTTGTTGTCTTTGGTGCATTTGAACTTCCAAATGACACCCCTTTATATAGGGTGAAAAAGAAATGAAGAGGCATTAAAAAATTCATGTGGGATGTTAAAAAAAACAAGTGGGGTGGAAAAAACAAAGAAACTTTCGGTGCCCATTTCAGCTGGTGGGCCGCGCGTGAACAGTACGCGCGTACTGTTCACGTTGTTACTATTCACAATTTTTTTTAATCACTATTTAATTAAATATCTTTTTCCAAACATATTTCCCACATTAATTTTTCATCTAAGTTCAAACTTATCCATCTAATGGATACTTTAGTATTTATTCGTAGAGTTTCAATTTGAGGTTTGCGAAAGGACCTTAGGGAAAATTAATTTTAGCTCCAAGTAAATTAAATCAAATTATCATCACATGATAATATTTAATATTACTTAACAATATTTAATTCCACTAAATAAATATTGTTGCACTCTAAAATTAACTTCAATTTATTTTTGAGTTCCCATTCTTTCGTAAAGAAATATTTCATTAACTCCTCTATTAAAATATCCATGAAGAAATAAAATTGAGACTACTTTTATTTTATTTCTCACATCTTATCCTATAATGCTCAATTTGCTTCTTATCAACTTTCCAAATGAAAAACTATTTTTCATATAATTTCAGCGACACTTCACTTGAAACACTTTGGCCAAAGTTTTAGAAAAGTCGAACATTGCAAATCCATTATAGGGGATATATCTTATCTCTTATAGAGATTATAGATCCCATATGAATGTCCTTTCCAATCACATTTTTATGTCATTACCCAATGTATAAAGTCTATTGGCCACCGAAAACCTCACTTCTAAATACATCAAAGCAATGTGCACTAGATGCATTAGTCCACGACAATCATAGGATTAAGAGTTATTGTTCAAAATTATTTATTTTCGATAGTAGTCAAAATAAATAATTTGATTGGTCCGGTTCAGTGTTTCAATCTAATTGATTTACACGAATATACTATATATGGAATCCCTATTCCCATGATTAAGACAAATCATCGAATATAGCATATTATAGTCTTTAGCAGATAAGACGCCCATTTTTATCACCGACTATAACCAATTTATAATAACACATGATATACGTAATCCAAGTCTTTCATGGAACATCACTTCCATTTGGATTCTCATATGTAATTATGGACTATGCCTATCCCATAGGACATTTAGTAATACTCATAACTTCTAATATATATTATTTATTTATTCATAATAGACACATTACATAATTGGATTTTAGGGCACATTCCTAACACCAACAACTTTAAAAAGAGAGAGTAATGACAAAACAATGGGTTTAGGCACTCGTATCTGAAAATTGTCACTAGCTAGATATATAATTAATAAGTGATAATAATTTTTGCTTTGTTACTATAACAATTTTTAGTGATAAGAGATTTTTGTTAAAGCTATCACTATTGACAATTAGTGATACATGTATAGTGAAAGTACAAATAGAATGACAATTATAATTGTTGTCACTAATTGTCTATAGCGGCACAAGTTTCTTTTCATTAATTATCTAAAAGTGACAATTTTTATATAAATTTTGTCACTATTAACCATGTAAAGCCTATTGTTGTGATGATGTAAAAATTCTTGTTACTAAAAATTTAAAATTAATGACAATTTTGATATTGTTACTTGATATTTTGTCGTTAATATATTTTTTTTGTAGTGTAGTTAATGATATATAACGTAACACGGTATCTTGTCATTTTTTTTTTGGTAGTGTGACTAATAACTATATTAACAATATTCTGTTAGATAATACAATATCTTTCTATATATTTCTAATATTTATGTTAATTTAGGTTTTCTTATGTTTCCTTGTATTTATCTTTTTCTTATTTATAGTTAGGGTTTCTTGTTAATTACCAAGTATATGTATCTCTATAAAAATATTACTCAATAATACAAGTTTCTTACAGAGTTTTCTCTAATCTAACATGGTATCAGAGTCATGGCTTCGAGCCATGGTATCTCGATCTCTCGCTTCTGCCATCATCAAGTCGTTGTCCCCATTCGGCGCCCCTTATCTAGTTTTGTTTTTCTTTATCTCTTTCTCCTAAGGCCGTCGCCGCTGCCCTCTATCTTGGTCGCCGTCGCCGCCTCCAGCTTCTTCTCCCTTATCTCGTCTTCTCTTCTTTTTGTTTTCCTAAGGTCTCCGCCACCGCCTTCTCTCTTTGGCCATGGGCCGCCGTGCTTAGCCGCTGCCACTGCCGCACCACTTTTGGCCGCCGCCACCTTTAATTTTGTTAGATGCCGCCGCTCACCCTTGGAAAACGAGGACTTGGAGCCGCCGCCTTCTCTCTTTGGCTACAGGCCGCCGCGCTTAGCCACCACCGCCTTTAGTTTTGTTAGTTGTCGCCGCTCACCCTAGGAAAACGAGGACTTGGAGCCGCCATCGCCCCCTCTTAAGGCCGCCGCCACCTTTTATCTTTGTCACTGTCTTCATCTCAAATTCTCTATGACCGGATTTTTTTGGTCCAGTCTCAACGTTCAAGACTCTCACGTCGAGGAAGTGTTAGAGAATATAATATCTTTCTATATCTTTCTAGTATTTATGTTAATTTAGGTTTCCTTATGTTTCTTTGTATTTATCTTTTCCTTGTTTGTAGTTAGAGTTTCTTGTTTATCAAGTACATATATCTATATAAATATATTACTCAATAATACAAGTTTCCTACGAGGTTTTCTCTAATCTAACATAGACGAGCATTTTAATGAGAGGAAAAACACTATTTAAGTGATACCAACAACTTTAATCAGAGAGAGTAATGGCAAAACAATGGGTTTAGGCACTTGTGTGTTATTTTAGGGAATAATATTACTTGAAATTGTTAAAGGTATTCTGTGCACGAATAGCATACACGAAGGACGTCCAGGTCCCCGAGGAGAGAAACCAAAATTACTACTTGGCTGTTAACTATCCTATTACAAGCAAAGTATTAAATATTGATAATCGAAGTAATTATTTGAAAAGAAACTTGTAGGAAATTAAGTTCACATAAACACATAATAAAGAGTGGATCGACTTACTTATAATGGCAGCGGAAATTTATCGATCTACAAGTCCCAAATCTGACTCGTCTACAAGCCTTCTCTTGATTGAACCACGAACATGCACGTCTTCATCTTACTCGCTGTACTGGATCAGATTTCAGAGCAATTCACTTGTTTTTGCACATCTTAAACCCATGGAGTTTTGGTGATACTTCAAAAAAATTTGAGAGAGAATGTGTTTATGGAGAGAGATTGGAGAGAGTGATATTCTGGGAGAGTACGTGATATCTGTTAGTTGTGATATATAGGAAGATATATCTTGTTTCACTACAAAAAAATAAGATATTAGTGACAAAATGTCAACTAATAATGTAAAAACTATTACTTATTATAATTTTTTAGTGACAAAAATTTTTGTTTCGTCACAAGAATATGTTTTACATGTTTAATAGTGACAACATTTGTATAGAATTTGTCACTTTTGATAAGTAGTGACAAGGAAATTGTTGTTACTATTGACAATTAGTAACACACCTTTTGTGACAATTTAGTGAGAACAATTATAGTTGTCAATCTATTTGTGTTGTCACTATACATGTGTCACTAATTATCAATAGTGATAACTTTTAAGAAACTTTTGCCACTAAAAATCTTTATTGTGACAAATAAAAAGTTATTGTTGTTATGAATAATTCATTAAGTGGATGTCCATATAACTCCAATACATAATTTAGTGGATTCACCTACAACTCCAATATCTCATTTGGTGGATTCACCTACAATTCCATTACCTCATTTTGTAATCAATATTTGATCTTGTTTTGTGCCTATAAATAGGCTTTGCCATTGTATTGAGAAATACACCAAAATCAAAGAAAGAATTCTCTTCTTAATTCTCTAATCTCTCTACTTTAAAATATTTGTATATATTTCATAATATTTGAGGTTATTTCATAACACGTTATCAGCACGATCCGTCTCAAGGTGTTAATCATTTTGAAATTTGGCAAAAGATATACATAGGGTACTCAACATATGATGTAAATGTAGTGAGAAATTTTTATGAGTTATTATGAGTTTGTAAAGAAAATTGATGGACAAGGTTTTCAAAACAAAGCAAGAAGAAAAGGTATGTATATTTCAATATTTAACAAAAATAGAAATATGCAATAATTCTCTTGATGTTTAGAAAGAAAACATATGTATATATATGTGCATATATTTGATTAGTATTATTCTTTTGAATAATCCTATTATGTTGAAAATATTTTAAGAAGTTGAATGATTGTTATGTTATTCATCTTATACTTTGATAATAGTATTATATGATGAATCTTGAAAAAAACTTGACTTTGTGACTCTTGATATTACGAGGAAAAATTATTTTTCTTGGGCGTTAGATATTGAAATTCATCTTGATGCAAATAACTATACTCCATTCCCTGAAGTGAATGCGTTGAGCAATATATAAATTCATATATGCAAATAACTATACTCCATTCCCTGAAGTGAATGTGTTGAGCAATATATAATTATTTTAATCATGAGTCCCGTCCAACTAGTTCTGCTACATTCCCTGAAGTGAAAGTAGCAGCACATAACTATTTTAATCATTAAAGAAATCATGGACGTGGACGTGGTCGTGGATATGGTTATGGAAATCGTGGTGGTTATTCAAAAAACACATCTTTCCACCAGAAGTAGAAAAATAATGAAGAGAAATATGAAAGTGGCCAAAATAGCAAATTTGTGAAAAATTTATGCTATCGTTGTGGTGGTAAAGGTCATTGGTCATGTACCTGTCGTACACCAAAGCATCTTGTTGACCTTTACCAAGAATAGCTAAAAAGTAAAAGAAAGAAAATAGAAACAAATTCTGCTTTTGAAGAAGGCGATTCTGATCATGGTCAATTTTGATGACACTCATTTAGATGTTGCTGATTTCTTTGATGATCCTAATGAAAAAATTGATCACTTGATTGGAGATGGAAGTGTTCAAAAACAAATTTGTTAAGTTTTAATTTTAGTAATTTATAAATAAATATTTAAGTATGTTGTTTTAAAGTTCAATAAATGAATTTATTCATAAGATTATCGTTTCTTATATTAAATAATATTGTTTGATATTGATTTATTTCTTTTTATGTTTCAATAAAGAATGAGTATTTACTCGATCAGCAACAATATCAATAATAAAAATATATGTCTCGCTGATAGTACAACAACTCACACCATCCTCAAAAATAAAAAATACTTATCTTATTTAGTAATGCAAGAAGCCAATGTTAATACTATATCGGGTAGTGCAAAATTAATTGAAGGCTCCGGCAGAGCTAATATATTGTTACCCGGAGGAACACAATTTTATATTGATGAAGCCTTATATTCTACTAAGTCTCAAAGAAATTTACTAAGCTTCAAAGATATCCGCCGAAATGGATATCATATTGAGACAACAAGTGATGGCAATATTGAGTATCTTTACATCACTAATACAATATCTGGTAACAAATGTATATTGGAAAAGTTGCCAGCATTGTCTTCCGGTTTGTACTACACGCATATATCTACTATTGAAACATATGTTATCGTAAACCAGAAGTTTACAAATCAAAATAAGTTTGTTGTTTGACATGACCGGTTGGGCCATCCCGGATCAATTATGATGCGAAAGATAATTGAGAATTCATGTGGTCATCCATTGAAGAGCCAGCAGATTCTTTAATCGAATGATTTCTCATGTGCTGCTTGTTCACAAGGAAAGTTGATTATTCGACCATCAACAACAAAAGTAGGAAGTGAATTTCTTACGTTTTTGGAACGTATTCAAGGCGATATTTGTGGACCAATACACCCGTCGTGTGGACCATTCAGATATTTTATGGTTTTAATTGATGCATCAACAAGATGGTCACATGTATCTTTGTTATCAACTCGCAACTTGGCGTTTGCGAGATTGCTTGCTCAATTGATTAGACTACGAGCACATTTTCCTGATTATCCTATTAAGAAGATACGCCTTGATAATGCGGGTGAATTTACTTCCAAAACGTTCAATGACTATTGTATGTCTATTGGAATTGATGTTGAATATCCTGTAGCACATGTTCATACACAAAACGGTCTAGCAGAATCGTTTATTAAACGTCTGCAGTTAATTGCAAAACATTTACTTATGAGATCAAAACTTCCTATTTCTTGTTGGGGACATGCTATTTTGCATGCAGCAGCACTTATTCGCATAAGGCCAACAAGTTATCATAAATTCTCCCCATTACACTTGGTTTTTGGTCAGGAACCAAATATTTCCCATCTAAAATTTTTTGGATGTGCGGTATATGTTCCAATTGCTCTACCACAACGCACTAAGATGGGTCCTCAAAGGAAGTTGGGAATATATGTTGGATTCGAGTCTCCATCGATAATAAAGTATCTAGAGCCATTGACTGGCGATTTATTTACAGCTCGATTTGCTGATTGTCATTTTGATGAATCAGATTTCCCAACATTAGGGGGAGAAAATAAGCAGCTGGAAAAGAAAATTAGTTGGAATGAATTATCTTTATATCATCTTGATCCTCGAACAAAACAAAGTGAACTGGAAGTTCAAAAGATAATTCACTTGCAAGGTTTAGCTAACCAACTGCCAGACGCATTTACTGACCTAAAAAAAAGTGACTAAGTCACATGTACCAGCTGTTAATGCTCCAGTAAGAATTGTTGTCCCTGAAGGTCAAAGTAATGAGTCTACTGCACGCCTGAAGCGTGGTAGACCTATCGGTTCCAAAGATAGTCATCCTCGAAAAAGAAAAGGAGCTAAGAATCAAGATGGTCTAATCGAGGATAAAATAACTCCAGAAGAGTCCCCAGTCATAACTAATATTTCGGTTCCAGAAGAACCTCAGGTACCTGAAACTTGTGAAAATAATGAGATCTCAATAGATTATGTTATGAACGGGAAACGATGGAATCGAAATGAAGTCAACGTTGACGATAAATTTGCATATGATGTAGCGCTAAATATGATGAATGATAATGAGGATCAAGAACCAAAGACTGTTAATGAATGTCGACAAAGAAATGATTGGCCAAAAATGAAAAGACGCAATGAGGGCAGAGTTAAACTCGCTTGAACAAACGAAAAGTTTTTGGACCTGTAGTCCGTACACCTGAAGATGTAAAAGTATTTGGACCTGTAGTTCGTACACCTGAAGATGTAAACCCAGTAGGATACAAATGGGTATTTATGCGAAAACGAAATGAAAAAAAGTGAAATTGTAAGATATAAGGCACGTCTTGTTGTCCAAGGGTTTTCGCAACGACCTGGCATAGATATGAGGAGACTGATTCTCCTATGGTGGATGCAACTACTTTTCGTTATATAATAAGTCTGGCAGTGCATGAAAAACTTAATTTGTGTCTAATGGATGTTGTTACAGCCTATTTGTATGGCTCGCTTGATAATGATATATATATGAAAATCCCTGAAGGATTTAATATGCCTGAAGCTGATATATATATGAAAATCCCTGAAGGATTTAATATGCCTGAAGCATATAATTCAAGTTCTCGAGAACATTATTCAATTAAATTAAAGCTTTGATTGTTTGATGTGATCAAATTGTTTAAAATGCTTAAATACATTAATACATTCATGTTTATAAAATATGATTCTAAATCATTGCGTTTAATATGTATTTTTTGATTGTACTTGCGTATGCTTATTTGATGAAATCAAATTAAATATGTGTGATTGTATTCAACATGAGAAACTTGATGTGATCAAGTGTATTATTTAAATTATTTAAATATATGTTGAATATATGATGTCAAATTGTTTTTGAAATGATAGTTGAGTGGGAGTATTTTCCAAGATAAGGAGAAACGTTTTGATGAGATCATATAATTCAAAGTGAATATTTGTTGAAGGAAGGATATAAAAATGATCCAATTTATCCTTGTATTTTCATGAAAAGATCTGGAAATGAGTTTGTTATAATTACAGTTTATGTTGACGATGTAAACATTGTTAGAACTCCTGAAGAGATTCAAAAAGCTGTTAATTGCTTAAAGAAAGATTTTCAGATGAACGATCTTAGAAGAACAAAATTTTGCCTTGGACTACGAATTAAATATTTAAAGAACGGAATTTTTGTATATCAAGACGCTTATATATCAAAAGTGCTAAAGCGTTTCTACATGGATAAATCACATCCATTGAGCACCCTGATGGTCGTAAGGTCACTAGATGTGAACAAAGATCCTTTTCGACCTCGAGAAAGTGATGAAGAACTACTTGGTCCTGAAGTACCATATCTAAGTGCAATCGGTGCACTAATGTATCTTGCTTGTCATACTCGGCCTGATATAGCATTCGCTGTTAATCTATTAGCAAGATATAATTCTTTTCCTACACGAAGGCATTGGAATGGGGTTAAACAGGTACTCCGCTACCTTAGAGGAACAATCGATATGGTCTTGTTTTATTCAAATGTACCCAAGTCCGAATTGGTTGGATATGCAGATGCTGGATATATGTCTGATCCTCATAATGGTCGTTCACAAACAGGCTATTTATTTACATGTGGTGGCACAACCATTTCATGGCGGTCTATGAAACAAACCATATCGGCCACATCATCTAATCATGCAGAATCTTAGCTATTCACGAGGCCAGTCGAGAATGTGTTTGGTTAAGATCTATAATTAAACATATTCGAGGGACTTGTGGTTTATCTTCTGGAAAAATGATCCCGACGATCTTATATGAAGATAATTCCGCATGTATCGCACAATTGAAAGAAGGGTACATTAAAGGAGATAGAACAATGCATATTTCACCAAAGTTCTTTTTCACTCACGATCTTCAGAAGAATGGTGATATCAATGTTCAACAAATCCGTTCCAGAGATAATCTTGCTGATTTGTTCATCAAGGCACTTCCCACAGCAACATTTGAAAAACTAGTCTACAATATTGGCATGCGTAGACTGAAAGATCTTGACTGATATTATCATGAGGGGGAGATAATACGCGCTGCACTCTTTTTCCCTTAACCAAGGTTTTTCCCACTGGGTTTTCCTGGTAAAGTTTTTAATGAGGCAGCATCTGATTGCATATTGAAAGAATTATGTACTCTTTTTCCTTCAATAGGTTTTTATCCCACAGGGTTTTTCCTAATAAGGTTTTAACGATGCATATTCTTAAGTGATGGACATCCAAAGGGGAGTGTTATGAATAATTCATTAAGTGGATGTCCATATAACTCCAATACATAATTTAGTGGATTCACCTACAACTCCAATATCTCATTTAGTGGATTCACCTACAATTCCATTACCTCATTTTGTTTAATAGTGACAACATTTGTATAGAATCTTGTCACTTTGTGATAAAGTAGGCTGACAAGGAAATTGTTGTTACTATTGACAATTAGTAACACACCTTTTGTGACAATTTAGTGAGAACAATTATAGTTGTCAATCTATTTGTGTTGTCACTATACATGTGTCATTAATTATCAATAGTGATAACTTTTAAGAAACTTTTGCCACTAAAAATCTTTATTGTGACAAATAAAAAGTTATTGTCAATCATTATGTATATTTAGTGACAATTTTAAAATTGTCACTAACATTGTTTTTTATTGTAATGTATAAAGATATATTTCTTATCACAATAGAAATCATATTCCAACCACAATTGGTACATTCCTAATACAATCCAAATATAAATGTTAATTGGGCCAAAGGTTCAATCCGGACCCAATTTCCTACAAAACCAAACACTATTTGGCTGTTAATTATCCTCATGATTTCATTTATTAAAAAAAATATGATGGATAAGAGAAGATTATAAGTCATTATTTTCTCTCCTAAAATGTATTTCTATCTTCTTCTTTTTTTGAGATAAATGTATTTCTATCTTGATCAATATAAAGTGCCAAGTAAGTTTTGCATTTGGCAGATGTGTAATATATATGGTCACAATGTCATGAGCAGTTCTATGCCACACCGGTACCAATGGTCCCGATGTGGCATAGACCATTGGATCCCTCAAATAGGGAGGAGGGGGGTTTACTAAAATACCCCCCATCCAATGGTCTATGCCACACCGGAACCATTGGTACCGGTGTGGCATAGAATTTTCCACAATGTCATGGAAGGATTCTATATACAGCCCTTGTTAATTACATTTCTAGAGCGCCATAGAAAAAAAGTTGAAATGTGAACTTGGCAAATGGAAGAAAATGCCTTCATACTAAAGTTGAAAGACGAACTAAGTTACTCAATATTCGATTTGAGATCAATTGGTAACATACCAAATCAAGATTAAATTTTGAAGCTCGACTCGAGCTATACTCGATTAATAAAAAAAATAGTAATAAAGTATACATAAATAAAATCAATCTACTCGAGCTCGCTCGTATTCTGCACGATAGATAATAATTCAAACAAACTTGAACAACTTAATCGACTCTACTCGACTCGTTTACAGCCCTATTTTGAACAAAGTGAGTGAGAGATGGTTTCAATACATTAAAGTGAACATTGTTAGATATATAGTATAAGTGTTTCTATTAATTATTAGGGATAATTGCAGACACCCCCTCACATATGGGGTCATTGCACTTCACCCCCTCACTTATTGAAATGTGCACTTAACTTCCTCACTTATCATAAAATGTGCACTTACCCCCTTCAAACAGTTTGGGGCAAAAAAATACAAAGGAAAATTCAAATCCGGACAGCAATGTACGAAAAATTCCTTTGTATTTTTTCTGCCCGAACTGCCTGAAGGGGGTAAGTGCACATTTTATGATAAGTGAGGGGGTAAAGTGCACATTTTATGATAAGTGAGGGGGTAAAGTGCACATTTCAATAAGTGAGGGGGTGAACTGCAATTACCCCATATGTAAGGGGGTGTCTGCAATTATCCCTAATTATTATGTTAATTCGTCTTTATGAGTTAGTCATAAGATCCAGAATTTCAGTTTCACACAATATGTACTAATTTGTTTGAAAACTATAATAATACGAAAGAGGATTTGCATCTATCTCTCTAATACTTATGGTTCAAAGTATCGGCCAATATCCGATGATATCGGCCTATACGTAACCGGATCGGCGCCGCCAGATTTGATAAAATCGCTCGATACGGTATGTTATCCGGTATGTGTAGTATCGCCGATATTATCGGATATCATCCGATATTATCGCCGATACAATGATAATATCGGCTAACTTGGATATTATCGGTCGATATAATGATAATATCGGCGAGACCTGTTCTCTCAAATATATTGTTGATCTTCATATTCTCCAATTGTAGAAAAGATCAAGGAAACTGAAAATATGAAATGTGGACCTTTTATTTCTGAGATCTCAAAAATGTCGAATATACAGGGGAAGCCTATTTACAGCAACTAACGTAAGAAGGGAAAGTTAGCTTAACTATTAAGCTAAGATTAACAAACTCGGTTAACTACGTGAAATTCTATGGTGGACCGAGACCATTGATCCCGGTCCACAAATCACCATTGGATCGGGGGTAATTTAGTAATTGCCCCCTCAGTGGGGGATCCAATGGTGATTTGTGGACCGAGACCAATGGTTTCGGTCCACCATAGTATTGCCCGTTAACTACCTATCAATTAGCCACTGTATATTTACAACTTTTCCACTAGAGACTATATGAAGATATTTACAAATACTATAATATATACAAATGTGTTTCTTGAGAATACAGAGAAATAGCAGAAGATCGAGGTCGCATTCTAATCTTCCATAACCATTATGTGTGGAATGTATGTGTGAATGTTTTTCTTTTCTTGAGAGAAAAATTGCTTGAATCTTGTTGTGGCTAATTAAGTGCATTCATGTATTATATCTATGCATTACTTTCGTTAGTGACTAGAATGATATATTTAACTTTAGTGATAGTTTATGTAGTAAAAAATTTTAACATGTATTAATAAGTAGCAATTTGTGTTATTTACATTGTTCTCTAATTTTACTGATTTTTCTAGAAGTTTTGGAGCATTTATAATGTTTTTGTAAAATATAGCCCAATAATATCCTGATACGCCGCGACCGATATGGAACAGCACCCCCTATATTATCGTCGATACCGCAACTTTGAACCATGCTAATACTCACCCCACCGAAAAATTTAGCCCTAATCCGATTCGGCCAAACCAACGAATAACACTATGCAATGTGAAAAATCAGTTTTTTAATTAAAAAATGCTTGATTTCAAAACTCAACCAAACCATGGTTAAATGTTCCTTCCTTTTTCACGTGCCAGCTGATCTCTAACTCCTCAAATTTTGCTACTGCCATTTTAGTATTGCAGTAAAAAATTTCCATCTTTTGTGAATCTGTGTTCATGGTCTTTCGGAACCCAAAATTTTCATCTAACAAATTATAGCTTCAATTCAATAAAGCAGGCATTATCGACAACTGGTGTTTCAAACCTCAGCCCAATTTGAAGATCCTGAAAGAGGTAAACATTGTTTTTGTGAAATTACTGTTATCTAGAAACCTTTGTGAATTCATGAATTTTGAAAAAATATGCATAAATCGTTTAGTTTTTGCAGATGATTCACTTTCAGTACCTTTTGCTTTGACTTTAGATAACAATAAAGTCATGGTAATACCCCTCTGCTTGACTTATGGTCATTTAAATAAACACCACTTTTAACGATTGACTAATTACTGTTGAAATCAAGATAAGGGAGTTCTAACAGTTTGTGATTTTTAAATTCCAATAGAATAAATGGCTTGCTTCAACTCTTAGAATAAGAATGAAGTTTTACTGAAATTTTTGCCCACCAATCATATTGGAAACATGATGGTTCGAGCAATCCAACCAAAAGTCACTATTTGGAAAATATGTATTCTTAAGCATTCAACTCGTGGTAAAGAGTTTATTGAGTGAATTCATTTAGATGTACTAATTGTGTGTTTGCAATCTGAAATTACTATTAGGAATTACATTTCCAATTCTTGATTGATTTAATAATTTTACTTGATAAGAAAAATTAATGTCTTATCTTGACTGCTTATTTTTGTTAATTTACCTTGATATTTTTGTTGACAGTCATGCATAATTCTAGACATGAAGTCAAGAATTCTGGAGATATAATAACTTTAAAAAGTGAAGATGAAGACATTGTTTGCCTTCATTCCATTAAAGAAGTCGATAGGAATGAGATAACCTCTTCATGAGATGAGAATCTTTCATCTTACCGAAGTTGGGGGTTTAGATAATATCCTGCAGCATGTAATGGTTTAAGGAGTTGTGAAGCCCACCTATCATCAATTCTCTTCCAAATAGGTAAGTACTTCTTTTCATTGTTCCCACAATTAAAAGCAATTTTTTCTTTGGTTGTATCCATTAACTCATAAATAAACGCCATTGCGGGTCTTTCCTCTGAATCAACTTCTCCCAAAATACTTACAAGAGGAAGAACACTTTGAATACAATACTTGACATGCCCCCAGAAAAATTGATCTAACAAAACCGTCGTTTGTGCTTTCATTCTTTCGGGTTTTTCTATCCAAGCACAATTTGGCCGTTCTTGTGATGAAAATGGGCTTTGAAGAGCTTGCTTTTGTTTATAGATGCTTTGAAGAGTGAGGTAAGCAGTTGCAAATCGTGTTATTTTCTGTCGAAGAAGTTCACTGTTTTTTGTAAATTTCCTCATCAAATCCACGACCCAAGTGTGTCCATAAATAAACTTCACGACTTGCTTAGCTTTTGCAAATGTTGTTTGGTGAATTTTCATCTTGCCAATATCCTCCAACATAAGATCTATACAATGTGTTGTGCATGGAGTCCAATATAAGTTATTTCTCATTTCCATCAGCCCTATTCCAGCATTCAAATAATTCAAACCATTGTCAGTAATTACTTGCACAACATTCTCCTCACCAACTTCATCTATCATTTATTGAGATAATTAGACAATGGCCCACCATTTTTAATCGTATCAGATGCATCAACAGACCTTAGAAACCACGTACCAACTGGACTATTAATGAGGAAATTAATTAGGTTCTTTCCATCAGTCCATCCATCAGACATTATAGAACATCCATATTGTTTCCATGCGGTTTTGTGCTCTTCCATCAACTTATCAATATCGTCAACCTTGGCCTTTAATATCCAAGTTCTCATCTCATGCGTTGAACGAGGCACATAACCATCTTCAAATTTAGCAGCCGCCGCAAACATAGGCTTGTGGTAGGGACCATTGCAAGCGTTAAATGGAAAACCAGCTGAAAAGAAGAACCTACCAATTAGTCGACAAAGATCTTTTCTTTGTGTTTTCTTCCAGTTAGAGTTCAAGGTACTTTGTCGAACTGTAGAGGTAGCAAAGCTATCCATTGGACCTCTGACTATTAGTTGTGAACTCTTAATTCCAAGTTGATCCCCGATTGAGATGCAGCATCTATTTTGTCATTTAACACCGCATTCCGTTTTTTTTTTTTATCTCAGCAGCTTCCTTTCTTGCATTGCTCTACAACCTCTCTGGGGGCACTTGGGCAAGACTTCACTCCTCTATGTGTACTGGCTAAATGATTCTTAAACCAAAAAAATTCCGCTACACTATTGATTGCAAAATTTACATCAGAAATACTTTTCCCCTTCAATCTTAACGGCATAAACCCATGCAAAATCTTTTTTCCTGCTTCTTTTCTCAGCCTCACCCTCACCGTCCATGTCTAGCTGAATAATAAGATGAAAATAAGAAAGACAATCATAATATGCTAAACAAGCAGTCAACTAAACCAAGTAATAAACAATAACAAAAAAAAAGGAGCAAAAAAGCAATTTTAGGCTATTATATCAAAAACAGTAGCAAATAACAAAAAAAGAAGCAATCTTTAACATTAATCGAAAGTGAATTTTCAGTTTTATAAAAGAAAAAAATAGCTCTTTGATACATCACATGACGTTATTATATTAATACACTATAAAGAAATCAAATAATACACTGTAAAATCTAAGTTTTGTGAAAGAATATCAAAGAGAAAAAATACAAACCTTGTTCTTGAATGAAAATTGTTGGTTTGCTGATGAAAGAAGTTGAATAGTTCTTACTTCTGCTTTGTGTCATGCGCTGCGTGGGAGGGAGAAGAGGGAGAGAGACATTAACATGATGACTTATGAAATACTTAATGGTTTTTTTAAGTATTTGACTTTAATTTGAAAGACTTTTTAATTGTTTGACTTTGTGGGCTTTGGATTTTTTAATAAAATATGAAGTGGACCTAAAAAAATAAAGTCGAAAAACTTGAAATACCCAAATACAATATTTTTTCGAACGTCCTCCTTGGGCGTATGCCCAGACTTCGGGGCACCCAGGCGCATGGGCAGGACGCCCCACTGCTTTGAGCGCACGCCCAAGAGGATTTTCGCCCCCCCCCCCCCCCCTCCACCACCTGAGGCATTTTTGGCTTCGCCCCTGAAAACACTGGAAAGAAGATCTAACCATGGTTTGGTTGAGTTTTCAAATATTGCATTTTTTTATTTAAAAAATTGATTGTCCACATGGCACAATGTTATTCGTTGATTTGGCCAAAATTGGGTTCGGGCTAGAATGGATTCTTGGATATAGATGACTTGTCCTAAGGAGTTTGATCCAATGGCATATACTATAGTTATTTAATCAATCTTCCTAGCTAATCAATTTATATCTCTAATACAATCTTTAATTAAGGATAGTAATTATATTTCCTCAAACCTCTCTTTTCTTCCCCCGCCCCCCGCCCCCGCCCCCGCCCCCCTCTCAATCACGTTAAACATGGATTCTCTCTTCTCATTCTCTCACTCGATTACGTTAAACTCAGATACATATGGAGAAATGAATGAAAATCTTTTTCCATTCTCTCTCTCAATCGCATAAAACACAGAGAGAGAAATTAAAATCTCTCCTCATTCTCTCTCAATCATGTAAAAGTTCCCCTTAACTATATATCAATTAGCATTTTCTTCCCGAAATTAACTATATACACTGGTTGTTAGTCAACTAACAAAATTTGCTTTAGTTGTGTTTGTTTGTCCAACTTTGTTTCTTTTAATTGCCAAAATAGAATAGCTATATTTTCTTATGGGTAAAATATAACCGTTCCTTGTACTATACTAATTGTACTATACTCATACATAATAAAAAAAGTATACAGAATTCCCGATTCATACATATAAACATAATAGCATATGGAGTTTCAAGCACAATGTGTAAATGTGTATTGAAAATACCCGATCAATTGGAATTTATCAACATCACACCCAGTATCCTTATGACTCTCATGAGTTTGAGACTGAGCTTGAGACAATTGGCAGAATATGCACAAGAAAATACTTTATAAAATCTCTTTAATATAACCTTTACTCCACAAATTGTACTAATCACTTAAATAGAGCTTAAGAAAAATTATGAATTTATATGTCCTGCAGGTAATCAATTAAATATGGACTATCATAATCGTCTATCTCGAAACTCCTAGCCGGTGTTGCTGCAAACAACTCAACACCTTCACCCCCACATGATAGCAAAAACTATTCAAATTCTATCACAGTTGATCAAAACACGAGAATTCCTACAAAAAAATTAAATGTATTTTGAGAAATGCCTCTTAAATATGCTTAAGCATTATTGTGATAAACAAAATATTTGAAGTTTATAAACATTAAAATTTATCGACCCACAGAAGTAGAGAAAATCCTCGTCGAGTAACCATCTGAGGTTATTGAGTGAGGCTATTTGAAGCAAGCACCTAATCAGAAAATAATGAAAATAAAACTAGTCTCAATGAAACTGTTTATAGCAAAGAAATGTAAATAATCTTGGGACACTAACTATTAGATTTGAAATAGAAGGGCGAAGTGAGTGGGCTATTAGGTTGTGCCATGGAAGAAGAAAATGGTTTGGGTGAATCCTTCTTTATTTTAGGAGCTCTTTTAAGAAAATATTTTAGCCAACTAAATCTATGAAAACTTGACCCTTTCTTATTAATTTCTTCACCGTAGTAGCATTGGTATTTTCTCATACAAAGATCATCTCTTTTACCACAATGATTAGTGGTTCAAGTTCAACATGAGTCACTTTTTCTATAATGTTTGTGAATTTTGCCTTTTTATAAGGGGTAAAAATTGTAACCCACCCAAATTTTTCGTGTTTTTAGATTTTTTTTATGTAAACCTTTTTTTATTTCACTTTTTTTTATCTTAAGTACAACTTTTTTTAAGTAAAATAAAAATTGAACATTAGGGATGATAATGTTAATTTTTTGATATTAGGGATTACTCTGACACAAATGTTGTACTTCAAGGATTATAAATGTCATTATCCCTATATTTATAAATATATGTTACCGTATATATATCTCATGTATTATATATATGTACATATATACAGTGTATTTCTTGTATATACGTACACAAACCATAGACCACTTATATATATATATAAATATTCAATAATTTATTTTTATATATTAATAAAAATTATGAAACATATATATATATAACATATATATATATATATCAACTACTATTACAGATATGTATATTCATACATATTCATATATATAACAATTATTACCATCTTAATATTATATTATAACTTTGAATCACTAACTAATTATTAACATATAAAAGATTACATGATTTGAGTGCTACAATAATATTTGTTCCATTTAGAAACAAAACCAAGCACTATCTCAAAAAAGAAAAAAGAAAAAGAAAAATCAACTCTCAAAATAAAACCAAACACAATATCATCAAATATGCACGTAAAATTTCTCACTAATAATTCTCACCAAAACAAAACCACAAAACATCACCAAACATAGCCTAAATATTTTAGTTACATTGAACTTAATCGAATTTCAGAATTTAATTGCATGCAAAACTGTTACTTGAACTTAATAAGAGTAATTATATATAATTCATACCACTCTGTAGTACATATTTTTAACATTTGGAGATGAAATTTGGGGAGGCCAAGTGCACCTCATTGATTAGAATTTATCATAAACTATCTTGTTCACTTCATGGTTCACATAAAAAAGAGATTAACTCATTGGATGATATTCATTTTTGAATATTATAATATGATATGAATGAATAAGAGTCCCCTCCTTGGCCCTTGCATCTCGTACAACTAGATAAAGTATTTCAGCCTAAGAAACAATAATATTGTCGACCAAATGCTGAATGTCAATTTCTAAACTGTCACCAATTATATTAATTGAATGACCAGAACATCCCAATAGTGACTATTACAAATTCAATAATAACAAGCTCATTAGTATCAAATGTTACACATGTACGAACAATTGGATGACAATACAAATACAGTTGCAAAAGTCACAGTGGTTGTTAGTTGTGAATGGTGAAAATATTTATTATCCAATACATGTGTCATTAAATTAATGAATATTTATACAAAAAAAAAATTCATTAATTGTCAATACTGACAACTCACACCCGACCCAATATTAAAGAAAATTTATCAATTTGCATATGTAATTAACAATAATTTGGTTATTAACTTAACAACTTGTTACGGACTAATATTTTCTTGTCCTCATACTGCATTTTCTGTTTTTACTAATATCTGAAAAATCATTGTACAAGCAATGTTTTCCGCCTCAAAAATGGCTAGATTAATAGATAACCATAGAAAGTGCGCCACCGCATGTCGATAATATTATTGTTCTATCGACATATAAACTTTACAGTATAATAATAATCCCTTGATGGACGGGCCAAATTTCACTTTTTGCGGAGTTATTAGTATTTGTTTTCTTGTTGATCAATTAAAGATTTGGTCAAAGAAAATAAAGCTGTTTAGTTAGAAAATAAATAATCAGATAATGTTAGATTAGAACTAAAGCAAGGGATTTCATATTTTTAGCAGCAATATTTTTTGTTCATTGTTATTTAATATGAGGATAATGTATCGACAAAGAAAGGGAAAGAAAGGACGAAAAGAAATAGTTGGTTAGGACTTAGAGGTCCGAGATTCATTGCAATTTCCAAAAAAAGGACAAAAGAGTGGAAGAAACAAAAAAAAAGGATTGAACACCACCAATAAAATGACTAAAAGTCAAAAAGTAAATATACCTTTTCTCTCATTATTGAATTTTCTTTCTTATGACAAGCATAGACAAATTTACAAACAATAAAAAAAAAAAAAAAAGAACGAAGAAGAATAGAATTAGACAACTGCAAAAATGATTAATCTTGTATTTATTCATAAGCATTACGATGATTAATGAACCCCCGGCACAGAACGGGGCGCTACTTGTGGGTGAAGCCCACGATTAATATAATAAGCGAGCCCCGAAAGGGTAGTGGCCCATTATGAATACGCACGGCATGATATGCATAAGAGGGCATAAAAAAAAAGACGGTTATTCTAATATAAGATA
Organism: Buddleja alternifolia; assembly: GCA_019426215.1. Classification (NCBI taxonomy): domain Eukaryota; kingdom Viridiplantae; phylum Streptophyta; class Magnoliopsida; order Lamiales; family Scrophulariaceae; genus Buddleja; species Buddleja alternifolia. Next base: position 11,342,512 of record CM033391.1, on the reverse strand, counting down.
GTCAAGTATTGGGTTAATAAATTGGCAAATGGGTCAATGATTAAGCCTCGTCTCATGGCCCACCAAGCCATATATCTATACTTGAAAGGAGTTGGTGTAAAATCATTATCTACTCTCTCAGAAAAAATTCACTGGCGACTTCTGAGAGTAAATTCACCATAAAACTACGAATTGACTTGATCCCATCATCGGGTACGTAGGCAACTCACTTAAAAGCGAGTGCAGTCTATAAATTTATCAACCTCAACCTAATTTATCAGGAGTTGGATCGGACTCTCCACCTCACGTGATAATTTCTAATTGGCAAATTTTACCATCATCATTGAGGGAATTTAGTTACTTTTCCTCGGTTTTCCTTAACATTTTAACTAGTGATGACAATGTCATTAATACATCAGAGTAAATTACTAAAAAAAAAAACTTAAAACATACTTTTATATTCTAAAAAATTCATAAAAATATTCATCATTTAATATAATCATTCTATCAGCTTTTTATTTTAAAAATTCAACAATTAAGATTTATAATATTTTGACTAAACACCTAGATTAAGAATTAACCTATCCACTTCTCAATTTTACAGAGTTTCTTTTGTTTTGGATCTTTTGAATCGATAAATTGCATAACATAAATTTTACTTCTACTAATTAAAATATTTCAATATGTTATGTAATTTTTTTATTGAAATGAAACATTGCTCACCAAAAAGTGAAAAATTGTTACGACATGTGTTGTAATTAATTAACTTAATTTTGTTCATGCCAATTAGGTTTGATATTCCTAACTTTGTAATTTTATTTTTCTATAATTTTGTTAACTATTTTCGAGAAGCATTGGATATAGAAGAAATTGTTGCTGAAGAACATAATGATTCGGAAATACTACGCTGGAGATTTTCTGGGTGAAGAATTTCAGCAAAGGGCGAAATTCGCTGCCTAATGTTCAGCAAAGTTATTATTAGTTGAAGAGAGCGCAACTGAAGTAATTATCATATGACTAAATGAAGATATTTATTCTAACATACCAACCTTCGGGATTCATAGAAGAGAGGACGTCGTAGAAGGATTATACCAACCTTCGACCTCTATAAATTTTGGAGTTATTTAATTTTCGCATTTACAGTTTTAAACATTATTTTATATTACTGTCACGTTAAGTTGAAAAAGAACCCGCTAAACTCTAATAATTGGAGTTGAAAATTACGGAAACGTTTTAAATTTATTCCCCTGTGCAGCTCAGAAACAGTTGAAGATTACTTGGATATTTTGTGTTTCAGTACATCTGTAAATCGAATTTGATCCGATTTTAAGAAATGAAATTACTAAGGGTCTATTCAACCCCCTTATATCTTATGTTATCCATTCGGACCAACACATATTTTTTTTGATGTATACTACATAAATAGATTTGTATCTAACCTGAGGATATTTAATTTATATACACCTTTAAAGAAATCAGGATGGCCAACGTCCAACTTCATTTCCCACCCACTATATAGGACCATATATATAACAACCCTAAGAATATTTTTCAAGATGGTTGTCCCTAACTTATTTTTGTTGAGAAAACTCAGTTATTGTCATTAACTTTCCATTAATTACTTGCCATCTGCATTAGGGCAAGCCACAAAAATTATATAAAAAAAATAAATTAAAGTGTTGAAGATTCAAACTCAAGTAATTACAAAAATTGTAATAATTTTCACTGTGTGCATCCATTTTTAGAATAAGTTCCATTATAACTTAACCAATCCGAGATATATAATTTTCATTTAAAATACAAATATGAGGGACTAAATTTTGTAGGGATATGATTAGACTGATATCACCAAAAAAAAAAGATTAGACTGATTGTAATTGAACTAGAAAAAAAAAATCAAAGGAAGGGAAAACAAAAATGTAATTAGTCCGGAATGATCCATATGAAAATAGTATAATTTGTATATCATGTTAAAGAGGAAAATATATTAAGAATCTGGAAATGAACTTTAAATTGTGGGGAAGTAGACAACATAATCAGAATACACCACTTTGGTGGACATATTTATTCAAAAGAAAAAAAGGAAAAGATAAAGTTTTGTTATGTCTGCTTCCAAACCTAATGCTGGTGCCCACCATGGCCACCCGCATGCATCACTTAGTTCCACGTGTAATTATCATATATACAGTACTCCCACCAAAATACAGAAAATTATCGTTGGATGTGAGTGACCAATTACCGATAAATTTAATTAGCACATATTGTAAATCACACTTAATTTAAGTCAAATTGGATCCAGACTATAATTTCTCAAATAGGAATTCTAGTCCGGACGCACAAGAGAACCCTTTTCCCACTAATTTTGGAGTATATGTTTGGCTTATATATAATAATTGCGATGATATTTATCATAATGCACTATTTATTTATTTTTGTCCATACTACATTACTTTGTTTATTTTGTTTCCTTTCTCTTGGATGTACTAACTAAGCAGCATATTTTATCATCGGTAAATTTAATTCATATTTTTGGGGGACTGGTAATATCTTTTTTCATCCATCATCATTATATATATAGAGAGAGAGAATGAATCATAATTAGAGTGATCGGATTGCAAGATAATAGATTATATATATATATATATATATATATATATAATTTGTATAATTTAGAGTGCAGTCAAAAAAGTGGACAAAAAAATGCACAAACATCCGTGATGAAGATGCCCATCTGGAAAGCAATAAACAAGAGAACATTCTCAGACACAAATACATAATGCCAGCCTACGATGCAGATTTTTGAAATTAAAAGAAACAAATTTGGGATGTACAAAAGCCAAGGGTACGTTCCCAAGACATTATGATCAGAAAGCACAAGACAACTCTAAATAAACCCTTTTAATCTTACATCACTTCATACAGCTAAAGAAATTTTAAAAAAGACTACAAATTTGTGCAATTCAATATTTTATTTTATTTTGTTTAATGTTAAGGGTGATCATCGGGTCGACTTTCCCCAACGCATGGCTTATCCAGTATTTAAAACAGTATTTCTCGTGGTGTTAGTTACTAAACTCAAACCCTAGACACACTGGAAAAAAAAAACATGTGTGACAAAATGTCAAATGATAATGTAACAGTTGTCACTAATTGTAATTTTTAAGTGACAATTTTTATCTTGTCACAATAATAAGTTTTATAGCGACAAGATTTATACAAAAGTAGTTACTCTTAATAATTAGTGACAGAGAATTTGTTGTCACTATTGACGATTGGTGATACAATATTAGTGACAATTTAATGACAATAATTATAATTGTCATTCTATTTGTGTTGTCACTATACGTTGTCACTAAGCCAATACTGACAACTTTAAAAAAATGTTTGTCATTAAAAATCTTTATCGAAACAAAGCAAAAATCATTATCACTCATTATGTATATTTAGTACCAACTTTAATATTGTCACTTCAAATTTTATCAATAATATTATTTTTTGTTGTAGTGACATGACGACATCAAATTCCTTGGTGAATTCCACTACATCAAAGGCTACTGGGAGTGGACAGAGGACATCCTCAGCCGGTGCAAAGACAAGTTACTGTCCTCCAGGATCTACGACCCAGTGTATGCCTCGATGTATACTTACGACTGAAATATGAACATCATGAAAGCCTTTTCCGAGGCTTGGTGTCCCACTACGAATACATTGCAGACCTCCATCGGCGAGTTTTCGATATCCTTGTGGGATTTATACGCCCTCTCAGGTCTTCCCATGACCGAACTCTTCTACGACGAAGTCATTCCCAATGACACGGAGCTCACTGGTGTCGACGAAAAGGGGCACATATTTCTCCATCGCACATGTGAATACCTATTCCGTGCCTACCATTTGCTTCTAGGAGGCTCCAAAGTGAATCAATATTCCCAAGGGTCTGTTGACCAATGGGTGAGATTTTGGTCCAAAAAGAGGGTGAAATACAGCCAAACTCCTATCCGTAAGGAGAAGAAGTCCACTCGCCTAGCGTCTACTCACAATCCCCTTGGAGATTTCATTGTTCACGAGAAGTGGTCGACTACAGTGAAGGCAGTATTTTCCAAACTCGGCATCAGAGAAACTTTGAAGAAAGAGACCTACTTGGCGGCTTACTTGGCTTGCTGGCTCTGTACCTTTGTTCTCCCTGGGAAAGATGTCAACACCATACGGCCAAGTACTTTCAAGATGGCTGCAATCATGGCTAGTGGTCGACAAGTTAGCTTGACAGTCCCTGTTTTGGCAAGCATTTACAAAGGCTTGAATGAAGTTTCAACTTCTGTGAGACCAACTAAAGCGAATACTTCATTCCCTATCCATTTCGTATGTGCTTGGTTGGCTTACTACTTCAAGACTCACTATCCCGTCGGGTGCGAACTACGTGGTCCTAAAATGGTGAAATTCTCTGGTGAAGGGGGTGCAAGATACTTTGATCCGATAGACGCCCGATGACGCATCCATAAGGGAGAGACTGCTTCTTGGACTTGCTTAATGATCACGACAAGCAAGGATCTCATGTTTATTGATGATGGCGAATCCGGAGAGTCTAAGGCGAATCTTTTCATATCCATTCGCTCGCACTATCTTTCTTTGAGACAAGGTGGAAAGTCCATCGTTGAACCTTATAGTCCACATAGATTTGGACGTCAATTTGGGTATTATCAAGAGATTCCCGGCGTTATCAAATATGATGTTCGAACGGTCACATCCGATAAGGCTCTTCGTTATTGGCGCTTGTGTACTTTTACCAAGTCCCTTTCTAAGGCGATGCTTCTTTCTATTCCCGCAAATGCTAAGAAGCTCTTTTCAAAGGATTATAAAGAATGGTGGGCAAAGACTCATGGCACATATCTTGAGGAGAACATATCGTTCTTGAGTGGTTCAAAGCAAGCCCCTCTTAAGGGAAAGAAACACATTGAAGAGGATTGCATGCTTGAAGACATTACTCCTGATCCTCCACATCCCTTGTCATCAAATGCAGTGAACCAGCTACTAAAGCTCTTAAGGGGAGTAAGAAGAGAAATGCTTCATGTGACTTGGAGGAGATTCATAGTAGCAATGCGAACCGACACTGGAAGAGGCAAAAGAAAGATCCAAATCCACCACGACATACTGATGCCGATGGTTTGAGCAATCCATCGTTATTGAATTTTTCCAAACAGGTTTTCCTCCCTTTTATTTACTTGGTTTATTACTCTTTCATTTGAAGTTCTTCCGGAACTTTCTCTAAAGTAGCTTTTTTATTTCAATTACATAAAGAAATTTTAGATGTTGATGTCGATGAGGAATCTCAAGATGAATCCAATTCACCAGACGTAGCTCCTATAGCATGCAAGAACAGTCGAGAAGAGACATCCAACCCCGCTAGTGTTGAACAGAGGCCTCCTTCTCCTGAGGCTTCAGTATTCGTGGGGATGAAATATGTACTTGAGCAGCAACGCATTCACGTTCAGAGCTTATGCGTATAATCCAAGCCAAGATCACAAAAGCAAAAGTCGATGACATTTCATCTTTGAAGGACGAAGTTCAAGTTGTTTATGACTCAATGAAGGTCTTCAAAGACATAGATGTTTCTCATATTGACGGGCTATTGCAATCATTGTTTTATAAAACAGCCGCCTATGATGCCGCAAGATCTTCATCTTCAGAAAGGCTATCTAAGGAACTTCTTGAACAAAAACTCAGCGAGACCAAGGACCATCTAGGTGAAGCCAAAACTAGAGCAAGTAAAGAGGTTGAGCACATCAAATCTACTAATGACGAGTTGGCGCGCGTTGAGAAAGAGCTTAAAGGTTTGAAGCGCCGCAAGAAGAAATTGTCTTCATCCTTAAAGAGTCAAGAAGAACTTCTTAAGAGTGCCGAGGTTGATATTCACAGCATTGAGAATGAGATTGTTGCTCTTGAGAAGACTGCCCCCTTGAGTGATGAAGCAGCGAAGATTTTGAGTACTTCGATGACACACCTGACATCTGTCCAAGAGGAGTTGAAGAACATAGATATTCTTCCTTGAGTTTTTTTCTTTATTTAGTTTTGTTTAGGAACTTGTCCTCTCTTTTTTTTTTTTTAATTGCCCCCATGTCATGAACATTTACTTTTGAGATTACGTAATAGAAGTATTTTCTTTTCTATCTTGCAACCTTTCAAGTATATTTAAGTTCATTAACTTGTGCAAAAAAAAAAAAAAATTAACTCCTTTTGAATGAATAACGTCACTCTATCTGGAAAACATGATTGTTTTATTTTTTATGACTGAACTTAGAGGGAATCTAAGCTGCCTACGTACCCTAATACAAGGGATCAAGTCATTACGTAGTTAAAAAAAAAGATTTTTTTTTTAGGGAGGGTGTCGTACACAGTTTATACTCATGCGGGCCATGAGTAACATGCAGTTTAGGCTTGTGCGTCATGGAGCTTTCTCCTTCATGGATAATATCTCTTCAAGAACTTGCCATTTATGGGGCCAATTCGCAGTCCATCTTTATCCACCAACTTGTAAGCTCCATTTGTATACACTTCTTTCACTATATGAGGACCATCCCATTTGGACAAAAATTTGCCTCCCATTCGCTGATTGATGATGATAGGTCTTCGTACTACCAGAACCAAGTCTCCAACTTGAAATGACCGTGGGCGAACCTTTTTGTTGAATGCCCTCGTCATGCGAGCTTGGTAACATTCAAGAAGTTGTTGTGCTTCAAGCCTTTTCTCGTCTGGTGCTTCAAGTTCTTCAAGTCTAAGACGAGCGTTCTCCTCAACAGTGAGCCCTTCCTGAATCGCAATACGTAATGAAGGTATTTGACTTTTAAGTGGGATAACAGCTTCAACTCCGTATACCAGCGAATATGGGGTAGCTTGAGTAGCAGTCCTATGTGTTGTTCGGTATGCCCAAAGAGCTTCAGCAACTTTCTCGTGCCAATCTCTTTTTGACTTTGACACCACCTTCTTCAAAAGATTACACAAGGTTTTGTTAAATACCTCCGCCAAACCATTTGCAGCTGCGTTGTACATTGAGTTATGTTGCTTAAACCCGAATTACACACATAACTTGTCCATCAGCTTGTTGTAGAAAGGCTTTCCATTATCAGTGATAATATACCTTGGCACTCCATATCTAAAGATGAGATTTGACTTGATGAAGTCGACAACAGTTTCCTTCTTTACTTCTTTTAGAGGAACCACCTCAGCCCATTTAGAAAAGTAATCAGTAGTTGCCAGTATGTATGAATGGTCAGCTGAGGACTTAGGAGCGATAGGTTCAACAACATCGAGACCCCATGCATCAAAGGGCCATGAGGCAACTGTGGGGTGTAGAGGCTCTGGAGACTGATGTATGAAATTAGCGTGCAATTGGCAAGCTTCACATCTCTTCGCATAATACAAATAGTCTTTCACCATAGTAGGCCAGTAGTATCCCATTCTTTTGACTTGAAAATGGAGTTTAGGTCCTGACTCCTGACTGGTGAGCACCACACACTCCAGAATGTGTTTCATCCATGGCTTCAACTGTTTCTTCACCATCTAAACAGCGTTGATATGTACCTTCAAAGGATCGACGATACAATGTGTCCTTGTATAAGATGAAACTAGTTGATCTCTGACGTATTTCTATCTTATGTCGAAGATCAGTGGGAAGTTTTCCATGCCTCAAATACTCAACTAGTGGTGTTCTCCAATCTTGGTCATCACTAGATGAAACTGAAATGGCGTTTGAATCTTCATGATCAGGCTCAACAAGCGAAGGCATGATCCATCTATTGCACATAGGAACACTCGTAGTTTCTCCTTTGGAAAGAGCTAAAGTAGTAGCTAAGTTAGCCAATGCATCAACCACCCTATTATCTTTTCTTGGAATATGACTTAAGACGATTGTTTCGAATTTCTTCAACAAATTTGAGGAATACTGGAAATAAGGCACAAGATCATCTTTCTTCACTTCATATTCCTTCAAAAGTTGATTTATGACAACTTTTGAATCACCATACGCTTCAACTTCAAGAATGTCCATTTCTAACGCCAGTTGAAGTCCTATAATCAAAGATTGGTATTCAGCGACATTGTTGGAGCACAATTCACCTAACACAATTGAGTATGTCAAAACATGCTTTTCAGGCGAAACGAAAACTACTCCTGCCCCCGCTCCGTCTGATCGAGACGCTCCATCAAAGAACATCATCCATGTTGGTAAGACTTCAACAAACGTGACATCTTCATCAGGAAGGTCATCAGAAAGTTCCCACTCTGCTGGGATAGGATGGTCAGATAAGAAATTTGCAAGAGTTTGCCCTTTGACAGCTTTTTGTGGCACATATGTAATCTCATATTGATTAAATATGATGGACCATTTAGCCAAACGTCCAGAAAGTACAGGTTTAGACATCACAAATCTAACTGGATCAGCTCTAGCGATGAGTCGTATGGGATATGCTTCAAAGTAGTGTTTCAGCTTCTTAATTGCATAAAACAAAGCTAAGCAAATTTTCTCAACGGGAGAGTACTTCAATTCATTCTCCGTCAAGGATCTAATCAAGTAGTATAGAGCCATTTCCTTGCCCCCTTCATTCTCTTGTGCCATCATAGCGCCAATTGATCGTTCTTGCGCTGCAATGTATAATACAAGCGATTTCCCGGGCACTGGAGCTCCTAGGACAGGTGGATTCATGAGGTGTTTCTTTATGCAGTCAAAAGCATTCTCACATCCTTTGTCCCATACAAAAGAGGTGTCTTTCTTCGTAAGGTGACTAAATGGCTGACATCTTCCAGCAAGATTTGAGATAAACCTCCTTATAAACGCAAGATTTCCTTGAAGACTCCGCAACTCCTTGAGATTTCTTGGTGCAGGCATCTTATGAATCGCATCTATTTTTGCAGGATCAACTTCAATCCCACGGTGGCGAACTATGAAGCCAAGAAATTTTCCAGATGTGACGCCAAAAGCACACTTTAGTGGATTCATCTTCAAATCATACTTCCTCAGTCGGTCAAATACCACTCGAAGATCTTCTAAGTGATCACTTCTCCTTTTGGTTTTAACAACAAGATCATCGACTTAACATTCCACTCTTTTATGTAGCATATCATCAAAAATAACTTGCATAGCGCGTTGGTAAGTGGCACCAGCGTTCTTTAGCCCAAAAGGCATTACTTTGTAGCAGAAGATACCTTTCGGAGTACGAAATGTTGTGCACTCTTCGTCTTGTGGTGACATCCTTATTTGATTGTATCCAGATGAGCCATCCATGAAAGACAAGGCCTCATGTCCAGTAGTTGCATCAACATAAGCTCAATGATTGGTAGCGGAAAGTCGTCTTTTGGACACGCTTTGTTCAAGTTCGGAAAGTCAACACAGATGTATTTGACCATTTTTCTTCTTTACTGGTACGATACTAGAAATCCAAGTTGGATAATTCACTTCTCTGATGAATCCAGCGTCAATGAGCTTGTTCACTTCAGCTTCAATTCGAGGAACCAGCTCAGTGTGAATTACTCGTTGTGATTGCTTTACAGGACGTACTCCATGTTTTATGCCAAGTTGATGAATTGCAACTTTTGGATCTAAGCCTGGCATTTCCTTGTATGACCAAGCAAAAACATCTTTATACTCGATCAGGATCTTGTGGTATTGGTCTTCTTCTTCAGGACTTAGAAGAACACTAACGAAAATAGGGCGTGGTTCATCTTTCATACCAAGATTTAGCTCCTTAAGTTCATCAACAGTCGCCTGTCCACCATCTTCAAGTTGTGGAAGGGCTTCTTGAATTTCATCATTTGAGGCTTCGGGGTCAGAGTCTTCATCTACTGCGGCATAATTAGAACTGATGATGACTTCTACCTCATCTTCGTTTGGGTTGTTCTTGTTTGAACGACGAGAATTGCTGATGATGCGTTGTTTTACCTTGACGGTCCCATCCATGGTGATAAGTACTAGTGATGACTTACTTCCTCGCGGCTGAGATAGAATAAGAGTTTGATTATTATTTCTCGACCCTGTCGTGTCCGTCTCGCCAGCATGGTTCCTCTTCTTTAGTTTCCGTGTGCTACCACCTCCAAGTCGATTGAAGACAGAACTTTAGGGAATACTGCTCGCACCGAGTCTATCTTGAACATTAGGGATTCGGCTACTAGAACCAAGTCTTCCAAAGACGGAAGGACGAGCAATAGGAGTACTAAGCCGATCAAATACGGAAACACGATCATCACTAGGCTTCTTTCACTTTCCATTACCTTCTATTGATATATGTTGCACATTGACGCATTTTCTTTCTTCGTGACACGTATTCTAACCGGTTCGGCAAGTGCAAATCCCAAGCCAGTCTTTGGTTGATCCACTTGATACCCTTGTTTCCTCAATTTGTGTTGTGCTTTGGTGAGACCATGAATCTTTTCCCCAGTTAATTCTGGTTCCAATTTTCTAAGACCCGATGGATTGGAGAAGTCATATCCAGACTTTTCGAGGAGCTTGTAAACTTTAGGACTGAATGTTCCTTGAAGCTTTTGGCATGAAATTTTTGCAGGCAAGGAATCATTAGGAGGCGAAGAGTTTATTTTAGTAATCGGCATAATCAACCTTTGGGCCATCACTTGATAATCATTTGATCTTGTTACCTTAGGTTGTATTTTGCTCGTGTTGCCTGGTTGAACGTGTACATCAGCTACAATTTCTTTTCCTTTGGGATTCACCTGAGGGATATGCCCTACAACCACTGATTTAGCTTGATTTTCCCCCACATGGCTGCTAGTCGAAGCCTTAAGTGGCAATGCCTCCTGCACAAAGTCAGAATCGAGATAGAGTTTGGCATCAGCGAAGTACGACTCTGCCTCGGTAAATGCCTTCACATCAGCATCCACTTTTACCACTTCCCCATTCCTTAGGTATTTGAAGCATTGATGAAGGTTTGATGGTACTACTCCATTTTCGTGGAGCCATGGCCTTCCTAATAACAGACGATAAGATGTCCTCGCATCAATGACATGGAATATGGTGCTTGCTTTTAGTTCTCCTATCATCAAGTCTAAACGGATCATACCAATGGCTCGCTGTCCACCTTGGTTGAATCCTTGAATAGTAAAACGACTATGAGACAAGTCTTCCATTGTTAGTCCCAAAGTTTTCATAGTAAACTTTGGCATTATATTGACTGCTGAACCTCCATCAACAAGTATGCGATTGACTTTCTGCTTTTGCATAAATCCAGAGACAAACAGTGGACGATTATGTGGCTTTGATCCTAGCAACAAATCCTCATCTGTGAAGGCGATCGTTGTACAACAAGAAGTAGAATGTTGGATTTCGTCTCCACCAGTTACAGTGTATACGGTTTTAACCTTTGATTCAAAAAACTTCTTTGGAAAGAAATCATCTAGAGTCACAAGAGTTCTATGGTTACTCTTTGATGACTTCTTAAAGTTCACATGAGGAGTTTTCAAAACTTTCACTGGATTAGGCTTCCCGACCGTTGGTGAGTATGACTTTTTCGAGAATAGTGGATGTAGTTCATCAATACAACGCCTTTGTCGCCGTTTACGCGTCACAAGGATCCATTCGCCCTCTTCTTCAAACTTATCATTAGAATTTTCCTCCCTCATGGTTCCTTCATTAGCAAGAGGGACTTTGACCATTGCTGGTTCTAGACTCCCAAATTGAAGTGTTGGTGGCGCCTTCGCAGATGATGATAAAGAAGAAATCTTGTGCTGCGAATCACTTGTAATGACATCAATGCTAGCGTGATTTGTATCTGCAACATCTTCACTGTCAAGGATTATTTTTCCATCTCTTGCCAGTGCCATAATTTTATCTTTGACCACAAAGCACTTTTCTATAGGTTGACTCACAACTCGGTGATATTTGCAGTACTTGGGTTCGTTCACATTTCCAGCTTCCTCTAGGCGCTTCGGCTCCGGAAGTTCAATCAACTTTTCAGCCAATAGTTCATCGAAGATGTGAGAAACATCAGAGTCTGGGAAAGGATACTCCTTCTCTTGCATCTCTTTCAAGGAAAGTCGGCGTCTCTCATATGTAGCACGTTGATTTTCAGCATTCTCATTGTGCTTCTTGTCATTTGCAGAAATTTTGACAGGAGTTGCCTTGACAACCATAGACTCCTTGGTAGAGGGTTTCACGTATTTCTCAACTTTCTTGAGGTCTTTCTTTTCCTTCCGTTGATCTTCTAATGGGAAATTTTCTCCATGATTGGCAATGCTTAGTTCCATGTCATGAGCACGTGTGGCCAATTCCTCAAAGTTGCGAGGCTTGATCCCTTGGAGTATGTAGAGAAGCCCCCAGTGCATCCCTTGGATACACATTTCCACTGCAGATATCTCTGAGAGTTTATCTTTGCAGTTCAGACTTAGCGCACGCCACCTGTTGATGTAGTCAACAACGAGCTCATCTTTCCATTGCTTAGCATTTGTGAGTTCAATCATGCTCACAGTCCGGTGAGTACTGTAGAAACGATTCAGAAATTCCCTCTCCATTTGGTCCCAATTATCTATGGATTCGGGCTCCAAATCAACGTACCAGTCAAAAGCGTTACCTTTTAGAGATCGTACAAATTGCTTCACAAATAGATCTCCATCAGTCCCTGCATTATTGCATGTCTCCATAAAGTGCGCGATATGTTGTTTAGGGTTTCCTTTACCATCAAATTGTTGCAGTTTCGATGGTTAGTATCCCATCGGCATCCTTAGAGCATCAATGCGTTTCGTATAAGGCTTTGAGTACACGAGCGAATTGTGGGAAGATACACTATATGAGCCCTAATGGTGTTGGAAATCATATCTTGCAGTTGTTGAACAGACAATGCGCCAATAGTGGTGTTAGAGTTGTTAAACTTCTCCGCAGATTCATGTTGATGAGGCGGTTCATTGATCGGCGTCTCTTGGGCATTTTGACTTGGAGGAGATGCACGATTATGAATAGGTTCTCCTACATTGGATTTTTCTATTTTGTTCATCAATTGGGCAATTTGGAGATCCTTATCTTCCAAAGCTTTCTGCATATCAGCAATGGCTTGAGCCATTTGAGCCGCTTGTTCATCCACTGATGTCGCCCCAGTCATCATTGCGGGAAGTTCAGCAAATGAAGAGAATTTGGAGTTAACTTCCTTTGGAGATGATGGGCTTGAACCATCAGAATAATTGTTGTCACCGATCTTGCCTCCAGTAGAAGATTGGTCAACGGGATCATCGACAACGTTAGCAACATTTTTCTTGGTCACAACAACTTGATTCTTCTTTGGAGCCATGGAGTTGCAAATGTAGTTTTTTAAAGTTGATGTCGGAGGAAGAGATGAGGGGTAGATTCGGTCCCACTGGGCGTGCCAAATTTGTTCACACAAATTTTCGAGTCTGCAATTTTATAAACAAGAAAAGATAATATGGACAAATAAATAAATCAATTTAAAGAAAATTACAATTTTAGTGGAATAATTCTCCTATCGAAGACTAATCCCCTGATTCTTCACTCCAAACACGATTCAAGGGCTTAAAAGCTTATTCTTGAATCAAACGATGTAAATGATTTGGGAAAGTTGAAAGCTGCAAGGCCAGCTCGTCGCTTTGATCTTCCTTCAACTTGATTTGAACTTTTATAACGTTTATTCGAGGGTTTAACACCTTAATCTCGAATCAAATGTTATAATTTGATGAATTTCGTCAAGAACACTTTGAAGTTTGCCTTGAACGCCTTCTTGAATTTGAAGAACTTGTAGAGAGAATTTGAGAACTTCTCTTGTTTTCTCTAGATTCAATTTAATTTTCTATGTGTATTGTGAGCTCCCAAAGACCCTATTTATAGGTATAGGATGTAGAAAGCCACAAATTTTTTAAACACATTTGATAATTATCTCTTTAATATTCATTTATTAAAAGATAAATATCATTTACTTTTGAGCCATTTGATTGGATAATATTTGATGAGGATAAATTTAATAGATATTATCTCTTTAATATCTTTATTTAATTAAAGAGATAAATACCAATTATTTTAGAGCCATTTGATTGGCTATCATATCCATTTAGCACAGTGTAATTGGTCGTTGACTTTTCTACTGCAAGACATAATTTGATTGGCTAAAACACCTCAATTTGACATGTGGCGCGATTTGATTTGCCAATAGAATAAATATTAAAATATCAATTAAATTAATTCTTTAATTTTGGAATTAATTTTAAAAATCCCAAAAATATAAATTAAAAGGATTGAAATTGATAATTAATATAATATTTCCCATTTGTCATCATTTGATTGGACATAAAATTGCTTTGTCTACACGCCGCGTACAAAAGAATTGTTACTAATGGATTAAGCATTTATTAGGACATGTCTCAAAACTCATATTACCGAGTTCTCAACAACGTAACTATAATTTTACATGTCCCTTTTTTTTTTCTGAATATAGTATATTCTCTTCTCCTTGCTGGATGTAGCTAATTAATTTGAATGATTTCTAATTTTATGCTCTTATAGATATTTATGTGCTACATTTCCAACAACATTCTTTTTTCAGTCAAAAGGGATTAAAAACTACCAAATATGTATATTGCATTTCACAATGCATCCATATATGCAAATGTATTTAGTAACACATTTGGTATATACACACCGTAGACACATTACAACAGAACCTGAATTTAACAAGTATGTAGTTATCCAAATAAATAAAACATTTGTAAACCAAGACATCCAAGTTATTTTAGTAAGAAAATATGATGATTGGTACATGACTACTATATACTATTACTATTTAATATTTATTTTGGGGATGGAGACGAAGAGGAAGATGATGGTGAAGCTGGGGATGGCCAAAATTGAGCACTCTTGACCTTGGAAATGCTTGTCAGTACACCTAGAGGCGTGACATTCCCAATTACTGTCACTTTTTTTGTTGCCAAATCTATACTGAATGATGTCACTCCTGCAAATTAATAAGAAAAATAAAGATTCATCTTTCAAGATTAATTACATTCTAGTGTTTCATAAAAGCGCATACTAGCTAGCTAGTGCTATCAATTAAACAATATAGATAAGACGAAATGCATAATAAAACATAATAATTCAACATGCAAGTCAAATTGATAGTTTACTTTATATTAATTCCAAAATTTAATGGAAGTTAACATTTTGACTATTTTTTTTTAGAGATTTTGTGTGTGATTGACACGTGATATTGAATATAATTCATGTATGAGTGTATTCACGCACAAAATTTTCCCAAAAAAATTAATCGAAATATTGACTAACGGAGTTGACCGTTAAATTTTTGATTTGGACCAAATATGATAAGTTTTAAAAATTACGAGAATAGGACCAAAGTTAAAAAGAGCCAAATATATAGAACCAAAATACATTTTATTTCTATTTAGACTGATGCTACATATCAACAACTGAAAAAAACTAGTATTCACATTTTTTTCACCCCTCCGACCTTTGGTATAAGATATCTTTACGTGGATAAATTTAGCAAGCCAATACTTTTTTAATTGAGGAGATAAAACGAAGATCTATGAACTGATTGCACGTAGCTTTTTTCTTATATATATTAAAAATAACAAAATATTAATTAGACGGAGAAATTAAATTAAACCCTTAGATCTGCATCTATATATAACATGGAATTTATGCGAACTAATTCACCAATTGGAATAAATTAATTCAGGTGATAAAATATAACCTACTAATATGATGGATTAATTCAGAGTGATTATAAACAAGGCTAAATGGTTTTCCATGAAAATGTTTTTTTTTTTTTCGTAATAAATGTAAAGACTTTCTGTTTTTAATAGTTCTTAGTATAGGAAATTCTAGCTCAGACCCGGTTTTGCTCCACCCAAGTGTATTTCACAAAGAGAGTGTATTACACTTGCCATATAATTGATAAGTTATTTTATAAAAATACAGATGGGTTTGACCGAGCCGGGAGCAGGCTAGAATTTCCCATTAGTATAATGCCCACAAAAATATTTATATACTTACCTTCCATTCTGGATATATATTTTCTCAGTTTCCCCTCACAACCCTTGCAATGAATTGATACCCTCAAGTCAACAACCTGCAAGAAAAACCACAAAAGTAATTACTTAAACTAAATAATAAAATCATCACAAAAATCTGAATATTATCAACAATTATAGCAGAAATTAGAATAAGACATGCATTGATGAAGACAAAGAAAAACCTGGTGATTATTCGACGAAGATTTCTGAACACTCAAATGATCACTCAATCTCTTAGGCAAATTTTTATTAGCCCCTCCATCATTGTATGAAGGTTTATAAACAGGAGATTCATATGAACGAGTTGACAAAGACCTGAAAGCTGGAAATTTACCATCTAAATTAAAACGTTTATAATTATTATTATTATTATCATCCTTGAAGGGCTGGCTAGAAACAAGGGATTTTTCAGAATCGAATATATAATCCATGAAAGGTTTATCACTCAACAAATATCTCGAAGAATTTTGTGGGCTGGCTAGATCATCCACGTCTGCCGAGCTTTTTCTTCGTAAAATTTCAGTTTGCTTGGCACTAGTACTTTTTCTGGTTTTATGGTGATAGAAAGGCCTGGAAGGATCAATTGGGAGCTGGGAATAGCAAGGGGCTTTAGGCGTGTCTCCGAGGCGATGAACGGGGCGGTCGATGGGCTTCGAGCCCGGACGGAGTAGGGATCGGTGGTCCATGCTTGAACATATGGCTGTGGAAGCTGGAGAGGCGCAGAAGAGTTCTATGGATTTCATTTTTTTTTTTAACTTTTTTTTTTAGGAGTTGAGGAAGAAGGGTTTTTGTGTGTATGTTAATTTGTAGTTGGTAATTATGTTATTTTGGATAAAGATGAGGGAAATGGGTAGGATTTAGAAGAATGAGTTGGAGAAAGGTTTTCAGGAATGAGGCCATTCAATGTGGATATAAAGTGGAGGGATTTGAAAGTATAAATTTAAAATGAAAGGACAAAATAAAATAAACAAAAATGGTCCCACATGAAAATTGATAAAAAAAAAATGTAAATTTTGGAGGTAATATTTTCACTGGAAATTCTAATTCGATCTGGCACAACTTAAACTATTCACAAGATACTTATCAGCTAATAGTTGTACACCTCAAGTAGAGTGTAAATATTAGAGGGTATTTGGTTAAATTTATTTAAAGCATATTATACACTTTTAACATTTTATGAAATGTTGGATCTCATTTTTAAAGAAAAAACTCTTGAAGTGTTTGGATAAGGTAAAATTAGAGAGCTTGCATGATATGAAACGTTGGATCTTATTTCTTCCAAAAAATTAAAGCTCTTGATAAGATAAAATTAGATCAGAGCTTATAAATTGTTAGTAATGACAATGTTGTAGACAATATAGTGAAACTAGAAAGGTTTGTTAATGAATATACTAAAAAATGAGTGAGAATATATACCCTAACTTAGATTTTAGGAACTTATATCTAAATTCCAGATGTCATATTTAGTAGCTTATAATTTGATCCAATTCTAAAATGCTTTCGCGAAACACTTTTTAATCAATTATAAATTCTAAAACATCTTATATCTTATAGTAATTCAAAGTTTTGAGGAGTTGATATGCTCATTCAAACCATCTTTTAGTATATATCAGATATATAAGATGAAAAATAAAATTAAAAAAGTTGGAGGACACTGGACACGGGAATTAATTATTATTATTATTATTATTATTATTATTATGAACCTTTAATTAAAGTTATGTGTATTGGCCTTATTTTATTGAAATTTCTTTTGATATCGAGGGTGGGTGAAACAAGTTTTGATTGTGTTTTTTCTTTTCTTCTTTCTGAGGGCTTTATGAGTTATGATTAGTAGCACTGTTAGCAGAAGAATTAGGCAAATATTTCAAAAGCCGTGCTCTATTATTATTGACATATGATTGGTAGTTAGTTAATGTTTAGCAACCGGAATTGACTAAGAGACGCCACAAACAGCCGAAAGTATAGCCTTTACTGCCTGCTTTTATATTTGTTACATTTTTTCTAGTGTTATAATTAACTAATTACGTACTTTTGTTAAAGTTGTTAATTTAAAGAAAAGGTGATTTTGGAGGGGGAAAGTGAAAGATCCACCATGTTTAACTTCATTTAGTTAACAGTGTCGACCTCTTACTGTTATGTGGGACGTTAAATGTTAGGATCACCACCCCTATGTTCCCTCCATTGTAAATCAGAATTAAAAAAAAAAAAAAAAGAAGAAGAAGACGAAGAAGGATCCACCACCAAGGGCTATACAGTATATGTTGATTTATATTAATTTCAAAATTAAACCTGCTTCTTTTATTAAATGTACCATAATTTATAACAAGCATTTGAAAGTAATTATTTTGTAATTTGTAATTAATTATCTCAAAAAAATTAAATAGAATTTGACGCCACAAGTATGACAAAATCATCGGAAGAAATAATTTATTCCATGCTATACGATGAGCTAGAAAAGATTCCAAACAAGATGTTTTTGTTTTTTTCTATCACAAACTAATTCCACATTTTTACTCAAAAATCAAGAGAATCTTATGGTCATAATTTCTAAGCCATTTTTCTAAAAGGAATCCAAACGTAGCTAAGTTGTCATCCCTTCATGGTATTTAAGAAAGAAAAACTAAAATACGCGAGTATAGTTAAACAGAGAATGTTTAGAGTTGATTGCATGCGTTTCCAACTTACTTTTTTTTTTTTTTATCTGAAAAAATGTTAATACACAGTTTTCATCATATTTAACTGGAAATGTAGTCATTTTATTTTCATTTTAACATTCCCAACAAATTGATGGATTTGTGGAGACTAATTGACAATATGAATTTGACAGTTGACTTATATTATGATTGTTTTTCTTAATTGTATGAGAATAGAATTGTGTTTTCTATTTAGATTAGATTTTAATTTCCTCGACTATCAAGTCTCATACTTTATAAATAGGAGCTCTCAACTTGTAACTATTTGATTCACTCATAAATAAAGATGTAGATCTAGTGTTAGCTATTGGATGTGTGCAGTTTACCAAACCACCATTAAAATTCCTTGTGCTCATCTTTTAGGTTTCTTGATTTTTTTTGTTTATTTTCTTCATACTCTGATATTATCATTTTTAACAACTACAAATCTCAATCATTTTTTTTTAGATTAAATTTCACATCATATTTCTTACGTTTGATGTATCACTTTTCTATCTCCCTTTTATCATTTTTCTCTCTTACTCACAACTTTTATAAGTCCCCACACATTTCCTCACATAATCATTTTTTTTAACTAATTCAATCATATGACACATCGTCAATTACTAATTCCAACTATTCTAAAAAATACAACCAAACTTATCCACTTTTTTTCACACAAAAAGCTCTCTCGTAGATTTTAGAAAAAGACGGTTGAAAATAAAATATATTAAATGACATCCAAACAAAGCCTTAATTTCTATTTCAAATTCAGTAGTTCCAGTTTCAATGAACGATGGAAACGGTAATCGACAATATATATAAATATATAAGCAAAATTAAGATGAACTAATTAACTATAACAAAAACAGTGATCCATATATGTAATGGCAGTGCAGCACGTGATTTTATACCTCTGGGTAGTTGTATCGAGGAAAAAATATTTAAATATCTAGTTTAGATTAATTCAACTAGCTTTTATATATATATATATATATATATATATATGTACTATGTTGTCATTCCTGCTGGTTCACTATCCGTCGCCACTGTACATGTTAATCATTCTTCGTGTGCTAGAACTCCGATACCCGTGACATGTTATTCTCATTGTCTTTTCATAAGGGATGTCTACCCGTGTGTTCTCAAATCTCAGGTACAAAAGTACAAAATAGCGAAAGCTCAAACCTGTATATACAATTATAAGCAAAGGTCACCCGTATATAAACGCTTCTACTATGTTCTGATGTAATGTAAATATATGTGATATGTAAAAAAAAAAAAAAATTAAAAGCAAAGGTCTTAATTAGGGAACCAAGTTGCTAATCGGTAGAATTAAGGTAAATTTTATTTTTGATAGACATATAAAGATAATAAAATTATAATTGAAAAATACTGTTGATAAGTTTTAGTAGCAACCAATAATGTCACAAAATATTACAATCTCAACACTAATTAAATTTAATAACAAATTTTCGTCACTATATTTACGTTGCTAATTTCCTTTACTGACAATATAAAACCTTATCGTATCAACTCACAGTAAAAGTGATAAAACTAAAGTTATCACTAAAGTCGCTTAGTGACAACACATGTCATCACTAAAACATGATAATGTTGTCAACTCTATAGAATTAAGTTGTCAATAAACGAACATGTTTAGTGACCAAAGTTGTCAGTCAAATATCCAACAGCCTCAATAACCTAGTGACTACTTTGTGTTGTTACGATACATGTGTCACTAAGTATTTATAGTGACAACTTAAATACAATTTTTATCACTATTAAGTTTGCAAATATCATTCTTGTGACCAAGCAAGAATTGTTGCCACTAATAGATAATTGGTGACAATTTTGATATTGTTACTTTATATATATTGTCACTAATAATAATTTTTCTTCCAGTGATTATTAAGTTTGTGAAATTCATAATTATGGCAAACTGAGACTGTCAAGAATAGAAAAGCAAGAAGAATAATCAATTGTATTGAATCTTGAAGATGATTACAGAATGTAGTATGTGTATCTGTGAGTTTACAATAATGAATGATACAAAAGAGAGAGTTGAACACCTCTATATATAAGGCTATGAAAAGAGGCGGTTAACCACCTAACAAACTACTTACTATAAATAGAAAGTTGATAACTAACATATATAGATACATAACTAACTTAACAGAAGATCCTTTAATACTCCCCCTCAAGTTTGATGTTCAAAAGGATTCAAGACACCAAACTTGCTAAGCAAATAATCAAACACAACTCTTCCAAGAGGCTTAGTAGGCAAATCTGCTGGTTGCCCAGAAGATGAGATGTATTCAGTTAAAATAACTCCTTGTATCTTATCTCTGATGAAGTGACAATCCACTTCAATATGCTTCATCCTTTCATGGTAAACAGGATTAGAAAGGATATAAATAGTTGGCTTATTGTCACAATGAACCTTAACTGGTCTTGACCCTTTTACTCCCACGTCTTCAAGCAATCCTTTTATCCAAACAATTTCACAAGTTACTGCCGCTAAAGCCCTATACTCAGCCTCAGCTGATGTTCTTGATACAATATTCTATTTTTTAAGTCTTCCATGATATAAGAGAGTCCCAAATTGCACTGCAAATCATGTTAAACCCCTTCTTGTTTGTCATTGGGCAAGCTGCCCAATCTGAATCACAAAAACCTTTCAATTCTGCTGAACCTTCCATCCAATCTTACCTTCTAAGTACCTTAAAACCTTGATCACTGCATCCCAGTGTGATTTATTTGGTATGTGCATAAATTGGCTAATCACTTGTACTGAGTAAGAAATGTCTGGCCTTGTCATACATAAATATATAAGTTTTCCAACAGTCCTTTCATAATCAATCACATTGCTAATGGCTGAATCTTCAGTATTTGACCAGTAACCTCATCATACTCTAAATAAATTAACTTGGTATTTTGTTCCATAGGACAGTGACTCGTTTAGAGTCAATCATGCCAGCATCTGTCAATAGCTCAATCGTATCTCTTCTTTGGTTTAAAAAGATACTTTTAGATGATCTTGCAATCTCAATCCCTAGAAAAAATTTTAAATTCTTCAAGGTTCTTTCATATAAAAGGTCATATTCAGATATGATTTACATTTATTAATTCAAGCAACATCATTACCAGTTATTAGGGTATCATCAACATAAATAAGGAGAATAACAATGCTACTCCCCCTTGATTTGATGAAGAGAGAATAATCATTTTTAGATTGTTAAAAACCAAATTGAGTTACAGTAGATGTAAACTTATGATTCCATTGTCTAGAGGCTTGTTTCAAGTCATATAATGACTTCATAAGCTTACAAATTTTATTAGAATTATGATCAAAACCTGGAGGAATGTACATATATATATATTTCTCCATCCAAATCACCTTATGAAAAAGCATTTGTCACATCCATCTGGTATAAATTCCAACCTTTCAGAGCTACAAGAGCAATAACAGTCCTTACAGTTACATGCTTGGCAACAGGTGAGTATGTGTCATTGTAATCTAATCCAGCCTGTTGTCTATAAACCTTAGCCACTAATCTGGCCTTATACCTTTCTATGGTCCCATCAGTCTTATGTTTAATGGAATACATCATCTACACCTTATGGGATTTTTATTAGGTGGTGGATCAACCAAAATCCAAGTTTTGTTCAATTCAAGGGCTTCAATCTCTTTATACATACTTCCTGCCATTTACTGTCTAAAATGGCCTAATTAAAGCATTAAGGTATATCATGAGTAGCCAAACAAGCTAAAAAATATATATATATATATAAGAGTCAGACACAGATTTGTATTGTACATACTTAGATAAAGGGTGCAAAGTAAACAATTACTAGTGGCTTCTGGAAAATAGGATGAAACATAGTCTTTAGACCAAACAGGAGGTTTATGGTCTAGTGTCAGTCAACACATTCTCAGAATCATTGTCTGTAGTTTGAACCAAATCTAGTTCAACATTAATAGGATAAACGACATGTTTATATGGAAGAACAAAATTATCATAGAAACTTTGATCATTATGAAAGGAAAATTCATTAGAACTAGGAGAATTAGACTTTAAGGCAAAAGGAAAAATGTTTTCATAAAAGATTACATTCCTTGACACAAAAAATTTGTTATTAGAGAGATCAAGAAGTTTGTATCCTTTCTGATATGTAGCAATAAAAACACTAGGGTTAGATCTAAAAGTGAATTTATCAGGGAAAACCTTAGCATAACATAAACAACCAAACACTTTAAGGTGTTTGAAATAAGGAACTTTACCATGAAGAATAAAGAAATGAGCTTTACCTTTAAGGAAAGGAGTAGGGGTTTTGTTAATAATGTAGATTGCAGTTAAAATGCAATCTCCCCAGAATTTATTAGGCACATGAGACTGAAATTCTATATTTTTAGCTACATTTAGCCCTCGTTTGGTTGCCTTGATTATGCATTATTATAGTACAAATAATGCATATTCCCATGTTATGTTCAAAAGTGGTGGCCCGATTTTATAGTCTTCAAAGTTGCTAGACCCTTTTTGTAGTCCCCAAAGTTGAGATTAATAATCCAGCCTCCATAGGTGGAATTAGGAATCAACAGGGCAATTCCACCTTCATTTAACTTGCCCACCACTGTATATACCAATTAAAAACCCCGCTCACCTGTTTCCTCCTCCTTTCTCTATCGACTTCCATGGCAGAGGCGATTTTTGCCCCCTTTAAATTGATTCTCACCTATTTCCTCCTCATCTCTTCATCGAACTTCCATGGTTAGAGGTTATTTTTACCCCTTGAAATTGATTCACTTTCTAATGGCAACTGCTCAAATCTAAAATTAGGGTTTAAATAGCACAACGCTTGAAACCTTTATCATTTTCATTCTTGGGTAAGAAAGGGGGCTCTTTCGACGGTACATCATCGAAGCCAAGCCTAGGGGACTTTCTGGAGAGTTGCGTGGTGTCGATGCTCGCGTACCTGGAGTCTCCGCAGATATGTAGGCTATTATTTCTCACGGTTGTTCTTGTTTTGTTTTATAGTAAAACATAATTAACGGGGGCTTTTTCATTTCTTATGCATGCATCTAGTAATTTCAATCAATTGTTCAAACACTATTCTATCATAATTTTTTATCTCAAACTCAGGTCTATAGGCGATAGGTTTGTTTCCTAAGTGTAGAAATTGGGTTTTTGTGTGATTGATTCTATTTTATTAAAATTTTGGGGAAATGAGTTTGATGTAAGTATAATTATATTGGGGAAGGTATGACAATTATGAGTATAGAAGCATTGGAAATATTCTTAGATCTTAATCTTTGTCTAACATGTGATATTGTACATTGTGCCTTCTGTTATCTGTTTACCTCTAGAGATGGCAATAGGACGGGTATGAGCCTCATTTCACTTTATTTAAACCCAAAAACTGCCCCCCCCCCCCCGGGGTAAATGCCCGGCAGGTTCACGTTTTACCTTTTAACCCCGAATGAGTCATGAAAATTCATTAAGTCATCCAGTCTGCAATGACTCAACCGAATCTGAATAATCTAAAAACTAATAAACTCACAATATTGGCAAACATGTTGAAATTTCACAATCAAGCAAAATAATTTATATATAGAAATAATTAAAGGAATGACGAGAAAGAAAGAAGAACCAAGAGATCTCATAAAAAAAGCATAAATTCATTAGGAAAGCTATTTCTTAGGTGTTACAAGTTACCTCTGGTTCATCTGTTGTCCAGGGAAGACCTTGAGCGATTGGTATACGCAACTTCTCCTCTTTTGAGCTCATATGTTGCAAGTTCTTCATGAATTCTTCCTTCTTGCATCTTCTTATTTCGTACAGTCAAACTGATTGCCAAAATTGTGATATTTCAAGAGAGATACAAACACTTAAGGATCAAAACAACAGTAGTACTGATTCAAGCTTCCACTCAGGGGGCAAGCACTTGGATAATGACGTTCAGGCCAATATTAATGCATAAATTTTCGCACATTGAGGATTGTCTTCCTACTCAAGTTCTATAACTTAACTATATTCAAAGAATCAACATGATTATCTTTCTTACTTTCATTATTGTGCCCGATCGTCAATCGCTAGAAAATGCTTGGAAGCTATGCAACCTTCTCCTGTTATAATGTACCAGATTACAAAAAGTTCCTCCTATCATTTTATTTCTTTCTGTGATAGATGAGCTCTGCTTATTTTTCCATATAGATGTGAAGTTCAATATTCTAATTGCAAATACTCCGATATATTACAGTGACACTGAATTCATGTTACATGTAACAATCATAGGCATTAATCAGATTTTCAGAAGATAAACCTCTGTTCTAAGCGTGAAAGACTTTAGAGAGGTTGTTTTCAGCTTCTTTCTTTTCCAGTGTCTTTTGGTAGGGTTTCCAGATGATTTGTTATTCTACGAAAGTGAAAACATGGATAAGATCACCTAATGTAAGAACTATTTGTGTCATTTATGCAAAGTATGTGAGAAAAATGGTTCAAAGTTCTCACACTTTGCCTGTTTTTTTTTTTTTACCACTGGCAGAAGTTGTGGTTGAAAAGTGGAAGCTTCAAAGACACAAAATCCAATTAGGAATCAGAGCAAAAGAAGTTGCAAGCACATTTTATTCAGTTATTTGTCATAATTAAAAAAATGTCTATCAGTTGTTGTCCTCACTAACCTTCCCTGTCTGTTGTGTAATGGATAAGAATGATGAGAATCAAGACCTAAGTGCTCCAATGTCAGGGAAAAATCTGATGGACAAAATGCAAAAAGCGAAACCTTTGTTACTGTGTCATCCTTCATTTCCTCCACCTCCTTCAATTTTAGTATCGAAAGTTTCTGAAATTCCTTCACAAGATGCATCACCCTTCTAGGTCCAGGAATCGACACATTTTCCTCCACATTTCCTTTAGATCCTTTGTCAGCATCAGAATTTATCTCTTCGTTCTCAACTGCCCTATCAAACTCCTTCAGCTTATAAAAGACCTCGTCATCTATTTCCCGATGGCTCTTAAAAAACTCTTTCTGAGATGCACGCAAATTTTTATATGCCACACATGAACACTTGTGTTTCTCCAATCGTCTTCATTTTTCACAAACCACAGCTGAAGTCGAAGAATTCAGTTCTTCGCTCCTCGATTTGTTCATTGCAATCATGAATTTCCTCTCTCTAATCTTCTTCTCAGTCAGAGGCTAAACCACTTGGTTACTGTTAGGATCTCTCGAAGCAGGATTTTTGGTACTCTCGATGACAAATGGAGAACTGGAGAACTTCAATCCAGGATTTGACATGTTTAGATTCAAGTTCTACTACATGGCCATGTATGTTCTTTTTTAGACTTTTCAGCTTCACTAATCACTTTTGGTTCACAAATAAAATATAATAAAAAAATATGTTAAGTTATGCAAACTTAAGCAACTTATCTATGCTGAAAATATTATATAAAAAAACTATTTACTGAACAATATTAGGGGGATGGGTTATGGGGTGGGTTGCACTAAAACCATTACTGACAATATTTCCGGACGGGTCATAAATTTAATATTCATAACCTTCCCCATAACTCAATTGGTGAACCCAAACCAGCCCCAAAAATCTATTTACTGAATAACATTAGTGGGATGGGTTACACCAAAACCACTACCCACCCCATACCTAGGCCGGTTCGGGGCGAATATCCATCTAACTCGGCTCCATTGCCATCCCTCACCTCTTTGATTTTGCAGCTGGAATTATGCTTTAGGGAGGAAAAAATATACTCTTTTCTTTATTCTCTTTGTAATTTCAGTTGTGATCTCTGTTTTAATTCGTTGTAAATCAAAGAATTTATGTCGAAATAAATTGATCTAAATTGATCAATACCTAATCATGTTGATTTTAATATAATCTTATTGATCTTGCTCTATAATTTTTCTAGTATATAGAATCTCTTTGCATTGTGTTAATTTGATTTGATTACAAAATGTACAATTTGCAGATTAGTTAATGAAGTCTCTCAACATGTGTTTAATTTCTTGGAAAGTTTTGTGTTTTCTTCATTAATTGTCCCAATAAAGTGAAATATTAAGTTGGAGAATATAGGATGGGTGAGGGTGATGATAGCTCCAAGTCAAAAAGGGAGTCTTTGTGATTGTTGGGACAACTATTTTTGATTCCTTGATTAGAGCTATGGGCACTCCCGAAATTAGAGAAGCATTGTTCAAGAAAGGCTATACCTGCGATTGTGTTATGCTTACATACATGTAATATAATTAATTAGAAGCAGCAACAACATTTAGAAGTTCAAATAATTTACAACAAAGAGTTGGTTTTGAATTTTCGGGGGCTTTGAAGTGTGTTTTGGTTGGCTTAAGAAATTAGTACTTGATCAAAATCCTAATTATGCTTTGACAATTAACGAGCAATGGATACTCATTCATACTCACGTATGAAAGAATGAGAGGATATTTGCTCATTTGTTTGTATCATTTTGTAGGAGTAGCTGTTGATGTCGTTTGAATTTCGGAGTGTGGGATCCATGCAATCTTGATTATCAATGACAAGGGGTTGAAAATTTGTAAAAAATTATAAACTCCATTAAAAGTTGATGTCGTTTGCAATGACACACTGGGGAATATAGTTTTTCAGTTGCAAGGCGAATGAATGTTTGAAGAAGATGAAGTCATTAAGATGACTTTTTGTCTCTCTTTTTCTTGTACTGATTTCGTTTTATTGTACATATTGGTATATGCAACTTGTATACCTTTTACATTTTCTTTATTTTTGAATAAATATTGTTACTTAAATTAGGTGGTGTGTCGTTTGTTCCTTTAGATATATACTATTGCATTTTTTAGTGTAATCTTTGTTGAGCTAGAAGATAAATACTTTATGGTTTGGTCTTGTTTATTTTTTATGAGAAAATTCCACGAAGTTTCATCTAAGGCTATTTTTTGTGTTTATTCAATTTATGGTATTATTTAATTATATATAAAATTAAATTAAAAAGTGAAAGAAAAAGTAATGCAAAACTAGTAATTTGGATAAAGTTTTAAGGGACATTTATGTAATTTTGTCAATAATCACTACTTTAATCAAAATGAACCAAACATGGCAAGAGCTAATCTGAAAAGCTAATCAATGGGTGCAAAATTGCAACCAAACACAAATAATCAAGACAATCTTGATTATTAGTCAAGCTTGACTATGATTAAGGTTAATCCCATTAAGGCAACCAAACAAGTCCTTAAGATATGCCTATGTTTCCTCTCAACCACTCCATTTTGTTGTGGAGTATATACATAAGAACTTTGATGTGAAATACCATAGGACTTAAATAAATTAGTACACTCCTGGCTAAAAAAATTGCAGGCATTATCAGTTCTTATAGTCTTAATATAAACAGAATATTGATAATGAACATAATTTATATAATTATTAAGAATTTCAAACACTTCAGACTTACTTTTCATAAGGAAAGACCAACAAGATCTGAAAAAATCATCAAAATGGTAATGAAGTATTGTTCATTATTATACATATGATCTTTATAGGTCCCCCAAACATCAACATGTATAAGCTTAAAAACATGATTTGAAACTCTTTGATAGGGAAGGGGGTTCTAGCTTGCTTAACCGAAGGACAAATAGGACAATGAATAGAGCTTTTATTCACGTCAACATTCAAATCTGGCAACAAGTAGATTCTACTAAACTAAAAATGTCCTAGCCTTTTATGCCAAAGAACAAGGTCTTCATCTTTATTTGAATTACAAGAAGAAACCTTATTACAATTGAAGGAAATAGAATCAAAAGTAGCCACTAAAGGTGACTGTAAAGAGTTATCAAGGTAGTATAACCCATTTAGCAATCTACAGGTCCCCTTTATCTTCCCATTCCAATTGTCCTGCAACACAAAAAGATGAGGATATATGCTAACAAAGCAATTATTATCAAAACTTTGATATGGATATTAGATTATAGTGAAAATATGACACACATAAGACTCCTTTAAGGATAAGACTAAATGGCAAAGTGATATCTCTTGTACAAATAGTTACACCATTTGGTAACTTGACAGTAGAGAAATCTAATTTATTATCATGATGTTTATGAAAAAGAGATATATCAAGAGTGATTTGTTGGTTTGCTCCACTGTCAAAAATCCAATATTTAGTGTTTCTAGTAATTAGAGACATAGGATAATGAATGATGGTACCTGTCAAATTGATTGTATGCATTAGGGAAGTAGAATTGTCACCATGATGACATAAGCCAATCAGCTGAAGAAGCTGTTAATATTGTTGTGGAGTGAAGGTAGGAGTTGAGCTTGAAGATAATTTAGTGTTTGTATTGGAGTCTGCAGTATGAAGTTCTCCAGTGAAATCTTGATTGTTTGTAACTTGATTTGCAATAAAACCTCTCAACTGTCCTTAATTGGTGAATCTTCACTGTCATTTCCTCTACCTCTTCTTCTTCTTCCTCTTCCAAAATTTGGTGGATAGCCAATAAGTTTGTAACAATTTTCCTTAACATGGCCAGAAATCTTGCAATTTTCACATGTGGCCTCATCTTTCTTTTGACCTTGTACAGTCTTTTGCTGGGAGATAGCCAAGAATATACATTGTATTCTCTAATCCAATAGAGTGGTGCTTCCCAGATTGGGTAAAAGTGCAAACCGATACCTAATTGTCATTTTTCACAATTGGGTGGGTAGTGATCTCATGTTGAGTTTCTTCATTACTAACAAGGGCTAAATACAAAATGCCCCCTGAACTATCCCTAATGTAGCATATACCCCCTTAAACTTTAAAAGGTATCAAAATGGTCCCTCATGAAAATTCATGAGTTATCCAAATGCTCTCATCCAAACACAACCTTGAAATATTAAGCACTATATTAACTTAACCGATGATTCCTTCATTTTTTTAAATGAATTTATCAAATTAAGTCTTCAAAATTAACAAATCATTTGAATCTTGTAATCTCTTAATTCAAGAATTATGAAGAGTTATTATAATTATTTAAATATTGTTTAATTAAATCTTATCAACTAACAAATCATTTAAATCTTGTAATCTATAAATTTATAATTTATAAATTAATAAAATATTTAATTTAATTTAATAAAATTAACCAATTATTAATTAACAAATTATAGATTTAAACTACGAAGATTTGTGTTTTCTAATTGTATCAAATTCAGTTATAAGTTATTTAATTGTATCACCAACAAAGCCTATTTAAATCTATTTGCATTTTCTTACAAATCATATAAGTTCAATGAAAAAAAAATTAACCAAGTCTATTTGGTGCTTAAATATTGTAAGGTTATGTTTGGGTTGAAGTATTTGGAATTGCTTAAAAATTTCCACGAGGGACTATTTTGGTACCTTTTAAAGTTTAGGGGGGTATATGCGACAGTAAGAATAGTTCAAGGGGAATTTTGTATTTATCCCTTACTAACAATGGAAAACACTTGGCCATGTGTTGGCAAATGATACATCATAAGAATTTGGTATCTAATCCCACTGTAACATTCATTGAGGCCTATCAAAAACTGCATCATCTTAAGTTGAAGAGTAAAGTCCACATAATCTTGATTTAGTTTGGAAGAGGGTAATGGTGTGGGGGACTCATATTCATCTCAAAGTTGTCTCAGTTGTGAGCAATATACAGTGACAGGACTACTCCCTTGTGTAATAGTGTTTATCTGCCTATATAGAAGATATAGTCTGGCTCCATTAACCTTGTCAAATCTTTCCTTAAGTTCTTTCCAAATCAATTGTGCTGATTCACGGTATACAACTTCACGAATAAGATCTCTTGACAGAGATCTATGTATCCAGTAACGCACTAATACATGACATCTTTTTCTATTGTGCCAGTAATGGGGAATCACTAGGTGGATAAAGCAAGTTCCACCGATAAACCCCAATTTGATTTTTGCTTCCAATGTCACCAACATCTCCTACTCCAAATCTTGTAATTATCCGAACCCTTGAGTTTCTGTAACCAAATCAGTGGTGGGAGAATCGGATGGATGAAGGTACAAAGAATCTTGAAAATCAATGGATGTATTGGTTGAAGATTGGACTGTTGTAGACAAGGCAGATGGATCTGTTGCCATCTTGAATCAAGATTGATAAGAAACCTTCTACGAAAGGATAAGAAAGAAAGATATCAGATCGCAATATGAAGCGCAGGCTTAAGAATCAGAAAACAAGATGAACTGAAACGAAGAAGATGTTCATGGCCCAGATGCCATTCCAAGAATAGAAAAGCAAGAAGAATCATCCATTGTATTGAATCTTGAAGATGATTACATAATGTATGTGTATCTGTGAGTTTACGATAATGAACGATACAAAAGAAAGACGTGAACACCTCTATATATAAGGCTATGAAAGAGGCAATTAACCACTTAACGAACTACGTACTATAAATAGAAAGCTGATAACTATATATAGATACATAACTAACTTAACAGAAGTTTAATAGAGATTGCATCTAAGTGACAATGTTGACAATATCACCAATATTATTTTCCCTCACGGCATCTTCAATGTGTAGCACAAAAGTAGTGCAACTTTTGCATTATTTTTGTGCAGCTACAGTAACTGCACTCCAATGTACTGTACCATTTTATCACACAAAAAGTATATTCCCTACAATATTCCTTTTTACACGTTTTAAACTACTTCTCATATTTTATAAATAACACACAACTTTAAATTTTTTGTTACGTATTCATCCAAGTAAATACCTTGTGTTGTTTTCAGATATTACAATTTATTATATTTTTGTAATTTAATAATAATAAACAATTATTTAATAATAAATTATTAAAATTTAATTTAAATCTATTTTGATATTTTATAAATTAAATTAAAAATTTAAGCAATATATAAAGGTCGGGTTTACAATTTATATATCACATTAAACAAAATTTGATTAAATTGATTAATTAACATTAATACAACACGATTAAAAAGGACTTGATAATATTATTCATTAATTTTGTGAATTACCATGTTGCTCCCATAAATGCTTTATTAATGCATTAGGAAGTTCAATATGAGCATTTTTGTCTTTGATTTTTCTATATCAACCAAGAAATTGTTGAAATCAATGACTTTCATCCGCCAGATCAACTATTGAAGCTGGTGTTTCTACCACATCTGCAATTGGTGCATTGGGATCACGTTCATACTCAATTATCATGTTGTGCATGATAATGAACGCAGTCATGATGTCATGTAGCACATCTTTTTTTCCAAAAAACGTGTCAGTCCTGCAACAATTGCAAATTTTGATTGTAGAACTCCGAATGCACGCTCCATGTTTTTCCTACATGCTTCTTGTTTCATCGCAAAATATTTTTTCTTTGGTCCCCGCGACACTCAAATAGTTTGCACTAGAGTGGACATTTTGGATATATACTATCAACTAAATAATATCTCATATTGTATTTTTTTTTCTTGAATAACATAATGTGTTGGGGGAGCAATACCTTGAGCAAGATTGAAAAACAAATCCAATGATTCTAACATATTAATATCATTATTGGTACCTGACGTACCAAAATTCATCTGATGATTGAGATTGAGATAAAAAAATCCATCCAACGTTCAATAGATTGAGATGAGATTTTTGGATGAGATTGAGATTTTCTTTTGGATGAGATTTTTGTATATATATAGACTACCCAGTCATTTTATTCCATCACATTACCTTTCAATTTCTATTACTGTTGTTGTTACTACTACACATTTTTCTTCACAATTTGCACAAAAAATATCTTCTCGATCAACTAATTATCGTGTTGAGGAAGATATACTTTTATGTCATCTTTTTTTGGATATTTCTCAAGATCGAATTACTAGTATAAACCAGACTAAAAATAGATTATGGAATCGAGTGACTCAATTATACAATGAGTCAAAAGATGCGTCTATGGAGGATCATAGCCTAAGATGTGTCCTATTTTCTTAATTTCGGTGGAGACGGAACCGATTTACCACAATATTAAATTGTTGTTGCCTATCTTATTTATTAGTCTTATTATCTTTAGTTACTCTTTTTTCAAATCATGTATTTTGGTATTTTGTGTAATATAATCTATGTTGAAATGAATATCTTAATGTTTTTAACTTAAATTGTATATGCATTTTGTACTAGTTTTAATATATATCTATTATTAATAATTGAATTGAGATCATTTATAATAAAGTAAAAAAAAATAACATACATAGCACCTAATTATAACTTTTTCAAAGTTTAGGGACCTAATTATATAGGACTTAATTGTAACTATACAAAATTATAAGGGATAATTGTAGACACCCCCCTCACATATGGGGGTCATTGCACTTCACCCCCTCACTTATTGAAATGTGCACTTTACCCCCTCACTTATCATAAAATGTGCGCTTACCCCCTTCGGGCAGTTTGGGGCAAAAAAATACAAAGGAAAATTCAAATCCGGGCAGCAACGTATGAAAAATTCCTTTGTATTTTTTCTGCCCGAGTTGCCCGAAGGGGGTAAGTGCATGATGGGTGTCGAATCCATACAAAAATAATTTCTACTCCTAAATTTGTAGATAGTGATGAGCAGGGTCGAATCTTTAGGGATTGGTTCAGATTTAATTCTCAATTTACTAAAATTTAAATAAAATGGGGGATTTTTAATAATCGATTAAACTAAAATTAAAATAAATAACAAAATTAATTAAAATCAAGAGATGTAAAATTAAACAAGTAGAAGAAATCAATTTATGTTGAGATTCTAGCCTGAGGAGTTATCTCCATTTTGATTCCAATGGTTGATCCTTGATGCAAAGATACTTCAATGTTCATGAATAAATTGGCTATAGTTATTAACAAGCTCTAACAACCTAGTTTCTCTTTAATTTATCGATAACCAAAACAAGCTCTTTGATTACTTCTCTTATTGATTAAACAACCCTAAATAAGCTCTTAGGATTTAATTTAACAATAGCATTAAGAAATAGAGAAACACCAATTCTAACCAACAAACTCGCAAGCTCGGTTCATTTAGATTAGATCACATATTCCCATAACAACAATCGAAAACTTGTCCATAATCAACGTTATTAACTGCCACAAATATTAAAATTGACCAAACAATTACGGATTCGGCATTCTAAATGGCTATATACTATTCCGACAATCAAATAACGGGCCCTTATTATTTAATTAATCAAAATAATAATATCAACAAACACAGAAAATATGCAAATACTCAAAAACAAAGATGGAATAAACATAAATTAGATCTCACAACTTTTGTAGAATCAAAACTTCAATAATCCTTGGCTAGAAATAAAATCTTTAGCAATACATCTCGAAAGAAAGAAAAACGCTGGAATTATTTCTCCTCTCCATGAAAATAACATGTAATATCAAAAAGTGTAAAAGAGATAATAAAATTTCAGCAATATCTAATTATATATGCCTAGCCAAAAGACTCCTAACTAAATAAAATTCTAATTCTAATTGAATAAGGAAATTAATTCCTTAATAGAATAAAACTAATAAGACTCCTAAAAGAAATAGGAAAGCTCCTAAAAAATAGGAAGACTCCTACAAAATAGGATTTTTTCTTCCTCATCACACTAAAATAACATGCCTTCTTCTTTTTCTCCATCTTTTTCTTCATTTTTCTTCTTTTATGAACTTTTACCTATCAAAATAGAAAACCATATTAAATATCTATTATTTAAACTCAAATACCAATAAAAGAATAAAAGAATTATATGAAAAATATGCATAAAATGCACACTAACAGTGCACATTTTATGATAAGTGAGAGGATAAAGTGCACATTTCAATAAGTGAGGGGGTGAAGTGCAATGACCCCCATATGTGAGGGGGTTGTTTGCAATTATCCCAAATTATAATACTAAGCTGAAATAAAAAAATAAAAATACAAAAAGAAATAGAAGGCTCCGGTTTGCCGCTCCAAATGGTGAAGAAACACCATTTTGCCCCTTTATTGGACTTGCTCTCATAGTTTAATTGCTTAATTAATGACATAATTAAATTTGAAAATTTCCATTAAATGACTAGCTCTGTTAGGTTTGTGTTGGGACATGTTGTACAGTTTGTTCCAAGAAACTTTTGCTTTTACAGATAAAAACTTTGTTTCTAAGATGAGTTTCGATGCGGGGGCCAACCCTCACTTCAAATATAGTCATGGACGAAAGAACGAGTACCCGATTTGAAAGAATAACCAATCATGCGAGCATGAACTTGAACTCGCCCCGGTCAAGGACTCTTTCTTCAAGCCCCTTTGCCAGCATAGACAGAGGGAGTTGAATTGGGAGAATAACCGAGTGTATTAGCTACGGTACGAGCCAAAGAGTTTATTTAGTCGCAAGGTCAGGAGGCGAAGTGCTTTGAAAGAAGACTAAGGGGCGAAGTCTGGTCATACTCTCGAATCAACGAGGAGCATCCCAAAATAGAATGGGTCAAAGCAAACAACGCACACTAACAGGATAGGAGAGAAGGCTGCTTGACCAATAGATGAAGCAACTACTGAAAACATTTTGTAAGCAAGATGAAAATGATGTAAAATGAAGAAAAAAAAACCGAAATAAATGTGAAAATGAACAAAAAAATATCAGATAGTTATACAATTGAGATTTGAGCATATCCACTGTAACTTTAATTTTTTTGAAGTCAATCATGTAATTAATTTCTTCGTATTGTAATATTGATATTTGAAGTCATTATGTGAAGTAAAAATCTCAATTACTACTAGTTAATACTGTGGCAATTAAAATTAGTTACACATAAATATAATACAGTGCTCCCCTTTTTAGGGTTCGCCCCTGGTTCGGGCTTTCTTACGCCGCCGCTACAGTGGTGGCTCTTCTCTTGACACTTTCTTTTCGTCTTCCATTGGAAGATCTCTCATCAACTCCCACTGTTTTTCCACCCTATAACCAAATATGCCAACTTTCATCCCACCACCAAAATCAAGCTTCTGTGCCGCAGCTCCTCTTTTGCACAGATCCACTAGCTCTGTCCCTCTTTACGGTTACGAACCTTGAGTTTTTCGGGGTATTCGCCGCTGATTAAGAAAATGGCAGTCGTCGGTTGTCAAGGGGATGGGCCACCCTTGACTAGTGTTGTTGAAACCTCTGCCATGGCCTTTTGGTTTTTACTTTTTCTCACATCCGAAAACAAATTATTACGACAGGTTAGGTTTCGCCCCTTTCTCTACACTTTCTCTCTCAAGGAGAATAGTGCTCCCCTTTTTAGGGTTCGCCCCTAGTTTGGGCTTTCTTACGCTGGCGCTACAATGGTGGCTCTTCTCTTGACGCTTTCTTTTCGTCTTCCATTGGAAGATCTCTCATCAACTCTCATCAACTCCCACTGTTTTTCCACCCCATAACCAAATATGCCAACTTTCATCCCACCACCAAAATCAATTTTCACTCTGCCGCAGCTCCTCTCTTGCACAAATCCACGAGCTCTGTCCCTCTCTACGGCGATGAACCTTGAGTTTTTCGGGGTATTCACCGCTGATTAAGAAAATGGCAGTCGTCGGTTCTCAAGGGGACGGACCACCCTTGACTAGTGTTGTTGAAACCTCTACCATGGCCTTTTGGTTTTTACTTTTTATTTCCTATAGTGTTGTTTTGTGCTATGTCCTAGTATATGTCTTAGTATATCTAGTTTTGTTGGTTATGCTTTTTGCCTTGAACATCTTGACTCTTGTGCTATGTGGTTTTATTTTGTTGAGACATTAAGCAAGTGGTCTTGGAGGTGCTTATCTTGATCCGAAAGAGGAAAAAATGAATCTATGGAGTACTCTGTCTTTGGATTCTTTTGAGTACTCCATATGGTTTGGTTTTGTTTGTAGATCTCCTGCTTGTTTAGTTTGGCTTCTTTTTGCCTCTAAAATGTCTACTGATGAAGGATTTGAGAAGGTTACACTCATTACAGTTGTTGGTGGACGGGCCCATTGCATACACCATGTTTCGTTCTCTTACATAGTTTTGTTTGTTGTTCGATGTTGTCTGCAAGTCAGGGAGCCAATTTTTTGGAGAATACCAAGTTTTATCTCTTTCATGTCAAGAGATAGTGTGAATTGCGTTTTGCCCAAGAGGCTTTGCAAATCATTTGGTTTCTCAACAGTTCGTTCGAGTCCCACCATCTCCACCTACCCACACTCCATTTGTTGGTCTTATTTCACTTGTAATTGTAATGATCTTATAATCTTTGTCAAAGAACTCTATGATGTAATCATTTTAGGGCTTCGGCTCATTTTTTAATTAATAACATAATATTTTATCAAAAAAAAGATACATATATAATGAACTACCAAATAAGATATATATATATATATATATATATTTAATGCACTAAATCTGTTGGTAATGTAATGTTACAAATGGAAACATTTTCCTAATAACGGAAACATATTAAAATTTTTGAAGTCATGGTACACACTACACAGTACTTGATTCATGAAATTAAAATACTGTTTCGTTAAAAAAAAAGCTAGACTAAGGTGGATCCAACTGCGCTTTCCGAGCCCCGCGATAATTCTCCACTTAGAATTATCTTTCAACCCCCGCGCTCAAATTCGATGCACTAGACGGTGGTTCAGAATTTAATACTTTAGCATGTTGTTTAAAATAATTAATCGGACCGCAATTGATGAAAATATTTATCGTCTGCGAATGAAACAATAATACAGTGAAGGAAAGATTCAAGTCCAGATAAAAATTATCTCTCAGATACTTAAATCTGACAAAAGATAATCTTATACCTACATGAGAATCTCTCGATCCAATGTATTATTTCTCAACCCCTGCGTTCGATTCGCTAAACGGTGGTTCGAGTTATTGTAATACAGTGAAGGAAAGATTCAAGTCCAGATAAAAATTATCTCTCAGATACTTAAATCTGACAAAAGATAATCTTATACCTACATGAGAATCTCTCGATCGAATGTATTATTTCTCACCCCCTGCGTTCGATTCGCTAAACGGTGGTTCGAGTTATTGTAATACAGTGAAGGAAAGATTCAAGTCCAGATAAAAATTATCTCTCAGATACTCAAATCTGACAAAAGATAATCTTATACCTACGTGAGAATCTCTCGATCGAATGTATTATTTCTCACCCCCTGCGTTCGAAACAATAATACAGTGAAGGAACTATTCAAGTCCAGATAAAAATTATCTCTCAGATACTTAAATCTGACAAAAAGATAATCTTATACCTACGTGAGAATCTTTCGATCAAATGTATTATTTCTCACCCCCTGCGTTCGATTCGCTAAACGGTGGTTCAAGTTATTGTCTTCGAATGAAACAATAATACAGTGAAGGAAAGATTCAAGTCCAGATAAAAATTATCTCTCAAATACTTAAATCTGACAAAAAGATAATCTTATACCTACGTGAGAATCTTTCTTCTTTCATACTTTAATATGTTCGAATTCAAAAAGGACGATTGAAAACTCAAGTCCAGTGCATAAACTATCTATTCGATACTTAAATCTGAATAAACGATAATTTACACCTCCATGAAAGTCTTCAATTCCGAAACATTACAGGCAAGCGAATGCCGATACAAGCCTTGAAGGCAAATGTCATCGAGTTTACACTACAGCTACTCCTAAGTTACGCTGCGATCTACTCCTACATTACGCTAAAAACTACTCCTACGAGAACGAAAATGTAGAAGTCTGATGATCTTGTCATGTCCTTTTCCTTTCTCTGCGGCTCCTATATATCTTGTCTTCGGGAACCGTTCTCAACCCACGTTCCTTGTTTTCGGGAACCGTCTTCAACTATCCTCAACTGCTCTTTCAAATCTTTTCAAATTAGCGCGTCTTTGCAGATGATTGGCTATTTGGACTTCATTTTATTTTTTTAGATTCGATTCTTGAGTTTTTGTCAATTCCGCCCATGTTTTTTGCTATTTTTCTGAATTTATTGGGTCTTATTTTACTTACATGTGGACCCAATTTCCTTCTTTCAAATTTCTACAATTTGGACTTATTTGGGGTCTGTAATTCGAAACTCTAAATTATTTTATAATATAAACAAATACGAAGAGCTATGGTGGCATACTGGCATTGGTTGGATTTCATTTCTAAGCAGCCGATAAACTTTAGTAATTAAATTATAAGAGTAATGATTACACCTCGAATAATGGTTCCTTTTGTAGGTCCAATTTCATTGCAGACCTTTTATTAGTGGATAAAGCTCATCATACGGTCTCATCATGACACTCGAATTTTCACGAAGTCAATTTGCTATTAGATTTTCTTAAAGTATATATACATATGCGTTCTTCCCCAGGTCCAGCGACAGTTATGTTTATGTTCTATAAGTTGTATACGATTATAATATGATACGACACGAAGATAAAATATGATAAATTATTTTAAAATTTAGCATATGATACACATGAGAATTTATGTATGTGTATGTAAGCGTAATATTTAAATTAAATTTATTCAATAGATTTATTAGCATAAACAATTTTTTGTCTACTTCTTTAAATTATTTATCATTTGGTTAACTTTTAACAGAAAACCAAAAAAATTATTATCCATTTATTTTAGTCCAAAAAATATTGTGTAATAACAAAAAAAATACCATGTGGTATCCAAGATGTGCATGTTGAATATTTCAAATTTTGTATTGATACCTATCTGTAATTTTCAATTATTTTTATTTTCGAACACTTCAAAAATAATCCAGACACGATATGCAGTATGTGATAATTGATACAGGTATAATACGGATAAAATATTGCACCTAATCATTTTTACAAAAATAAGTACATTATAGGTTGTAGCTGAACATAGTAAGGTTTAATAATAGCCAATAGGACTAGAATTGAGTGCAGTCTTTTTTTTTCCTTCAAGATGAATGGAGATATCCTATATATTTAGTCCTATAAATTCGGGTTGATAGTTATAATTCTGAGCCATAAAAACTTTATAAAGGAGGAGAGAGTCACAATTTATGGCAGCCTGATTTCGAAACCAGAATTTCTCACATAAAATGGAATATAAATACCAGTAAACTAACATGTCTTGGATTAAGTACAGTTTTTTAACATAATCAGTCAATCACTATAACCCAAATTTACTATTCACGTAGTTGCTTTTTGAATTTCATTTGTCACACCACGTTGTAATAATTAACTATTTTAGTATCACCACTATGTTTAATGTTGACTTCAATAATCTGAGACCAAACATATTTCTTTGAAATGGTGAAATTTGAGACCAAACAATCTGCATTTTCATAGTAAAAATAATCTCTTTGTTTATTGAATCCGGAATAAATTAAATAAACTCATTTAATGGCTTTATCCATTTCTTTAGAGAATTTAATGGTAGTATGGGGCTTACTCAAAGTATATATTAATATTTTAAAATCACGCGCTTAAAGCTGTGGGGCTTTAGTTAAGAAAAAAGATTAAGGAGCTGCTTAGATAAATCTCAAACTTTCATTTAGGATTCTCTTATCTTTTCCCTTGTGCCCTTTTACTTTCTTTAACTTAATTTATATCATTGATCATAATACCTTTCTCTATTCCATCCTCTATTCATTTTCTATTTCATTTTACAGATAGATACTAAATGTATGGACTCCACATCCAAACGTAGAAATAATTGCTAAATTGGTATACTAAAAGATCATGCATGCTTTCTTCAATCGAAAAAGTGGCACGGTGGCAATTTGGGTACACTCCGACAAGAAAATTGACAATTTCAATACTAATTTCGCCGAAAAATTCAAAATAGGCCGGGAATTATCATTTGGCAGGAAATTCACTTGAAGTTGGGGACTCTTTTCACTTGGCGGGAAAATTAACCTACAATTTTGGGGGTTTTGCATGTGAAGGGAAAATTGATTTTTAATTTGCGGATTAAATTCAAATACTTTCGAATATTTTTATTATAAATAAATTTTGTATAACTTTTTTTTTTGTTACAATGGCGGAATAAAATTCGTATAACAAATATATCTATAGGTAATATTAAAATCATAAAATAATTTAAATTAAAAAAGTATAACGTTACATGGATAAAATTCATATTTATCTTTAGTATCTATAAACTTAACTTCGTAATGGTGCTAGTAGAAGCTTCTAAGATTTTTTTTTCTATTTTTAAAAAATTTTATGATAAATTTATCCTTATTACTTATTCAAAAATCCAATTATACCCTTGATTCCGCTATAGTGACAAATTTATCCTCATTATGTTGATGCCTAATTGATTAATTAAGATTATTTAGTAATTAAGTTAATAAATAGACATTAATTAATTAATATTATATAACCTTTATTTCTTGATAATTAATTTATAATTGACAACCCATTAATTAAATAATTATTATTTATATAATTTCTTAATAATAAGTAAATGGTAATGAGAATCGTGAGAAGAATTTTATTATTGTAATCTTATCACTACTAACCGTACATGGTGTAACGACTGTAGTATATTATCACATCGTTCCAAGCGAAAATTATTTTTATTCCTAACACTCTCATCCTACTTTTTACAATATATTAAAATTATTAGCAAATACTATCATTCACCGCAAGCCATCTTTTATAATCTCTAAAATAGAAAATTTCTCAAAAGAAGAAGGTTTGCCAACGAGCCAGCTCGATTCAGACCTCAATAAACTCGTGTGTGTTTTTTTTTTCAAGTTTGTGGTGAGCTTCACGAGCTCAATTTTATCGAGCACCCATGGTACCTGCTTTCAAGCTCGCGAGTCATTAAGTAGCTATTAAAAAGCCACTTGTCTTTCACCACCGTCTTATATTTCGGTTTTGATATAGATATCGGGATAGTAAATTTATGAAAATTTCAATGGAAATTTTGAGAATATTCGAAATTTTCATTTCGATTGTAAAAAAATATGGAAATTTATAGAAATATTTGGAAATTTACAATCAAACTTTTGGTAACTCTAATTATTATACTTATGCATCTTTTACATTAATAATATTCTATATATAATAATTATATGTATAATGAATCTTGTTAAGTAATATGATCAAAACATGTTACAAAAATATGAAATAAATATGACTTGAAAGTAAAATAATAGTCAAGTCTTACAAGAACTTAATTAAAATAAATATGCCACAAGTTTAGTAAAAATCATGTGTGTGGTCAGGGTGAATGGTTGGTAGGTGTGGACCAACTTGAAATATTATTTTTAAATTATAAAATTTAAAATGTATAAAAAAATAATTATTATTCGAAATTTTGGAAATTTTGGGTTTTGGGTTTCGGTCTAAATTTCGATGGAGATTTGATAAAAGTGTTTTAATATTATTTTTAA
Organism: Buddleja alternifolia; assembly: GCA_019426215.1. NCBI lineage: Eukaryota > Viridiplantae > Streptophyta > Magnoliopsida > Lamiales > Scrophulariaceae > Buddleja > Buddleja alternifolia. The sequence continues at coordinate 11,300,487 of CM033391.1, read as the reverse complement.
GTTTCGGACAATTTCAAAAGATATTTTGTAAAATTGAATAGATAGTGAGATTTCAGTTCGGAAGCCTCGAAAACCCGAAAGTTCTATCGAAATTTGGAGGGGAATTTAAGGCCTGTCTTTCACACACATCTAAATCAAGCATCACATCTACACATTAGTAACCCATAATCCGAAAGAAGTAGTTTTACATCTTGGGCTTTACTTGGGGCGGCAAAAGTAAAGTAGACATGGGGTGGCAAAGGATATTGTTGGCGGCCCAAGAACTAAACTAAGCCTACTAGGGTTTTGAGGCTATAATACTTTTCAGCTCTCTTCTGCTTCTTCTTCTTCGCCACTCCCAAACCCTCTAATCTCAGAGTGAAAGAAGAAACTCTGCAATGGGTACGAAGAAATCATCATTTTTTTCATTAAAACCGATCAGTTTAACGCTCGCTAATCGCATCTCATTTTGTGTGTTTCTTTGTTTGTTAATGTAGCGCGGATTAAGGTGCACGAGTTGAGGCAGAAGAACAAGACGGAGCTGTTGGCGCAGCTGAAGGATCTGAAGGCGGAGCTGGCGTTGCTCAGAGTTGCTAAAGTCACCGGCGGCGCCCCCAACAAGCTATCGAAGATCAAGGTTGTCAGGCTCTCTATTGCGCAGGTGCTGACCGTCATTTCACAGAAGCAGAAATCGGCACTGAGAGAAGCGTACAAGAACAAGAAGTATTTGCCTCTCGATCTCCGCCCCAAGAAGACTCGCGCCATCCGCCGCCGCCTCACCAAGCACCAGGTATACATACAAGTATTTTTATTTTTTTTGAAAATAAACATGATTCTTCTTGGATATATTTTGCTTGATGACTTAGTAGGTAGGTATGTGGCATTGAAATGTTTATCATCTTCCTGAAGTAAGGTATTGGTATTATTGGTATTGGAGAGAAATGGGTATATATAATGTCTGGGAATTTCCTAACTTTAATAGTTATCTCTATACTTGTGTCTCTGCTACAAATCAAATTTTCTGATAAAATAAAATTTATATGTGACAAACTTTAGAAGGAGTTACTATTGTATTGCTGGTTTTGATAATTGTTTCATTGGCTGATATTTATATGTACTCATTTATTATGTTTGATTGTGGCTGATAGCAGCATATTTTCATAGTAAAGTATCCATGAATTGTAGAATTTTGCCTGTACATTTTTGGCAGCAAATTTGAATGATGCTCAAAAATCCTGTTTGTTTTTCTTGCTTTCTGGAAGCTAGGACATGACACAACCCGTGTTGTTATTTTTCAGATGTATCTTGATGCCATTTGTGTAATCTTCTAGGCTACTCGTTTTTAACTAAAAGCAACATAATTTACATACATACATATCTATATATATATGTCCAAACACACACACGTATATATACATGCAGCACACCACTGGAGTGTTAAAATTTAGTTTTGTTTTGCATTTATGCCTCTTGAAATGCTACCCCTTTAACCACTGGCAATATTTATACCTGAAACTATCCATCCTTCCTGGTTAAGAATTTGCATTTTAGAAGATGCACTTCAAGTTTTTGCAATTTAGGAGGTATTAATATCACTGAAAGAAGCTCAGTTTGAGTTGGCTATATTTTCTCATAATGCAAATCTTCTTTTCTGAGCTGTTGTGAAATCTTATTGTGTTAACTGCTGTATACATTCTTAGAAAATGATGATAGTGCTTTGTCTTTGTTAATACATCTATCTCTAAATTTTGGTTGAAGTGACCCCTGATTTGATGGCTGGGTGTATAACAGACATATACGTGTTTCCGTTTTATAAACAGTAACAATCTGTATTATACGTTTCTCCTATTCTACTGATAGTTGTGTTTTAATGTGCCATTGTTGATTGTTCTTGTCTATTCTTTTAGGCGTCACTGAAGACAGAGAAGGAGAAAAAGAAAGAGATGTATTTCCCAATGAGGAAGTATGCCATTAAAGTTTAAGTTCATTCCTGCTCGAAGTAGCTTTGGAAGCATTGCTCCCGAATTTTTGAGGATCTTGATGTTTTGTGTTGATGAATTGTTTGATTTTCAATTAGTCGTGATGTGTAGACTAAAAGTTCAAATATGATAAATTGTTTTTTAAAATGTTTCTCATCTCTCTGCTGGCCTGTGATTACTATGTTGTATTGGTGCATTTTATCTGTGTTTTTGTGCTTCTCGGCGTGGGGGTGGAGGTTTCGTAGGACACATTGTATTACGCTGTGCATAATGCTCCCGGTGTCAATCTCTGCTGGTAAACACATTATCTGTCATGTAAGCCTGTCGACGGCCGATAAAACACAAGCCCAGACCCAGACCTTAAAATATCCCTAGACAATTTCTATTACCTGTCTGGTCTTGGTATGGGTCCGTGAATTGGGTCTGTTACCCATACCGGATTTGGGGGTCGGGTCTGGTCCCCTTTTTGCTTTTTTTTTTGAAGAAAATTAGAAGGCAATACCAATACTTGGTTTGATCTGTTTGTCAAACTGCACATCAGCCAAAGAGGGACTGTAGAAGAGGAAAGATTATCATTTTCACAAGCGAAGTAATCTCTCTCATTCTATGTGTTTCTCTCTTTATATATTATATGGATGTTGTATGTAATATAATGGTTTTTTGCTAGTTTCTTATCACTAATTCGCATGTGAGAATGAAAGAATTTTAAGCATGGTCCTAAATTTCGCCCAAAATGTTGAAATTTTGGATTTTGGGGGATCCCGAAGTAAAATCAAACCTTCGATTCAGTTTTGCTGAATATCTTTCGAAATTTCGATCGAAACCAGAATTTTTTGTTGAAACCTGAAGGCTATGTTTGTTTCTGGTTTGGGGTTATTTTTGGTCAAAATTTTGGGGAAATTACATTAGGATTTACAATTTTGGACCAAAAACTAACACAAATGTTTGGCCAAAAACAATTGTCCCCTTTTAAGATGTGACCGATTGAATTGTGGTGATGAACTATTAACCTATCTCTGTTAAACCAGAAGATAAAGTAATCGAGTGCTAGCATAAAATAATTAAAAATTCTATTCCTCATCATATTTGAATTTTGACATTTCTTCTTAATTGTGAAATAATGGATCGTATAGTAAGATGTATAGCTGGAACTTCGGTTCTTAATTTTGACATTATGAATAAAATAATATTTTATATATTAATAAAAATGAATGCAATATAAATAATCACACTAACCATAATATTATGTTTATATATAATATTATATGTATATTGTAATATATAATATATTATATGACTATATATATTGTAATAAAACCATCAAAAATTTTCATACAAACGCCCAAAACGCCAAACATCACGACAAACACGGCAACAGTATGAACATCATTCTCAATGATCCAATTTCAGCCAGTTTACTAAATTAACCCATTAGAGTCCATACCATAACGGAAATCTCTTTTTAGAATTATCAATCCATGTTTTTTAGAAGAATCATGAGAGTTTAGATATAATTTAACACAAAAGGATTTAGCCTATAAGGCTCATCCTTAATACAAATTAAAAATAAAATTAAACTTTAAGATAAATAAATAAGAGAACTTACAAGATAAACTTTTCTTTTTATTACAGCAACTTCAGTAATTGACAAGAACTTGAATTTTACAACGGAGATGGAGGCTGAAGCGAGTGAGGGGGAGAGATTTTTTAGAGAGAAAGCTAGCTAACAAATTTCTAAGGCTTACAAATACAAAGGTCAGCCCCTCTATTTATAAGAATTTCAGGCGACGGATCTCAAACCAAAATTTAAAATAGTTTATACTATTTATACAGTAATTTCACTATTGAAACAGTACTATTATTGTTATGAACAGTGCCGGAGGAATAGTATTTTACTATTCATGAGTAGGATGTACTCTTTTTCTGATCAGCTTTTATTTCTTGTTTTTTCCTCGGGAAGATTCTTCCTGTAATTTCTCCATGATATGATCAAAATTGTCTTCTATGGAAACATCATCATGGTCCTGGGCGTCTTGAAAATTCATTAAATCTTCATTATTATTTTTACTTGTAGAGGCCATGGAAGTATCACTTCTGTCCTTTTCTTCTAAGTCTTCCATCAATTTCTTCTTCATATTATTGAGATATTGTTCAATCATTTGGACCTTTGAGCTTGTTCCGGCTGCTTTCTTAATTTGTTGAGAAATATCTGCAATATTAGGAGCCTACATTTGCTGCTGTTTCTTTTCATGAAGATTTTTGTACAACTTGATTTTGCCATTAATTTTTTGGATAGTATCTTGACAATTCAAGGAATTATCCTCAGGATTTTTTAACAGCATTTTGTTCCAAAATTTGGTATATGATACCTTTGTTATGGCTGGGATATGATTCTCAGTATATTCCACTTTGGGACACCATTTTCAAATCCATGGGATTGAAAATTCAATAAAAAAGTGAAATGTTTCTATTCTTTCTGGTCTATGAGACTGAGAAATTTCTAAAAGTTTTGGAAAATATTGTTTCCATTCCTGGAATAATCCTATAAGGATGTCTGACAGAATTTCTGCTTTAGGACCATAAAAAATCCACCAATTTAGAAACCAATTTGATATGAGATAGTTATAAACTTCCCCACATATTTTAACGAACCAAGTATCACTATGGCCCGGATTTTCATATAAGAAAACTTTTTCAAATGTTTCAACATAATCCCAATAATTATATTTAATGGGAGTATTGTTGAAATAGAATTGTTTTTCTTTGAATGGAGATATTCCCCACTCTTCTATGGATATAATCCTTTTAATTATTATTTTTGAGAAGTTATAAACTTCTTTATTGGAACCATAATGGTTTATTTCACAAAACCCTCCATTTCGGAGAATATTTTCATAATATTGTAGGAATTTATAACTTCCAAAAGTATCACTATTAGTGTTAAGATATCTTTCCACCAATTCCCAGGGCTTATTATCCCTTGTTAAATCATTTTCAGTAATAAAAAGTATTACTCTTTTTTGATCATATACATTTTACTATGGTAAGAATTTCTTTGGCTATTGTAGCATAATTCTTTTGACTAGTATTCCATTTACCAGAATGAAAGCTAATAAGCTGTTCTTGTTTTGTTATAGGATTCATTTGTTTTAATATACCACCATAACCAATTTCAGAAGCATCAGTTTTTACAAATTTTTTCCCAATTTGGGTTAGCTAACATTAAACAAGGTAAAATTTTAACCTTTGCTTTTATTTTCCTTACAGCATTAGTATGTTGTTCTGACCAAGGTTTTGGTTTCTTTTTTAATCTATCATATAAAATAGCTGTGTCTTCAGCAAGATTTTTATAATAGGCTGAAATATAATTCAGACTTCCTAAAAATCTTTGTAACTGAGTTTTATCTGTAATTTCATCAGGAAATTTAGAAGCAAAATCAATACTTCTATTTATAGGAATAATATTACCTTTCTCAATATTATGACCAAGAAATCTAACATTTGTTTGAAATAAAGACATTTTTGGTTTAGATATTACCAGTCCATTTTGAATAATAATTTTTCTAAACATATCTAAATGGTTAAAATGAGATTCTATATCCTTTGAGAATACGAGAATATCATCAATATATACGATAATAAATTCACTATAAGGAGTAAAAATATCATTCATTATTTTCTGAAATTCGGAAGGAGCATTCTTTATATCCAAAGGCATAACACTCCATTCATAATGTCCTATAGGAACATTAAAAGCAGTTTTATATCTATCAGATTTATTAATCTGAATTTGCCAATATCCTGATTTCAAATCAAATTTAGAAAATATTATGGCATTATACAATCAATCCAACAAATCTTTTTTATTAGGAATTGGGTGTCTTGTCCATTTTAGGACTTTATTAAGGGGTTTATAATTTATTACTAGTTTAGGGACTCCTCTTTCCTGTTCACTATATTTATTAACATAGAATGTAGTGCATGACCATGGAGATTGAGACGGACATATTAATTTTTTACTAAGCAATGATTCAATTTCTTTTTTACATAATTCTAAATATTCAGAATTCATTTGACAAGGTCTAACTTTAATAGCAATATTTTTTTCATCAAAATCATTTTCATAAGGAAGATCAACACTATGTTTCTTTCTATCCCAAAAAGCATTAGAATGATCATTACAAATTTCTAAGCAAAATTTATTATGAAGAAATTTGATTTTATCCTGTAATTTAGGATTTTGAAGTTTCTCTTCAATAGTTAAAATATTAACTTCATTTTTAAGAAAATTTAATTGATTTTTTTTAACTTTGATATGTTCATACATTCCATGTAAAACTTTTGTAAAAGGTTTTGTTATAAATTTCAAATGTATAGGCTTATTATTATAAGTACCTATAATTCCTTCTTTATTTACAGTTATAAAAGGATAAATTTTTGTGATAAAAGGGGAACCCAGTATAACTTGATTTGAAATGTTTTTAACAAGTAAAAAACTTGTAGGAATACAATTTTTATCAATACAAACAAAAGCTTTTGGAAGCTTAAAACTGATATCTAATTTTTGTCCTCCAGCGTGGGATAAAGAATGAGTTGTCTTTTGAAAATATCTAGTAGGAATTAGTCCTTCTTGAACAACATTCAAATCTGCCCCACTATCAATTAAAGAAATAAATTGTTTTGAGAAATAATTATCTATTAAAAGAGTAATTTTTACAGTCCATTTTTGAGAAATTATTTGCTCAAGAGTGTTTAGAAAATTATCATTTGAAAATTGAAAATTATTCATATTAACTATATGTTCCTCTTGTTGTAGAGAATTTGTTTCAGAGTTAAGTTCCAATTTTGATATTCTATTATCAAGAATTTTATTTTCTTGTTTTAAAGACTCAATTTCTTTTCTTAATTGACTCGTTTCTATCATGATATCATTCAAAGATGTAGGAGTTTGTACTACCAGTCTTTCTTTAAGAATTTTATAAACTTTAGACATTAAATAAGGTTCAGGAGAAGTTATTACTTCTTCCCTTATATTTCTATTTTCACTAGAAGTGCTAGGAGTATTATCAATTTGGTCAATAATTTTAGATCTTAAATCAGAATCTTTAATTTGTTTGAGTAATTCAAAAATATTTTGACTATCTAGGACATTTATTTCCATATCTTGAAATTGGGATACAATTTTATAATATTCCTTTTCTTCTGTATTATTAGTACAAGGTTGTCCTGTTTTACAAGGTTCACATTCTGACTCTGATGTAGATTCCGATTTAGATATGATGGATTCATTTTCTAAGATTTTTATTTTTTCAGAATTACTACTATGCTCAGAATATGATTCTGTTTCTGAATTATCCGAATTTTCTGAATTTAATAATATTTTTGATATTTTCTCTTTTATATCATCTATTTGAAAATTATTAATCTTCTTTTTGGTCCAACAATTTTTGGCATAGTGACCTGTTCTACCACATTTGCGGCAAACAATAAATTTTCTTTTATATTTTTTATTTTCTTCTCTTTCTTCTTTTCTTTTTAATTTTTTCTCCCATTTCTTTTTAGAATATTTTCGTTTTCTTTTAGGATATTCCACTTGTTTATCCTTTTCTTTCTTTTCATATTTTTATACTTGGAAGGTAAATCCATTCCAAATTGACTGCAAAATTGTCCTAATTGTTTTCTTTCTATTAGATTCTGTCTTTTTAATTGTTGATTTAATTTAATTTCATTACAAAGATTTAATCCTTCTTGAATGCATGTACCAATGAATTTTCCATAAGTATAATTATCATAAGGGATTGACATTAAATTACCTCTTAATGTTCTTCTTACTTTTTCTGCAAACAAATGAGGTAGTCCATCTATAAATTTAGATTTCCAATGAGAACTATTATTCTCAGGTACTTCTATGACTCTACTTAGGAAAGTATCTTTATACCATCTAAAATCTGTTAGTGTTTTACACTTAAGATTTTGTAATAATGTTCTAATAGTTTCACTATTATCAGAATATCTTCCAGTAAAATGTTCAACAATATTAACAATTAAGGTATAAACTGAATTTTCAACTTGTTGATTATCTTCCTGTTTTACAGTATTTAGAATTTCATCTCTATTATTTTGAGTTAAGTAATGATCCCACCAACCTTTTAGTTGGCCTGTAAACCTTGCAATTGTCATTTTTGCTACATTTCTATCTGTATTGCCATTACTTTTACAGATAGTGGAATACATAAGCATTCTATGAACAACATTATATATTTGGTTTTCAGTATATCCGTCAATATTCCATTCATAAATATTTCTTCCACTATAACTATTATTAAGAACATATTCTTGTTCTTCATGTAAAACATCCATAGGAAAAGATCTCCTGTAATAATATAATCTTTGACTGGGTTTTGATGCCCATTTTTCATTATTAATTTTATTAATCTGGTTCTGAATATTAAATCTTTCTTCTAAATTTTTATCTATTGTATTTATTGTTAATTTTTCTTTTAATACCTTTTCAACTTTTGATGCAAGTTTATTAATATTTTCATCAATACGAGATCCTTCTTGTAATGTGTTAGCAAAATCTTCTTCTAAAAAACATGGATTGATAATTCTAAAAAGAGATTTCCGTTATGGTATGGACTCTAATGGGTTAATTTTGTAAACTGGCTGAAATTGGATCATTGAGAATGATGTTCATGTTGTTGCCGTGTTTGTCGTGATGTTTGGCGTTTTGGGCGTTTGTATGAAAATTCTTGATGGTTTAATTTCATTGACGGATTACTAAATTGTGAAAATAGTTTGTGAATCTGTGGTGACCCTTGCAAAAGTATCCTTGAGAGAAACTGGGGGTTCCTCGATTTACTACTCCCTGCATTAGGTCCAGTAAATCTTCCATAATCGCTATCTCTTTCTAGAATCATCTGTGAAATTACTGTGTAAATAGTATAAACTATTTAAAATTTTGGTTTGAGATCCGCCGCCTCAAATTCTTATAAATAGAGGGGCTGGCCTTTGTATTTGTAAGCCTTAGAAATTTGTTAGCTAGCTTTCTCTCTAAAAAATCCCTCTCCCTCACTCGCTTCAGCCTTCATCTCTGTTGTAAAATACCAAGTTCTTGTAAATTACTGAAGTTGCTGTAATAAAAAGAAGAGTTTATCTTGTAAGTTCTCTTATTTATTTATCTTAAAGTTTAATTTTATTTTTAATTTGTGTTAAGGATGAGCCTTATAGGCTAAATCCTTTTGTGTTAAATTATATCTAAACTCTCATGATTCTTCTGAAAAACATGGATTGATAATTCTAAAAAGAGATTTCCGTTATGGTATGGACTCTAATGGGTTAATTTAGTAAACTGACTGAAATTGGATCATTGAGAATGATGTTCATACTGTTGCCGTGTTTGCCGTGATGTTTGGCGTTTGTATGAAAATTCTTAATGGTTTAATTTCATTGACGGATTACTAAATTGTGAAAATAGTTTGTGAATCTGTGGTGACCTTTGCAAAAGTATTCTTGAGAGAAACTGGGGGTTCCTCGATTTACTACTCCCTGCATTAGGTCCAGTAAATCTTCCATAATCGCTATCTCTCTTTGGAATCATTTGTGTCCCTGGGCATAGATGATTAACATTACTTTTTCAAACAAAAACTTGCATGATTTGACTGTTACAGTGATTTTTGTTTTCTCTGAAAACAAAACCAAACACATTTTTACCAAAAAACCACCAAAATACTACTTCAAAATAGCTAATTCAAACACATTCTCACCAAAATACACAACTCCCAATAAAATGTTTCACCAAAATTTTCACTAAAAACACCCTCCAAAATAGAAACAAACACAGCCAAAATTTTTTGAAATTTAAAATAATATCTGCCAAATATTCATCGAAATTTTGACTGAAACCTGACATTTTTAGCAATTTAAAACAATATTTTTTGAAAAAAAAAATATTTTATAGTTAAAAATCAGGGTCACATGATCATTCATATTAAAAGAAAATTTAATAAATGACCAATTATGTTATGTAAACTAATAAGCAATAAATTTAAATACGAATCTGAAAGCGATATTAGACAATAAATTAATAAAAATCCGGGTCTGAACACAAAAAATTTAATAAGACCTTATAAAAATTCTCTTAAAAGTTTGATGTGTTTTTGAATAATGATTTTTCCTAAAATTGTGTTACACTTTATTTTAATAAAGTTCTTATGATGTTTGATTATTATTTTACTACCATTATTTCATATTTTTCACAACAGGTTTCAGTCATTTTATTCAACAAGATTCATTATGCATATATTATACAAGGAATATTATTAATGTAAAAAATGTATAATTATGATATTTAAATTTACACAAAGTTTCATTGTAAATTTTCAAATACTTCTATAAATTTCCATAATTTCTTTAAAATCCAAACCGAAATTTTGAATATTCCCGAAATTTCCGTAAATTTACTACACCGATTTCGAGATTTAATACATTGATTACTAAGCAAGATGCTTAATAGACTTGACAATAATATACTTTGACAAAATAATGCTCTCTCACTTTGACGAGATCCAATTCCGAAATCTTCGGCAATGTTTGGTTATGTTTCCATACCATATTTGGTCTAAAATTCTCACCAAACCATGTTTGGTTCACAAAATATTTGGTAAAAAATACACTACTTTTTTGGTAGAAAAAAAAACATAATAATTATTTTTCATCTTTCTACACTTACTTTGTCCCTACACTCCTCTCTATGTGTTCTATCTCTTCTCTCTCCTCTCTAACAGATAAAAACTTCATGATTTGATTGCTACAGTAACTTTTGTTCCTCTGGAAACAAAACCAAACATTATCTCACCAAAAAAACACACCAAAAATAAAACCAAACACAATTCATCAAACACGCATGCGTCCCCATAAATTTCTCACCAAAATACCATCCCAAAACATAAACAAACATAGCTTTCCTCTCTTTCTATTTCATTTTTCGTTTTTCAAACCGTAATAAAAGGGAAAATTCTATGCCACACCGATACCAATGGTCCCGGTGTGGCATAGACCATTGGATCAGGGGGTATTTTAGTAAATGCACCCCCCTTTATTGGGAGATCCAATGGTGTATGCCACGTCGGGACCATTGGTACCAGTGTGGCATAGAATGGTCCGTAATAAAAGTACTTTGATTCTTCAATTTTGGACCCCATTACAGTAATTTTCACTCTATTCTTTCTCGACAACAAATGGCAGAAACTAAACTTTGCTTGTTAATTGGGGATTTCAAATTGATTTAGTCCAAGAAAGTAACAATTATCAAATTCAACCATCAATTGACAACTAATAATCAATAGGGGTGTACACGGTCGGGTTCGGGCGATTTTTAGAACAAAATTAACCCGACCCGACATGTGCGGGTTGACAAAATATCAAACAGAAAACGCATAATTATTTTTTCAAACCGAGTGGTTCGGGTCGATCGGATTTAATGTTTTAGCGGGCGGGTTGGCGGATTATCAAATTATAGTTATAATTTTTACAACTTAATTTGAGTTATAAGTAGTAAGTATGAAATTAAATATTATACTTGTTGTACATTTAACAAAAAAAATTGAGTTGGTGAGAAATACACAAATAAGGGGTGTTATTAAATAAAATTCATATTATCATGATTTCTAATGAGTGAAAAATTCTAAAATATTAATAAAATTAATGTTTTTTATAAATTTATCATCAAAATATACATATACATATAAATTTTTCGTTCAAATCAAATAAAAACAAGTGTTCAAATGAGTCAATTTATAAAAAATAAAGTATGTTACGTGAATATAAATAAATCACTCTTATTATAGAGTATATGTGCATATATAGTTTTCAAAGTTTAGTGTTAAACTTTAACTATATATATACTTGTAACATAAATGATTAGCGGTCGGGTTGCGGGTTACAATTATTAAACCCACCACCCGACCCGAAAGTCGGGGGTTGCAATATTTTCAACCCGCCACTATTATTTAATAATTTTAAACCAGCGATTTTCCGGCGAATCGGCTCGGGTTGAGCGGTTCGGTCGGGTTGGGCGGGTTTATGTACACCCCTAATAATCAATTAGATAATCATCAACCAACCAAACCCAGAATTCTTTTACAAAAACACAAGAAAAATCAAAAAGCCTAATTTGAAAAACCTAAACAAATCATTAAATCCTACCAATAATTTCCTTCTAAGAGGTGGCGACGGAGACAGACGCCAATGGTGGTGGGGGTGCAACGAAGGCATAATGTTTCTGGGGTAGAGAGGCAAAGTGAAACCATCGTGTTTTTTGGGTAGAGAGGAAGGAGGGGATTGTTTGGGGTGTTTTTTTGGATATTTTTTGTGTTTTGACGGGTCTTCTTCGTGTCTGGACCAATGGGTAGCGATCAAGTACAAACCCAACACGGACTTGGACACATTAACACTTTCGGGTCCAGGTCCGGGTCAGGTCGGGTCGGGGTCTCAGACCCGATTGATTAGGTTTGGACTGGGTCTAAGATGAATTGATTGAGCTTGGGCTTAGGTAGTGTCTACCCAACGACGGGCTTATACATGAAACAAGCTAGTGAATAATGCTCCTAATGTCAATTTCAGTTTGATATTTAACGACATCACTGTGTTTGATTTTCGCATATTTTGAGTACCAATTAGTCATATAATTGAATAATTGAATACACATAAAGACTCATATTAAATTATAGCATGTTTTTAACACGTAAGTAAATATAAAATTGAAAGTAAAACTTATAGATTAAGATTATATTATCTTAATTTGACAGAGATTTGGGGCAAAACGTAACAAAAAAGAACCCATTTTCACCTTGGGCTTCACACAAGATTGGGCTTTGAGGAATAAAATACACACGGGTTAGGTTATATTTATTCATTTAACCTCTTCCCAAACCCTAGCCTTTCCTCTCAAACAGAGTGAAAGAAGAAACTCTGAAATGGGTAAGAAGAAATCATCAGTAAAAATCGATCATATTTACATCTTTGTATTTACTAATCACATCTCATTTTCTCTGTGTTATTTTGTTAATGTAGCTCGGATTAAGGTGCACGAGTTGAGGCAGAAGAACAAAACGGAGCTGTTGGCGCAGCTGAAGGATCTGAAGGCGGAGCTGGCGTTGCTCAGAGTTGCTAAAGTCACCGGCGGCGCCCCCAACAAGCTATCGAAGATCAAGGTTGTCAGGCTCTCTATTGCGCAGGTGCTGACCGTCATTTCACAGAAGCAGAAATCGGCACTGAGAGAAGCGTACAAGAACAAGAAGTATTTGCCTCTCGATCTCCGCCCCAAGAAGACTCGCGCCATCCGCCGCCGCCTCACCAAGCACCAGGTATACATACATACATATATGTATATATATTTTAGATCGTGTATACTTTTTCGAATTATAAATCTCGGTGATTTTTATTTGTTTGGATGTAATTGTGCTTGATTTCTTAGTTGTTATGTCGATTTGAAGCTTTATTTTGTGTTTCAAATGGATGCTGATTTCTACAGTGCCTTGTCATTGTTTTATTATTGAATATATATATTATTCTGTTTTGGAGTTTCGTGTTAGAAAGAAGTGCTGATAAACTTGCGGTCACGTGTTGAGTGATAATTTATGTGGAAATCTTCCAGCTTAATGAGCCCTTGGTTGATCATTATGCGATGGAGGATAAATTGGTTGTGATTCTTCATTAAGATCATTTAGGTGTTGGCTATCATATCTACCACAAAAGTTACTTGGTCAAACACTTGTGATATCAATATTAGTTATTTATTTTGCATCAGATTGCATCTTCTTATAATCGATGCATTTATAGGTGCTACTAGCTGTTGCTACCGTGCCTTGTCAGGAGTCTAGGTTTATTGTGGGTATGTGTTTTCCTGAACGTGTGGCATTAAAATGGGTATTATTTTCTCCCAAGTGTGGTATGTGAAAAATGGGTATATATACACACACATATATATACTGCGGGAACCTCCTAAGTTTTATAGTTATCCCTATAATTGCGTCTTAACTCTGCATTACTATTCAAATTTTCTGGTAAAAGTTAAAAGTGAGAAACTTTCTATGGACTCAATAGTTTGAAATGCTTTTGATGGGTTCTATTAAAATTTATTATGACCAATTTTAAATGTTACTTTACAGTCATAATCCTGATGCAATTTGTGTAATCCTTGTTTGCGACTAAAAGCAACATATCCATATTCAGCACACTTAAATAGAGTGTTAAGTTTTAGTTTTATTTTGTATTTAATTATGCCTCTTGAAATGCTACCACTTTTGATGATTGGCAGTATTTATACATGTAACCATCCTTCCTAGTTAGGAATTTGCATTTCAGAAATTGCACTTCAAATTTTGCTGTTTGTTTATTTTTCGTGTTATCATTTGTTTGCGGTGGCTATGTTTTCTCATAACACAGACGTTATTATCTTAAATGCTATGAAATCCACTCGTAGCTACATTCTTAGAATATGATGAGAGTGCTTTGTCATTTTAAAACATGTCTCATAATTTGGTTGACAACTGACCCCCTAACTGATGGCACACAATAAATCAATATTTGTATTTTACGTTTCCCCTATTCTACTGATACTCGTATCTTAAAGTGCTGTTGCTTGGTTCTACCTTCTTTTGCTTAGTACTTTGCTAACTTTTGGTTCTCGTCTTTTTTTAGGCATCATTGAAGACGGAGAAGGAGAAAAAGAAAGAGATGTATTTCCCAATGAGGAAGTATGCAATTAAAGTTTGATTTTTGAGTATCGTTGTGCTGATTAATTGTTAGATTCACAATTAGTCAAAATAGTTTTGATGTCCACGTTAAATTCGAATACGACTAATGTTTTTTAATTTATATGCTATATGTATCTTCAATCATGCTAGAGGTTTCCCGGTAGACCAGCTAGCCTGCGATTGATTACTTTATTTGCTGCATGTTGTCTGTCTTTGAGTTTCTTTAATGTCCTGTATATGCCTCCTTGTGCACACGGGCATTTAGAAGGGAGTGGAGGTTCTGTGGAACCATGGTCATCATACACACTTAAAAAACACATTTAGAGTATTGCTGCTGGCGTGATATAGAATTTCTCTTAAGTTTTGGTTTATTAGTGAAGTTCCCAGGTATTGATGGAAGCTGGGTTATGATATTTAACCTTTTTTTATGGTTGCATAATTGATAATACCTTCAGTTTTTTGGAAAATATTTTCTATTCTCAAGCCCCCAAAATTTAGTTCGAAATATTCGTTGTAAATAGTATTTCATGTTGTATTCCGTCTTTGTATGACGTGTAATTTTTTTTAATAGATATAAAGTTGATACAGGTTACATATATTTGTCTTAAATCTAAAGTTGACACATTATATATAAACTTTATATTTTGGTAAGACAAGGTTGGCATAGATTAAATATACAAACTCGATACATGATACGTATATTTGTTGTAAATATTGGCATATAGATCATATATAAATAAGGGAGAATTATTAAAACCCTCCTAAAATAAATTTTATATCAAAACTCATGATAATATTTTTTAATCTAAAAAATTCATGGAATAATTACATTTGTCGTTCCTAAATTTGTTGTCGAAAATGCATTTGGTCCCTCGTATTATACATTTGGTTGTTCAACTTACAAAATTTGCACAAGTGTATTCTCTTCAGTTAATTTTTATTCTAAATTAATGAAATCCCCACAAAAAAATAAAAAATAGGGTTTGGTTAGGTTTTTCAATTTTGAAGTTAATTTTGCCTAGTTGGTTAAATCTCAATCCTCCACGTGGATATTGGATAAAAACATAAAATTAAAATAAAAAAGATAATTCAAATTTAATATAAAATAAAAATAAATTAAAGTTTTAATAAAAAATAAAATATTTTGAAGAGTTTAATAAAATAATAATTTATTTAAAAAAATTAAAAAGTTAAATATTATGGTAAATAGTAAAATTAACTAAAAATAATAAATAAAACTAATTAAAATATTAATTTAAAAAAATATTTCTAATATAAAAAAGTTAAATAATAAATTTTACTAAAAACAAAAAATTGATATAAAATAATAGAAAAAATAAAATAAGTAAAAAATAAATAAACATAAAACTGAATAAAATATTAATATAAAAAAAATTCAAAAATAAAAAGTTAAATATTATTTTTAATAATAAAAATAAAAAAATAAATGAAATGAAAATAAAAAAACTAATTAAAACTATTAGTGAAATAAATAAAAAGTTTTAACACAATACAACAGCGCACGGGCGCGGCACGTGGGCACTTCTGTTAGTTGTAAACGGTAAATTGACGACAAGGATTTTTGCACCTTTTGTAAGTTGAGGGACCAAATGTGTAAAGTCTGTAACATGAAGGACCAAAATTGTTTTCGGGGACAAGTTCAGGAACGAAATCTGTAATTCTCCTCAAAATGCACTCTACGAACTTTTTATTCAAAGAAACCTAAAAATTAAGATTAAGAACTTTTTGGACTACACTATCCTTCATTTATTAAGTTAATAACTGATCAATTGATCTTTTTTATCGATTTTTTTCCGTTTTAACATTTTAAAATTGATAAGTTGAATAATACATAATTTTCGTTTTAGTTGTAAATATTTTAAATACTTTTATATAATTTATTTTTTATTTTACTATGGTAATTATCTAAAAATAATTTTTTTAAGAAGATTAAAAATCTGAAAGTTTTAAAATTTAAATTGTATTTAGTCAATTATCAATATAAATTTTTTAGATAAATAAATCTCTGTACAAAACTACAATTGATTAAATTTTTAGTCTAGAAGTCGAAGGGCAATTAAGTTCATAAGTTTATTTTTTGGAATGAAAAGTTGGTGGAATGAGTTTTTTAGATTGAACATTTTCATGAGTTTTTTAGATATAAAAAATTTATTTTAAGCGTTTTTTTAATAATTTTCCCTATATAAAAAGTAAAAGGATACATCATTTTGTATTATAAAATTTGAAATACTAGAAGTTTGTTTTATCATTTCGTGATTGTTTTTTGAATACATTTTCCCGGAAGCGCCTGCATTAAAAGCAAGGATCCTATTTAGTATATTTTAATCATAAGCGAAAATTGAAAAGTAAGTGAACTAATAGCTTTCTGAGAATATACCATGATAATCAGTAAGGATGTACAGGAGTTGCATTCCAGTTTCTATGGGAAGCAAGCAAACACAACTATATCTTAACACTGGAATTGGAAGTGCAGTTTCACACCCTTATTTATGAGTTGAAACGAGCGAGAATTTTTTGGTTTTTTTCTCATTCGCTGAATGAAAGAGTATTGGAAATGCAAAAGTAGTAACAGAAGTCTTGCAAGCCCCAGGGCTTTCAGATCTTGCTTCGATTAGTTTAGCCGTTTGTGCCAGGCCATGTTCCGAGGCACGTTTGCTAGCTCGCAAAATGATCTCCATGGCACAAACAACAAAAAACTGAGGAAACTCTCACAATGCAACTGAGATGGAGTTGGATAGTTTTTGCGATCAAGGTTAGTGTAAGCTATTGCACGTTTGAAGGTCGATGTGTTAGTGGATTCGCAGCTTCTTAAGATCCATTCCGATTAAGATCAACATTGGTTTGCAAGATAGCATGAACCCAGTTTCCAGTTTCAGCAGAGATGAGGGAATAAACAAGTTTGGTCATCCCATATCTTGACACCAGAGCATCGTTTAAATTCGCAATGTCAGTTATGTAATATCGTTGGGTAATGTTTCACATCGACTGCAGTGTACCAGAATATTATGGGGTGATGCCTGATAAATATAGAAAGTATAAATGACAGTTAGTTTCTACTCGTTAATATATATAAGAAATTTTATTACACGAAATGTGAATAGATTTTAGCATAACATTGTTCACGAATTTAGATTTGTAATAGATCAATAGAGTTCGTTAGTAATTATACAAACAAAATCGTTAGTTACCAAATGTATCTTTCGTATAGTTGACTTAACAATTTAAGCTTACCCACAAAAAACTTGTATAAATACCCATCATAAAGATGAATGAGAGGGGATTATCCATTGTAAAATAAATATAAACTATAGAGAAATAAAGGACCCATGGATGTAGGTCTTATTTGGCCATGTAAATCCCGTATTCATTTATACATTAGTCTTGCTTTATATTATTATTATTATTATTATTATTAATCAATATATCGTGTTTCTTATTGGTGTGAAACTCACAGACATCAATTGGCATTGTCTGTGGGTAACTTGGGTTCAAGACATGAGGTAATCCAATTATTTTCTGTATTATTTTTCGTTTAACAAGTTGAAATGACAGATCAAGGTATGGAGGAAACTCTAATACTGGAGGGAAATACTAGAAAAAAGGTGTTGCCGACCTTACCTGACCAGGTATGGATGTTCCGGAAATGCCAGCTATTCTGGCTAGACGATTAGTGGATGAAATGCAGGATCCAATGGTGGAAAATTCACCAGGTGTGCAAGTTGGCAAGAAAGAAATTTCCCCCAGAAGGTGGTCAATCTAGATCTAATCATGGAAAAATTGAAGGGGGTTGTTGACGTAGCTGTCACAACTGTGTTACAGTATAAGATTGCAGGTATGCAGGGACAAATAAAGAGCAATGATCTGGTATCCCCATCACAAAAAGGGACAAATATGATAGAAAATATGGAAGTCAGGGGTAATTACAATATTACCCCTAGAGGAAATATGGATTTCAGGGGTGATTACGATATTCCCCCTAAACAAAATGTTGAAAAACGAGTAGCAGGGCCGGAATACTTGGAGCAAGAAGGAGCAAAAAAAGAGAATGAACCACTCAGGAAATACCCTTACTCCAAAGGGACGTCAAGTGCATCCTAAGGATCTGGGAGAGGAGGAAAATTTGGAAGGTTGGGTCCCCCAACCTAAGCCGTCAATTCCTTTAGAGTGCGACTCTTTAAGTTCGTCTCAATTGGCATTGGAAGGAAACCAGTGATGTGAGTGTCATCTAGTTTGTGTTGTGGACTCACACTAAAATCTAAATGAGATCAAATCTAATAGATCATATACGAACATTTAGGTCACAGACACCATATGTGTATAAGCCCTTCATTGTAACATCCTAATCGAGTGAGAGTCATGGTATGTGTCAAACTCACAGGATTCGATGTTGTGCTCAATAAATCATAGTAAGATGAAATTACCAAACTACCCTTGTCTACCATGCACAAGTTAGTTTTCTTGCTTTGGCTAAATACTTATAATTTCATTTACCTATAATCGCACATGACGTTAACTCGTTTACTACTCGAAACAGTGAATTCCATATTGGTAATCACCGAATAATTGCCACTTGTCCTTCTGAACTGCACTTCGAGGTTGATCCCATCAAAGGGTGAATTGGATCTAACTACTCTAATAACTCGTTCAGTGTCACAAGTCCAATCTTCGTGAATTCTCAGGTCTAAGGCTCACGCACACTACCGTGACCAGTAATTCAATCATTAACAGTCACCAAGTAATTAGCCATGTAATTGAATTACGGCGAGCCCTGTTTGAATATATCAATTCCATTGATATATCTATGGCCCAAGCTCGCACCATCTAAAGTGGCCGACTGACACTCCTTATCAAAGCTTGCGTCATACAAGTTTGGTCATAATGCCTAATTAAGACTCTTTGACTTACGAACTCTAGTTTAAGTAATCAAGGAATTGACACTTCTAGTATCGATCTCCTTGAACCATGAGAAGTAGAAGCTCCCTCTTGATTACTCGAGACTTATTTGTTCAATACTTATATTTGCCATCAAGATTGATGTGAACAAAACAAATGCTTTTATTGATTTAAAGAAAGTTTGTACAACATAAAATTAAATACCTTACTTAATCTAATTCCTTTATGGCATGGAGGACATTATCCTAACACTGATAACTAACTAGTTTGAATGTTTTTATGGAAGGAATAGCTGGTGTATTGTTCGTATGAACTTTCTGGAAATGCATATGAGAAACTTGAGTTCAGGTATGATTGTGAATATGTTGTCCATTTTTCAGTATCTTTGGTTATAGAGATCGAATTTCAGTTAAAAGAGTTATGGTAAATCATCACCTGTTCCCTAAAAAGGAACAAAGCAAGTTTACTTGTTATTTGTAAAGAATGATACAAATAAGGAGCACGACCTACAGATAAGTGAGGGTAAACCTTCTATAATATTTATGACAAATATGCATGGAAAGTTTAAACGCAGAGGAGACAAGGAAAGTATACCAAATCAAAAAGACTAATGCAAGGATGGAATCATGAAGAGTCCTGTCCTAACTTGGGCAGGTCCGGAAATAGCAATAGAAACAAAAGCAAAGGCACGGGAAAGCTCAACCGTCGAGGATTTTCAATCAAATCAAAACAAGGGTTTCTTGAACGTACCTTCCAAGAAGGGCCGACTTAGCTCTGTAGCTAAGGAGGTCATTGTAAAATTGTAAGTTTGGCCTACATCACTTATTTCTTTACAACTCTCGTAGTTTGACAAGTCATAACTGCTGAGTTAGGAGGGACTATTGATGTGGGTGGAATTCGGATATTAGGCCAAGCGAGAGAGCCCAAGGTATTATGGATTTGGATCTTGCTTAAAGGTATCATATTCGGACCCGCATAGCTGGACGATCCGTCGACTCGACCTGCATAGGAAGGGCAAATTATATAAGGCAAGGCTGAAGACAAGATCCCATCAATCGAAAGACTTTCCATAAATAGACATGTGGAGATCAAGCCTGATATTCCAAGATACTTATCATTTATATCTAATTAGATATAGCGCAAAATAGATGGATCTTGATTTATTCTAGTTACCAAATATATCTTTGGTATAGTTGACTTACCCATTTAAACCTACCCACCAAAAATTTGTATAAATACCGATCATAAAGATGAATGGAAGGGGATCATCCATTGTAAAATAAATATAACTATAGAGAAATAAAGGATCGAACTCTTTATACCCGTGGACGTAGGTCTTATTTTGACCGAGCCACGTAAATGCCGTGTTCATTTACACATTATTCTTGCTTTATATTATTATAATTAAACAATATATCGCATATTCTTATTGGTGTAAAACCCACACACATCACCTACCTTAAACCTTTGGAGTTCTTGGTGATACTCCAAGAAGAATTAAAAGAGCACATGTTTTTCTTGTAAAGAAGAGGGAGAGAGTTCTACTCGGAAAAAGAATACGTAACGTCTCTAATGTGATATCTAGGAAGATGCATCTTATTTAAATATATATCTTCTTATTACAACATCACACATATCTCAATTATATAGTGGAAAGAGTATTAGTCCCAATCCAAATAAATATATCATTCGGGTCAATAGCCTAACATGTCCGAATGACTAACAGTTCATATATCAATCGGGTTAATAGTCCTAGCACGTCCCAATTACTAACAGTTAATAAAAGGAGCATTTTTTTGCCCTTTAGTTAAACTAGTACAAAGCATGTACGTTACACGTGAATACCAATTAGATAAATAGTTATTGTTATTTATCTAAGTTCCCATTGATACTATAACCTAAGTAATCTTAGTGCTAATAGGAAGGATAAAATATCTAAACTTATTGTTCTTAAGTAGCTATAATTAGGACGCCTTTCTCTCTCCCCGTCTCTCTCTAAATCTTAACCTTCTTTTTTCTTTTAATTTCCTCCTCCAGCGATGGCTTGGTGAAGCAGTCGTCTACTTCACCACTATTACCACCACCATCGTCGGCGGGTTGGATTGGAGCACCCTTCTTCAAGTTATACATCATATCTTCAAATCTTACGAGACGGATATGGATCTAACAAGATGAAGACAGATGATACATAAGTTTTTATATAGCGTTTTAGATATTTTGTTTAGTATTTTATTTTCTCTCTCGTATGAGAGTTTGCTTTCCCTCTCGAATAAGAGTTTCATCTCTCCTTGAATAGGGAGTTGCACAAGAATTTTCTTGTATTCGTTTATAAGTTTTTAAGATTTGTTATCTTCAAGAATTTGATAGTTGGTGTTTCAGATATTCTTACTACATCGTTTGAGTCGATATGAATTGTATTGTTCCAGGCGTTGTAAACTTTCGATTGAATGATATATAACACCGATTTTTCTTCCAAAAAAAAAGTAGTTATAATTAGATATAACTCAAGTAAATGTATTGTCTATATGGAATGTCGTGATTAATGGTCAACTTGGAAATACATAATCAAAAATTTTAATTTCTAATCTTATCACGAAAATCCATGTCTCTATATACTTCTTTGCGTCTCTATGACATTAGACAAATAATGAACATGAACACTTCATACTTGGATTGCATAGAAAATAGATTGTGGTTTTTCCAGATATTACATTATTTTTTAGATTAATTTAATTATTTTTCCTATTCAGTTGAATTTTTTCCCTGTGTAAGTCAAATATTCCTATAATTCTTGTGTAGAAAATTATAACATAGATTACAAATTAGGAAGGCAAATTATTTCTTGATAAGATAAATATTAAGTTTTGTAAATAGAAAGGTTCCTCATTTATCTATTTTGATCTTCTTTTATGGTACTTCAGGTCCTGTTGATCCGTCCATGTGTAGAGCAGTAAAGGTGTTCATAAAAACCGCTAATCCGTCTGCATCGCTTTCACTAAACGATGAAGAAGTACATTATTCACCTTGATTACATAAGAAAATAATGTCTAATTCTAGGATTTTATTACATTGTATTCATTTGTTTACCCCACAAAATCCTTTTGGCGGGTTCAAAGTTGAATGACTCGATCTTGGGTTCTAAAAAAAAAGAGCAAAGTTTGTTGTCGGCTTAATTTTACATTTATACAAACTACATAAACAGCGAACAAATTGATGGCCACCAAGTAACAGCAATAACAGTTAAAAGTCCAAGTCTTGAGCCATAACGAAGCAATCTTTTTTTTTTTTTTTACGCAACCGCCCTCTAGGGGAGAGTGTTTTCGGGCCCCTCTTCTCTTCTTTGTTCCAATCAAACTACATAATCTATCAATTGTATTACATCAATATAATAGATATGTTATAATTACAAGATAGTACTATTTCAACATAATAGCAAGACACATTTTTAAAAATTCGGAAAAACTTCTATGAACTATTTACATATATAGTACTCGATGAACCTTAAAACAATATACATTTTACATTTATAAATATATATATATATATATATATATATATATATAGGATGTGGATCAAATACATCCCTATTCTTTAGGTAAGATATAAGACTCAATCTAGATCATTTAAACCATTTGATCCCAAGGTCCATAATTAAAGTCATTATTTCAGTTTGAATTTTTAATTTAATGATGATAGGGGCATTTTAGTCAATAGGTCTAACAAACCCAATTAAATAACATACATGATCAAAATCAAATCCCTTATTATAAGCAATAACAGATTCATCGTCCCTTTTTAATTTTATTTTTTTTGCTGAGAAATGGGATTTTTATTATTATTGCTGCATATAATCTGGATTTAATTAGCAGGCATTACAAACACAAAAAGGACCAGGCATGAAAGCATTTTCAATGCACTGTACAGTTGTGGAAGGTCCGAATTTTCTCTTGCAGAAAGCCGAACATTTATCTGTGTTTCCACGTTCGCACAGGATTTCAGGATGTATCTCGTAGCACTCTTTGTCACCAGCCATAGCACTTCTCATCCCCACTGATAAAAGAGCTGCAATTACCAATAACCAAAAGGAAATTTGAGATTTGGCCATTTTTACACAATATGCTTGTTTGATGTGTATACTGTATAATAATTTCTTTCCAAATGAGACTACACACAGGTAACAATAAGGCACTAGAGATTGTATTTCTTTTGTCATTTCCTCTTTGTAACTGTTGCCAACTTTTCTTCATCTTCAATATCGACGTTAGTTTTATGACTTTCACAAATTATTTGCACCTCATAATTGTCTTTGCTGGAAAATACTCCAGCTTGTACTCAATTGGCTTGAGGTGGATTTGATAGTGCTTTACTTTCTTGCTATTATACGAAGGCATTGTTGAATTTACCTGCTTGTCCAAAAATACGAGCTTTCTTACTCTTTTAGAGGATCTCCTCGGAAGGTCACTACTACTTCCTTGTCGAAGAACCATCACCTTGATTTTTTGCATTCTTTTGGTCTTTAATTTGTGTAGTTGAGTTGATATGAATGGTTTTTGGAATTCGGTTCTCCTTGGCACTTGATTATGTTGTATGGATAAAAGGTTTTGAAGAGAATGTAAACAATGCAAAAGAAAGATAATCCTAGCAAAATATATATAGTATAACAATCATTAAATTACAGTATTAGTTGAAAAAATTAAAGGTCATTTTTGCTATTGGAAATTAAAATGCTGAAATTTTAGAATATGGAAAGATAGAAAGCTCTTCATATGCTCCACTAATTATCAGTGATTTATATGTTTAATTCATTTATACCATGTTAAAGATTTGTTGTTACAATGCTCTTGATATCCTCCATTCACTGTCATTAGTTCTTGTTGAAGTTTAACTATGTCATTTTGATTATGTTAGGATTCATTTTAGGCCCTGGAACAAAGTGCTAACAGTTACGTATATAATAATATATTTGTACGTATATATGATCATATTTTTGAGTGAAATACTATTCAATACAAATTATTAAATAGACCAAGTGGTGTTCTACCTAAATTGGGATGGACCGCGTGTTCAAATGCGTAGGGGTTTTTAGACAATATGATTTAGTATATTAATCATCATTATTAATTATTAATGAATATAATAACGATATTATTTAATTGTAAGAGTAATATATACAAAGTAGTGTATATATATATATATATATATATTACTAAAGTTTTTAAGCAAGGATAATACTGTAATGTCATAATTGGAAGAATCAACTTCCAAAATTTACATTTTTATAATAGTATAGATATAGATTGCTTTTTTGTAGTTCTTGATAGGTAGTTAACTAGTTATATGCCTTATTATTTTATATTATTGAAAAGGGGAAGAGGTTTTTCAATATGGGAATTAAAGTCAATGGATTCGATTATCCTATCCGATGTAGTTATAAGATAGCATTCTTAAATCAAAGACCATATATAAATATATGATTAATATAGGAATAATTAGGTCTTAAGTTGCTCTCTTGACTCCCATATACTCAATAATTAGGTCTAGCCAAATGTATATATAAAAACTATATATAGATTATGTTTTATGACTATGACCAATCATAGTCAAGAGACTTCCCCAGCTACGTGCTCCCACGGCTCTGGCTAGAAAACTGATCAATTGTATAACTACATATAGTTTTTATATAATATATAATTCCTGTGTCACGTGTGACATTTTCACTTGAGAAATGATATCGACATTCTACGTATCTATATATATATATATATATATATATATATATATATTATTCCTTATCAAGTTAGTATATAAATTGCATTAAAAATATTATTGGGTTAAATGCATAAAATCGTCTTGTGTTATATCGAAAATACGAGAAATCCCCCTTATATTAACGAAATAGCCTAATCATCCTCTATGTTCTTAAAAAGTTTACGAAAAAGCCAAATTCTATTAAAAAATGAGCGTGTTTTTTTTATATTTTTCACCTTTATTAACAGCTCATTTGTCATTTATACACTTTCCATACAATTTAAAAGGTAGATAGTGCTATTCAAACCAAAAAACACATATTTCCTTCAATTTTTTTAGAGAAATAGCAGATACCCCCCAAACTATTAAGTGATGTGCACTTTGCCCCCCCAAACTATTAAAAGTTGCACTCAACACCCTAAACTATCATATATGTGCACTTTGCCCCCTCGGTCAGTTTCGGGCAGCACACAGGGGGCAAAGTGCTACAAACCTCATAAGTGAGGGGGCAAAGTGCACATCACCTCATAGGTTGGGAGGATATCTGCTATTTTCTTCTTTTTTTTAAATTCAAATATTTTTAATATTAACTTAACCCCCCTCGTTCAGTTTCGGAAATTTTTTTACCCATTCATCGTTCAATTTAAATCCTGCATATTGGGATTATTTGGATTTTTCTTGAAATATTATTTTTAGGTTTGAAATAAATAATTTTCAAATATGAAAATAAGAAAAATAAAAATAAAACCTGAAAATAAATTAGAAAACAATGAAAAGAAGTATAAATTCAAATATTCATAATTTTCTAAAAACAAAAAAGACAATTCAAAAATCCGGAAATATGAAAATAAATTAAAAAAATGAAAAAAAAAGTATAAAAATAAAAAATAGAAAAATTAGTAAAAATTTAAAAAAAATAAAAAAAATATAGTGATGTGCACTTTGCCCCCTCACCTATGCGATTTGTAGCACTTTGCCCCCTGTGTGCTGCCTGAAGCTGACCGAGGGGGCAAAGTGCACATATATGATAGTTTAGGGTGTTGAGTGCAACTTTTAATAATTTGGGGGGGCAAAGTGCAAATCACCTAATAGTTTTTCTTTTTTGGGTGGGGGTGGGGGGGGGGGGGGGGGGGGGGGGTTATCTGCTATTTTCTCATTTTTTTTTAAACACAATTTGGCTTTTTCACAGAATGTTTAAGAACATGGGGAGTGATTAGACTATTTCGTTAACACGGCGTTTTCAATTAATTTTAGAAAAATTTATATTTCGTACCCCTGTGAAATACGAAACCTGCACACGTTCTCTCTGTATTAAACATATAGCCTTATTGACTCATGTGATTTTAAAAATCCTACATGAAAACCCCTGTCTGTTAGAAATTAGTGAATAGTAGCATTCACGTGCAATGTGTTTCAAGTAGGTTTAGGCAGTTTGTGCAAATTAAAAATAACATTAAGATATATAGGCTATTCTTTTAACACAGGAGGAATGTGTGCAAGTTTTGTATTTCACAGGAGTATGATATGCAATTATCTTTTAATTTTAATTCTAGAACACATATTCCACCTTTTAAAGGATAATATGTAGAATTAATAGATTTTTTTTAGGCTGGGGAGAAAGTAAACATAACTGTTCTGTTTTAAATGAAATGATTACATCATAAGTAAACATAAGTTCTGAAGCCTATTTGATGCTTTCTTCTAACAAAATCAATTTACATAGTAGATTCCCAATCAAAGTGATATATCCAAATGCAATGAATAAGATTTGAAGACTATAATATAATTATGCATAAGAAATTCAGACTTTTATTTTAACTTTTAATGAAACTATTTTTGAATTTTGTTTCAGCGAACGACGATTTTTATTAAACTTTCAATTGTTTTTGTTTGCTTTTATAGGACTAGCAACCAAATAAGATCAAACCTTATTGGTACGTAAATCAAGTATTATAAGAATTGTAATAGAAGATCTCATTTGCAAAATCGTAACTAGGGTGCAAATTTCATATGCTTGAAAAGGAAGAAAGAATATTGGAGCACGTGAAACATAAGCATTGCTAATTAGTTAGTTGGAAATATAACAAAACAGACTTAAAGATATATTACAATTCCTAGTGAAAATATATATTATGAGGGAATATCCCCTTCTTTTTTTTTTTTGATAATTAGGGAATATCTCAATTGAAAAAAAGAAAAATGATGGAAGCTCTATTTTTCTATTTATTTTATTTTTGCTAATTAGACTGAAGTCCGAAGCTTAATTGGGTTGATCCACACTTCCAATAAGAACATTGCAAATTTAAATTCACTTTGAAGCAATTATGTCTAGTTTGCATATTGACCGGATTGCAATAACATATTTGTCTCTTGAATAATAGCTAAGATTCAAGTTCAACATTTTGTAATAATCGTAGACTTATATGTCATCTCTAAATAAATTACTATGAAGGTTCTCATCTCCTACATTGTAATTATTGAAGAAAAAAAAAATAGAGAATAACCAATGACAGAGCGAGGGAGATGGTGGTTGTAGAGGCACCCAACATTTTCTGATAATTTTACTTTTAATATACATTGATATAAAATTTAACTTTTTGTCCGTTCACGAAAATAAATTAACTCTTTCTTTATTCGAATATATATTGCTCACTCAATCTTTGTTTTCAATTAATAGTTTTTTACTCAGCTTAGCTATTATTTATCTCTTCCTCTTCTTTCCTATGTATTAATAAGTTTTTTTTTAATTTATTTTTAGAAATCGATTTCTATGATAATTGATATACTTCAGTTTGAATCGTTAAAGTTGAAGCTACTTGCACTTTCAAACCACGTTCTTTAACTCTATTGTTATCTGTTTTGTCATTATTTACTACTAGGACCACGCTCCAACTTGCTTCAAAGTTACATTTGATTAAATTACTTATTAAAATATGCAAACTATAATTACATTTTATTTAATTAGTCTGGCATACTATACTTGCGTAGTTAAATATTGATAACTTTTTGACTTAAAACGGATCATAGCATGAAATTATTTCAAGAATAGAAAATTACATAATAAAATATTTAATTTCCTATTATCAATCTCGTCCCTCACGAAATTTGTAACTCCGTTCCTAAATACCACGAAAGAGCCAAGCGCATGATTGATTGATTGATTTAGGTCCACATATTACTAGATTGCATATCTTCATTTTAATGTCTTATATGTGAAGCACATTCATTGAGCTTGCCAATTGTGGAAGCTGTAAAGAGACATTTCCTTCCCTTACAACGTAAATGTCCTTTCAAAGTTCAAACTCAACAAATTGACAAATAAAATCAGAGGAAATTACATTTTCGTTCTGCAACTTTGTTCCATTATAATTTTGATCTCATTATTTACGGGTTTATCACATTTAATCTTATAACTTTTAAAACATTTCATATTTAATCTTAATTGAAATTTTCGTCTAAAATTTAATGGTTAAAGTAAACTCATATGTTCTATTATTCAACACTTTCGACCAGTTGATTGGAGAGGATTTGTACATGAGTAACACGTGATATTGAATAGAAACACTGTGATATTGAATAGAATCCGTGTGTGAGTGTCATTCAAGCACAAATTCTCCAACAAAAACAAACGGTCAAAGAGGTTAACTAACGAAGCATATGAGTTTTACCCGCAAATTTTAAATGAAAATTTTGATTGAGAGTAAATGCGAAATATTTTTAAAGTTATACGATTAAATGTGAAAAACACATAACAAATAAGAGCAAAGCTATAACTGGACAAAGTCAAGGGACCAAAAATGCAACTTTCCAATATAACATATCTTTTTAAAAGAAACTTTAAATAAGCTTAGTCATTTCAAATGAAATTTTGCGATTATTGACAGACATTATCAAATCGTTACGTAATTGATGAAATTTCGTAACCATTACTCAGTCAAAACTCAGTTACATAAATGAATCCACATAGAACCCAAACTCGTTGACAATATCAATATAGATAGACGACTAATTAGGATAAATGCAAAAAAAAACCCTGTGTTAATGCGAAATTGCAAAAAAACACTTGTGTTAACGAAATAGGCTAAAAACCACCATGTGTTCTTAAAAAATCTGCAAATAGTAGATTTTTTGGGGAAAAAAAAGAGCGTGTTTTTCATGTTTTTCACCTTTAATGACATACTTCTTTGTTTGGAGAGTGTAAAAATGACAAAAAAACATATCATTAAAGGTGAAAAACATGAAAAACAAGCTCTGTTTTTTCCAAAAATCCACTATTTGCAGACTTTTTAAGAACACATGGTGGTTTTTAGCCTATTTCGTTAACACAGGTATTTTTTTGCAATTTCGCATTAACACAGGATTTTTTTTTGCATTAATCCCGACTAATTATAATTACTTAAGTCTCAAGCCTAGCTAGATCATGGATAGCACCAAATAAAATTAATTATGATCTAGCACGTAATGTTCGTATGCTTAAAGTAGTAGAAATTAATTAGAAAAGGTCATACATATTAATTAGCATTCATTAATGGTCATAGTTTCTCAATATCTTTCGAAAATAAATTTGAAAGAGTCTTAATACTTTTCTGCATTATTTAAATTGGCCCGTGATGCAAAATTGCAAATGGTCAGTCATGCCTTAAGTTAGTAGGAATTGCCGGAGTAGAGAGGAAAAGGTCTACGTCCAACTCTATGTTCTCAATTGGACCAGAATTAATATTCTCATTCTCATAATTTCATTTTTTCTATAAACCAAATATCTCATACATATCCACATTTTTCCTCCTACAATTAACAGACGTAAATATTTAATATTGCTTCAATTTCTATTGCAAAAGGTATCCATCACAAATTAGGCATGAAGAAAAAGACAATATCGAGCTTATGGCAGTTAAGAATAATAAGATTGATTTCGTTGTAGTATATATATATATATATATATATATATATATATATATAATACAAAAATGTTTGTAAAATGCAATTTTTTGAAACCATAGGCCACCATGGTTTTGACCAATATTTATTGATATCGGGAAAAGCAAAGACGAAAGATACTTCGTGAGATTTTACTAGTACACCGGTAACTAATTAATTTGTCCTAATTAAGAAGTGCTTAGCTTCAGTTAATAATTAGTTTGTGGGTGCTTGTTTACATTATATTAGGTGTAGTTATAGCAACAAACGTGAAAAATTCACCAATATCATACAATATAATAATAGTGAATTTAATGGTGTCATCAATCTCAATGATAGATAGTACTTAAGAATGATTTCCTAAAACCGATACCAAATCTCGAATTTGTTTAGACATCGAACAAACCATTGTGGTGTTACATAAACTCAAATATTGATGCCTCAAAAATACGCCAACAAACCATTTTTTTTTTTTTTTTGTCTGAATCAAGGGTGTCCAACGCCGACAACAGTGACTAATCTCTTTCGCTGTAGGAGCTCTCCCATTGGAGGTAAACAACTGGCCACGAAATGTGTTTCATTCCCATGAGCGGGGATTGAACTCCCAACCTTATGGTTAAGGGATGAGGTGAGCTATCACCACACCACACCACACCTCGTGGTTCGAACAAACCATAGATGGAGAAGTTGATGCTCATCACATTCCCTTTTAGTTTAACCAAAAAATATTATGTTCGCAAAATTTCAATTTTAGTACTGTAATTAACACGCCGTTTCAATATTTTAAAAAAAACATATTTGGTCCTGTAACTTAATAAATCTAACATATTTAGTCCTCCATATTTGAATAAACACGTAGTTCTATAACTAAACAAAATTTTCAATCTTGGTCCTAAATTGATGCACCGACCATGTTATCCTTGTCGCACCGACATCACGTGACGCACACATATTATCCCCAAAAATTTTAACTTAAAAAATGGGGAAAAAAAAGAAACACATGACTATCCCAAATTACATAAACCCTAATTTTCTCTATTCCAAATCGATTCTTCAACCATTGAATCCTAATTCATTCGTTTTAGCTTCGAATTTGCATTTCCTCAAACACTTCGACCCCAAAATCAAGACTCCCTTTCATTTACCCATTCAAATCAAAATATACCCTAATTTTGGACCAAATGAGGGGCTCATAGATTTAGGACTAAAATCAAACTTTTTAAATAGTTGCGGAACTAAATGCGTTCATTCGAGCATGAAGGACTAAATGTGTTGTTTAAAAAGATACTTCACGAATTTTATCAAGATCACCAAGTTGCAAGACTAGAAGTATAAGGGGTAAAAACAGTAATCCACCCAAACTTTTTGAGTTTTGGCACTTTTTTATACAAATTTTTTTCTTTTTTTTCCACACTTTTTTATCTCAACTTTACGGGTTTTACAATTTTCTATATATTAGCATATTCCGGCGGAAGAAACAAACTTTTTTTTTACACCATAGACCGCCAAAGTTTTGAATTTGTTGAAATCGAGAACAACAAAAACGAAAGATATATACTTCGTGAGACGTTCCTAGTATATTGTAATTAATGAACTTGTCCTAAGAAGTGCTTAGATTCAGTTAATAATTAGTAGTTAGTGTACATTATATTAGGTTTAGTTAGGCAATAAACGTGAAAAAATTCACCAAGATCATATAATATAATAATAGTTAATAATGAATTTAATAGTATCATCAATCTCAATGATAGATAGTCTTAAGAATGATTTCCTAAAACCGATACCAAATCTCGAATTTGCTTGGACATTAAACAAACCATCGGGGGTGTTAAATAAACTCAAAATTGATTCCTCAAAAAATACGCGAACTCCTCAACACAAGTACACAACCTTTTTTCTTAATAAAATAGTGCTAAAACGGGATAAATACAAAAAAGTTAAACATAGATCGCGAAGGGAAAATTAAGATAACAGTAACATTTTGCATAACCAATTAAGCATATGGCAACCAAAACCAAAACCCTTAAGGGCATAGCATCATGAAAATTGCAATTTAGTCCTCAACCAAGCTATTATTTTTGACTAAGTCAAAATAGCCAAAACCAAGCAAAAAATGACACATGACAGGTAATATTTATTTTCTTAGTATATATGTTTTGTTTTTATTTTCAGTTTGGTCCCTTTATTTTCTTGTAGAATTATTTAAACTCATGAGAGTAATTATACACATTTTAAAGAAAAAGGAATTCCAACCCGCTTTTATAAATCTGCATAAAACTTTTATTACACTCATAAGTTATTTACATGCATGTACCCGATATTATTTTGAACTCTTTTATTGATTGTCTTAATACTTTAGAAAATTTAGATTATAATAATCAAGAATTAATATTAGAATTACGAAACCAATTAATAACTAGGAGAGATAATTGGGTTAATACTTATTTTAACACACCGCCTATAGCACGAGATCACTAAAGCTATATTAAATTTCTTTTAGTTTTAAATATATTAATAGCAGCATTTTATTAAAAATAGATCCTTCTAATTATAAAAAATTAGAATATTTAGATCTAGAATATAGTCTAGCCGATAGAACTATAATCTCTTTAGATAAACATAAATTTATTTGTAGATTTGATTCAAGTTTTAAGCACAATTTACATTCAAAAAACAAACACTTAAATAGTTTAACAGATTTATTAATATCTCTAGCGTCAAACTTAGAGTTAGAAAACACAAAATTTTATAAAATCTTATATTCATTAAAAGAAGTTGTTTTAATAAATAGAGAAATATTAAAAAGAGGTGAAAATAATAATTTAGATTATATTAAACAACAGTCTGAGGAAACTTTGAAAATTGTTAAAAAATATAATAAGTTTTTCCCTACTAAAGACGAAATAATAGAGTTAAAATATAGTTTGTGAAGTAATAAGCTAAAACAAATAGAAATCGAAACTAAGAAAACTCTAAGTCAAGTAATAGATAAAATAAATAAATTAGAAGCTCAAAGTTTAGAGACTAATAAAACGTTAAAAAATACAGAACGAATAGTTAGCGGATGAATAGTATAGAAAATAGATAGGAATATAAAAGAGCTATTGAACTAGCAAATAAATATTTATATACGGAAGAAGGATTTACTACCTATCAATGAACTAGTAATTTAGATAAATTATATCCTAAACTTTGGAATATTAAATTCGCTTTAATTTTGCAAATATTTGAAAGGCTAGACAAATTAGAAAATAAACTAGAAAAATTAAGCACTAAGATAGACATTGTATCTCAAGTAATTAAAGGAGATTTACAAGATAGTATAGAAGAATGATTAGCAAATCTAGCACTAGAAGAATCTGAAAAACCTAAAAAGGAACCTAAAAAAATATATATATTGATAAAAAATGTTGAGATCATTTAGTGGTACTAGTAGAACTATAAGTGAATCAAGTAATAAAGAAAAAGAGAAAGAAAAAATAAGTAATACTTTTACTAAAAGAATGTTTAGAGGATCAGGAAGTCAAAGTTCAGCTAGAGAAATAGAATTAGAAGAAATAATAAACGTAGAAGAAAACATTAATTTGTATAATAATAAAGGAATAGATAAATTAAAACCTAAAACTTTATATAAAGTAGGAAAAATGAATTTTAACACACATTTAATTAAGAAATTTAGAGAAAAAGAAGTAAAAGTTACAACAAATGCTGAAAATATAAGCTTAGTTAGCTCGGGATGTATAAAGCAATTAAAACAGTTAAAACATAAATATATACATTTAGGATTCATTATTGTAGGAATAAAAGGATTAACTAGAAAAGGAACCGGTGGAAAAGTTTTAGTTTTATTATTAGATAAAGGTTGGTCTGATGCTAGGAGAGCAGTATTTGCTAGTATGAAAATAGATATGACTAATAATGTAGGAATATTTTATGTAACTCCAAATATGACGAAAAGTATTAAAGATATTAATAAAATTACTATAGGGTTACAAACTAGAGGATATGAAACATATGATGGAAACAACTTAGTAGTTTTTATAGCATTTTTAGGAAGAGTAACCAATAATAGTTTCCCTCAATATAAAATTAATATAGACAGAATAATAGATGGTTTAGCCTCAGTAGGAGTAAAAATGATTAAACCTTTAAATATAGATAATAACGATTTAAATGGAGAAGAATGGAAATTAACCAAACATTTAGAAGAAAATAAGACAGTTAAGATTCCAGGAGAAAGTGTAATGTATACGAATAGTAGAGGTCAAACTTCTATTAGATTTCTTAATTACCAAAAGCAATATCTAAAAGAAAATTTAGAAGATCTAGAAGAAGAAACTGATAATGAAATAGAAACAAGTTATATGAATATTATAGAAGAAGAAGAAGTTAGAATAACCAGTAGATTTGCAAATTGGGAAATAATATCTGACATCGAAAGTGAAGAAGATGAAGAGGAAGAAAATATAGAAGAAATAGAGGAAGAAATTAGACAATTAGAAAGTCAACTTAAAAATGATTATAGACCAAAAAAATATGAAAAAAATATTAAGAAAGAATTTTGAGATAAATAATTTCAGAGAATTAGTAGATGAAATTTATTTTGAAGCAATGAATTTAGATATAAATCTAGAATCAGCTGAAGAAGAATTTAAACAATATTATAATATTGATTTAGTAGATAATATATGTTCAGAAAAAATAGAATTTGAAATTTTTTTTAAAAATAAGGAAAAGAATAGTAACGAAATAACTTTTATGGCCGATAGCCAAACGAGTACTAGTAGTAATATAAGAAAAAGAACTAGAGTAGAACCAGATTATAGTGAAGTTCCAGCTAGAAATGTAGAAATGAGTGGTAGACCAGAATGGAAAAGCCCAACATATGAATATGGATCAGCCCAGCCAAATAAATTTATAAAATCAAGACAACCCATAAGAAAAACCATGAGTGGAACCATGTTAGTAATTGAATTAGAAAGTCCACAAATGTGGCCAGAAAAAATAAATATATGGGAACAATGTGTAGTAAGACATTGGGCAATAAATAAAAAGGCAGATATGGATATGTTCAACTTTTTAGAAACATGCTTAGTGCCTACAACATTATCTATTTGGCAAAGTAAGAAGAAAAAGGATCCTAATAGAATTAATGAAATAAAAGCCTTAGGAAATAATCCGTATAATTTTACTAGTCTTATTAGAACGTTAATAATAGGGATAGATCCAGGAAGAGAAAATACATTCATACAAGATACGGCACTTAGAAACCTAGAACAACTCACTATAACCGATATGAAATATATTATACCTTTTAGTCAGGATTTTACAAGATTAATAGGAGAAGCTAATAAAACATTTGATGAAGAATTATGTAATAGATATTTTACAAAATTACCACAAGATTTAGGAAAAAGAATACATGAAGAATGGATAAACACCAATGGTAATCTTACAGGATTAGGTATAGGACCTAGAGTACAATATACTTTTTTTAAACTTCAGAAATGGTGTAAAGAAGAATTTATTAGAGAACAAATTAGAAAACAATCTTATGAATTTTGTAGAAAAGCTATATATACCCCACAACAATATGGACAGAAGAATTACTTTAAGCCAAAATGAAAGATATTAAGGAAATCAAATAAACCAAAATCTAGTTTTAGACAATATAGACAAGGAAGAAAACCCTCTAATTGTGTTAGGAAATGCACTTGCTTTATTTGTGGAGATCCTAAACATTTAGCTAATAGGTGCCCTAAAAGACAATTTAATATGGAAAGGGCAGTCATAGCAGAACAATTAGATAAAGATGTAGTAAGTATAGATGGTAATGAAAGTGATAATGAAAGCATATTTAGTATAGTAAGTGAAGAAGGACCAGAAATTCCAAATATAATAGAATTTACCTATATGAATAGTTCATGTGAACATAAATATATAAATGGAAAAGGAACTATGAGTATAGTCTGTAGTATTTGTAAATTATATCCTGATATGCATTTAAAATATCAGTGCAATATATGTTTTGACAAATTCGTTTTATTTGTACTAAAGACGCATATAATATAGAAACAGATGTATCTCCCAAACCTAGTAAAAAACTAGAGACGATAGAAATTCTAAGTCATAAAGTAGAAAATTTAGACTTAAGAATACAAGTATTAGAATTAAAATTAAAAAATAATGAAAACATAAGCATTAATCAAAATAAAGGAAAAGGTGTAGTTATAGAAGAAATTGATGAACCTAACCAACAATTAGAAGAAACTCATTTACAAAATACAGCATATGAACCCCAAATACAAGTACCCTATACTAGTAGTTTAATACTTTTAGACTATCGAATATGGTGTAATCAAGAAAAATATATTGAAACTAAAGTCATTTTAGATGCAGGAAGAACAAAAAACATGCTTAGCTTTAGTCTTGTACCAAAAGAATTTGAATCACAATTAAGTTATACTATTACTAGTAGAACTGCAGAAAATAGATTAATGAGAATAACAAAAGAATTAATTAACATAGGAATATAATCTAAAGATTTTTCAGGAAATTATAGTAGCAAATATACATTAAGACAAGTACTTATAGCACCAGATAACATAAACGGCCATGAATTCCTTTTAGGGTTAAGCTTTATTTGTGCATTAAATGGAAGTATATTAGTGGGGAAAAATTACATTACTATTAGCAAACATAATTATACATTTCCAACAAATAGATATATTAAACAATCAGAGTTGACTGCGAAGCGTAGTGGACATGGTATTTCTGAGTTAGACTTTTTCAAAAAATTAGAACAAAATAATATAGAATGTGAAACTTTAGAAATCCTATTAGATGAAGAAATTAGAGATATAGGGAAAGAATTAGAAGTACTAAACCTAGAAAATGAAAGTATTCTGCACAAGCTAGAAATGGTAGGATTTATAGGAGATGTTTTGACCAAATACAAAGTAAACTATACGTTTAAACTAAACATCTTAAACCCCTATATAGTAATAAGAACAGCAGCTATAGAATATACGCCTGGAGATATAAAAGAATTCAAAACACAAATAAAAGAAATGTTAGAAATAGGTATTATAAGAAGAAGTGATAGCCCACATGGATCGGCAGTCTTTATAGTATGAAATATTGCAGAAAGAGAAAAATCTAGGATATTTTATAATTACAAAAGACTTAATGATAATACAAAAGATGATGCTTATAGAATACTTAATAAAAAGAATTAATTAATTTAATTCAGGATAAAAAGATCTTTTTAAAATTTGATCTAAAAAGCGGATATAATCAAATTAAAATAGTAGAAGAAGATAAAAAATGGACAACTTTTAGTTGTAGTGAAGGACATTTCGAGTTTATGGATAATATTTTTAAGCCTTTAGATTTTTGTTTAGTATATATAGATGACATTTAATAGCTTCTGAAAATATTAAACAGCATCAAGATCATTTAAAACAAGTGTTTAATTTAATAGAAAAAAATAAATATAAAGAAGAATTTGAACAAGGAAAAAATAATAGTATAGTTGAATTGTTGAACATACAATTAACTATAATTTTGAAAAACAGAATGGACTCACAAGGAGAAAGCAATCAGCAGCCCAAGCCTACATTCTCAACAGTTCATACAAGACCAGCCCAAAGACCTTCTTTTTCAATTGAAACCCAGCATTTGAATCCAACAATCCATAATACATATTTCAGAACTAAAATGTTTGGAAAAGTTTCCCCTCCAGTTAAGCATAATTTCAAGCCTCCTAGAGACACTCCCTATTTTACTGAAGATCAAAGCATACTACTAACTTCTTTATGGGAAGCTCAGAATTCAAGCAGTAAACTAGCAGCACTCAATGCCTTGTGTTACTATTTTGAAAAAGAAAATAAAAAATTTTCAGCAAAAGAAGCAACAGTCTATCTTGTTATTAGAGGACAGCCCGTCGGAGTTTTTGAAGATTATCATCTTGCGTTAGAAAGCATTCAAAAAGTTTCAAACGGATATATTGTACCCTTTAAACAATTCTACGAAGCAATAGCAGCAGCAAGAAGACTTTTAGGTCCAAATTTTTATATTCAACCCAATGCCGAAAACGCTAAGCCCAAAATACTTTATCTAAAAAACATCCCATAAGCCCAGATGTAGAACAACTCAAAAGCGATCTTGAAACCATCACCAAACACTTTAAAGACCTCAATTTACGTTATCAAGACCTTTTAGCTCATCATGAAGATCTCCAAGCCCATATTTCAAGCCCAAAAGAGAGAGGAATTCCTAAACAAATCAAAGGAAAGTGTTACCAATTCCTTTCTATTCGAACTTTTTTTAACCCCTGTCAAACTGTGTTAGCCCTACCTGAAGAAATGCAGGACTTAATCTGGCCTAAAGCAAAGAAAAGTTTTTATTCAAAAATGTTAAAAGCAGCCTAAATCATCATTACGCAGCAGATAGATGGAATAAAGCCCAAAACTCAACTTCTACAATGGAAAGGAGAGCCTATTCGGCAAGAAAGAACATTAAAATTCTATACACTTAAGTATTTTCATTGGCCAAGCATTCACATCGACGCCTCAGTATTTAGAGAAGGATGGATAGATGACATTTTTATCAGCTTACGATTACTCTTAGATTATGGTTTCGTGTCAAGAATTTTTGTATCAGATCCAGACCAAGTCATACATTTAGGAAGACAACTTTCAGAGATAGTTAATTTTCATTTTGATCAAGGAGCAGTTAATCTTCGATTTAATATAGCATCTTTTCCCCTTATATGGAACAAATCAGGAGTAGAAATGGGACATTTATTCATATCAATTTCAGAAGATTATGAAAAATGGGAACCAATGTCAGGAAGTTTTTGGGCAGATTATGAAGAAGACCTCAACCCCTTAGCAGATGAAGAAGAACTCAAGCTAGCATTGGAAATCAGAAAAAAAAGGCAAAAACATTTATTAATGCCTAATTACGATCTAGTATCAGGATTCAAACTTATTTTTCAAGCCCATCATCAGAGCATTTTTGTTCCAGAAAGAGTCAAAGTTCGATACCAAATTGCAACATTTGGGAAGAAAGCTATGTCAAGTTTAGAATATCAGCCTAAGTATAGTTCAGATCTAGAAGGATGCAGTCGAAACACACTAGAAGACGAAGCTTCAATCATGATTCAGCCTATTAAAAGCAACAATAATTCAAGTTGGACACCAATAATTCCACTACAAGACATAGCCATAACTGCATCAGCAAGGACAATAATTTGCAACATTATTAAAGGCAGCAAAATTTCAACGAAGCAAAAGTATAAGAGCAATAATTCAGTAGCCTTATCTCAGCAATAACGTCAGACAGCACTACGGAAGAACACTTTAAATAATGTAGCGACTTTGTAAAACGTTTGTGCCACTTTTTCTCCTTATATGTATTTTTGGACACCTGTTTGTCCACTTTTTCCTTTACTGGCAACCGGCTAAGGATGCCAATCTTTCTTTCATTTCAATTTTGTAAGATTTGAAGTCCGAGGCCTATAAAAGGACCTCACCCCTCATTGTAAAAACTCGCACCTTAACATTCTCCAACCCACACTTCTTGGTTGCTAGAGAATCTCTCATCTTTTCTTGTAATAAAATATCTACTTTGTGTACAAAAATCTCTTGTAAGTTTTTATGCTTTATTAATATGCATAGTGAGTAGTTTACT
Source organism: Buddleja alternifolia (assembly GCA_019426215.1). NCBI lineage: Eukaryota > Viridiplantae > Streptophyta > Magnoliopsida > Lamiales > Scrophulariaceae > Buddleja > Buddleja alternifolia. The sequence goes on along the minus strand of CM033391.1, from coordinate 11,260,496 downwards.
CCTAGGGACGAGATTACCCTACTATTTAAAAATGTTATAGCTCTCTCATGGTCAAAAAATACCAAAACATTAAAAAACCGAAAATCCAAAAACATTAAATATGCTCAAAAACCCAATAAAAAATAAAAAATGATGATGAACAGTCGTAACATTATACCCTTTCATCGTCTCAAAAATATGTTTCCGCTATACAAATCATTGTTTTCAATAATATCTGATACTGCTTTGGGAAGATTTTGTTTACCGTCTAGGTATTACTGGTCTGGAGACAAAATGTGCGGGATAATTCTCCCCAACGTGCAAGCAAAATGGTATCAGAGCTTGAGTATTCTAAGTATGCTCTGTGGTCGCAGTTTAATCTGATCTTCCACATCAAAAAGGTTTTCTCGAGCTATTTATCATAACAGTGTTCCTAAGTTTAAATTATTAAATAAGTTAAAAATATATTTTGGAATTCAAAACGGTAAGATAGGTACTGTACTCCAGATTCAACATAAGTCTTCGTTAATGAAGCAACCGGATTTACGAAGCAACCTTCTTACATGAGAATTTTGGAATAGAATACTTAACTCGTTAAATGATAAAAATTTGGTAACACTGTTCATTTTTAATTAATTTCGTATGCTTTTGTAAAGTTTTATTTTAAAAGGACCAAAGTTAAATGTCACCAAAAGTTACTAGACCCATGTGTAATTAAAAGAAAGTGGTTAGATACTATGCTAGAGTACGAGTTGTTATTACCTTAAAGGGATTGCAAAAAGTTGCTATTTGCCTAAATGTCCCGATGGAAAAGTGGATGCTAACATTCCCTTTTAACTTAACCAAAAATACTATATTATCAATTTTTCAGTTTTTAGTCATGTAACTTAGAGATCATGATAATATAGGTCCAATATTTTTCTAAAAAATATATTTAGTTCTATAACTAAACAAAAATTTCAATTTTGATCCTAAATCGATACGTCAACCATTATTTCCTTGTCGGGGAGACATCACGTGACGCGCACGTGTTACTCCAAATGGGAGAAAGGAAACACTTCACTATCCCCAAATTACATAAATCCTAAGACTATGTTTGTTTGTGTTTTCTGAGCCACATTTTTATTCTCATTTAAAAATGAAAATAAACAGTTTACACCATTTTCAATATGGATTTTGAGTATTTTTTTAGTACTTTTTTTGGGTCGATTTTTTATCATTTTACTTATAAATTTATTTAATCAATATAATATTAACTATTATTTTATTTATACAATATGCATAATCATTACTTTAACTAATTCAATCATTTCATACATCATCAAATCATCAATGCCAACAATTTTCAGAAACACAACCAAATATGCCGACATATTCACACAAAATAAAAAAACATATTTTCTCATTCGTTTCAAAAAAACGGCGGCTGAAAATGAAATAAAAATACATCCAAATAGAGCTTACTTTTCTCCAATATTCCTCCTTTCTTCAATCATTGAATCCTAATTCCTTTGTTTTTAGTTTTGAATTATCATCTCTTCAAAATTTCGACTTTAAAATCAAGACTCCCCTTATTTATCTCGAAATTCCTAAATCAAACAAACCCTAATTTCAAACCAAATGAGGGGTGTGCCGATTTAAGACCAAAATTGAAATTTTTCTATAGTATTGCAGGACTAAATGTGTTTTGTTCAAACATAAAAAAGATCTAAATATGTTGAATTTTATTAACTTCATGATTAAGTGTGTTACTTGAAAAGACACGAAAAACCAACACAAGTTGGCTCAGTTGGTAAGGATGGGTCACTTCCCCTCAGAAGGTTGTGTGTTCGATTCCCTCTGCCGACGTGAGGGCTGTGTTGGTAGGCGATTTGTAAGTACCTCTGTAAGCGACCAATGGTCTCGAAAGTGTGCCTTGGTCCTGGTAGGTGACCGGAGCCGAGGTAGTGTGTCAAGATCCTAAGTTATAGGAGTAAGGTCGTATAATTTTGACTATTATGTATATTTGGTACAAATTAAAGAATTGAAGTATGGAAAAGTCTATTTAAAATATACGATACAGTATGTTGACCAAAGAAAGCCTAGAATACGCGCATGCGTATGCCCTTTCGCCCCCAGATAGTTACTAATTGTCAACTCCCATATATAGAAAGTAAAAGCAATCAAAGCATATGGAGATTGGATTATAGAAATGAAATTCAACGGATTGCATTTGCAGCCGTTTTCCTCCTTTTCAACCTCTCTCTCTCTATTGGCTCAGTCAACCCCTTCTGTGTTCCCCTCCTCTATATATACACCCCTTCCCCATTTCCATTTTCTAATAAAATTTCATCTCTCTCTCTCTTATATATATATCTATCTATCTATAAGTCTCAAGCGACAAAATTAATATCACCAAACTTACTTTGTTTGTTCCTCTTCAACACTATCTCTAATTCATAATATTTCAAATCAGAATCCCTTTCTGTACTATATTACTACTATTGCTCTCTGCTAAAATGAAGGGTTCATTATTTTCCAGCACCCATTCTTCTCCATCACATACTTCTCATCATCATCGGAGCTACGCATCTCCTTCTTCCACTCCGCCCCACGCTCACCACCACACTTTATCCGAGACCATAATCGACGAAAACTTCGAGTATGCGGAACAAATAGTCACGAAATGGGGCTTGGATTCCCATAAACACGACACCAAATTCACGCCCCTCTTTGCTGATGGCAACAGACAAGAAGCCAGAAGATTTCTCCAAGCAGTCAGCAGTTTGCAGAATGCCATGCACTATTATATCAAGCTTAGTACTTCAACCTCCGAAAGACTGGTCAGAGCTCAGAAGTTGATGCGAATTGCAATCAACAGACTCGAGAAGGAATTTTACGTTATTTTATCCGCCAACAGAAAAAATCTCGATTCCGAAACCGTATCGAGCCACTCCTCCAGGACTTCAACCACCATTTCTGATTTCTACGACGATATTGAAGTTGTTTCCGAAGAGGAAGAGAGTACCACGCCGCCACGCACGCCATGTCGCACACCACCACGCACTCCGCCTCGAGGTAGGGACTCGATAGCTTCGGATGTTGCTATGGATGATTTAAAGAGCATCGCCCACTGTATGATTGCTTCTGGTTATGCAAAAGAATGCGTCAATATCTACAAACTCATCCGAAAATCAATAGTCGATGAGACTATGTACTATTTAGGAGTTGAAAAATTGAACCCTTCTCAGATGCAAAAAATGGATTGGAAAGTTCTGGAGCCTAAAATCAAGACCTGGCTACACGCGGTTAAGATTGCAATTAAAACTCTCTTCTGCGGCGAAAGAATCCTCTGCGATTTCGTCTTCTCCTCCTCGGAAAAGATCGCAGAGTCGTGTTTCACCGAAATTTCAAAAGATGCAGCTCTCAATTTGTTCAGTTTCCCTGAGAATTTCGGTAAAAGCAAGAAAATCTTATCGCCGGAGAAAATGTTCCGAGCTCTGGATCTTTACGAGGCTATCTCTGACCTATGGCCGGAGATCGAATCAATTTTTGGCTATGACTCACTGTCGGCGGTGAGGTCGGAGGCTGGGGCGGCGCTGGTGAAACTCGGCGAGGCTGTGAGGACTATGTTGACCCAATTTGAGGCGGCGATTCAAAAGGACTCCTCCAAAACACCGTCCAACGGCGGCGTTCATCCGCTCACTCGTTATGTGATGAATTTCCTCATTTTCATAGGCGATTACTGCGGCGCAGTCTCCGACATACTGGGAGATTGGACAGTAACGGCGCAGACACCTCTGCCGGAATCTTATTTCTCCAGCCCTACCTCCGGCGGCGGAGAGGATCCGTCCGCGGCGGCGATCACCAACCGCATTGCGTGGTTGATTCTCGTCCTCCTCTGTAAGCTCGACGGCAAGGCGGTGCTGTATAACGACGTCGCATTGTCCTACTTATTCTTGGCGAACAACCTGAACTACGTCGTTTCCAAGGTCCGAAACTCCAATTTGGGGCTCCTAATGGGACCCGATTGGATATGGAATAACCGGTCAAAGGTGAATGGATACTTGGCCAAGTACGAGAGGATGGGATGAAATGAAGTGATCTCTTCGTTGCCTCAGAATCCAACGGCCGAGATTCCTCCTCAGGAAGTGAAGGAACGCTTCAGGAGATTCAACTTGGGATTCGAGGACGCATACAAGAAGCAGACTTCATGGGTCATACCCGACCCGAAACTACGTGATGAGGTCAAAATTACACTGGCTAAAAATATTGTACCGGGTTATCGGGTCTTTTACGAGAAACATAGAGGAAATTACGCAAGAGAAATCGAGGAGCCAATTGTCAGATATGCCCCTGAAGATTTGGATAATTACTTGTCAGACTTGTTTTTCCCGGCCGCGGGAGATAGTAGGACGTCGTCGTACGTGACCTCTTTGGAATCATCACGCGGACGTTGAGAGAGTGTTGTCGGCTTCTGGATGGCCGGCGTTGCCCATAATATCTATATAAGTAGACGTGGATGTGATGACAAATGATTATTTAGAGTTAAAGTTTTTTTGTGTATCGCAAGGAATTGACCCTTAGAAAGGGACTTTTAAGTATATACATACAATTTGGAGTACGACCGTGAAGATTCTTTTTAATTTTGTTGGTAGCGATTGGACATTGGGTTCGTTGCTCTGGATTGAACTCTACTTCCTTTTCAATATTTGATTTGCTTATTTTGAACTTGGTCAACTTTAATGAGTGGGTCAAAATATGCAACATATTTTGAGTCTTGAAATAAAAGACGTTGGCGATACAAGGCATTTGGGCCTGTCCAGCAGGATTTAAAATAAAATCAATGAACATTCTGACCCATCCAACTTGCAATCTCTTGTGTTCAACTTGTGCTTCCTATATACTAGATGTAACCCCATGCCAAGACACGGGATTTAGAATATGTAAAAAAATATTTTAAAATATAGATCTATTATTACATAATTTATTTATTTATAATCTAAAAAAAGTATACATCATTGACAAATTTAATAAAGAAAATATTAAAAGATAAAATGAGAGGTAACTATCGTTATTAATAAATAAAAAATTGACTCAATTTTATTGGTTATCATATGAAAAAATTAACAAAAACAGAAAAGAGAACAAAATAAAAGACAATTTCGGTAATTTGGACTCAAATAATTATGACGAAGAGGAATTTATAATTATTATGTTGAAAATTAATAAAAATCCTCAATTGCTATGTTGAAGAAATTCAAAATATATTGACATATATTGATATGCATGCATGGGTGAAAAGTTAAAAAACAAAAAAAAAAAACATATATATATACTTATCATGTAAACTTCAAAAAGAAAAAAAAATTGTAAAATGGATAAATAAATGAAAGAGATTACCAGTTAACAGTTATATAGTTTATTCTTTTATAAAAAAAAAGTACTTGAAATTTCAAAAGTTTATAAAATTGACATTTATTCTAGAAAATGCTACAATAATTAATTTCACACATAAAAACGAAGTCTAAGCAATTGTAAATATTCAATAGAGAAAAGAACTCTAGACATTTGGATTAAAAAATAAAAAATAATAAAAATAGCTAAAGTAAACCCAAATGGCGCTCTCATTTCTTCTAAAATGGCCACTGCTATTTTCAAATAACCTTCCATATTTTATCATTATTTACCGGCACATAACCATACAGTATTCTACTACATCTACAAATACGAAGAAATGAATAGACATTAAGACATTGCATTAACAATAAAATAAATTACACTCTATCGACAAATTAATTTTATCGAATACCTTATATTGTTGGACATTGAAAAATGTGGCTATAGAATCAATGGTTAATTTTCCGGGCCCTCTTCCTCATGAAAAGTTCTAAGTGAGTACCTCACTTGACTGTAAATAGTTTTGTTGTTGATAAGATTTTGTTTTGAATAACGACGTACCACTACATAAAATATGAGTTGTTTTGTTAGTTTCCTGTAAAAAAAAAATATGCAAAAGTTGAGCAAATTATAAGATCAAAATGAAAAAATATGAAAAATCTGCTTTTTAATATAAGTTGTCTGGTTGGTTGCTTTCTACATAATTTGTGTTTTTGAGACTTGATAATAAAATGATATGAAGATAAAGTGAGCATAGTTTTCATATATAAATAGTACATAAATAATATCTTTAAAATAATATGAAATTTTATCTTTTCATAGATTTCATGAATTTGAAATCTTGCTATAGGATCACGTTTTTTGGAATTTGAAATTGGTTGCAATCTTGATAGCAAAAACTCAGAATTAAATGTATTCAAAATGTTGTTGAATAGGCAGTCGTATTGTATGTAACTATGCAACATAAAATCTATATTTTATGATTCTAGCATGCCTCCTCGTGCATGGCACGATAATGTTTAATATTAATTTAAAAAATATATTAAAAAGTCATCATGCTTCAATATTTTAAAACGTATTTAAATTCTCAAACTAAAGTTCAATTCTTAAATTAAGTCCATAATAAACATAATTAGCAAAAGAGATTATGCAAACTTATCAAATCTCTATTACTGCATAATAAGAAAAAAAATTGTTTTTCAAACCAAATGTCTTCTATTTGAGATTTGACATAAACACAATGACTACATCTTTTCATATATGGTGTGAGTGGAAAATAGTCTTTGACCAAGTTAACTAAAGTCATGCTTAGTGGGTTTAAACCCAATGGATCACGGACCTGGACTCTTCTAGAAAGCATACGACTTAGTTGGAGGCCCCAACGACCCGACCTGCATAGGTGAAACAATCTATTTATGGCAAGCCTGGAGACAAAATCTTAACCAATCACAAGATTTTCCATATAAATACCTGGGAAGATCAAAATGGAAATCCTAAATATTTATCATTTATACCTGATTGAATATATCCCATAATAGATAGATCATGATTTATTCTCCTCAACTCATGTATTTTTAGCATAGTTGACTTAGCATTATAGCTTACCCATCAAAATTTTTTATAAATACCCCCTATGAGGATGAATAAAAAAAAAACTACAATTTACACCAGTACTGGACGTAGGTCTTCATTAGATCGAACCACGTAAATCTCTTGTTCATTTATTTATATTTTTATGCTTTATATTATATTATTATATATTATATCGCATTATTATTATTGGTGTGAAACTCACACACATCAATTGGCGCCGTCTGTGGGAATATTGAGCGAGACGTGAGTTATTTTTATCATTCTAGTAAGTTGTTTGCAAGAGATTTGGTGGTGGAATGAGGTGTTGGTGGACGGATCAATCGCGTTTGCAAAACGATTTTCCAAGAAAAAAATTCACATATTCCTTCTTCGCAGAATACTCCCTTTGGGCAGCATGTTTATAATTTCAATTTTCATGCATGTCTTATGAGTGATGTATGATTTGGTAAGCCAAAAATGAACTAATTATTATCTAGTAAAATATAATTGTGGTCGGAATAATAGCAATAGAAAATGCCTCCTGCACTTGAGATTTTCTTTGATCTTATTCATTAGCTAAGTCTATCGACAATTATAGTTAAACAAAACTTAAAGCGACCAAGATGATTCTAGTAGATATCTAATTTACCTTCACTTCTTGTTTAATTGATTGTATCATTTAGAATCCGGCTGGTGGGACCTGGTGTGCCATATAAATATTTCACTATTTATGTGATGAAAATTTATAAATAAAGGAAGCGTTATTCTATGATGCCGCAATGATTGATGACTCCTTGGTAAGTATTCTATGATTCGGTAAATTTTATTGATAAATTGTTGAGAGAAATTTTTTTGGAATTAATTAATTGAATGTGCTTATTTAATATTTGGAGGAAATTTTTAATCGTCACTCATATTCGGATACTCTAGAAAATGTGGTAAAGTGGGCTCTAATGTTTAGTCAAGTTGTTAAGCATTTATCATATCCTCACTTGTCCTATAATGTTATGTCATTTTTTGTGGAGTAACACATTGAGTAAATTGTGATAATTTCCATGCTTATTTTATTTCATTTTTAATATTGTCACGTGGAATAGGAAAATTAAGCCACATATATGGAATTAGAGCATCCTCTTACACTATTTTTAATTGTGAAATAAATCAAGCTACTTACCATGTTTATATTATTCATAAATCCTTAATTTTCTTATGACATTGAAATGGAAGGTCACAAATAAAAAGGAGAATCCCTAAGTCTCACTCATAGTTTTATTCTTTTAAGAGCATGAATTGATAATAGATAGAGAATACATGGTCTGTTTTAATCTTTTTATGAAGTCATTTTTCTAGATCAGGGACGAATCGAGGCGTTGGGCAGCTAGCTGTGCAGGTATGGAAAAGTCAGGTGTGGCGAGCCAAGTTAGCAAGCGTGACCGGAGCATACTTGAGACAAATGAAGGAAGAAGATGGTAATAGCTGAAACGACTTAGGCTGCTTAGCAAATGAGGAAAAGAAGACGGTAATAGCTGAAGCAGCTAAGGCTGCTGAGTAAAGACGGTAATAGCTGAAGCGGCTCATGCTGCTCAGCAAATGAAGGAAAAAGACGATAATAGTTGAAGCAGCAAAGGCTGCTCAGCAAAGGAGGGAAAAACGGTAATAGCTGAAGTAGTTAAGGCTACTCAGCAGAGACGGTAATAGCTAAAGCGGCTTATGCAGCTCAGCAAATGAAAGAAAAAGACGGTAAAAGCTGAAGCAGCTTAGGCTGCTCAGCAAATGAGGGAAAAAGATGGTAATAGTTGAAGCAGCTAAGGCTGCTCAACAAAGACGGTAATAGCTGAAGCGAATTAGGCTGCTCAGCAAAGGATGAAAAAAGATGGTAATAGCGAAAGCAGCTAAGGCTGCTCAGAAAAGACGGTAATAGCTTAAGCGACTTAGGTTGCTCAGCAAATGAAGGAAAAAGATGGTAATAATTGAGGCAGTTAAGGCTGCTCAGCAAATGAGGAAAAATGGCGGTAATAGCTGCAACAACTAAGATTGCTTAGCAAAGACGGTAAAAGCTGATGCAGCTTAGCAAATGAGGAAAACAGGTGATAATAGCTAAAGCAGCTAGGGCTGCTCAGCAAAGATAGTAATAGCTGATGCAGCTTATGTTGCTCAACAAAGGCGAAAAAAGACAGTAATAGCTGATGTAGCTTATGCTGCTTAGCAAATGAGGGAAACAGACGGTAATAGGTGAAGCAGCTAAAGCTGCTCAGTAATGACGGTAATAGCTGATGCAGTTTATGTTGCTCGAAAAGGCAAAAAAAGACGGTAATAGCTGAAGCAGCTATGCTGCTCAGCAAATGAGGAGAAATGCGGTAATAGCTGAAGCAGCTAAGACTGCTCAACAAAGACGGTAATAGCTAAAGCAACTCATACTGCTCAGCAAAGACGGTAATTGCTGAAGTAGCTCATGTTGCACAGCAAAGGCGAGAAAAGACAATAATAGCTGAAGTAGCTAAAGCTGCTCAACAAATACGGTAACAACTGAAGCAGCTAAGGCTGCTCAGCAAATGAGGGGAAAAGATGGTTATAGCTGAAGCAGCTAAAGCTGCTCAACAAAGGTGGAAAACGATGGTAACAACTGAAGCAACTAAGGCTGCTCAGCAAAGATGGGAAAAGTCGGTAACAACTGAAACAACTAAGGCTGATCAGCAAACGTGAGAATCCAGGATAGGTCATTGCATGACCAAAAGGAAATGTAAAAAGTTCTGTAACGAAAATCATCCTTGGACATCATTCAGGTATCATGAGCATAGCATTGCGTGCCTATCATAAACATGGTCAAGCATCATCCATGCATCATAAGCATGGCCAACCATCATCTACATATCATCTGCATAGAAGATCATACGCATCATTCGTTGAGCTGTATTATACTCCAATTACGATTAATGATATACTTACTACTAATGCAAGAGACTTTTGCGGAGCTATGCAGGAACTCACAAGTTTACTAATATTTTTTGTTTTGAGGCTTATATTTTTGCCTTTTCAAGAAATTCAAATAGGTACTAGCTGGAGGGGCTTACGAGGGAAAACAACTCCCTTATCCGTGGAACATACAAGACTGTAAAAAATTCTATGTTTAATTCATTATATTACGCTTTATATTTTAATGTATGAACTCATGAAATTTCTCATATTTTGTGAGTAGTTGTGATTGTTATGTTTCAGGTAGTACTTGAGATCGTAGTGCCTTCTTTGCAAAGTCAGATACAGAGCTCCAAAATTCTAGTAAGAATATATTGGAGATTGATATATATATATATACACACACATATGTAAATATATTTTGATTATTGAAATGTGGAGTAAAGGGTAGTTGGTGGAAATGAGGTAGTTGGAGGATTAAGAATGTACCACCTAGGTAGGTAGCCAGGGTCGGTGACGCCAGGCGTAAAATCGGTGGCGCACCTGATCGTCCTCTGCCAAGAAGAGATAAAGAGGGACTGGGTGAGGAATCATCTTTGGGATGGTTTTAGGATCTGTCCTAGGCAGATCGGGGTTTGGAGCGATAAGGAGAAAAGGGCAGCCACAAGGTTGGAGAAGAAATAAGAGGAAATGTATGGAGAAATATGGGACATAAAGAAGGATACCTACGGTATGGACTGGCCACCCTAGCCCAGTTAGGAAATTTGTGTACGGAGGAGAAAAAAAGGAGTAATAAGGTAGGTGGTAAATGCAAGTCCTCACGATTGCATAGTTGTGGTACAAGTCTCCACGATTGTACACGCCTATTGACGGGCGTTCGATTCCGTGTGCAAATCTCCACAATTGCAAAAAGAAAGGGTGTTTGATCCCGATGCAAGTCTCCACAATTGCATTAAGAGAAAGAAAGGGTGTTTGATCCCGATGCAAGTCCCCACGATTGCATATGGGAAAGAAAGGGTGTTTGATCCCGATGCAAGTCCCCACGATTGCATATGAGAGAGAAAAGGGTTTTTAATCCCAAGTGCAAGTCCCCATGATTGCACAATGACAATGCAAGTCTCCATGATTGCATGTGTCAAGTAATTGCTAAGAATTGACGGATGTTGAGAGGCAAGTCCACACGATTGCAGAAATTGTACCACCTGACCTAGCGGAAGCTATAGCTCAGTGTAGGTCTGGTGGTATCACCAGAAAAATGATTAACTTGTTTGATTTTTTTGATGAATATTGGATGTCATATTCCACAGGAAATTATGAGGGAATGTTTGAAACGCCAGGAGAGAGGTGCGGTCAGGATATTTTATGACAATTTTATCAGCACAATATTTTATAGCAATTTGATTCACTTTTTATCCTACTAAATTTATCTTGAGATGAAGTAACACTAAGGCTAACCTATTCCCCTGAGGAGGTAGAGCAAGTTCGGTTCTATTTTTGATTTTGTGAAACAAGGCAGGTAAGATATAGGCAAGGCTGAGCAATACGACCTACAAACCTGGGGAGTTGTGGATCTCCCAGCCTAAGACCTAGGTAGGTAAAGAGAATGAGAAAACAGGAGTGAGGAGTACACACGCTTGTTCAAAAGCACAATTCATAAAGGAAGGAAAACTATTCTACAAGCTCTGTCTCGGCAAAGAAAGGAAAAACATTAGCTAAATCAGGAGGGGTAGCCTCAGCAACAGGCTGCCCAGGTGAAACAACAACATGCTGGTCAACTGGCGACTGGACCTACATAAGAAGGATTTTTTGGTGTAGCTGGAGAGGCCACACCCGTGAACATAACGATAAAAGTAACTTCGTGATGTTGGCACTGAAAGAAAAAAAATTCTCCGCAACATACATCAAATTGATCATGGATCAACTAAAAAAGAATCGTGGACGCGACTACCCGACCTGCGAAGGTCTGCAAGTCTGTAGGGTTCGAACAAAGCACGTATAGACCTGATGTACTCATCCCTGGACATCCGAAGCTGGAGAAGATGATGCCAGAGATGGTCATAAGATCACTTCAATAAATGAAATACCTGGATCTGCACGACCTCGAGAAGTAACTGTAGATTGCGCCACTTGTGATTGTAGACCTGCAGGACGACCAACATGAGGAAAGGGGAGGATTCACCTCTAGTAAGTGGATTTGACACTATGGAAACTAGCGGGCCACCACCACGACTAAGCAAACATACCATTTAAAGTTTCCTTAAAGAATGGAGTTTTAAACACTCAAAGAAGAAGTGGGGTACAAAAAAGTCAATCAATGGTTACGATTTCTTGGATCTATCTGGAGAGAAAGGTTCATCTTAGCTCTGTAGCTCAAATGGCTATATAGTTGAGGCAGCTGGGCAACTTCGTCGGCTTGGTCCATGACACTTGTTTCTTTTCAACTCTTACAGCTTGACTACGTCAAACTTTAGAGTTGGGAGGACTTATTGATGTGAGTGAAAAATAGACTTTGGGCCAAGCTAACTAAATCAACGCTTATTAGGCTTAAACCCAATGGATCACGGACCTGACTCTTCTAGAAAGCATACGACTTAGCTGGAGGCCCCGAAACCCGACCTGCATAGGTGAAGCAATCTATTTATGGCAAGCTTGGAGACAAGATCTTAATCAATCACAAGGCTTTCTATATAAAGACCTGTGGAGATCAAGCTGGAAATCTTATATATTTACCATTTATACCTGATTGGATATATCCCAAAATAGATAGATCATGATTTATTCTCCTTACCTTATGTATTTTCAATATAATTAGCTTACCATTCTAGCCTACCCATCAAAATCTTGTATAAATACCCTCTATGAGGATGAATAAAAAAAGCTACAATTTACACCCGTGAACGTAGGTCTTCATTAGACCAAACTACGTAAATCTCTTGTTCATTCATTTATATTCTTATGCTTTATATTATATTATTATATATTATATCGCATTATTATTATTGGTGTGAAACCCACACATATCAATATACATTATAAGGAATTGTATTAGAAAATTGGTAAAAGAAATATAATGACCAATGACAAAAATTCAAATTATATAGAAAGAAGTGTAATAAAGCAAACCCTATCAAATCATGTTGTCATTGTATCTTGAGGGCAGTTTAAGAAAACTAATGCGATGACCCTTAGGTGAACATGTTCTAGTTTATAGTGAATTAATTATACAGGACATTTTTAATACATATAATACAGAAATAAACTTACGTAATAGAATATAACCATGATGATCCACTGTTAAATAATTAAGTTATAAAGAAGAGAAAATGACTCCGATGGTCCCTCTGTTTTTTGGTTTGTCTCACTTTGGTCCTTTATTTATTAAAAGTGGCACATTAGTCTCTCTACTTGATAAAATGTGTCACTATAGTCTTTCCTCTTCTTTTCTTTATTTCAAACTAACCCCATATTTTCAAACCTCTTCAAAACAGCCTATAAACTTTTTATAACCCAAATAATCTATTATCTGAAAGTTTTAGCAAAAGGGAAATCTCCAATTGATTAGGCCCAACATGCTTCCGAAATAAAATTATCCTTGCATAAATTAGTACCTTCTTTTGACCGCCTTATTGTCGGGTATTCCAAGTACTCGGTTTTATGGACTTCTTCCAACCCCACGACCGCAGCTAGTGGTTCGCAGTCCTTGGCTCCTTTAACGATACACCGCACAACCCAAATTCGTTTCCTACCCTTGGGTGTAAAAGGTATAAACAGATATAAGAATAATTTGGATTTTGGACAACAAGTTAGACAAAGCTTTCTTTTATTGATGAAATACAGAATTAAAATTACATAATATTATTCTACTCCTATATTGGAGGAGAAACCTTTTAGCCTCTCATGAGAGGACTATTCTTTGGGGAAATCCCCATACACTCGAATATTAAAATTATAACAGAAGAAAGATTACAAATTTTCTATGAAGATTTGTATTATGAAAGCGTTGGAAAAGTTTTCTGATGATCTCCATCTGCTTCTGACTAGGGGTGTACATAAACCCGCCCAAACCGCCCAACCCGAACCGACCCGCCCGCTACTCGCTGGTTTAAAATTTTTATTTTATTTTAACAGTTTAATTATTTTGCAACCCGCAAGCATCGGGTCGGGTTGAGGGTTTGTAAGTTGAAACCCGCTTATACCCGACCCGCCCGCCACATATATATAATTATATATATAAGTATTATGTTTTTTAGTTATTCAAGAAATATTATATTCTCGTCTTGCAAAACTGAGTTAACAAATCTCCATAAAGTCCATTAAAGCTCAACCTTTCCACTTCCCAATTCTAACCCATTCATGGCTATTCATCTTTACAAGAATAATAGCTATTTTCTTATTCACATAGTTATACTTATAATTCTACCAAACGTATTGAAAAGAACCCCCAATTTGAGAAGACCCATTTACATAAAGAGGTCAAGAATTAGAATTTAGACAATCTGTTAGCTAAATAATTTGAAATTTTTAGTGCTTATGAAATTTACATCTCAATTCTCAACAATTTTGAACCAATCATTTGTGGGCTAATTTCATTATTTTACTTCTTTTCCTAGTGCTTTGAGTCTAACTTTTGGTGGGAGAAAATGGAGCAACGGGAATAGGGCCAAACGATTTCTTCTTGAAGAACAAAGGTAATTTTCCTATGAATCCTTGCCTTGATTTATTTGTTTATGGTTGATTTTATGCATATATTCTTTATGTGTATCTACACAAATACTTATAACTCCTCAATACACACATTTTCTGCAATCACTGATGGACAAGGAAAAAGAAATGAAAAGATTCTGATTCTTTTTATTATTATTATTATTATTATTATTATTATTATTATTATTATTATTATAAGCAATGTGATCTTAGTGAAAATTCTAAGCCTGTGCCGTCAAGCTCAAATCAAACTTCAGCTGATTTGGACATTGATGAGAATGTGGACACTGTTAAGTTTTTAGCCACCCAGTTTGAGAAACATTTGGAGGAAAATGATTACATTGAAACTAAATCTGAACTAACTAGATATTTGGGAGAAAATTGTGAAAAGAATGTGGAAAGTTTTAATGTCTTGAAGTGGTGGAAAGATAATTCAATGAAATATCGCGTTCTCTCTCAAATAGCTAGAGATGTTTTAGCTATTCCCGTCTCTACGGTGGCGTCCGAATCAGCCTTTAGCACCAATGGTCGTATTCTTGATCCTTATCGAAGTTCACTTAATCTTGAAATGGTTAAGGGTCTTGTGTGCTGCCAAAACTGGTTACGTTCGGAGCCCTTCACAATTGACATTCAAGAATTTATGAAAGAAGTGCCAATAGAGGAAGTAGAGAAGTATGAAGAAGTTATAAAAGGTAATATAAATTTTTATCATTATGTTTTAGATTTTTTGCTTTCTGTTTTGGCTTTGAATGATTTCACTATTCTCTTCTCCATTTCAGAATTTAAAACTTGTGGAACAAGTGTTGAAGTGCAAGTAATTGACAATTGATGGTTCTTGTCAGTAAGTTGAAGTAAAGCACTCTTGCTAGTTCATTACCTTTTATGTAATTATAAGGGCCTCATAAAATTAATTAGTTTTTATGTCTATTTGTAAAAATTTTCATATCATGCTATTTTCAGCGAGTCGTCCATAGACCATGATGAGGAGCTTTCTTTGATAAATTTGAATTTATTTAATTTAGAAGTGCTTATTGAATATTATTGACAGTAGCTCTAACTTTGATTGTTTGATAGGTACAACTTCTTTAGAAATCTAAACTAGAAGATGGGAAATTATGCTGACATGTTGCAGAAGTCAAGATATGAGGACTGAGTACAATTTTCCATGATATCTTTCTCTCTTTCCCTTTTCTTTGTAGCTTTTTTGGACAATTTCAGATTTTATGTCTCAATGAAAAAAACTTGGATTGAACTGTAATAGATTGTATTATTTTGATGTTTGTTGGATGCAAGTGAGATGGATGTAATGATTTTTAGTTTATTTTGACTGTTGAAACAAGAGATGTGATATTATTTTGCCTTTTGAAGTTTAATATGCGTGCCAACTTCACCTTTATTTGGAAGCAATACATAAGAATTTTGGTAACCCGTCAACCCGCCAATTAGTAAAACCCGACCGAGCCGAACCGCTCAGTTTTGAAAGATATATAAACCGCCGCGGTTTGAAATTTTGTAAACCCGCTTGTATCGGGTCGGGTAGATTTTTTATAGTAAAACCGACCGAGTACACCCCTACTTCTGACCTTCCTTCTTATAGGCCTTGGTTTCGGATTTCAAAGTCGGATTCCAAAACCTTTCGAATCTTTTGACGTCATTGTATGAGTCAATCTTTTATTAATGCGTGTGGGCCCCTGTGTTTACCACTTTGTCTACCACGCCCTGACTTTTCAACTGCTTTTCTTGCCAGTTGGTTCCTTTAATCAATCACATGACTAACTTTTGGTTAGTGCGCCTCATTATTAAGGCCGCCTTTGTCGTTTACATACTTTTACCTGGGTTTGTGAAAACCCTTTGGGTAAAATGTTTTCCTTTCACCTTTATCCTTTTCAGATTCGGGTTTTATCTTGGTAACCCGTATTTTTGTACCAAATAAGGGTTTCTCTTGAAACTCACAACTTGAGCATTCTCGGTTGTGCCATTGATCAACATGCATCATGTTGCAGGCCTTTTCTGGTAGCTTCAGTTGCTGGTAACTTATTTTCCCAGATCAACATCCTTTTTTGTTCGAAAACCTTTTTTGCGAACTCAGTACTTTTCCCTGTCATGGAATTTAACAGAAAGGATCCAATCGCCGAATTTGGAAATATTTTAAATGGATACTTGACTTTGTCCATCTCTGTGAGACAGACCCACATTCCCCAAGCTCTTCTGGTGGAAATATCATCTTCATTGATGAAACTGACCAAAGGAGCTTCTCCTAATGCAGCCTTAACTCTGTTGTATGTTGTCATGTCTGGTCTCTGTAACTTAATAAAATGAAACACTGGATGAGACCCTTTTCCTATGGTTTCTGGTGCTGCCGAAATAAATTTTAGCTCCAGAATATCACCCCTTTTGAGATGAGGATTGTTTTGCCATGAATCATACACGACATTTGCTATCTAATCCGGAAGTTTAGAAATCTCCGAAAAACTTGGAGACATAGTATGGATTGAAGCTAATGCCCCAAAATCATACCATTCTCGGACTTTTTCAGGTTTTGACCCTTCGAGCATCCAAATCCTAGGATATTTCCCTGATATTTCTACCAAGGACTTATTCGGATTTATTCCTTGTCTTGAGATTAATTTTTCCCAAGCATGTTGGTAAACCTGCCAATGCAAATTAATCATAGTACTTTTGTCAGTATTAACCTTAGAGGTGCTTGTCTGGGGCCTAAGGTTAATCTTTCCCTCTTTTACCCCAGAGGTGGTGGGTTGATTTGAATCAATAGAAAGTTGCCCTTTCGATTGTTCAATTGTTTCTGTTTTTTCAGGATTTGAAAATGGACTTGTGCAAATGGTATTTGAATCCATTGCTCCGGGTATAGAGCCCCGTTCTCTAAACGCAGGTGTAGAGTCCTGCTCTCTCAATTCTCGAGTCATCACCGAAGGTGACGCCTTGTGAATTGGTCCATGTAATGTATTCCATAACGAGGTCATGGCATACGTTGTCTCGTTGATTAGACTCTGAACACTGTTCAGATCAGCTCGTTGTACATGGCCTGCTACTTCAGCGTTAACTGATAGCTGTCCAAACCTTTTGTCAAGCTCCTCAAGGTTTTCCCTGAGATGCCTGTATCTCTTGATGATGGAATTTGCCTCAGACACTTCCATCTCTTGTTAAGAAATCTGCAAGAACATTTTCATGAGATTTCACAATAATAATGTCAAAACAATAATACTGACATTCAGCTTGCCATCTGAGAATACGTGTTTTTTAGATTTTGGATTCAAGTTTGTTTTTCAAAAAAGCTTTAACATTCGTATTATCAACCTTTAAGGTAAACTCTTTGGCTAATAAAAATAATGACCATTTTTTAAAGGTCTTCCAAACCGCAAAGAATTCTTTCTCGTTTATATGCCAAAGATTGGTTTGTTGTTCAGTAAACAACCCTCTTGTATATCTACAAGGTTTTTCCCCTGTAGTTGTTCTTTTCATGAGCACTGCTGCCCATCTGTAGTCATTGGCGTCTGTATAGACTACCAAATCATCCTTGTCTTGTGATATTGCAAGTTTAGGCAAGTTATTAAAAACTTGTTTTAGCTCACGAATTCTTTGAGTGTGAATTTCTTCCCACTTCCATTTCGAGCTTTCTGTTTCTTTTAAAGGAGGTCGGAAATCTTTTCTGTATCTTGCCAGGTCTTTGATAAAGATACCTGCAAAGTTAACAACTCCCAGAAAACTTTGAAGTTGTTTCTTATCTTTTAGAACATCAGGAAAATTACTTATTTTTTCCACAATATGTTCCTGTAGCTCAATACCTGTTTTATCAATAAGAATGCCAAGAAATTCAATCTTATTAACTCCAATTATTGCCTTCTTTTCTGAAAACACTAATCCTTCATTAAAATATGCATTAGAAAATATTACAAGATGTTTAATATGTTCCTTCATATTTCTAGATGCAATTAGGATGTTGTCAATATAGACAACATGAATTCGAAATAATCTTTAAAAAGATTATCCATCTTAATTTCTTTGATATATCTGGGGGACGTTTGCTAGTCCCATTGGAAGAACATTCCAGATATATTGACCTTGCGGAGTAGAAAATGCCCTATATTTTCTGGACTCCTTTTCCATCTTAATCTGATAGAAACCAGATTTACCATCAAATTTTGAAAATACTTTAGCATCTTTAATGCATTCAATTAAGTGTTCTCCACTTGGGATATAGTAATCATCAAACTAGAGTATCTTATTGATTCCTTGCTTGATTACTAATTTTGCATTTCCTCTTTTTATCTCACCATGGTTTCTAACCAGAAATTAGGGGTGTACATAAACCCGCACAACCCGCCCGACCCGCTCAAACCGACCTGAACAGCCCAAAAACCGCCGATTTGAAATTATTAAAACATTGTGATGGGTTGAAAAAATTGCAACCCACCATTTTCGGGTGGTGGGTTTAATAATTGTAACCCGCCTAACCTGTCACCCGACCACTAATTGTATATGTCATAAGTGTGTGTATACATATGCACACACTAATAAGATTAACTCAAAACTCTTAAAATTATATATGCATATATATAAACTCTAATAAGAGTTATATTATTCATATTTATGTAAAACACTTTATTTTTAATTTGAGCAAACAAGAACAATTGTTTTTATTTGATTTAAACGAAGATGTAGATGTATTTTTTGATGATAAACTTATAAAATAATTTTATTTTATTAATATTTTAGAGTTTACGATTCATGATAAATATGATTTGTATTTAATAACACCACTTATTTTTGTACTTCTCACCAATTCAATTTTTTTAATTAAATGTACAAGTATGTTATTTAGTTTCTTACTTACTAGTTGAAACTAAAAGTAATATAATTATAATTCGATAACCCGTCAAATCGGCCGCTAAATACATTAAACCCGACCGACCCGAACCGCTCGGTTTGAAAAGATAATTATGCGATTTCGATTTGATATTTTGTCAACCCGCATGTATTGAATCAGGTTGAATTTTTTCCATAAAACCGCCCGAACCCGGCCGCGTACACCCCTACCAGAAATCCAGGGCTACTATAAGCAGAGGCTCCAGGTTCTATAAGTCTAAGATTGATATGCTCTTTTATAATAGTTTGCATATTCTTCTTGTCCCCCATATTCATCTGGATGGGCTTGTATCGAACATACTCATACTTGCATTGTTCTTTTACTTTCAGAGTAGCCTCGATTTTGTTCTTATCCCACCAAACCAAAGGATTCTCACTAAAGTTCCATTGAATTAGTCGCTTAGCATTTTCAAGAGAAAGCAAACTTTCTCCGTCAATGTTATCTATGGACTTATTCTGTAATTCTTTCTTAAGAAGCTTAATTTCTTCTTTAGAATATTCATAACAGTGTTCATCCAAACTTTCATTTAAACCATGTAGTCTAAAGGATAATAGGGCCTTTCCAAACCTCCTTTTGTCTTTCATTTTAGGATAGTTTAATTTGGAATCTGCCATAAAATCACCACGTTTGCTGCGAATATTAATAGGCATTATGCGATTAAATGCCTTTGCGAGTCGCATAACTTGTATATGATGACCACAATTTGTAGTGAAAGTTAACAAATGTTTGTGGTTATCTTGTACATATTTTGCAAAAATCTGAATAAAATTATTCCCTAGCAAAATATCTGCGCCTGTATCATGAAAATAAACTGGTGGAAGTTTTTCCTTATACCAAGGGGTACCACTAGCTCCTCCAATCATGATATTTGCTTCTCGTATTGCTTTATTGATAAGTAGGATTTTCTGAGAAAAATCCTTTCCTGCAATAATAGGTAAGGATTTCATAGCATTGCTAGGAAAAACACCAGGTTTTGCCGTACAAATTCCTGATCCAAAATCAATATAAACTGCAAAGTATTTTGACTTATATTGTTCATATAACATACCAACCGATATGTATATAGAAAAGGGGTTAATCATTTATTCAACTTGGATAAAATGCCCATCCAAGCTAAATTCCATACATGTTCCTTTTCTTCCCCAAGGTTTATGTTCCTCAAGGAAATTTAATCCCAAGGTAATAATTCCTTGGTCACATCCTGCAATTCCTGTAACAAATACTTCATCGCCTGCTATTTCTAACAAACCTTCATATTTATTAACAACATGTTGCTCTAATAATATAGATCATCACAAGGAAAGTAATTGTCTTTCTTTGTAATATCAAATATTACTTGAATATCTTTCCATCCTTCAGGGCATCTAATTTTTACATATCTACCCAAATAGATTGAGGAGTTGAATCTTCAAATAATTCTTTTCCTTTTAAACTTCTAATCCTTTCTTCCGAAAAGGACATCCTGCTATTCAAATCTGTTCTAGAACTCATTGTCCGATCTAGAACTGGATGATCTCTAATTAAGATATCAACACCACCAATTCTTGGTATCTGAATTGGATCGGGTGCCATTACCTTAACAAATTCCTTGAAAATTCTTGAAATTTCAATATACTCTTTCCTAATAAACAAATCAGAATGATGTGTATTAGACAGTGCATAAGCCATTCTATATGTTATAGAATATGGTCTATTCCCTTCTTTCATAAGATCATTTCTTTTGAAATCTTGATGAAGGGTTAGCACTCTGCTGAAATTTTGGTTAGCTAGGTTATATGCAATTCTTGGATGAATATCAAATATTAGTTTGCCTGCATATAAATTTCCTACCATTGTACCAACACAACCATATCTCAAGTTATTAATTCTCTTATCCATTATTGACAAATGTAATGGAGAATTAACACCTTCTTTGAAAGTAGATTTAATTACTACTTCAATGGTTCCTATGTGGATCCATTTCATAGTTAAAGCTTCTTTTTCTTTAAGCTTACTTAATTCCTCTAGAATTTCTTCCTTTGGAATTAGCTGCATATCCATAACATTACCAGTTAATTCCATAGGAATTGCGAATTCCCCTAAACTTACTCTGTATTGAATGTTATGTCGTCTCTGGTTTAATCCTATTTGATTTAGGATTCGGCTGACTCCACTGACTCTAAAACCATCGTATTTTCCAATGTTAGAGTCTTGTTTCATTATTTTTTACATGGTTTTATCTGATATAGATTCCTTGGAAAAGAATCCTGCTAGGCTATCTGATGTTTGGAGCCTATCCCCTTCGTTATTCATCCGAAAGGATTATTTCGTTCATGGTATATATAACGATTATCTCTAATCATTCTCTCGATCCATCTTTCGAGAGTATGAATGTTTTGTAACCAGATTTGAATCCTGGTTTCATGCTCATTTATTTTTCTTAAGCGAAGAGGTGTTTTGCCTAATAACTGAATAGTAGATTCATAATGCTGGATTATTCTTCTACTTCTTTCTATCTTTTCTCTGAAGTCAGAGATAGCAGTTCTAAGCTGTGGAACTGTATAGATAGGGATTCCAGGCATATTAGCTCTTCCTGAAATTATTCTTCTGATTCAGTTGATGTTTTATCAGAATCACTTTGTATTTCTTCCTCATAGACACTTTCGTCTGAGGGAATACCTTCGAATTGGTATGCTGGTACCAATTCTCCGTAGAAAACTGCATCCAATATGTCAGTAGTGGCTTCGAATTATTTTACTTTGCCACCTTTTTGCGGACAATCTGGAGAGATGTGGCCACGAGCTCCACATGTCTAGCAGTTACAATCTTTGAAACTTTCATTTGTTTGGGTGTGCCCCCATTTGAAAGTTTGTCTTGTGGTTGTTCTTCCATTGTACTTTTGAGATCCTTGAGAAGACGCCCTTGTTGGTCCGGATCTTTGGCCAGATTTGTAAGATCGGGCTTTTGATTTAGACCACCAAGACTTTCGTCTGAAAGAAGATCGCCTTTTCTGGCTCTGAGTATCAGATCTAAAAAGACCCGATTTTCTCTTCTTTCTTTGCTCGATTGCTTCTCCAATGATTGTAGGAAAATCATTGTTTTCACAGCAAAGAGGAGTTTTCTTAATTTTTCCCCTAAGTCTCTTCATGTTCTTTTGAAGGGAAGCTTGATAACACTAGTCCTTCAGTTTGTCTTTTAGGAAAGACATACGTCTGGCTACCGAATCAAGTTGTCCTTCCGGTACCTTGTAGGATTGTATTAACATTTCTCTCCAAGGACTGCAAATTTTTGCAAAGAACAATGGTGGTGCCACTTGTGTGGTAGTGTGACTCTGAAAGAAATATTTGCGAAACCAATAGATGTATTCATCTACTGCACATATATTTCTTAACTCAATACTATAGAGAGCCTGTGTGTACTCTCTAGTTTTTTCAGTGTTATTTTGTTCGAAGTATCCATCTCCGACAAAATGTAACTTGATGAGTCTTCTGAATCTTTCTTCAATCGCGCTTTTAGATTCGCTTTCTAAGACTCCTTGCTTGGTTGTTTCAGGGGTATATTCCCATCCCGTTTTTACCGATCCCTCCAAGCTTATAATTTGATAAAGTTTTCTTTATCGAGATCAAGTGTGGTGGCTGCTATCTTTAGAGCTACTACCCATTCATCGATTAAGTTTTTGATGTTTCTAAAATCAATAATATCCAAATTCAGAATAGTACCATATGGATGCAAGGGTTGTAGTATAGTCCTTGCCCAAGGTGTATTTTCTGGAACCCTGTTTGGATTTCTTATAGGATTTGTTCTAAACGTTGTACCCCCAAGAGAGGGTTCTGTGTTTGTATACAAATCATCGCTTTCACGCATCGCTTTCCTCTGGTGGAGGTGGAGGATTATTAGATGCTGAACTTTCTTCTGGCGGTGGTAACGCCAAAATTTCTTCATTAGTTTTGACGTTAGCCAAATCAACAAAGGCTACTTGAGAAAAAGACTCAACTAACTCTTGAAGATCAGATGGATCTATCTTTAAAATATCCATATTAATTTATATTTCTAAGGATTTCATTGATTAGATCCTCCTGAGTTTTCGGCTTCGAAATCTCCGTTGCCTTACCCTTCTGATGTAGAAGAGGCACCCTGCCTAAGGCATTACTAATTTGTTCCCTTTTTGATTGGGACATACCGGTAATACATTGTTTTTTTTTAGATCTAGTGTTATAAACTTTAGATCTATTATAGATCTATTTAGATCTGGAAGAATCTTGAGGATTTCCTCAAGTTTCTGGTTCAAGTTTTCGATTTTCATAGGTAGATGTTCTAGCCTATGACCGTAATCTTGAACTGTCTTTTGGATTTCTCTAAGATCTTTTGAGAGCTTAGATGTATCTGATTTGATTTCTTTCCAATTCATAATTAAGTGAATTAAATAAAAGAGTTATCTTTATTCGCTTTCCCGGGCCATTTGCCTTGGATTTCTGCAAGTCGTAAGTCACTCGCCACGTTTCCTTTGAATTTATCATTCATCGATAATTCCCTTTCATAGTATCTTATCGATGCTGATAAATCTGCTGGCGGAGTTTTTGCTTGTGCTCTAGCAATCTCGTGCTTGATTTCATATAAAATCCTATTGGTCTTACGGATTAGTTTATCAATCCGTTTGCTTGTTTATAGTTCCAGAATCTGGAAATACTCCCTGTTTTCTTCATAGATCGAACTATTGTTCGGTTCCATTCTCGTTTAGTTCTCTTCCATAAATGTTAGACTTAATCTTATGTCAATTTATTTAAGTATTTCATCGATAACCTGAAGCTCTGATACCATTTAGGGTCTGAGCCTCCCATACTCCTTTAGCGATTGATACACGCCTTATCAGAGCTAGGTTTTTACACCCAATGGAGGAGACACCCCTAGTGGTACCTATCAGTTTGCAACCCATATGACCAGGCGGGTTTGTCCCGTGGTACACGTAGAGGCTCGGGCCTTTTTCTGTATTGCTCTGATACCATTTTTCAAACAGGATCCTATTTTTGCTTAAACCCGAGTTGTAACGATTATTTTTCTCTTATGAGGCTAGGTTTGTAAGTAAATGAAATTATAAGGACTTATTTGAAATAAATCTTTTCATAAAAGTACTTTAGAGGACTTAAGTGACCTAGAAATTAGGACATAAGGGACTTAAATGAAACAAATATTACCTGAGGGACTTAAGTGATACAAACAGAAAAGATGGGGGACTATAGATGCCATTATCTCTATAAAGAACAAAGACAAAAGTAAAGCTAACCTTTAGCAAGTGGTATATTGGTACATTTCTTCTACAAAAATTCTAAGAGGATGAAAAACGTGAAGAAGGTGATGACGATGAAAATATTTTAGACATTGAGGATTTTAATAGGAGAGACGTAGAGAAAATCAAGGTAAAAAGTCTTTTTAAGATTCTACCACGATTTTTTTATGAGCTTGTCTTTCACTTCCACGAGTGAACAAACTTTTCATCCTTTTTCCCTGAATTTTTACGATAAAAGGTTAGCGCGGCAGACTCTAAGAGTTGACAGTCCAATGGTAAGGCTTTTGCATACGTCCGTGGGTACTTATCACATTTAATGCTTTTGACTTAAATGCTCGTTGGACATTAATGCTCTGACATTAATTGTATTTGATTCCTTGTGGACTTAAGAATAAATTCAGGTGAATTCAGTCTTGATAGACGCTCATTCAATCTTAAGTGATCTTCAACTCTTAACTTTACTTCGACGCTCAGTTAACGTTTGCAAATCTTCATCTTCTAGAGACTTCTGGCGCTTGATCTTCAGACTGACTTGATAGACTCACCAAGTATTCTATCAGGGCTCAAGCATTCAGACACTTAGCCTAACAATCTAAAGCCAATGAAAAAACTTTATACAAATTTAACTTCAAAGTCTATACAAATTTCTATTGAAATTAAATTTACATAACTTGGAGGTCTAACAAACATCCTAATTGCCATCATCAAAACATCTGATAAGAAACTTCCTAACAAAAAACTATATCCATCAGCTTACACAATCATCAATCAAAAACATCTACGCCAACAATATTTTTCTTCATCTTTCATACTTAACAATTTTTAATTTGTATTTTATTATTTCTTTATTCTTATAATCATTATATAACTAACTACCTAATTATTACAATTACAACGCACATCATATTATTTTCATACGAATACGTATAATGCATATTCCCTGATTTTTTTTTATAGGATTTTATCTCAAATGGGATTTCTTATGATGGGATTCTGGGCAGCTTATGTCTATTTTGGGTGAAATGCATTTCACCGATTCTTGATTTCACCTTTTAGTATTAAACCCGCCCCTCGAAACTAAAAGAATTACTAAAAGACTAAAAGCCTTGAGAAAATATACTCATGAAGCACTTTCCCCCCAATCACATTCAAATGAATTCTTTTACCAAAATCTCATCCATGTGTTAATCAACGTCATTTTGTAAGGTTACATACGTTTTTTTTTTCCCGCATCGAAACCTTCTTTCTCCAAGGTATTTTTGCTTGAAAATTATTATTAGTTGCCTGATAGTTTAAAAGCACACATAAATCAGACTTTAAGAATTTAAATTTTTGCCTGATCACCACTAATGCTAAATTACATCATAGGGCGTAACCGATTCACGCTAAATTACATCACAGATGATCAAGTTTTTAAAAGTTCACTTAGGAAAAACAAAAAAAACAAGTTTTTAAAAGTTCAAAATAAGCCAATCAAATATTTTTTGATTTTCTAGGTTTCCTCAAAGTCGAGACTCTAGACTAATCTCCCGAAACATGATGAGACATAATTGTAGAGACCTCTTCCAAGTTCCAAGTAAATATTTTGCTCCACAAGCAAATTAAATATTAAACAGAAGTTAAACCAAAGCAGCAAACCAAGCATCCAATATCTTTCAAAATTAAAGAAGATTCTTCACGTTCAATACTCCAAATTGTACATACACTAAAAGTCCCTTTCTAAGGGTCATTTCGTTACAATTTGCAGTTTGTTTCTTACACATACAAAGATAACCCTAAATAGGCAACGCCGGCCATCCGGAAGGCAACAAGTCAACAACACCCTCTCAATGGCCGCGAGATGGTTCCAAAGAGGTCACATGCGACGACGTCCTACTATCTCCCGTAGCTGGAAAAAACAAGTCTGACAAGTAATTATCCAAATCTTCAGGGGAATATCTGACAATTGGCTCGATTTCTCTCGCAAAATCTCCCCTATGTTTCTCGTAAAAGACCCGATAACCCGGGACAATATTTTTAGCCAGTGTAATTTTGACCTCATCGCGTAGTTTTGGGTCGGGTATGACCCATGACATCTGCTTCTTGTAGGCCTCCTCAAAACCCAAGTTGAATCTTCTGAAGCGTTCCTTCACTTCTTGAGGAGGAATCTCGACCGTTGGATTCACAGGCAAGGAAGAGATCACGTCACTCCATCCCATCCTCTCGTACTTGGCTAAGTATCCATTCACCTTTGACCGGTTATTCCATAACCAATCGGGTCCCATTAGGAGCCCCAAACTGGAGTTTCGGACTTTCAAAACGACGTAGTTTAAGTTGTTCGCCAAGAACAAGTAGGATAACGAGACGTCGTTATACAGCACCGCCTTGCCGTCGAGCTTACAAAGGAGGACGAGAATCAACCACGCGATGCGGTTGGTGATCGCTGCCGCCGACGGATCCTCTCCGACACCGGAGGTAGGGCTGGATAAATAAGACTCCGGCAGAGGTGTCTGCGCAGTTACCGTCCAATCCCCCAGTATGTCGGAGACTGCACCGCTGTAATCGGCGACGAAGACGAGGAAATTCATCACGTAGTGAGTGAGCGGATGAACGCCGCCGGTCGACGGCGTTTTGGAGGAGTCCTTTTGAATCGCCGCCTCAAATTGGGTCAACATAGTCCTCACAGCCTCGCCGAGTTTCACCAGCGCCGCCCCAGCCTCCGACCTCACCGCCGACAGTGAGTCGTAACCAAAAATTGATTCGATCTCCGGCCATAGGTCAGAGAGTGCCTCGTAAAGATCGAGAGCGCGGAACATTTTCTCCGGCGATAAAATTTTCTTGCTCTTACCGAAATTTTCAGGGAAACTGAACAAATTGAGAGCTGCATCTCTTGAGATTTCGGTGAAACACGACTCTGCGATCTTCTCCGAGGAGGAAAAGACGAAATCGCAGAGAAGTCTTTCGCCGCAGAAGAGAGTTTTAATTGCAATCTTAACCGCGTGTAGCCAGGTCTTTATTTTCGGCTCCAGAACTTTCCAATCCATTTTTTGCATCTGAGAATGGTTCAATTTTTCAACTCCCAAATAGTACATAGTCTCATCAATTATTGATTTTCTGATGAGTGTGTAGATATTGACGCATTCTCTTGTATAACCAGAAGCAATCATACAGTCGGCGATGCTCTTCAAATCATCCATAGCAACATCCGAAGCTCTCTCGGCTTCCGAGATCCGAGGCGGCGTGCGTGGAGGCGTCGTGTTCTCTTCCTCTTCGGAAACTTCTTCAATATCGACAACGTAGGAATCGGAAATGCTAGACCTGGTGGAAGCCCTGGAGGAGTGGCCTGATACGGTTTCGGAATCGAGGTTTTTTCTGTTGGAAGACAAAATAACATGGAATTCCTTCTCGAGCCTGTTGATTGCAATTCGCATCAACTTCTGAGCTCTGACCAGTCTTTCGGAGCTTGAACTAAGCTTGACAAAATAGTGCATAGCTTTCTGCAAGCTGCTCACTGCTTCGAGAAATCCTTTGGCTTCTTGTCTGTTGCCATCAGCAAAGAGGGGAGTGAATTTAGTGTCGTGTTTATGGGAATCCAAGTCCCATTTCCTGATTATTTCTTCCGCAGACTCGAAGTTTTCCTCGATTATGGTCTCGGAGAAAGTGTGGTGGGGGCGTGGCGGCGTGGAAGAAGGAGATGTGTAGCTCTGATGCTGCTGCTGCTGCTGATGATGATGATGATGATGATCAGATGGAGAAGAGTGGCTGCTGAAAAATAATGAACCCTTCATTTTGGTTATAACAGTAGTATAGATATTAAGATAGATTCTGATTTGAAATTGATGAAGTGACGAGCGAGAGAGATTGTGTTCAAGAGGAACAAGCAAGTGATTAATTAAGAGTGGAAAATGGAGAGAGGTTGGTTTGGTGATTTTCTGTCGCTTTAGACCTAGAGAGAGAAAGTAAGAGAGAGTTGAGATATATTAGAAAATGGAGATGGGGAAGGGGTGTTTGTATATATATATATATATATCAGCCCAAAGGATAAGGAATTTGACTGAGCAAATAGACAAGATTGAAAAAGGAAGACGCGCTGTAGTTGGTTGCAACTTGCAATCCTTTGAAATTCTTTTTTGGTTTTTTTCTTTGGTAATTTCTCCATGTTTAATTTATATGTGGTAGTTGACAAATAGTCAAATAGTAATTACCTGAGGGAGGGCAAAGGCATGCGCGTCTCACATGTTTTATTTGAAATATAAAAACAAATAAGAGGATAAAGTACTTGGATAAGGCACTCCATGTTCCATACCTTCTTCTAAGGTGGCAATTGGGTGGATTCGATCGGGTTTTAATCGGGTCTAATTGGGTTGGGTTCAATTCGGGTCAGATCCAATTGGGTCTTATGCAAAAAAATTGTAATGAAAGTTAGACTCATAATGGACCCAATAAAGACCCAAAGTAGACCCAGTTAGGTTTCAATAAGGACCCAACATAGACCCAAAATTGGATTAGAAGATGTTTTAAACAAATTTAGCCAAACACTCTTTTTACACACATTGCACACTTTTTACACACACTAAACATATTTACACATACACAACACACTTTTACACACACAACATATATTTTACACACACTACACACATTTACACATACATAACATACTTTTACACACACACAACACACGTTTACACATACTGCATATTTTTTACATACACTTTTACACACACTACACATATTTTCACACAATGCACATTTTTTACACATATTACACACTTTTTACACACAATGCACATTTTTTACACACACTACACACATTTTCACACACAATGCATAATTTTTACACACTACACTCTTTTTACACACACTAAACACTTTTCACACACACTACACACTTTTTACACACACTATACACTTTTACACACACTACACATTTTTTACACACAAAGCACACTTTTTACACACACTACACATATTTTTACACACAATGCACACTTTTTACATACACTATACACTTTTACACACACTACACACATATTTTTTACACAGAATGCACACTTTTTACACACACTACACACATTTTTACACACAATGCACACTCTTTACATACACTACACACTACACACATTTTAACACACACATCACACATTTTATACACACTACACACATTTTCACACACGACACATATTTTACACACACTACACATATTTTACACACATTTTCACACACTACACACTTTTTCACACACTACACACATTTTCACATACTACACATATTTTCACACATTTTACGAACTTTTTACACACACTACACACTTTTTCACACACAATGCATATTTTTTACACACACTGCACACTTTTTACACACACAATGCATGCTTTTTACACACACTACATACATTTTCACACACAATGCACATTTTTTACACACTACACACTACATATGTTTTACACACACTACACATTTTCATACACTACACACATTTTCACACACTGCACACATTTTCGCACATTTTACACACACACATTTTTGCACATACGACATACATTTTCACACACTACACATAATTTCACACACTACACACATTTTCACACACTACACACATTTACACACAGTACACATATTTTTACACACTACACACATTTTCACACACCACATTTTCACACATTTTATGCACTACATACATTTTCACACACACGACACAAATGTGTATAGTGTCTGAAAATGTGTGGTGTGTGTGAAAATGTATAGTGTGTGTAAAACATGTGTAGCGTGTGTAAAATATATGATATGTTTGTGAAAATATGTGTAGTTTGTGTAAAATGTGTGATGTAGGTGTGAAAATATGTGTAGTGTGTGTAGTGTGTGTAAAAATATGTATAGTGCGTATAAAATGTGTGAAAATATATGTAGTGTGTGTAGTGTATGTGAAAATATGCGTAGTGTGTGTAAAATATGTGAAAATATGTGTAGTTTGTGAAAATGTGTGTAGTGTTTGTGAAAATATGTGTAATGTGTGTAGTGTGTGTAAAATATGTGTAGTGTGTGAAATGTAATAAAATATGTGAAAATATATGTAGTGTGTGAAAATGTGTATAGCGTGTGTAAATTATGTGAAAATATCTGGTGTGTGAAAATGTATATAGTGTGTGAAAATAAGTGTAGTGTGTAAAAATATGTGCATTGTGTGTAAAATATGTCATCTGTGTGTAAAAATATGTGTAGTGTGCGTAACATATGTCATTTGTGTGTGAAAATGTGTAGTGTGTGTAAAATATGTCATCTGTGTTTGAAAATATGTGTAGTGTGTGTAAAATATGTAATATGTGTGTGAAAATATGTGTATTGTGTGTAAAGTATGTGTAGTTTATGTAAAATGTGTGATGTAGGTGTGAAAATATATGTAGTGTGTGTAAAATGTGTGTAGTGTGTGAAAATATGTGTAATGTGTGTGAAAATACGTATAGTGTGTGAAAATGTGTGTAGTGTGTGTAAAATGTGTGTAGTGTGTGTGAAAATGTGCATAGTGTGTGTAAAATGTGTGAAAATATATGTAGTGTGTGAAAATGTCTATAGTGTATGTGAAAATATGTGTAGTGTGTGAAAATGTGTGTAGTGTATATGAAATATGTGTAGTGTGTGAAAATGTGTGTAGTGTGTGCAAAATATGTGTAGTGTGTGCAAAATATGTGTAGTGTGTGGAAATGTGTGTAGTGTGTGAAAATGTGTGTAGTGTGTGTCAAATATGTGTGGTGTGTGAAATTGTGTGTAGTGTGTGTAAAATATGTGAAAATATGTGTAGTGTGTGAAAATGTGTGTAGTGTGTGTAAAATATGTGGCGTGTGAAAATGTATGCAGTGTGTGTGAAAATATGTCATCTGTGTGTGAAAATATGTGTAGTGTATGTAAAATATGTGTAGTGTGTAAATATGTGTAGTGTGTAATGTATTTGTAAATGTGTTCAGGTGTTTGTGTAAATTGTGTGTTGGGTGTGTATTAAATTTTAAACTAAGTTAGATCCAATTTGGACCCATATTGGGCCCAACTTAAAACCCAATTGGATCCAAATATTAATAAAAATAAGTGGAAAGCAACCCAATTGGAACCAAAGAGAAAAAAATTAGGACACAACCCAACTAAAACCTAGTTGGGATGAGTTGAAAACATATGTTTGGACCCAAATTGTCATCCCTACCTTCTTCTTTTAACAAAAACTACCAATATCAAGGTGGAAAAATTTTTCGGACTTCACTCCTATATATATATATATATATATATATGTATGTATATATGTATATGTATATATAATAGTAGATACCCTCAATTTATAGGGGGGTTGAGCACTTTGCCCCTATTTTATTGACATGTGTACCTGTCACCCTCACTTTTGGTGTCGGTTGCACTTAATCCTCTTTGACGGAATATTTCACAATTTTCCAGTTAAGGTAAAATCAACACTTAGGGGGCAAACTGCTCTATTCACCATAGGATAGGGGAATTTTACTAAAACTTAATGTTTGAATTTTAATTGAATTCTTATCATTTTGACATTTTGAGTTATCAGAAATTTGAGATTTATTAGAAAAATATTAAAAAAATTAAAAAATAAAATTACAAAGAATTAGAAAAAAAATCTAAAAAACTAGAGAAATACTAAAAAAGCAGAACAAATTCATTAAAATGAAAAAAAATTAAAAATTAAAAGACAACAATAACATATAATTTTTCTTAAATGTTTCAACGAATTAGAAGCAAATCAATTTCAATTTTCATTTTTTTATGAATGATTTCGATATTTTATTATTTTTTTAATTTTTCAAAAAAAAATTCTCATTCTTTCTGAATTTTTCTGACAGTTTTCCTGATTTTATGATTTTTATTCACTAATTTTTCTCAATTTTTTGAATTTTTTCTAGATTATCAGAATTTTTCTAAAATTTACCCAAATTTTTCGAATTTTCTGTCTAGTTCTTATTAGACTTATTTTTTCTTGTTTTTCAAGTTTTTAACCAATATTTTTTTAACTAAAAATATATAAAAAAAATCTTAAAGATTATAAAAAAATAAATGAAAATCCAAACATTACGTTTTAGCAAAACCCCCCCCCCCCCCCCCCCCCCCCCCCCCCCCAAAAAAAAAATAAATAAATCCTATGGTGTATATAGCACTTTGCCCCATAAGTGACAATTTAATGGTGTCCAGTGCAAGGCACATGCGTTGAAAAAATGCGAAATATTCCTCAATATTCCGTCGAAGGGGGTTGAGTGCATTGACATCAAAGGTGAGGATGTCGGGTGCACATGTCAACAGGACGGGGGGCAAAGTGATCAACCCTTTATAGGTTAGGGGATGTTTGCTCTTATCTCTAGGTAAAAAAAGAAGAAAATACAAGAAAAGATACGGAAAGAAATAAGGAGTATGTACTCCCTTACAAAATGAGACAAGTATCCAAAACATTTCACCTAGATGCCACCAAAAGAAATGTAAAGTACTAAATCATAGAAACAAAAGAGACCAAAGGATTAATGGAATCTAAAAACAGGCAGCCCGAGCTTGTTTACACGGATAAGACCCCTAGCTTTAGAAAGAATTTGATGAGGAAGGAAAATAGTGGAAAGTCTCGAGGAGCATGCCGCGTTAGCAAAATAATCGGCCACCATGTTTCCTTCACGAAAAATGTGGGAGGAAGAAAGATCTATTTGACTTATAAACTACTTGATCTTAACCATGAAGTTATGAATCCTTCAATGACCTTTGTAAAGAATTAAACTAAGATTTACTTTGGCATCAATTTCCACCTACAAGTTCCTCAAACCCAAACTCCACACCTCTCATCAAAGCAAAAACCTCCGCATATATAGTCGACTTGGTACCAATACTATCTTGAAAAGCAAGCAAGAACCATATTACTTTTATAATCACAGATAATCCCACATGTTCCAGTACAGAGAGAGAGAGAGAGGCTCCTTCCTTGTTGAGTTTATGAATGCCTCTGTCCAGTTTCTTCCAAAATAAAAAAAATGGTGTAACAAATTAACTTAGCATAATAAGAATAATAACATATTTCTTCATGAATTTCTGCAATAGTTTAATTGGGAGAGAGTTAAAATTGATATTTTAAAGTAATATCTTTTGGGATCATAAAAGGATTCACGATTAATTCGTTTTTTAACTAATTTAAAATTTAAGAATTTTATAGCTGTATTTCTAGAATCTAATTGGTTTTTTCTTACAGCAGAAGCAAATTAATTTAAGATGTTTTATTATTTGTTTTTTTATTACTATGTGATTAGTGGTACTTTTCCATACTTCCAACTAATTATTTAATTTTACCTTTTTCTTAGCTCAAATTTGAAGGGCCTTTTAGTCTTTTATTAGTAAATTTTGTGAAAATTTTGAAAAAGGGGTGGTTCATGCCAATATAAAAAATATGAGGGGTTGTAGTTGCTAAATGTTCATAATTCAAGAAAGGTTGATACAATTTTTCCATTATTTAATATAAAAATTGGGATGAAGCGCGAATATCAATTTTAATAGTGCCAGTCCTAAATACAATATTTTGGTTAGATGAAAAAAGGAATATGTGCTTCTACCTCTTTCATCTATGTTTGAACAAATCCAAGATTTGGCGTTGGCTTTAGGAATGACTCTGTTTTTGTTTTATCATCGCTTTAGGAACGACTCTCAAGGAGTGTTGTCAAAACCGGACCGATCTGGACAGTCTGATTGCTAAAAACTGGAATCGGTTATCAAACCGGTCCGGTTATGCGAAAAAACCGTTCAGGGGTCAAAACCGATTGAACCAGACGATTTTGAAAATAATGAAATTCAACCTTTGAAATTCTAAAAATCTGAAATTGACCCCTTTAAAGTCTAAAAATATGCAATTGGCCCCCCAAAATAAAGGAAATACATATTTTTTTTCCATATTTTCATATATATATATAGGAAATACATATTTTTTTTCTTCATATTTTCATATTACATATATTTAATAGTATATTAATTATTATTTATTGCATAATTATGACGTCACCGATTCGACCACGACGGTTGAACCGGTGATTCGTGACCCGATCATTTTTGCGATTCGCTGTTGGATTCGATTTTCAGAAGACTGCTCGCAAGTACTATCCATTCTTGAGATTGATGAAACCAATAAAGTTACCACCGACCCAACGAAAAATACGTTCGTTGGGGTTTGTGAACAGGCTAATTGCCCAACTACTCCTAATACATGTTAGATATTATTATTATTATTCTAATTAGATTAATATTATATTACTTTTTAATTAGATTTCTTATTACCTTATTTCTTTTATTTTCTTTATAGTAATTTTTTTTATTCTCTATTTTATTACTATATATATATTACTCAGTATTACTAAGTTCCCTATAAAAAAATTTCTAATCTAATATGATATCGAGCAAAAGAGTTTTTCTTTCAACCCTCACCATCTCTCGCTTCTGTGAACCTTTACTAGCGTTGTTCTCATCCGGATCCATATATTTTTTTCCTTTTGTCCTTTTTTCACTATAGTGAATATCTTTAATTTTGTTTGGATTTAGCACCCTGCCTTTTATTTTATTTTCCGTAATTTAGCGGCCGCCGCCAACTAAAGGCCACTGCCGCTGTGCCTCCTCTTTATATTTTTCATGTTTTAGCCGCCGCCAGTTTTTTTCTTTTTTTCGTTGGCTATGTTCTATCACAGATCTCCGTTTTGCTCGACTGTCGTTTCTTAAAGATTAAATCTATCAATCAGGCAGACATAAAATAAAAGATGCTGTTAAGAAGCATTCTCTACACCAAGTACCGTCCCGACTCTTTTTGAATTTTTGTTCCAATCTCAGCTTTCGCGACCTCCTGTTTCGATTGCGGGGGGTGTTAGATATATTATTGATTCTTTAAACTAGTATCATTATTGTTTTCTTGGTTAGACTAATATTCATATTATATTATTTATCTTTTACTTTTTTTTTTTAGTTTTAGGTTTCTTTGTATTACCTCTCTTTTTCTTATATTCACTCTCTTCTTTTTCTTTTTTTTTTTTTTTTGACTCAAAGGGGGGGGGGGGGGGGGGGGGGGGGGGGGGGTTTACCCAAAAGGGGAAGAAAGTTCCTAGACAGGGATTTACTCTCTTGTAATTACATGTTTGTTACCAATAACTCAAGTTTCCAGGGATTTTATCTAATCAAACAAATACAATGTGCCCAAACTAACTATTAACTGCATTTTTTTGACCGAATACTATTAGCTGCATCTAATCACTTTTTAGGACATATCAATTAATTACCGACATATTATCAGAAACTTCTCTCCATCCTACTTTTCACTTTTCCGTTTTCAAAAATATTGGTCAATGATTTTTTATATTATAACAAAACATCGTGTGGTACAAGCATCCCCTCACGTTTCTGTATATTTATATATTATTAACTACTATGGCCAAACATTATGATAAGAATAAAAAATAATCAATCTTACCATTCTTAACTACCATGAGCTCGACACTCTACTTTTCTTCATACCTAATTTGTGATAGACATCACTTTTTGCAATAAATTGAAGTACAATTTTTATTTAAATACTTTGATGTCTGTTAATGATTGGCGGAGAAGATGTGCATATGTTGAAGAATGAATTTGGTTTATAGATAAGAAAATGTAATTAATATCATACTTGTTCCGTTAGTTTTATATATTAAGAAAATATCATATTTTGTATATTACCTTATCAAAAAAAATAAAATTGTACATTTATGAATTATGATCATAGAAAAGAATAATGCACAATTGAGATTGTTAGACCATTAAATTTAAGGTCCAACCGCCCTTGAGAGGAGGACAAGGAATTGGACGTCGGACTTTTTCCTCTCTACTCTATAGACTGCAGTCCCTACTAATGTAAGCCTCAGCCCTAAGAATAAACGATTCTTGGTGGTTTTGGAAATTTATCTTTGAGTCTATTCTAAATACAAAATATATTAATACAATAAAATATATATATATATATATATATATTTTTTGATGAACCCCACAAATATTTTAACATTATTTATGGCTAATATTTCCGGAATATATATATATATATATATATTTTATATGAACCCCACAAATATTTTAACATTATTTGTGGCTGATATTTTCGAAAGCTACCAAGTATCACCCTAAACCATTTGCTAAAATAAATGCAAAAAAGTATTAAGACTGTTTCAAACTTATATATTTTATATATATATATATATATTGTTGATAGTTAAACTTAAACTTATATATTTGAAGGGCGAATTGCAATTTATGAAATATCAAAAATGCAAAAAAAAATCCTGTGAAAAAACAAAAGGCAAATTAACCCCTGTGAAAAAAAGAATAAAACATACTGCCCCTAACCATATTGGACCTAGATTTAGCATTATAGACCAAAACACCCTTACTTTCTTAAAGTATTTACACAATAATTTTCTATTTGCTTTTACATTTTTTAAATTATTTACATTTTTTTATTTATTTTCTTTCATCATCTTCCTCACCCATCATCTTCCCCACCAAGACCTTAACACTAATTTCATCTTCTTCATCACCTCCAACATCCACCCTTATACTACAACATTCATCCAAACTCAGTCCCACCTCCACCCTTCATCCGTCACCCAAAAATAACCAAACTCCATGGTTAAATCAAATTTTTGTAATTAAAGCCAAACTCCTATATATATAATCACTGCCAAATTCCATTGCCAAACTCCCAAAAATAACCATAGCTAAACTCCATAGTTAAATTAAATTTTTGTAATTAAACCCAAAAATCACTGAACAAAAACCCAATTTCTCCTCACTGCATCCAATCTCCTTCAAACCCCACCCCACCCCACAAACACATATACGTCCACACACAAAAACCCTCCTCTACGTTCGCCACCGTCGCCTGGTACAGCTCCTACGTTCGCCACTGTTGCCTAGTTCCCTGCCGCGCCGCTGTCGCCTGGTTCAGTTATGTGTGTGTGTATATATATATATATATATATATACCTGTAATGTATATATATAATAAGTTTATATTTAATATTTAATTTAAAATTTAAAATTTATAAGTATGTATTAATTATGAAAATTAAAATTAAAATATTTAATATTTAATTTAAAATTTATAAGTATATATTAATTATGAAAATTAAAATTAAAATATACATAAAATAAATATATTTAAAAGGATAATTCTAGACCATTTATCCTTATTTAAGATGTATGGTTGATATTAATTTGGTTAAATAATATATAAGTATTTAGTTTCAACCATTGATCTTTATCAATTAGATCTAATGACTATTAGATATCGGCAAAATGGTGTTATTATGTCAAAAATCTCATAACCACTCTCAAAATGAGAGAGTGGTGAGCGTGGGGAGTTAAATTTGTTCTTTTTTTTAAGGGAGGTAAATTGCCCATTTTTGTTTTACAGGAGTTTTTTTACATTTTCGATATTTTTACAGGGAGGTAAATTGCAATTTGTCCTATATTTGAAAGATGATGTCAAACTATGACCAATAATGAATGCTTTAATAGTTTAATTAATGTATGTATGACCTTTTCTAATTTATACTCTAAATATACAAATATAGGGGCTCGATCATTGCCTAGTTTAATTTCGTGGAACAACACTATTTAGTGCAGCCATAATTTATTTTTTTATGTGAATCAATTATATATATCAATTTATTATGAATATTAATTATGATTCAACATTTAATATTAGATGTTGCTTATGATGTACATAAATACATATGTAAAGTGTGTACATAGCATATAGGATTATGAAACGATAATCTCTTCCTTTTTTTCATTTTTTTCCTCTAGAAGTTTGTTATTTATTTTTCAGAGAAAATATCAAAAATTGATACTTATGTCAATTTCCTTGATTGCAGTCCACTCTGGTGGCTATTTTATGGTTTCAACTTTAAACGGAAAAAAAAGTGAAGAATAAATGGTAGATCATTGTTTTTTGGCCATAAATAGACATCCCATTTATTTCTCTAATGTATTTTGGTGACGCGGTCACATAAGATAAAAAAAAAATCACAAACTCGGTAGCATATGGGATCCTCTATTACAATTTATTCATCTCATATTCCAATTACTAATTACGTCAAGTGTATAAAATTTATATTATTTATATATTTAAAGAAAATACATGTACACATGTCACGCATATAAATAAAATAAATAAGAGTGAAATACCATTTAAAATAGAGGATTCAAATTGGTTTGGTCGATGCATTGCAGTTAGATAGTGTTTGGACCAAATTTTTGCGCACTTTCAATTTGATCAAAGACAAGTTATGGTCATCGAGTCTAGGGAATCTTGGACAAGAAATTTCCTTAAGAAATTGACCTAAGTAGGATTTGAACTTGTAAGCATTGTTCAGTACCCCTTATTTATTGTGTAATTACCAAAACCTCCTCTCATTTATTTAAAATTGCCAACACCCCCCAGGGGTCTATTTGTAATGTTTATAGTGGTAAAATTGTAAGAAGTTTCAAACATACAGGGGTGTAATTGGAAGAAATTCTTAATATGAGGAGGTGTGTTGGTAATTTTTAATAAATGAAGAAAAGTCTTGGTAATTACAAAATAAATGAGGAGACATGTGTGTAATTTTTCCTTATTATAATCCACACCTCACTTGCTATGCCGCACAACTAGAGCAATCCATTAGGGGGTTTTATTCAAATAGCACGCAACCTTAATTTATAGGAATTTTGGCACTTTGCTTCTCATTTTATTAATTTGCTCATTTCAACACTTCCAAGCTTTTTAAAATACTTTTGCACACCCTTTGATTCCATTTTTGGTGGAGTCTGTCACCTACTCACCTCAACTTGGCAAAAAAGTGCATATTAGTCATCTAAACTACTTAAAAGTATTTCACTTCGTTGCTGGATCATTATTTTCACTGAATAAAATTGGAATTTATTATTATTTTTTAAAAAATGTGTTAAATGCTCGTTTGTTGCCCGATATATTAACATTTTGTAATGTGAATTATCCTATAATTTAAAATATTCTTATAACTAAGTTATTTTGTAGGTCAAATAAATGATTTATTTATGGTATTTTGGAATCATTGTTATGACTTATGATATATAAATAAATATGAACATACTTGTTTAGTGAATAATACGGGTTACTTGAGTTAAATTTAGAATAAGAGAGCTAATGTTGTTTGGGTAGATCTTGGCCGCAGCAAAAAATAATGGGATTAAGTCTGATCAGCAACATCTATTTCGTTTATCTTTGTATTAAATTGCAAACATATATATATATATATATAACTTTATTATACATAGTTTTATGTTAAATCATACATTTTTCCTGCACAATGTCATGTGGGCAATGATCGTGGAGTAGATCTTATCAAAAAAAAGAAAAAGAAAAAAGAGAGAGATCTTGGAGTAGATAAAAAGTTAAATTTAATTATAAAGTATATAAACATAGAATAACTGTAATACCACATTCCACATGGTGATGAAAGGAAATTGAAGTTGTTTATAAAGATAATTATATGATTCAAGTGTAACAATGAATATTCATTTTGTATTGTAGATTGAAAGTTCAACTCCAAGCTACATTCAGTGAGTTCGATGGGAGATTATTATGGTCCAACGGACTCGTGAGCCCCATACGTGACAAATGGTATCCAAGTCATTCGCCAACCGAAATTTTGGGAGTTAAGCATTAAACTGGGCAAAGTGGTACATGTTACAGGAGCCACATCTTGAGGTTTCAATGCGTGTGGGAGCTACCACTAGAGTCCTGACGCCTGATAACAGGTCCTAGACTGAATCACGTTGCGACAAGGACGCCGCTCTCCGAAGGGGAGTGATTGTAATACCCCATCCGACATCACTGACGAAGGAAAGATTGAAATTGTTTATAATCAGGGAGGGGGACTGGAGGGTGCGCTCGCCCCCCCCCCCCCCCCCCCCCTCAGTTTTGAATTTTTTTTTTTACCTTACAAAATTTTTTATATTTGAATTTTGCCCCCCTCAAAATCGAAAAAAATCATGTTTTTTCCCTTTATTTTGAGTTCACCCCCTCCCCCTTCAAATCCAAAATTCTGGCTATAACGAAACAGATATAAAAGTACGTATAAAGTATGTCAAAAGTTGTAATTGAATCTAATTCCTTATTATATTTTTCCCCATAAAAAAACGTACCGTATCTGGAAAAAAAAAAAGTGTATACCTATGTCACAACAATCTCCCCCTCCCCCAGTAAAATTCCTGGCTCCGTCCCTGTTTATAAAGAGAACCCTGTGACTCAAGTGTAACATTAAAAATCCATTTTGCGCTGCAATTTGAATGTCCAACTCCATTTTATGTTTGGTAGGTTCAATGGGTTTTTCTTAGTCCAACGTACTCATTAGCCCCGGGCATGACAATAATGATATAGTTTATATCTTTAAAATTTGCTCAAATTGATTGAAAGGTTCATATATATTGCGCAGATGGATGTCACATTAAAAAATTTTGTGGAACAATCCACTTTATTTAATCAATTAAGTAAAGATTTGAAGGTTAATTGCACGGTCTCGAATAGTTTCTGTGAATCAAAATAAGTTGACTTGAATGAGAGGGGCTCTAGTCGATTAAGCAATAGGTCTTGTGTTCATATCCTTGTGGATGCAAAAAACTTCCTTTAGAGAGGTCCCCACAATTGCACCCCACAGTATCTCGAACGATTAGTTTTGAGCTTTCGAACTTGAGGACACTTTGGAAAAAAACAAAAGGTTTCCGTGGTTAAATGAGCATTTCTTAGGATAAGAATTGCAATTGTACAAACTCTTTATATATAGTTACATGTGTATAATGAATATAAATGTGCGTTTTCTTAGCTTGCACATCTACAATTGTACGAACACTTTATATGTATTAACTACATACTTGACTATACGGTACCAATTTTTACATGTCAAGATAACACAATCTCATAAAAAGTTCAAGATTCAGAATTTCGAAGCAATTACAATTTATGTGATTAGACTCATACGAAATTATTATACTCAAATAATTAATATAATGTCAAAATTTTAAGTTCCAAAAACTCCTAAAATTTACTCTCATATCCTCGAAATATGTCCGAAGGTGGAACCTACCTGCGAGAGGCAGTGTCTGTCGACTTCGACACAAGAATTGCTATGACATAATTGCAAGGTGGCTTAGCAACCAATCTTTTCTATGTTACACAAGGATTGGTGAATTAGATTTTAGACTTCCAATAAACCATATTATAAGTAAACCGAAGAACAAATTAGTTACATGTACGGCAAAATTCTTAATACATATTCTATTTTCTCTAATCTTAAATTGAAATATGAGAGATCAGAGAAATAGAAAAGCGTAATACTGACAAAAAGGACAAATGCTGATCCGAATCTTTTGTTACACGTACATATATGCGACACATGTACATACAAGTAATTAGAATGTGGAGAAAAAATGTTTTTTTTCTCTCTATAGATCACTACTTTTTTTCTTCATATCCTAACCATCATACATTTATACGTATAACAGAAGTGTTACACGATTAGTCTGTCATATAATATATTAAGTACACAGTTGACCTGGGGTTGATGGGTTAAAATTTGCATTTGTATTGCAAATGTAACTTAAATGAGTATTTGATCCTCTTTTAAAAAATCCCGGATAAGCTTTTTGCGTAAGAAAATTATTGTTTTGACAAAACGCAAATGATACAAATTTTTCTATATATAATCAATTATATAATAAGTAATAACTGAGTTAAAATATCGAACCATTAACGACTTTAGTTTCCAGTTCTAACACGTAATAACTTTTGATCAATGATTTTTAATTTCTTGCACAATGTTGACATTGCATTCTAAGGCTCCGTTTGTTTGCCAGTAATAGAATCAAAATTGGGAATCAGATATACGATAATCAGATTCTCAGTTATTTGATTCCATAATAGTATTTGGTTGTATCTAGCAAATAGAATAAAGATCTTTTTAAGATTTAGTTCATGCATATTTTTTTTTTCTTAGAAGAAGTAAGCTTCATTCATGAACATTTCATAAGAAATGAAATTCACATTTGAAAACTTTTATTAAATTAACCTTATTTTTAAGTTAATTTATTTGTATACGTTGTGTCACCTAAACTTATGAAATTTTTATATTAAAAAAGTTAATATATTTTGATACTAACTGTAATATTGTACGCATAATTAATATTTAAATGCTAACTATTAAAACAATAAATTAATTTGACTATGACACGTCAAAACAATTAATGGGTCCAAAATATGAAGTACGAACAATAAATCACTGAATATGTATATATATATACACACACACACACACCCCACACACACATACACACACATATATATATATATGTATATATCATGTAAAATAAATAAAAAATTAAACTAAAGT
The DNA here is from genome assembly GCA_019426215.1 of Buddleja alternifolia. Classification (NCBI taxonomy): domain Eukaryota; kingdom Viridiplantae; phylum Streptophyta; class Magnoliopsida; order Lamiales; family Scrophulariaceae; genus Buddleja; species Buddleja alternifolia. The sequence continues at coordinate 11,217,370 of CM033391.1, read as the reverse complement.
ATATGATTATATATATGCATTAGAAATATATATACACACACATATGCACATAATATATATATATATATATATATGTGAGTGTGTGTGTTTACATGTGTCTGTATATATATATATATATATATATATATATGTATACACACACACACATATATAAATATATATCTTATTATCATGTAAATATATATTCAAATATAAAAGCTATATATGTAAATTGTATATATACAAATATACATATGTATTAATTTAAATAATATATTTCCTTATATGATGAAATATATTTATATATATATATATATATATCTAAAAAATATTTTTAATGATAGAAAAAAGACATAATATGGATAATAAAAATGTCTAACAAGTTATATTTCTAGATTCCCCTGAAAAATGGAATAAGAAACCCTCAAAGAAATAGGGATTTAGATTCCTTGTTTTGGGGTGCAGGATTCCCTGTTTTGAGGAATCTGATTATTTTCCCATAATTTAAGCAGTGTTACCAAACACAGTAATATGATGTCAGAGAATCAGATTCCCAATTTTGATTCCATTCCCTGGCAAACAAACGGAGCCTAATTGTCATGCTTTAATTGTCCCATTAACAAGGTATTAATGTCCGTTAACTGAATACACAGGGTAAACTAAAAACTGGAACAAAACAAAAATGAAAATGAAATATATATATATATATATATATATATATATATATATTAGTACAAACAGTGAACCAAGAAAAATGCGGGGCATATTAAAACACCCACGATCTTCTTGTTCAGGGGTCTAAAAAATTTTAGACAGTATAAATTTCGGTCACCTATAAAGGTTAGGGTATACTTTCGGAAATATATGTCGTTTATAAACGTACTTATACAACGTTTACTAATATTGTCTTTACATTGACAGAAGAAATGGAAGTCACAACCATTGAAAGAGAAATAATACATTTTTTTACTAACTAAGCCAATATATATTGATAAACACCCATCGAAATTGTTTCAAATGAGGACTATATTTATAGATAACTATTTTTCGAAATACCACAAATTTCTAACGTATCAAGTACTTAATTAGGCAAAAGCGACATTGATGTGGTAAGGGCAAGGTCTTAAATATCGGTTTCGGAGTAGATATCGGTGTAGTAAATTTACGAAAATTTCGATGGAAATTTCGGGGATATTCAAAATTTCGATTTCGATTTTAAAGAAATCATGAAAATTTATAAAAATATTTGGAAATTTGCAATAAAATTTTGGGTAACTTTAATTATCATTCTTATGCATCTTTTACATTAATAATATTCTATATATAATATATGGATAATTAATTTGTTAAATATCACTAAAAACTGTTGCGAAAAATATGAAATAAATATAATTTGATAGTAAGATAATAACCAAATCTCATAGGAACTTCATTAAAATAAAATATACCAAAATTTAAGTAAAAGTTACTACTCAATACCACATCGAGTTTTTAGGAGGATCGAAATCGCTATCACTAGTATCTGTCCTACCTCTACTTTCATATTGCAAGTGAAAATTATTAGTTACATGTTGACAATATTGCACCCATGACATGGAATGTTGGTAGTACTGCATATAATGATGATAATGATATTCTTCTGGTGTTGAATCTTGAAGAAACTCAATGGGTAACACAAACTTGTGGCAAAGGATATGAGTAGGGTTGGTGTGACATTGTATCCACTGAGTATCCACTATGTGTCCAATGTGGACACATATTATGTGTATAAATATAATTTTCTAATTATATGATATTTAAAAAAAAATTTAAAAATATAAAAAAAAATTTCGGCCGAAATTTTGATTTCGGGAAATATCGGGTTTCGGCCGAGATTTCGATGGATATTTGACAAAAAAATTTTAAATTTCGGGGAAATTTCAGGTTTTGGCCGAATTTCTGGAAATTTCGGGTTTCGGTCGAAATTTTGGAAAATATTTTGCAAAATTGGATCGAAGGTTCAATTTCGCTTCGAAATCCCCCGAAATTTCGACCGACTTGTATGGTATTGTTTATATTTTCAATTCTCAATTCCCAATTGGAAATTGTAAAAAAGTGAATTTCCAAACTTTCATTGGTTTTTGTGTTAAAAATGAAAATATGTTTGGATGAATTATTTTGAGTTGTTATTTTATAAGTTAAAAATGAAAATATATTTGGATGAATGTAATTTTGTGTGGATTTTTTTACTAAAAGACGTGATGAAAATAAAAATATATTTGGATTAATAGTTTTTTTAGATATAAATATAATAAAAAATTATAAAATTGATTTGACATAAAGTAAATTTGATTGTAGTTAATGATATAGTTAGTTATATATATATGCATAGGTATATGTATGTATAAAAGTTGTATGAATATATATAGGCATCCAAATTAAGTAGATATATAGATAGGAGAATAGGAGTGGTTGGAGAATTGAATTGATGGGATGAGATGGGAGTAGGAATACATTGGAAACATGAATTGAGAAATAAATTTCCCAAATTTCATGGAAAAAGGAAGCCAATTTCAAATTTGTGCATATGAATTTTTGATTTGTTTCCCATGTTTTGGGCTTAGGTTCTCAAATATTGAGAATTAAAAATCAAGACTAGAGAACAATAAATTGGGCCAAACATGTTTTGAGTTTCAAAATAATTGAAAATTGGGATTTGGGTTTTGAAAACAAAATCATACAGGCCTGTGTTTCGGTCGAAATTTTAGACCATGAGTAAGGGAAGGAAAGGTCTATTGTCAACATCCACAATTCAAAAGCTCAATGGATGTGCACCACATATAACACGTCCCCACTCAAAGATATGCGATCTAGTAATATGTGGACCTAATTCAACCAATATGCTTACCTCTATTTAACGGTAATCAAGGAAAGAGACAAAAAAGTCAACAAAAGGGAGCTTGGACCGATAGCTAGGCCCTAATTGGATGACCATCTCTGTTTTGAAAAAAAGTTTTTTAGAGATTTTTTTCTTCAAAAATATATTTGTTTGACATATTATGAGATTTTCTTTAAACAAAATATCTCAAAATTGTAGTTAATTTTGAAGAAATTCTTGCAAAAAAAGGAGAAAAAATAAATTTTTACTATTTATGATTTGACAGTTTACCCATCGATTAAAAAGGGTTTTTTCGGCTATCTCCCAACACCGAGAGTCAAATTAATTACATATTCAAATACAAAATAACGCAACATGTAAAATAAGATTCACTTTGCCTATTTTTTGATATTTAAATCGATGAGTTTGAGTAGATATATCTATGAAAAATTATATCTAAACACCAATCCAAACAAATTTCTCACAACAAAAAATATATCACATCAACCACAATCATCACATATTTTTCTCTAAAAAATACTCATCCAAACACACTTTTAACACCACATTTCTTATCTCTAAAAGTATTTTTTTCTCACTTTTGTCATGAAAAAAAAATCTCCGAGATGGATATGCCATCCAATTAGGGCCTAAATATTTTAGAACAAATGTCTTAGTTTATTACGCTACCGTTGCCAAAGTAATAATTACGTCTCATTTTAGTCATTTCCAATAATTTGTGCCCAGATGTCAGTTTTCAGGTGGTCCTTGAAGTAGGGGTGTTCATTGGTCGGTTTTTTAACCGAACCGGACTGAAATTTTGATTTTTTGAAATTTCAGACCGAAAACTGAACTGAACAGGGTCGGTTCGGTTAAAAAACCGATCGGTTTGGTCGGTTTTTGTTCGATTCGGTTAAAATCAAATTATTTTTTTGGTACTGTTTTTTCAAAAATCTCACTAGCTACTGTTTTTTGGCTATTGTTGTTCACTTTTTCTTTGGAATGCATACATTTATATATTTATAATTATGTTTAGCACGACCAACTAAAATTGACATAATGAAATTAGAAGTGAACCGATTCGGTTCGATTTCTCGGTATAAATAAATTAGATATAAATAAATAATTAAAATTTAATTATGACTAATTTTAATTCATTTTCTTTATTTTCCTATAAGTTGTCACTAGGAAACACATTTTTTAATAGTTTTTGGTCTATATTATACTATATAAAAAATATTAAATATAAAAAAATAAAAATTCGGTTTTTCCGTTAATCGACCGAACTGAACCGAACCGAAAAACCGAAATTTGCAAAAAAAAAAAACCGAAAACCGAACCGAAATTTTCGGTTCGGTTTTTGGTCCGGACCGAAATTTGGTTCTTGGTCGATTCATTCAATTCGTGAACACCCCTACCCTGAAGCATCAAATTTGTATTACTTTGGTCCCTAAATCCTAAAAAAAGGGTGAAATTTTTTATGTTTTGCAATTTTACAATCCACCTTATTTTAAGTGTTAATATTTAACTATAAATTAGTATATACTAATAGGTAATGTCTGATAGAAGGATAAAAAATTAATATATATTTATAATTAATTCCTGAGTTAATGAATAAAAACAGCTATCTTATTTTAATTGTTATTATTTAGCTAATATATATCAGACACAGGAACCTCATGCACAACTGTACAAAATCATACGAATAAAGGTCCTTACTCAACAAAGCATGGATAAATTACTAAATTGATTTTTCTTGCATTCATTGTGAAAAAACTAATTTGTTAGTTGATTGTTTTAGAAGTGATCAAAGATCATAATGCAACGTTCATGTCTGAATATGTGGAGATGGCGGTTAACGAATATTTTTCTTTTCTTTTTCCTTTTTTATGGTTTGTTTTCTTCTTTATTTTTCTATTCTTAATAACTATCATTTGTTGAGATCATAATTAATTTTTTTCAATAAAATATAATTTAAGTGTTATTATTCAATAATGGATAATTAATTTCTTATTGTAATAAATAGTTAATTGATTACAATTATCTTGTAATTTGTGAAATTTATTATTTATTAATTAAACTTAATTGAATGATTAAGCAATCATTTAATTATTTAACGAGTAAAACTAATTATGATTTTTATCATTTTATTTAGATATTGACCATTAGTATATATTAGCTAAATAATAACAATCAAAATAACGTAGTTGTTTCTATTCTTTTATTTAGGAATTAATTAATAATATATATATATATTATCATTCTATTTGACATTACCTATAAGTATATACTAATGTATATTAGTTAAATAATAATAATTAAAATAAGGTAAATTGTAAAATTGCAAAAACCAAAAAAAATAAAATCGCTTTTCTTTGTTTTAGGGACCAAAATGATACAAATTTGATACTTCGGGGACAATCGGAAACTGATATCTGGTAAACCACCGGAAAGGAATAGAGTGAGACGGAATTTTGACTTTGGGGACGGTAGCGTGACAAATTTTATTTTAGGGACGTAAGTGAGGCGAACGTAATAGTTTAGGGACTATAAGTGACATTTGTCCAATATTTTATTATGTAATGTTCTATCTTTGAGAATATTTTGGTTTCATTTTTCTTTAAATCATTAGTTTGAGTGTTTAAATGTGTAAATGTTGGATCTCATACTAATTGAATATAAATAAATAATATTTGGTATATTTCTATTACTAATCTAGTAAAATATAGCTTCTAAAGTAAAATGAAGGGTGATCCTAATATTAAATGATGACAAAATGTGAAAAATATGGTTCAAAGATGCAAGTAGCTTCAATTTTGACATTTCAAATTAACATATATCAATCATCATAGAAATTTATTTTGGAAAAACAAAAAGAAACGAAATGGTGGTACTTATTATATAGAAAAGAACAAAAATGGATGAAAAATAGATGTGAAAAAAATAGCTGAGAACTAAGTTTAAATGTGCAAAATATTTATTTTTAACATTGGAAAGAGTTTATTTATATTCTTGTTGGTTGGGGGGGGGGGGTTTTTAATTTTTATAAATTTGTATGCTAAAAGTGAAATTATGGGATAAGGAGTGGCCCTACCACCACCACCACCATCGCTCCATCATTGGTCATATTCTCTGGGTTGGAAAATACTTGTATAGACCGGGTTTTGGGCCCCACCCATGCACCCTGTGGTTAGGAAAAAAACACATCATATGTTTTTAATTAAAAAATAAGTGATGTGTGATGTGTCTTTTTCTCAGTCACAGAATGCATGGGTGAGACACAAGACCCGGTCTATACACGTGTTTTCCCTCTGGGTTCATTAGTTCAATCATTACAATATAGGAGACGAAAATTGTGGTTGTAATTCATTTGGAGATGACTTATATAAGTTCTTGATTATTGATGCATGTCCGACTCACACCAATATTATTAATATTATTTTATATAGGATAAATTGAGTAAATAACATAAAAGATGAATAATTTGAGAGAGTAATATTATGAAAACATGTAAAAGATTTTATTAGAGATGATAATTTAACGTGGTTCGGTCAATGAGACCTACGTCCACGGAGAGTAAAGTTGTGTTCCTTTTATTCATCTTGAATGAGTGTATTTATACAACTATTGAAGGCTTAGGCTAATCATGGCAGTTGGAATGAAGCTTGCTGCCTTCCTTATCTAATTATGGTAGGTAGCTGACCTGGGTAGCTGGTCACATCCTTCTATTTGGTAGCTTCATAAATGTTTGACCTTCCTTCTTTATTGGTAAATAGTAATTGCTACTAAATAAGGTAGCTTTGACTAAAACTAACTTCCTTCCTTTGCTTCATATGACAGCTCCTAGATTAGGTTGGATCCAGCAAGAATCATGCCCAAATTAGCTTGATATACTCCTTTTCTTATGGCAAGTCTTTAATGAATTGGACTTTGATTGAATATTAATTGGGTATTGTCTTCAATCTCCTCCTTATAGATTTGGACTACCTTGAATATACATGGTAATTAGTATTAACTATGATCTTATTTATTAAGATCAGATCTTGACTTTCTTCTATTAGATGGATCTTGATTGGTCTTATCTTGTGGCTAATGACTTTCCATAAGTCCAGCTCGGATCCAGCAAGGCGGACTACCTTGGCCTCGGCCCTTCAACTAAATAGATTTTTAGCCCATTGGGCTTGGGCTTTGTCAGCTTGGCCCAATATGTAAATTTTACCCACATCAACAGTCCCCTCAACTCTAAAGTTTGATAGTTTGTCAAGCTGTAAGAGTTTAAGAATTATGTATGGGCCAAGCTAATGGACTTCTTACTTCAAATTTTGTTGATTATTGAGCTGGCTTCTATCTGGAATTTAAGCTGAACAAGGTACTGGAATCCTTACACAAAAATCAGGTTGTCTTCCTTGCTGATATTGAGCTCAATACCTTGAGCGCCGAATTACTTCCTCACCTTGCTTAGATCATGCAGCTCCAGCCCGTTCAAGTCGTGACCCAACATGGGACAGGAAAAGGTTGCCTACTTTAGAGGCTTCTTCTGAAGCTCTTTCTCTTGGATCTTCTAAATCTTACATAGCCGATAGGCTTGCTCTCCGCTAGCTGGCTGGATCTTATAGGTTGCCCATGCTAGGCAAAAACCTCTTGGATTGCCCTAGTGGGCTAGTTCTTCTGGATCGCCGTAGCTGGCTGGATTGCCTTGCCGTTTTAGGTTGCTAATTCTCCAGCTGGTCAGGTTGCTGGCCATCCAGCTTTTTAACTAACTGCTAGATTTTTTTTTTGGACCTGCCTTTTAAGGGGGGTGAATGATGTTGTCCCCATCTTTGGGGCTTGAATATGTATATGAATCATGTACCCACTTTCCTGCAGAATATTCATGTGTATATATGTATCGTAGATATTTTAGACTGATTTCCCTAGATGGGCTAGTTCTTCTGGATCGCCGTAGCTGGCTGGATTGCCCTGCCGTTTTAGGTTGCTAATTCTCCAGCTGGTCAGCTTGCTGGCCATCCAGCTTTTTAACTAACTGCTAGATTTTTTTTTGGACCTGCCTTTTAAGGGGGGTGAATGATGTTGTCCCCATCTTTGGGGCTTGAATATGTATATGAATCATGTACCCACTTTCCTGCAGAATATTCATGTGTATATATGTATCATAGATATTTTAGACTGACAGACATTATACTTGCTTGTATGGTATTTTGATGTGTGTTGAATATTTATCAAATCCAATGCGTATCTCCCTGTTTTTCCTAAAATCACAAGTTTACAAGCTTGCCTAGACTTGGGGCCTTTTTAACATATCTATCTCATTAGCTTATGTTACGTACATAACAAGGTTATAAGATGAATATGTACCAATTGATCAATAAATATATCAGGAATACTAATAAGCAAATTTAAATAAAAGTGTGTTACTTGCCCCGTGCCTCTTTTGTCGAGCTGGTTCAGCTTGTGGAGTATCAAGCTATTCTGGCTACCTGAATAACTTGCTGACTCAGGTCCCTGAAAAATGGCATGTATACTTTCTTGCCACTATACATATTTTACAGCAAGGCTGCAGCTTTCAGCAGGGTAGCAATAAGGTATAATTTTAGTGTCGTGCATGCAAGTGTTTTATACTTACATTTTTGAACCTTTTGGCGACCTTGTAACTCCCTGCACCATCCGGTCCCACATATTTTTAGTCATCACAGGCTTGCACCTGGCCAAGGTGTCACCGTGGCATCCTTCCTTATTCCCCGGGCGCTGCTTTCCCACCTTATATCGCCAGGGCGTTGGAAGTGGACCTTAGGTCTCACCCTAACCAGAGGAGTGGATTGGAGTCACACTCAACCTTATCTCTCCAATACTGCCTTATATCTCCTAAGATACGGACTAGAGCCACGTCCTTCCGCCCTTATTTCTCTGGTATTACATCCATCCTTATTTCTTCTAGGCGCAGGTCCTACCGGATCCGTAACCGAAGGAGCCTGGCTAAATGGATCCCGGTATCCCACCCTGGTATTACATTCCTAGTTAACGTCTATCTACACTCACTAGCTCCCTCCGAAACTACCATTTTGAGCAAAAATACATAAGGTGCTTGTGCTTTATTAAAGAATAGATAAGTGCGGAGTTTTATTGATACTTAGCTGATTTTGCATTTTTTCGCCCTACAAAAGCAGCCTCAAATTCCTCCTGAAATAGACATTCAAAAATTACAATATCCAGATTATTCGTGAGAACAAATATGTAAAATAACCAGGGGGTCTATACGCCCCAAGAACTTCTTCAACTTTTGTTTGTTCTCAGGTATAGGTAGCTATTTTCCCTTGCTGTTTTGCAGCTTGCAGGCTCTTCTTCTTTCTTGTCCTTCTTTTGCTTAGCTCGTCTCATCAGCTGGGCATCTTCCATGTGAACATATTTCTCAGCTCTGCTAAGCAGATCATCGAAATCCTTAGTTGGTTTCCTGGTTAATGATTTAAATAGGTCACCTTCCCGTAGCCCCTTTATAAAGGCGCTAGATTTCAGCTTGGCTGTAGCAGCAGGGACTTCCAGCGTGGCAGCATTGAAGCGCTTTACATAAGAACACAATGTCCTGTCTCCCCTTTGCTTGATGTTGAACAAAGTTAGCAGAGTTTTTTCATGTCTCTTGCTGCTGGCAAATTGGTGAAGGAACTTGTTGTTGAATTCTTGGAAGGATCCAATAGACCCCTCAGCTAGCTGGTTGAACCATAGCTAGGCTGACTTGGTCAGCGTGGTCAGGAAGACTCTGCACTTGATTGCGTCTGTGTACCTGTGCAGCAAGGCATAATTTCTAAAAGTGTACAAATGATCTTCCGGGTCCGAAGTATCATCATAGGGTGTGCTGGAGTGGATCCGAAAATCTCTAGGCAAATCTTCCCTCATGATGGTTCCAGTGAAAGGAACTCCAAGATCTTCTGGTTGTTTCCCTCCTGCTATCGTTCGCTCTATTTCTTCCATTTTCCTGGTCATAGCTTCAAATTTGTCCTGCTTATCTTTCAGCTTGTCTGGCATGTCCAGTAGGGAAGTAGCCAACTCGTAATTGCTAGCCTCGTCTTCGAAACCTTTTTCACCTTCTTTGCAACCATCGGGCTGGTACCTGTGACGGCCACCTGTTGCCGCGGCTGCCCCAGGTAGCCATTTTCCTTCCTGCACAAAACGTGGACTTTCTTCAAGTATCTTGTTCTGTGAAGGTTTGGGTGGCAGGATCCACCCCTCCTGGTTTTCTTCCTTCCTCGATTCAGTATGCTGCATTTGTTGTCCTTCTTGGGTAGGATACTTCCTGCTAGGCTTTTCTTCTTTCCAACCATCAGGTTGGTACTTGTGACGGTCACCTGCTGCAGTGGCTATCCCAGTTAGCTGCTTTACTTCTTGCCTGAAACACAAATTTTCATTTTGCACTTTGTTCAGCTGGGGTTTAGGTGGTGGGATCCAACCCTCCTGATTCTCTTCCTCTAGCCATTTAATACGCCGCATTTGACGTCCTTCTGGGGTAAGATATTTCCTGCGGGGTTCTCATTCTTCCTGCTTTTCGGGCTGAGTTGTGAACTCAACTCTTCAACCTTTCTTGCCATAGCTCATCTCGGGAGTGATTTCAAGATCACCCACGCCACCTTCTCTTGCTGTTGCATGAACTTTTCCAGGTACCTGTGACATTAATTTTTCTTCAAATCTTCGTGATCCCTGCAGATTTGGAGTTTCCATGGCTGTTTTAACAGTCGCATCCACAATTACCTGTAGTTGTTCAATAGTCAAATTATAAGAAAACACGGGCTGTAGAGGGGTTTCCCTCCAGCCAGCTTGCTGTTTGGGTTGCTGGGAAGCCTCCTGCTCTCCATCCAGAATTCTAGCTCTCCTTGGATCCTGTGGATCCGGATTCTTCAGTGCAACTTTAATAGCTTCATCTACCATCACTTGTAGTTGCTCATCTGTTACATAGTAAGAAGAGGCTTGCAGTAGAGAAATTCCTCTTTGGCCAGCTTGCATCTCAGGTTGCTTGGCAGCCTCCTGCTCTCCAGCCAGAATTTCAGCTGTATTTTCCAGTGGCAATTCTTGGATTTCGTCAATCAATTGCCTAGCTAGAATAGTCGGTATTTCAGGTGCATGCTTGTCTTTGCCTGGGCAAAGTAACATCTTCTTCTTTTCTTCGTTTCTCTTGACTTCTTGAATTTCTGCCATAACTTTACCTGCTATCAAAACTTGATAATAAAACTTACAGAAAATAAATAAAATCACCTCACATTTTCAACTCAATTTTTCCACAGACGGCGCCAATTGATGCATGTCCGACTCACACCAACATTATTAATATTATTTTATGTAGGATAAATTAAGTAAATAACATAAAAGATGAATAATTTGAGAGAGTAATACTATGAAAGCATGTAAAAGATTATAATAGAGATGATAATTTAACGTGGTTAGGCCAGTGAGACCCACGTCCATCGAGAGTAAAGTTGTGTTCCTTTTATTCATCTTAAATGAGTGTATTTATACAACTATTGAAGGCTTAGGCTAAGCATAGCGGCTGGAATGAAGCTTGCTGCCTTCCTTATCTAATTATGGTAGGCAGGTGATCCTGGTAGCTGACCGGGGTAGCTGGTTCGGGTAGCTGGAGGAAAGTTAGCATCCTTCCATTTCTTCTATTTGGTAGCTTCATAAATGCTTGAACTTCCTTCCTTAGTGGTACATAGTAATTGCTACTAAATAAGGTAGCTTTGACTAGTTAGAATCATAATAAATCATCTAAATAAGTCCCAATCTTCACTTGAACTAATTCACTTGAACTAATCCACTTGAACTGATAAACCTGAAGAAAGTATCAGTAGAAGGACTTGATTAGAAGCTTAATTTCGCACACAGCTGTAACCAAAACTTGATTTTTGAATATTGTTGGGGGTAGATCCTACTTAAGGTTCATATTCTTCTCCTTCCAGTTCACGCGCATAAAAATCTCTTAGAGAAGAAAGAAAGACTAAACTATCAAGGTCACAGTTGTTAAATAGCTGAGTTCCTTAATTATTTGTTCAAAGTTTGATTCCGGGGTGTGTGTATGGAAAAAACTTTGTTGGGAGAAACAAAACCCGCAAGTTGTAAACAGTGGCGGATCCAGAAATAAATGTTAGTGGGGGCACTCGTTTAGGCCTTCCATTTTTTGCCAAATAGATGAAGGATTTAAGGGGGGTGCGGGGGGCTTGGCCCCCGCGGTACGGTACGCTATATTTATGGGAGAAAATATAATAAGAAATTAGGTTCAATTATAACTTTTGACATAATTTATACTCTTATACCTCTTTTGTTATAGCAAGGATTTTCGATTTTAGGGGGTCAAACTCAAAGTAAAGGAAAAAAACATGATATTTTTCGACCTTGAGTGGGCAAAATTCAAATATAAAAATTGAGGGAGCACTTAATAATTTGAGGGGCACAAATATAATTTATAATTAAAAATTAAAAAATATCTATACATTAACAAAAAAAAGTCAGTGGGGACATCCGGCCTCAATTATTCAGCGCCATAATTCTCGTTGTATATTGTTGAAGTTTCTCAAATCTTCTGGATCAAAAGAAATTCAAAAGCTTTTAACAGTAGATATTTGGATCCTATTAATTCTCTTTTCTTTTCTTTTTTTGGGAATATTATTTCATATACGTGCTTCTCGTATTTTTCTTAAACTGATGCACGATCCTTTTTTTTTCTTCTTTTGTAGATCTGAAGAAATATGTATCTCGAGGACCAGTCCGAGTCTATGCCATCTCTCGTCATAAACATAGCCTCAAAGTAAAAAGTACTATTTTGCTCGTCTACGAGCCAGCCCTCGATGGCCACTTCTCCATCTCTCAATCCTTGGCCAAGTCCAACTCGAAACATATCTCCGTATGGTCTGAAGAAGCAACTAAATAGTATGTTGGTCTTCGTTCTAGTGCTTCATCAAATTTAGAGTTATTTTGCTGTGGTATTCACTTCACGACACCAAATCAGTGGACACGAAATTCTTACTTCCTCACCAACATCTTCTTAGCAACGAGGGCTTAATAAAAATTACTTCATGAAAATTTGGTGAAGTTTGATAGCATGCTGGTTATTGGGAGTGGATAGAATACATTTTGGCATATCATGCAAACATCCCTCGGCAAGCAAGAATTTACATAGTTGTCCACGCGTCACTTTTCACCGACATCTGCAACAAAAATGTCCTTCAAGCTTTTCTCGAGATGTGGTGTCCTTCTACAAATACTCTACATATGGAGATTGGGAACTTATCGATTTCTTTAGGTGACATTCATGGACTTGTTGGATTGCACGTACGCGGAGATTTCTACGATGAGGTTGTTCCTACTGCAAAAGAGTTGATGGGTGATTGGAAAGAAAAACCATTTCCAAAGTTACAAGTATAATGGCGCGTGTTGAATAATTCTCCTTAGCGATACTTGTATTGGTGAGCATATATCGTGGTTTGAGGATGATCTCTTCTTCAAAAAATTTAGGCGAGTTTACTGCCATCTTCCCTATTCACTATGTTTATAGCGGGATCAGATGCTATCTCCTTACCTACTTCTACTCTAGAATCAAGACTGTGAGAGCTCAAAGGGTGAAGTATGCAGGAGAAGGTATGGCAAATCACTTCGATCTTAAAGAGTGGGGTTTATTTCACAAAGTCAATCCATTAACAATACGAAACCTATTCTCCAACCAAAAGGAGCAAATCTTGCTCATAGACGGTTCAAACTTGTCTAGTCAATACAAGGATCTATTTTGTCTTTATGCTCAGCTTACTTGACATTTTGACTTGGAAAATAACATATTTTTAGGCTTACAGCGTCATCGATTCAGTCGACAATCTAATTTCTGTCAAGACATCCCATGCCTCTAACAAAAATAAATCCTCCCTTGTGAACTGAATGAACTTGTTCAACTTTACAGGTCTTTTACTTAGTGGGCCACATCTTCAAAGCTTATCCTATCAGGAAATACCTCTTCACCACCAAGTCATACTTAAGATCAATCTTAAAGAGCAGGAGCCAATATCCGAGAGGTCCATAGATACTCCAAAGCAACCATCTTCGCCTAATCAAGATATCATATTTGATGAAACAATTCCAATAAAGGGAAACGAAATCATTTTTTCACTCTCATGTTCAAATGAGGATTACAGTGGGCAATGGCAACTTCAAAAAAGACTAAAGGTTCTTGATTTAGATAATATCAGCATCAATTCACACTTCTTTGAAGATGTTCTATGTTCCACATTGCTTTTAGGAGATTTAGGACAATATGTAAAAGAAAAATAATTAATTCCATATTGCCTTATGCTTTTTCTTTTTAAATAATTTATCTCATTGCTTGTAAATAACTCTTTTTTTTTTCCAGCTTGCGAATCTCGAGAAAGAAGTTCTAGCCACTTCTAGTGGTACTGCGGGTTCAGTGAAAGAAGTCAATCCTTTCAATTTTCCTGAAGCAAACTCTACTCCACATTCCTCAGGAAATAGCGTTCACGTTGAAAGAAATCACGAACGAACAAAGATAACCTTGCCCCCTCCTGTGACATAGGAGTTACATACCGTTGATAATACAGTAAAAACATTTAAAAGAACTTTTGAAGCTCCATCTTGGCCACTCGCACATCCCAAAGCCTCCCAATTTTCACTCAATGCTATCAAAAGTGAGGTTGAGAAGATGTTACATTTTACTGGAGTCATATATGCCAAAAGGTCTACAAAACTTTATTTGAGCAGCTTCTAGAGATAAATTCTGATGTAGATATTCTGATTGGGGACATGAAGAAGTTCGTACAAGATACATTAACTTTGGGGAGCCTTTTGAAGTTATGTTTTGAGGATTCTTCCAACTATGCACATGTGAAGTCGACTTATGCTTAAAGAGAAACATAAGAATCTTATGAGAAATCACTACAATCTGCGTAGCAGGGTCTTGGATAAGCTGAGGTATAAAAGAATGAACAAATCAAAGATATCAAAAGCCAAAACGACAGTCTTATGAGGATCAATCAGCGACAAGAGAAACTAAAAAAACAGCTTTCAAAGTTGGGAAAAACTGAGGAAATTGTTAGTATGTCGCTTCGCAAAGCCGAGGAAAATTTCTCCAAAATTCAAGAAGATGTGGCAACCCAAAAAATGACTATTTGAAAGCTTGAGAACACTCCTTACTTGTCTGTTCGAGAAGTCAAAGCTGTGGAGAGGATGAAGCCTTTACTTGAAGAATATCGAGAGAACCTAAAGACATTTGACTTGTCCTCCTAGTCGTTTAGCATTTTCCTTTTTTTTTATCTTGTAAAACAAACTTCATTCTTAATACAATTTGTTCTTGTAGTATGATCTTTGAGTTCTTTGAATTCCTCTTATCTTTCTACACAATTGTCGATGACAAGATTTTTACACTTTAACCAACCAACTTCAGCGAAATTAGTTACTACAAAAATTACATTAATAAGATGTTTCAACAACTTGTTCATCTTCACTTTTCTTGAAACAAGCCAATTGGTATCAAGGGCAAGCAAAGTTTCACCGAAGATATAATTGAATTTGGAATAGTTGCTAAACTGCCTACATACCTCAATAAGTAGATCAAGTCAATATATAGTTCATAAAAAAAAATTATTTTAGGGAGGGTGCAGTGCACTGTTTAAACTCATGCGGGCTAGGAGTATTTATAGCTTAACCACATGAAATACCTTCAATGTGGTAGGTTAGTAGTTTAGTCACATATATTACGATTGGTGGTTACCATGCACAGTTTATACTCTTGTGGGTTAAGGGGTAAGATGCAGTTTAGGCTCATGCGTCATAGAGCATACTCCTTCATGGATAACAACGGTTCAAGAACTTGTCATTTATGGGGCCAATGCGCAGTCCATCTTTATCTAACTTGAAATGATCATGGACGGACTTCTTTGTTGAACGCCCTTGTCAATGCGAGCTTGGTAACATTCAAATTGTTGTGCTTCTAGGTTTTTCTCATCTAGTGCTTCAAGTTCTTCAAGTCTAAGATGAGCGTTGTCCTCAGCAGAAAGTCCTTCTTGAATTGCAATACGGAGTGAAGGTATTTGACTTTGAAGAGGAATGACAGACTCAACCCCGTATACCAGTGACTATGGAGTGGTTGGAGTAGCAGTCCGGTGTGTTGCTCGGTATGCCCAAAGAGATTCACCAACTTTCTTGTGCCAGGCTCTTTTGGATTTCGATACAACCTTTTTCAAAAGATTGCATAAAGTTTTGTTGAATGCTTCCGCCAGACCATTTGCAGTCTTATTGAACATTGAGGAGTTATGTTGCTTAAACCCGAATCGCACACATACTTTGTCAATAAGTTTGTTGTAGAAAGGCTTCCCATTATCTGTGATGATGTACCTAGGCACTCCATATTTGAAGATGAGATTTTACCGGATAAAGTAAATAACATTTTTCTTCTTTACTTCTTTAAAGGGAACCAACTCAACCCATTTAGAAAAATAATCAGTAGCTGATAATATATATGTCTGGCCACCCGGCGACTTAGGAGGAATGGGTCCAACAACATCTTGACCCCATGCATCATATGGCCAAAAGGCAATTGTAGGATGTAAAGGCTCCGGAGGCTGATGTATGAAGTTGGCATGTAACTGGAAAGCCTCACATCTCTTTGCATAATACAAGCAGCCTTTGACCATGGTAAGCTAATAATATCTCATGTTTTTTATTTGAAAATGGAGTTTAGGTCCTGACTGGTGAGCACAACAGACTCCAGAATGTGCTTCCACCATGGCTTCAATTATTTTTTCAGCATTTAAACAGCGTTGATAGCTACCTTCAAAAGATCGACGGTACTTCGTGTCTTTGTATAAAATGAAACGAGTTGATCTCCAACGCACTCCTCTCTTATGTCGAGGATCAGTGGGAAGTTTTCCATGCTTGAAATAGTCAACTAGTGATATTCTCCAACCTTGGTCCTCACTAATTGAAACTGAAATGACGTTTGAATCTTCATGATCAGGCTCAACGAGTGAAGGCACAATCCATCTATTACATACAGGAACACTCGTCGTTTCTCCTTTTGAAAGAGCCAAAGTAGTAACTAGGTTAGCCAATGCATCAACCATCCTATTGTCTTTCCTTAGAATATGACTTAAGACGATTGTAACGAATTTCATCAAGTTTGAGTCATGCTGGAACTAAGGCATAAGATCGTCTTTCTTTACTTCACATTCATTCAAAAGTTGATTTATGACAAGTTTTGAATCACCATATGCTTCAATTTCCAGAATGTCCATTTCTAGCACCAGTTGAAGCCTAATAGTTAGAGATTGATATTTAGCAACATTGTTGGAGCACAATTCACTTAACACAATTGAATATGTCAAAATATGATTTTCAGGTGAAACAAAAACTACTCCAGCCCCAGCTCTATCAAATCGAGATGCTCTATCAAAGAACATTATCCATGTTGGGAAGATTTTAACAAATAAGACATCTTCATCAGGAAGTTCATTAGAAAGCCCCCAATTTGCTGAGATAGGATGATTAGCTAGGAAATTTGCAAGAGCTTGGCCTTTGACTGCTTTTTTGTAGCACATATGTAATTTCATATTGATTGAATGTGATGGACCATTTAACCAAACGTCTAGAAAGTGCAGGCTTTGACATCACAAATCTGATTTGATCAGTAATAGAAATGAGTAGTATGGAATATGCTTCAATGTAGTGTTTCAACTTCTTAATTGCATAAAAGAAAGGTAAGCAGATTTTCTCAATAGGAGAGCACTTCAATTCTTTCTCAGTCAAGGATCTACTTAAGTAGTATAGAGCCATTTCCTTGCCCCCTTCATTCTCTTGTGCCATCAGAGCACCAACTTATCGTTCTTGCACTGCAATTTATAAATTGAGTGGTCTCCCAAGCACTGGAGCTCCTAGAATAGGTGGATTCATGATGTGCTTCTTTATGCAATCAAAAATGTTTTCACATCTTTTATCCCATACAAAAGGAGTGTCATTCTTCATAAGGTGACTAAACGGCTGACATTTTCCAACAAGATTTGAGATAGACCTCTTTATGAATGCAAGATTACCCTGCAGATTCCACAACTCCTTGAGATTTTTTGGTGCAGGCATTTTTTGAATTGCATCTACTTTTGCAGGATCAACGGCAATCTCCCGATGGTGAACTATGAAGCCAAGAAATTTTTCAGATGTGACTCCAAAACCCCACTTCAATGGGCTCATCTTTAAGTCATACTTCCTCAGTCGATCAAATACCACACGAAGATCTTCTAAGTCATTTGGGTAAATTGATTTCTATTAACTATCAGTTTCATTACTTTAGATGTATGGAATGAATTATGTTATGATCCAATGTTAAATTTAATTTTGTTCTTGTTGACTTGTAAGTAAATAAAGGAAGTATATTTTATTAGTAGCAAAAAGCTAATAAGGAAACAAAAATATACTTTAGAAAATATAAAAACTATTGAAAATGGCAAATTCATTTTGTAAATTATTTAACTTGATTATAGATTATATTCTTACTAAAAAAGTAAAAAAAGAAAGAAAGAATCATTGATTAGGAATAAGAAGAAACAAAGGAAAAACATACTTGGAATGTACTAAATTTGCATGGTGCTATTCCTACAAAGGTCTTTTGAAATATATTTCAATTCATCATAGGATCATGTTTTATCTATTGTAGGGTATTCTTATCAACATAGTAAAATAAAAAGGAAAATGGAATGCATTTATCAAAATGCAGAGTGTCAATATCAACTCCTTTAACTTAATCATGTAAATTATGACATTGGAAATTCCAATACACTGACAATTCGATTCTTGCTATTTAAGGACAAATTCCATTGGATATTAAAAAAATGGCTCGAAAGTGGCATATGTCGATTACTTGACCATCTAATTTAGAGTTTTTCATTAAAAAATTTGAAGAATGAGCACCCAAAAATATATTCTGCACTAACTTGCATGATTAAAAATGTCAGTTTTTCTCAACTTACAAGACTAAAGTTGTCAATCTGCCTAACGGAAAAATTGCATTTTTTTGTCCTATATGTTTGGCGCTTTTCAATTTTGGTCTCATTCATTACGGAATTCTCAAATTATGTCCTGTAACTTTTAAAAGTTCTCACATTTAGTCCCAACCGAATTTTTAGTCCAAACTTTAATGGTCAACTCCATTAGTCAACATTTTGACTGGTCTTTTCGGGGAGAATTCGTGTGTGAATGCACTCACACCTCGTGTCAAGTTTTTGGCGCTATTGATATGGGGCTTCTATTGTATATAATATTGAGATTCCCTTATTCATTATTAGCTTAGACCATTTCTTTTGTTATTAAAGTCCGTGTCTTTCTTTGTGCAAGATTGATCTCATTTAGTGCATGACCCGCACTACTCAGATGGGACTAGTGGAGTTGGACTCAGAGATCGAACGAACGTTTACTCGAGGGAAAAGACTACAAAGAGAGGCTCAACACCATCAAGTTACTATGGATCTGAACCTTCCTATTTACATAGATCCCACTATCTTAGAAGAAGCGGTTCGTCGGAAGTTGCTATGGCTCAGGGTGTTTTAGGTTGGCTCGACTGGGATCATATTTACTACTTTATTTGGCATGCTCACGGTTATTTATTTTGTGTTCCTTATATATGATATAATGTGTTGCATGATCACTTAAGAAAGATATATCACTGAAAAATGGTGAGACCTTGCATGTGAAAAATCCCATATTAAAATATTAAGTCCATAAATGGACAAATCAGGAACCTGGAAGATTCCGATTAGATCCAGAGTCTTCTATCATTAGATGTGAGAGGGAGTAACCCAAGGCTTGTCATCATTGTGTCATGAATTGTGGAATGATGGCAAGATTAAGGGTACTAATCTTGCAACTAGGCTTTCTATCAGACAATGAGGTCAAATAGAAGTGCACATGGGTTTCAGTTTCGGTAAGAAGTCATCCATGAGTCATGGGACCACCTAGCTTCTATTATGCTATGAGATTTGATGGGTCGGACTTAACCACAGACTAGTGTATGGTTGCATCATGTTCTTGGGACATACATGAAATGTGAGGCAAACATCTTGAGAACCACTTGGAGAGTTGATGAGGCCATCGTGCCTGATCAAATGTTACCAACCATTGTCTCATGAGTCGTAGAATGAGGTATAGGGTATTTGGCAGCTCGAGCCCACAGGAAATTGTCATACTTTCCGTGTTTCATCAAAGGGTGATGGAATTCGAGAAGCAGTGGGAGCACACATGAAATTAAAAGGTACATAATTTCTTGTGGATATGATTGAGATTGAATGCTAATGTTTTTTATTTTTCGCAAAGCAACAGACCAAATGACTAAATCTCCACTCTCGGTAATCCTTAAGTCTAATAAGCTAACTGGCTCGAACTTCCCTGACTGGCACCGCAACCTTAAGATTGTGCTACAATTTAAAGGCCTTGACTATGTCTTGATCCAGCCTATTGAGTCTACTCCTGAGGCGAGTGCTCCAAGGTTATTTTTAATAGACAAAATTGAGTAGACCAAATATATTTTTTTAGCAAAAGAAATATTTATTAATATTTTCTTGAGGGCCAAAATTATAAATTTCATTTAATTGTATATTAAAATTAAAATAATGAAAAAGTAAGAGTGCCCCACCGGCCCCTTGCTTAGGGGTGTAAACGAGCCGAGCTCGAGCCGAGCCTGGAAAAATTGCCAGGCTTGAGCTCGAGCTCGAGCTCGACTTTGAGGGGCTCGAGCTCGAGCTCGTTGGTTAATAAACCAGCTCGGCTCGAGCTTGCGAGCTCGAGCCTAAAAATCTCATAACATACATATCACACTTCCAACCAAAACCCATTTCATAATTCATCAAAAATCTCAACTAACCGTCGCTAAAACACACCTAAACACTCAAAAATAAAACATCACATAAACAATTTCTACAACAATACATACATACATACACACACACACACATATATATATATATATATATATATAAATTAAATAAGAAAATCTGTCCAGTGGCAACAATCAACATTACAAAAAATTACAGGGGTGAACGGCGGTTTGGGGCTGTTTTCGGCAACGGCGACGGCGACGGTGGCGGATGGCGACGCAGGCTGCGTGACTGTGAGAAGAGGCCGGGTTGCGTGACTGGACGGAGCTGCTGGGTTGCGGACGGAGGCTGCGTGCTGTGAGATGAGGCCGCCGGCCGCCGCTGCGTGACTGTGGAGGGTGGATCTGGTGGGGAGATTTTTGGTTTTTGAAAGAGGGGAGAAAGTAGGGTTAGAGACGAGAGGTGAGATGAGAAATAAGATGAGCCTAAGTTTTTGTTTTTATTTGCTAAATTGATATATTTTTATTTAATATATATAATTAATATTTATAATATAAAAATAAATATATATAAATATTATGAAGAAGCTCGCGAGCTGGGCTCGCGCTTTTTTTTGAGATAAATAGGCTCGAGCTCAATTAGGGCTCGAGTCGAGCCAGTTCGCCAGGCTCGCGAGCCGGCTCGGCTCAACTTACACCCCTACCCTTGCTCCATAATTGGTGGTATTCACTTCTTTTTCTTTTCCTATTTTCATAATTACAATCTAGTATAGTAAAATCATCATAATAATTCATTTGAAAATGACTTATAATAGTTCCTGACTATTATATAGAATGTTTAGTTTGTAAGTACTGACCAAAAACAGGCATTTTGTTACTGTAGTATTGTCAACATGCCAATCAGGATGCAAGATATTCTTTGAAAATATGAGTTGGCATTAGGATAGGTGATTAACATGGAAAAATCCTCGTCTATGGTCTTCAATAACCTATAGGCGAAGAGCAGTTTGGCTGAAATCCTAGGCGTCCAAATAGTGGCAAGGTTTGATAAGTATTTGGGTCTTTCATCGGTAGTAGGGCAATCCAAAAAAGATGTGTTTAGTTCGATTCGGGATAGAATTAGTAAGAGGATACAAGGGTGGAATGTGTGGTTTTTGTCACAAGCGGGGAAAGAAGTGTATCTAAAAGCGGTCATTCAGGGTATGCAATGAATGTTTTTAGGCTTCCGGGTGGGTTATTGTGAGAAATTGAGTCCTCAATGGTGAACTTTTGGTGGGATAACTGACAGACAAAAAAAATTCAATGGCTCGCTCGAGCCAAGTTATGTAAAAAGCAAGGATGATGTTGGGGCTTGGATTCCAAGAACTAAAAGCATTTAATCTTATTATGTTTGCAAAACAAGGGTGGCAGATTTTGTAATCTCTGAACTCTCTTATTAGCCAAATATTTACAGCCCGTTATTTTCAAGGATCATCTTTCTTTGAGGTAGATCCTACCTTGGGGCATCGTTTACATGGAAGAGCATTTTTGAGGCCCAGACTTACTGTGTGAATGGTTAAGGTGGTGGATTGGGTTCGGAGGACAAGTGAGAATATGGATTGACATGTGACTTACAAGAAAAGACGACTTAAACACGATTACACCACCTAACACTTTCCCTTGTGATGCTCGGGTATCTCAGCTCATCGATCGCCAAACAGGTTGATGGAACACGAATTTGATAAATGAGATGCTTTGGCTGGAAAATGTCGCATCTATTCTTACCATTACTCTCGGTGATCTCCAAGCAACTGAGCATATCATGTGAAATGGGAAATGGGAGTTTCGCAGTGAACAATGCATACCATCTTGCTCGACATATTAAACAGAAACATCTCCCAACAACTTCTAATGTTCCAATGTTGGTCCGACACCATTGGGATTTTCTTTGGCAAGTTCGTGTCCCGCCAAAGGTAAAAATCTTTGAGTGGAAAATTTGTCATGGTGCTTTAACAACAGTGGATAACTTACAAAAGAGGAGGATTGAACTTAAGGGTTTGTGCTCTTTGTGGACAATATGAGAGGAATTTACATCATGTTCTGCTTGCATGCCCGTATATAAGACTGTGGAGTTTCGCTAATACACCTTGGAACGTGGTCTCGGAATGGCATGTCAGACTTAGAAGACTTTTGCTTCTTCCTTGTCATGGGTTGGTATATTTGGTATGATCGTTACAAAAAATTGACAAAAAAAATCTTACTCGACCTGGCGCAACCACTTGTGCAGCTTGCACCTTTATTGATCGTATCGCCAGGTTGTTTGATCAAGACAATGAAAAAACCCTCATCAGGTAGATGAAATGGTTAGCTCCGCCAAGTGGTCGAGTTAAAGGTAATTTTGATGCCTTTACGTTCTTGAATAATTTTGAATCAGAAACGGGAGTAATTTGGAGGGACGTAGAGTCCGTGTCTTGTTTGGAGTCGAAGGCGTTACAATTTTTATAAGGGAGCTGAGAATGCAAAGATTATGGCAACAAAGGAGGCAATTGAATTGGTTGTTCGTGAAGGTTAGTGAAATATGGTGGTGGAGGGGGACTGCTTATCTATCATTAATAGGTTTCTATCACATAAGGAGGATCTCTCGTCTCTCAGAGGCCTTACTTAACATATCAATTCTGTTTTGCATAATTTCTAGTTTCTTATTTTGTTTTAGTTGATCATTTCACTAATTTTGTAGCTCATTTTATTGCTCAGTCTATGGAGTTGGGACAAGAGTCTATTCATTCCCTCCCACCTCAGGCTGAAGAGTATTTTGTTAGACATTGTTTCCTTGCATTCATGATAATAGTACCGTTCATTCTAAAATATATAGAAATAAAACATGCCAATCAAACATAAGCATGTATGCGTAACTGGTTCACAACGATTTCAAATCCACAACCTTCTTATGAGGAAGTGTTGTTCTGATTGGAAATCATCTCAAAACTAGCCCAGAAAGTGAATGCAACGAAAATTAAATAAGAACCTAATTCTTATGCGCGCACATATATGACATTCAAACAAATACATACCATGAAAACTAATTAATTAAAATTTTAAATATTTGTATTTATTAAAGTATTTAGTTAAATAATTTAAGTAATTAAAGCTAACAATTACTTTACAATATAAAAGAAAAGGTTGAAAGTTAAAACTCAGGAAACCAACTTCAATAGAAGATTTGAACAGGTCGATGGAACTCTTGCAACGCAATTGATTGGTGGAGCTCTTGCACCGCAATTGATTAGTGAAGCTCTACACAACCACTAATTAGTGTATCCTTGTACACAAAGTCTTCTTCCTCATGCCTCACCAAACTCCAGAGCGTGGGCTCCCAATAATATAAATACTAAAAATTAAATTTCCCATAGAGATTTTACACTTAAAGTTAGTATCTTCTCTAAGTCAATACTAGACAACTCTTTACTTTCGTACATCTTGAACCCTTTATCAAAGTTCTCCTCAATGTCGCACCTAATGCGGCAGAAGGTGACACGTGTCACCTTTTTGTCCTTTTTTTATATAGTTTTTTTAAATTGTTTTTTGGGAAAATTAGGGCCAAGGGAATAGGAAGTTCCCAAATTTATAAAGACACAATAGTTTTGATATATTTAATAAGAGGAGTTTTGATATATTTAATAAGAGGGAACTCCTAAAAGTTAGATATTAATAAATACCAAACTTTAACTAGTACACCTCTTTACTTCTTCTCTAGAGAAGCCCTAAATATTTTAGGTCTTTTATCATTGTAAAGAAAAGAACAACAAAACAAAAGATCACGGGTAAAACTACGACGACAACTAACAAATATAAGAACTAGTCGATCTTCTTCTTTATTGTCAAAACAAAATCCGTAGCCTACCTTCTTGTACGTTTTTTCTGTCTGAAATAGAGCAAGTCTATACATCTTAAAAGAACAACAAAATAAAAGATCACGGGTAAAACTACAACGACAACCAACAAATACAAGAACTAGTCGATCTTCTTCTTTATTGTCAACACAAAATCCGTAGCCTACCTTTTTGTACGCTTTTTCTGTCTGAAATAGAGCAAGTCTAAACATATTATTTTCTTGATCGAATATTAGATGTTCATGTGTATAATGGTTCTAGAATTTTTCTTGTCCAACTTTAATTAATAATGAATTTGAAGAGAAATTAGTTTGTACAAGATCTTCTTATTCATTTACTTCGAGCAGTACTGTACCAAAAGTTCTACTACCCCGCAAACTCTTCCTATATGAAACCTTAGTTGAGTCATTCAATGCATGGATGGGGAAAGACATGTTTCTACCACTTGGAAAAATGATGCAAGCACATTGCAAGAATTATGCAAGACTTTTGCTAAATAAAGTGGACGACATGCGCAATTGGAAAATTCCTATAGGGAATAGGATTGAGAAAAAAATCATAGAGAATCAAGGTTTTGAACAAGGATTGCTTGCATCACCTACACCTCCTTACGAAGTTGAAGTAAGTGAAAGGCGAAACGGAAATGTTGTAGTTAACTTTCACAATGGGACTTGCACATGTCAAGAGTGGCAAATGAGTCGTATTCCATGTCCACATGCATGTCTTGCCATTACATTAGAAAATTTAAATGTTTATGATTGTGTTACCGGTTGGTTTAAAAGAGAGACACTAGAAAAAATATACTCAAAACTGTGGAAGTAGTTATAATACTCAATCCAGGGAAGTCTCCAGAAGAGGAAAGTGTGAAGTAAGGTTTCTAATTCCAGCTGGCCAAAATACAGTTGTAACAAATTGTTAGTTATGCAGTTAGATGAGCTAAGAATTTGATACTTGTAAACCATGTATATAAGGCTGTTAGTTGCTGCATTTTCTCATTCATATCAGTTATATTCGTTTGAGAGAATTGAGACCAAAAGTCTTGTGAGTTGTACATTGTAAACACATTCGTCTTGAGTAGTGAATTTCATGATATGTGCAGAGTAGATGTAGATCAAAGGAATGATATGGCATCAAAGGTTAGGTCATGTCAGTGAGAGAGGGTTTATTGAGCTATCTAAACAAGGATTACTTTGGAGATATCATTAACAACATTGAGTTTTGTGAAACCTGCATATATGGGAAAGTATGCAAAGTGAAATTTGGTGTTGGCCAAAGAAATACAAAGGGATCACTGGACTTGATACACTTTGATCTATGGGGACCATCAAAGGTATCATCACATGCTGGACGCAGGTTTTCATGTCCTTAATTGATGATTTTTCTAGAAAAATATGGATATATATTTTGAAAACTAAGAATGAAGCATTTAACAAGTTTAAGCAGTGGAAAACTTTAATTGAAAATCAAACAGGAAGGAAGGTTAAAAGGTTTAGAACAGATAATGGGCTTGAATTTTGTTCTAAAGAGTTTGATGATTTCTGTTTAAAACATGGAATAGCCAGGCATAAGACTGTTGCAGGTAATCCACAACAAAATGGACTTGCTGAAAGGTTCAATATAACGTTACTTGAGAGAACTAGATGCATGCTGATAAGTGCAAATCTTCCAAAGGTGTTTTGGGCTGAAACTTTAAATACTGCAGCATACCTTATAAATAGATGTCCATCATCTGCACCGAACTTCAAAACACCAGAAGAAATCTGGTCAGGAAAGCCACCAGATTATACAAGACTCAGGGTGTTTGGTTGTTTAGCTTATGCTCACATCAAACAAGACAAGCTGGAGCCAAGAGCATTAAAATGTATTTTTTTGGGATATCCAGATGGAGTTAAAGGGTATAGGCTTTGGTGTCTGGAACCAGGAATGACAAAGTGCATAATAAGTAGGGATGTAGTGTTCAATGAACAAAGGATGGGAAATCTGTTGATAAAGGATGTTGAGGAGAATACTAGGAAAGACATGATAAGTTCAGAACCTGAAATTCAAGTTCAGATTGAGGAAGAATCTAAAAGCAATGCTGATGAGTCTACAGGAAGTTATGTTAACCATGATAACTTGGATGGAGGTGATACAGATGATCCTTGGGATAAAAATGATCTAACAGGATATAAATTGACTAGAGATAGAGAGAGGAGATCAGTAAGAGCACTAAACAGATATGGTTATGCAGATTTGATGGCTTATGCTTTTGCAGCAGCTGAGGAATTAAGTACAAATACTTATGATGAATCTATGTCCAGTAAAGAAAAGGAAAGATGGTTACAAGAAATGAAGGATGAAATGCACTTTTTACAGCAGAATCATACTTGGAGACTCGTTGATAGACTTGAAAATCAAAAACTTGTAAGTTGTAAATGGATATTCAAGAAGAAGGAACAAGCCATTCGAAATGAGAGAGTGAGGTATAAAGAAAGGCTTGTGGCTAGAGGATTCACACAGAGAGAAGGAATTGACTACAATGAAGTCTTCTCTCCAGTGGTGAAACATAGATCAATAAGGCTTGTTTTATCTCTGGCGACAAAGTTTGACATGGAGTTGGAAAAACTTGATGTGAAAACAGCTTTCCTATATGGTGATCTTGATGAAACAATATTCATGAAACAACCTGAAGGTTTTGTTGCAAAGGGGCAAGAGAATAAAGTATGTTTACTGCAGAGATCATTACATGGACTGAAGCAGTCACCAAGGCAATGGAATAAGAGATTTGACTCTTTCATGATGAAGAATAAGTTCTGCAGGAGTAGCTATGACTCATGTGTGTATTTCAGAAACTATAATAAAGAGTATATGATCTATTTACTCTTGTATGTAGATGATAATTTGATTGCTTGTAAAGATCATCAAGAGATTCAGAAAATCAAGGTAACTTTAAAACATGAATTTGAAATGAAAGATCTTGGACCAGCTAAGAGGATTCTTGGTATGGAGATTACAAGAGACAGACAAGTTGGAGTATTACATTTGACACAAAAATGTTATTTAGCTAAGGTGTTAGACAAGTTTGATATGTTAAATTCAAAGAATGTCTTAACACCATTGGCTCCTCATTTCAAGTTGAGTGGAAGGAAGGATGATATAAGTGATGAAGAATATGCTTATATGAGAAATATACCTTATGCAAATGCTGTGGGATCTTTGATGTATGCTATGGTCTGTACAAGACCTGATTTAGCATATAGCATAAGTATAGTTAGCAGATCATGGCAAATCCTTGTAAAGAGCATTGGTTTGCTCTGAAATGGATAATGAGATATGTGAATAGTACAAAGGAAAAATGACTTGTGTTTGACAGGAACAAGGTTTGTTTTAAACAAGGTGGAGTTTTGACAGGTTTTGTTGACTCAGACTATGCAAGGTGTATTGACACAAGGAAGTCATTAACTGGTTTTGTATTCACAGTGTATGGAACTGCTATTAGCTAGAAAGCTAGCTTACAAAAGGTCACAGCATTGTCCTCTACTGAAGCTGAGTACATGGCTTTGACGAAAGCAGTAAAGGAAGCTTTGTGGTTACTTGGTTTTGTAAAAGAGTTGAAGATTGATCAAGAAAGAATTTCAGTTTTCTGTGACAATCAAGGTGTTGTGCAGTTGTCTAAGGAATCATATGCATCATGAAAGGACAAAGCACATTGATGTAAAGTTACACTTTATAAGAGATGTTGTAGCAGATGGATCTGTGGTTGTTAAGAAGATTGGGACTGAGGATAATCCAGCAGATATGATAACTAAACCATTGCCAAGTGGTAAGTTTGAATACTGCTTGGGATTGATAAATGTCCTAAGGTGTTAGTCTCCAGGAGGAGGCTGTTGTGCATTTCCAGAAAGAGCATTACAACTACGGTGGAGAATTGTGGAAGTAGTTATAATACTCAATCCAAGGAAGTCTCCAGAAGACGAAAGTGTGGAGTAAGGTTTCTAATTCCAGCTGGCCAAAATACAGTTATAACAAATTGTTAGTTAGGCAGTTAGATGAGCTGAGAATTTGATACTTGTAAACCATGTATATAAGGTTGTTAGTTGCTGTATTTTCTCATTCATATCAGTTACATTCGTTTGAGAGAATTGAGAGCAAAAGTCTTGAGAGTTGTACATAGTAAACACATTCATCTTGAGTAGTGATTGTGCAGAGTGGATGTAGATCATCTCATTGGTGATTGAACCAGTATAATTCTTGTGTTCTTAGTTCATTACTTGATTCTTTACTTTCCAGTAGATTAATCTTTGGTTAAACTCATACAATCAAAGTTGAATTACACTAAAAAAACTCATGTCGAGTATTCCCACAAATGATATACCAAGTACGAATAATGTCTTTTATGAAAATACTGACATATTTTCTAGCTCTAGCTCCCAAGGAATGATAGGATTGCTTCCCCCAGAACAAAGCGAGCTCTTGGAAGGCCACGTAAAAGAAGAACCGAGTCTCAGTTTATGAGTGTAAGAGCCTTGCGATGTTCTCGTTGCAAAATAAATCAACTTGCAAGGAGCCAATTTGATGCATGTAAATCCTTTGGTGATATGAATATCCATTGGTGATATGAATATCCATATTTGCTTTGTAATATTGCATTTTTAAATTGAAAGTTTCCGAATACTATTATAATTTGTGAATTGTCAAATGAGTTTTAGTGTTTGAGTACTATATTTCGATTTTTCTTTCAATTTTAACTACGGCTTTCAGAGTCTCAGTCGATGATATAGTCAATTGTAGCTGTTTTTATATTTTTACAATTTGTATTGCCTTGTGTGTATTCACTATGAGCCATGCCTGGAAAAATCCCAATTGTATAACTTCCCACTTTGTTATTTCAAATTCCATAAATGATATATTATCGCTTTTCTGCATGGTAAAGCATTTTCTGAATCACCAGGTTGAAGATATTATTTGGCTGTCGTAAAGTTAGCAAACAAGTTAGTCTTTAATACCCACTGAAGCGCTCCTTTTTCTTTTGCAAACAAACCTTGTAGGTGTTGACTCCTAGTAAAAGATTGTGTATTTAATCATATCTAAATTTTAGCAGTCCCCTCTTATTAAATATATCAAAATTATTGTGTCTTTATAAAGTTGAAAACTTCCTATTCCCTTAACACTAATTTTCCCTTTTTTTTTAGTCCTTTTTCCATTTGTTTTTATTTTAATTTTTCTTCATTTTTTTGTCTTGATAATTTGAGAAAGCTTTAGATTTTTCTGGCTTGTTTCGTTTACTCCTTTTCTTCATACATTTTTCATTTTGTCTTTTTTCAAGTTTTTGCTTTGCAAAATTTAAGAAAGTGTTTTTGTCCTACTCATTCATATTTTTATTAAATTATTAAGTATGGAGTGTAACTGGTCGAATTTAGACATTTCATACTAAAAATTTGATTCAAACCGACATGTACGAGTAGATTGAAAATTAACTCGAACATTTATATTTTTAAACAAGCAAATCAAGTAGGTTATGTATGAAATTTTAGTTATATTCGCTCGTAACTCAAAATATTTGATGTATTGAATAATACTAAGTATTTTACATTTTACTATCATTAAATTTTTAGTTTAAACAATTAATAATTTGAGTTGTGAGCTAACATAATTCAAATTAATTCAATCAAATACTCGGATTAGTTCTTTTTGAAGATGCAATTGTTTGATTTTAGGTTAATTTTCAAGCTTCTTGTATGTGTTGAGTCGAGTTGAATTTTCCATCTCAAATTGCTCGAGTCAAACTACATGCATCCCCTAACTACTACAATAATATAAATGATGGAAAACACACTTAAATTTTCAGATAAAAAAATAAAAAAGGAATTGGAAAAAGAATATAGCAAAAAAAAAATGCAAAAAGATTAGAAGACAATTTAGAAAAACTAAAGAACAAAACATCAAAAAGATGACATTTGTCACATTCTGCCGCACCGGATGCACGGGACCACGAGTGGCATCGAGAAAACAAAAATAAGTGAGTGAGGGGTTTGCTTAATTCGAAGAAACCAATGTGATATGGGTTAAAAATCTAAGAAAATAAATTTCCAAAAAAGGAAATTCATTTGTTATTGGTGCATGTTTGAAGCCGCAAGCAATCCACGCCACACTACCCCGTTCTTTTAAATAGTTTTCTAAAGATTAGCAATGTAAAGCCTCTAATAATCAACCACACACCCAACAAATTTCACACCTACAACAAAATCTCAATTATGGATAGATCATTCATCATAGATAGCGATTGTGATAGTATGTACGGAGTGTTGTTACTGCCTTTACTATGATCAACTAGCTCACATATAAGTACTGTACTCGTAGAGGTAAATTTGAATTTTTCAAGTGTTATTACAAACATGATCTTAGCAAGTCAAGAAGAGGAAGGACAAATGACTCAAATGTACTTCTAAATACAGACAACCTCGAATTTGAAGATGGACATTTAACTTTATTATGTGCTAAACATGTCTTGATGAAATTTTTTGGATTAACTATAGGAGTGTAATTGTAAAATGAAGAAGTTTCAAAAGGGATAATTGTAAATTAACGAACCAAGTGGGGAGCTCATATATTTTGGCAAATCTCAAGGATGGCTTGTGAAATTTATAGTAAGGAGTGAAAGAGCAATTTCATAAACTTGAGAAGCTGCATTGTCGGTATCTCTCGGTATGCATGGTGAGCTTTTATGAGCTCAACGAGCTCTTCACCTGCCCAACAATCACAGTGATATCATCAAGCTTTCCTCCTGTCCAATTTGAAACCAAGACAAGTCATTGTAAGTATCAAAATTGATGGAAATTATTATATATAAATATATATTAATATTAACAAAGAACGACGTTTAAATCTAAAGTCCCCGTGCCTGTTAACTTCATCCCCATGATTTTCTTCCACCAAGGAACATCGAAACCCTGCTCACCAACATTAGTTTCGTTCTCATTTAAAAGTAAAAGGAGACAAGGAGCCGAGTTACATATATAAATATATATATAATCACCTGGGATCGAGCTTCTTGTGAAAAGGGGGAATCGAAACTGGAATCATTCGAATGGTTATAAGCGAGCTTAGCCAATGCCTTTGCTAACGTCCAAAACATACGAAGTCAAGAGTATAGATTAACCAACAAAATAGTCATTTTTACTAGAAATAACAACATACCAGCATCAGAAACATTATCACATGAGCCAACAACTGAAATAATTTCTCTGTCAAAGACGTTATCAAAAAGCCCATCCGTGCCCATAACCACTGTATCTTCTTCCATTAACTCGACACTAGTCACCTGCATTACAACAGGAACCAAACAAAATATCATATTTTTTTGCCATCTGACTGAGAAATAGAAGTAAAACTATAGTTACTTTCTGTTCGTTCGGACGAATATGATAGAATGAGGTTTATACAGTGGCGTCTAGGAATGTCTGGCTGACAGCCTCTGAACTCAGCTGGTATGGGCAGTCAAAATAGTGTTCTTGTGGAGATGTAGAAAATACAATTTGACCTGTAATTGCCCAATAAACATCCACTCTGAAATAAGATACAAATAAAAAGTCGAAATTGGCAAGGCGGTTAATGAACAAGAGTTACCTTTGCGTATGACTCTAATGCCACAATCCCCTACATTTGCAATCTTCAATATCCCATTCCTTTCGAGCATTGCAACAACTCTAATAGGCACAGGAACTTTAAACATATTTCACACTTCACATAACAATTCATAATATTAATAATGAATGTCCAAAGAACTTACGTCGTGGCAGATCCAATGGAAGAGGTGGCAGCATGCGCTTTCCTTATTAGATTCCGGGGATCATAGTTAACCTATAAATCAATTAACAAACTATGCTTCTTTTACCATTGTATGAAACACACATTATATTAACATGAAATACAATTTATGTAAACAATCAGGAGGAATAAAAATTTGTTTAATTGCTTATACCAGTCCGAACTTGACCAAATCATATGATCCAAACAAAGTATAAGAAAGAACACCTCTTCATCTTCCACCAAGCTTGAAACGTTACCCATCAGCTCGCGCGAAAAGAGAGCAGGGTTCACACCCTTTTCAGCCCAACTGCACATAATAACCATTCATTATAAACAAAACTTGTAAAGCTACATAACATTCATTCATCTTCGTGTAAAGAGGAAATGCATATTATAATCACCCGGAGACACCATCAGCCACGGCAATAACTCCGCTGCTAACGAAAAATGCATCCTCCCCACCCTTCTCAACCTGGAAAATCCGTAAGCATTAGATCAATAAAATTGAAAAGCTGTGCCCATTCACAAATGAAATAAACAATTAAACTCCAACACCTAAGCAACAAGTAAAAGACACAAAACAGTACCTTGTCGGGATGTGGAATAAGGTGGGTTCCAACGCTCAAGCACACCCCTGCCTCTGAACTACAGCAAGATAGTAATAAAATGGGATATGAAATAAGCATTATATATATATATATATATATATATAAAACAAGAAGTGAATATGTGGGAGACATGGTTTTACCCAACAAAATTGGAAATAGATGGTGGTGCACAACAAACCAACGTCTTATTAGTTTTGTGAATTGAGTATGCTCTTTGTGAAGCAGAGGAGGAAATGGGATGGAAGACGGTGTTCGTGTTAAAAGGCCTCAACGCAGGAATTGCCATCTCTTCCAACAAACATACACTTGCTAGTTTTTTCTCTTCCAAACAACGACTAGACCTGACTAGGGATGTAAGCTTCTCATTCCTACACATCAACACAATAGCATATTTGTTTAACGTTACAAATAGTGTTCAAGCTCAAATCTTTATCAACCAACACCACTGATCTACTAATATAATAGTACTATGTCATGCTATAGACTGGGGTCTGATTCCCGTGTGGTGCATGTCATTTTTATTAGATTTACATGATACATGATGCATGATACATATCATGATTCGTAAATAGTAACAATTTACAATCAATATACAATTATTATAATCAGCTAAGAACTATTATGAAAATAGATAAAGATTCACAAATTGGTTCCCGATTTGCTAATTGTCAATCTTTCCATACGAAAATTGCATTTTCATGTAATTTCAGTGACATTGTGTAGTTTCATGTAGTTTCCAAAATTTTTAAAATAGTTGAACATTGCAAATTTACTTATGGGGATATTTTTATTTCTTGTAGGTATTTTTTTTTTTTTATTCTTCACGGCTTATCCTAAAGTTCCCGATTTGATCATTGCAATTTTTTCCATATAAAAGTTGCATTTTCATATAGTTTCAGTGACACTTCACTTAAAATAATTTGAGCAAAATTTTTAGAAATTCGGCCTTGTTTGTTTATGTTTTCAAATCCCATTTTCAGTTTTCTGGATCATAAAATCCTAAAAATCCATACTTCAAACTATTTTCAACCAAATTCATCATCTTTCAAATTCACTTTCTCATTCTCCAATATAACTACCTATCAATCACCACATCCATCATTTCACACAATTATAAATCAATATTCATTTACTTTATACTATTTTTCTCTTTCTCTTTCATACTTTTTAATCAATCAACTCATCACACATCAACCACTCATTAGTGATTAAACACATGTTACAAATTTCAACCATATTCTAAAAACATGAACAAACACACCAACATATCACATCAAATTCACACGAATATCCATAGTACGCGTTTCCCGAAAATTTTTCAAGAATTAAACTCAAAAACATAAACAAACAAAGCTAACATTGCAAATTTACTAACAGGGATATTTTTATATCTTTTATACATTCTTTATTAAAATCATCCATGATCACCTTTATGCAATTGTCCGAGGTATGAAGTATATTCCACGCTGATAACTTCACTTCTGAATTTATCAAACGAATTTTTATTAGATACACTAGCCCATGATATCCATAGGATTTAATCTTGTTGTATATGAATCATTTATTCTCGATATATTTAAAATAAATAATTCAAGCAGTCTTATTCAAAGTTTCAACCTATTGATTTACACTAACATGCTATTAAGGAATCCTTATTCTCATTATTAACATGTCTTTGAATGCAACATATTATAGTGTTTAACAGATATCAGTTGACTGCAAATTCATTTATAATAACATATAATATAGTTAATCCAAATCTTTAGAGAAACATAACTTCCACTTAAATTATCATACATAAACATGAACTACGTCTATCTCATATGAGAATTTTAAATTATACTCGTAATTTAATTAATTATAATAAAAATAATCTCATAAAAATTGCATTAAATAATTGAATATTAGAACAAAATCCTAACATGATCAAATCAACCCAAATTGTGCTTTCCTCATTTTTTTCTATCTATAAGTAAATGATTGTGCATTCCATCATAGTACTTATTTACTCTAGAAGTCTAGAACTGTATTATTATATCTTAAACGTCCACCAAAGGAATACTTAACGGTATAACAAACAATTAAACCCATACAAATGAAAATGAAATATTTATTACTACATAAGGGTGGAACAAGAAAAAGTGTTGGCAAAATAGTGCAAATTCTACTTTTATTTTTTGTTATCTTTTCTACATTGATAAACTTCAGTACCTTAAATTCATATGAAACACAAATTAGCCTCTCAAGGAAAAGAACCATAAAACTGTAAAAGTCGCAACATTTCAGCTTATTAAATCATAAGTTCCCGTGCCAATATGTTTTGGCCTAATGCTGAGATTGATACATCATGATTAGAGGTCATGGGTACGGTCATTAAATATATAGGTTATTTCTCTATTTATATAATATTTTATTACTTGTGGTTTGTAGTAGAAAATTGCTTATTGTTAAAATCTGATCTGATATTCGATGTACTGATATAGCCCTCTCACCAAAAAAAAAAAAAAAATTAAATTCCCATTCGTTGCAATTTCACGATAAAATAAGGATAATTTAGATTTTCAGTTACAGATTTCTATAATCAGTTTTAAAAAAACAAAAATGATAACCATGAATCTGATCTTAAAAAAATTACTGCCCAAACAAATTACTTGTGAAGAAATAAAACTGAAATATAACTACAATTACATACCTCGGAACTAAGAATTACATTCATAATTCTGTTCAAAACTCAAAGTCAGGATCTTCGTACGAACAATTTAAAATGTTCTTGTAATTCAAAAATCAAACACATGTGAAATACTTAGGCAAAAGGGACATTGATGGTGGGTAAAGGGTCGGAAATGTCTCTTTGCGATTGTTACATTTCAGGAAGCTCAGTGGATGTGCTTCACATATTAGACATCCACTCCAAGATATGATATCTAGTAATATGTGGACCTAAACCACCCAATCGTGTCCTTGGCTCTATACTGGTATTTAAGGACGGGGGCGAGAAATTCTGTCAAGGAGGGTGACGTTGGTAAAAATCGTTAGTCGTTGAATGTCATGTGTTTGATCGCGTGGGATAAGGGAATCGATCCAACGCATGACAAATTAGATTGGAGGCTGATGAATGTATAGACTGCACTCGAATATAGCGAGTTGCCTACGTACCCGTGAATGTGGGATCAAGTCAATTCGCAGTTCTGTATTGGTTTTACTCTCAGTTCTTACCAGTGGATTTTTCTGAAGATATTAGATAATGAGCTTTTCCCAACTCCTTTAAGGTATTTATAGGGAGCTGGTAGTGGGCTATGGGCCATGGGCTTAGCTTTATCAGCAACACATCAAGCTTAGTAACAATCCCTTTATTAGCCCTTAGACTAATACAATAACCCAAGTATTCTTATTGGGTCGTTAGCTCTCTTGGGCTTGACTAACATAATACCCGTGGATTGGGCCCACAGGGGGTGCCCCTGGTCAAAGTCGGGGGCATGCTAATTACCATAATGCCCATTAGCATTTTTGGTGCACATCATAATGTCCCCCACTCCCGAGTGTACCGTATAGGACACCCGGGAGTAGAAATATGTTCGGGTGTATGGCAAGCTTCATTGCCTTGGGGGGTCTAACGAGTCACCTTTTTGAAGGGGGATACCTTAAGTGTTATCTCGAGGTATTGTAGGTGCTGACTTAAAGCCACACCCGTAGCTACCTTGGGGTTTGACGCCTCAGGGTCGAGCGCCGCGAAGTTGGATGCCTCGGGGTCTAGCGTCACGAGGCTCGATGCCTCGGGGTCAAGTGCCGTGAGGCTGGACACCTGGGGGTCGGATACCTTACAATGCCAAAGTGTGCGAGGTATCTCGATTTGATTATGTGTTTCATGTCTTGGGGGGAGCTCTTAAGTTATGAACCTCTACCCCACTTGACTAATAGCCTCATAGGAGTTATTATGTTAGTTGATGAGATGTTTTGGAGGAATTTATGCTGGTGAGATGTGCTTCAGAAAGAGAGAATGGTGTTCCTGACTTAAGGGGAGGCTTGCGCTTCACCCACAGGAAGCTTGTCGTCTCGAAGAAGATTTAAAACTCTGAGGCCTCTATCTGAGATCTTAGGTGAGAGTACAAGGTCCTTTGCCTCAAGAGGGGCAAAATTTTTGGCTCTATAGCGAGTGGGCAAGGTCCTTTACCCTGAGGTGAGGGGGCAAAGTCCTTAGCCTCTTTGGTGAATGAGCAAGGCCTTTTTCCTCAAGGTGAGGAAAAAAGTCCTTAGCCTCTACGGTGAATGGGAGAGGTCTTTTGCCTCGAGGTGAGGGGGCAAAGTCCTTAGCATCTATGGTGAATGGACAAGGTCTTTTGCCTCGAGGTTAAGGGCAAAGTCTTTAGCCTCTATGGTGAATGGGCAAGGTCTTTTGCCTCGAGGTGAGGTGATAAAGTCCCTAATTGCAATGGTAGATCTATTTTCTATGATCTTTTATGCTCGTTGGATGTTTTCTTATAAAACATCCATGAAGCAGGTATGATCCCATGTCAAATAAAAAATTGTTAACTCACTAGGCAGGACAATCCCCATCTTCGAAAGGAATTTCGGTAGTAGGCGGACATATCGCCCGCACGTGATGAGAGGGGCGCTTCGTAGCTATCCCCGGTGTCCTCGCGGCTTGGTGCACTTGGCCTTGCGCAGTCTTGTACCACTAGGTCGTGCCTCGTAGTCGAGTACCGCGAGGCATTCGGCCCCGCGGCTGAGTCGCATCATGTTGCCTTGGGGATTTTCCCAGAGGTTTCTTACCTCCGGGTAATTCCTCGTGGTCGTCTTTATTTCGACTCATTTTTCCCTTTTTAAATCTTATGGTATATTTTTGTAAGTCCACTACTAGGAGATAAGAAGCGTATTGTACTCCGTGGCTCCGTGAGCTCTAGCGGGGTGTTTTGTACTCCTTAGCTTCACAAGCGCTAGTGGAGTGCTTTGTACCCCTTGGCTTCGTGAGCACTAGTGGGGTGCTTTGTACTCCTTGGCTTCATAAGCGCTAGTGGAGTTGTTTTGTACCCTTTGGCTTCATGAGCGCTAGTGGGGTGCTTTGTACCCCTTGGCTTCATGAGTGCTAGTGGGGTGTTTTGTACCCCTTGGCTTCATGAGCTCTAGTGGGGTGCTTTGTACCCCTTGGCTTCATGAGCTCTAGTGGGGTGCTTTGTACCCCTTGGCTTCATGAGCTCTAGCGGAGTACTGAGTCATTTTTGCGCCTTTAATAGGATTTTATGAGTGCCAAGAGTCCTAGCCCCTCTGGCGTCTTGCTATACTTGAGCATCACTTGCTAGCATTTCATTTAAAAAATACTAGTGTTTTGTTAGCTGGTTATTCACTAGTGTGTTGAAAGCACCTACTTGGGGGTATTTTATATCGAGACTCGTATCCCACTAGGTAGATGTATATCCACACATAGGGGTTATGATAATAGTGAACATTAGGCCGTTTAGACCGGGGGTAGCTTAGTTTAGACCTTCAGAATTGTTGCCACACGGCTACCGCGACACTTGTTATGACTTATTTCTTTTATATGCCTTACGCACTTGTTCATGTACTTTATCTTACGGTCTCTTTTTGCTTATATGATTATGAACTAGTCAAACATTAACAACATTCTTGTTTTTTACTATAGCACATTTTTTAGCCACTCATTAACCCTCTGTAGGCTTTGAGTAAGTCATTTATTTTTCTAACCCCGTTTCCTTCATGAGCTTTGTCGGGGTGCCAATAGTAGCATTACTATGCTCATGGCACGTTTTATTATTCCTACCTCCATGATTTGATTTGGTGGGTGGACAGATGACTCTGGTAGGTGGACACTTAGCGCCTCATGCCAATGGTTGCCTGCCCCCCACTCCTAAGCATTTTTCATTGAGAAATACTTAGAGTAGTGAGACATCTTTTTCACTACTTTGAGCTTGATTACGCGCTATACTTATGACTTTTGAGCAAGTGGCGTGGTTTGTGACACTAGTGGCCACTTTTTATGTGGAGGCTTGGGTTGCCTCTCTGTTTTTATTCTTAGTGTGACATTGGTTGTCACTTATTTTTAACTGTATAATCTCCGTCTAGAACCTTAGTGGGAGGGGGGATCCTTTGTGGAGCCTCGACCTCTCTTGGTATTGCTGGAAGGATTATCAAGTGGACTATCCTCATTCGAGTCTTTTGTAGCTCGGGGGATTTTTGTCATTCCACCCATATTGACCTCTAACAGGGTCAAGGATAATTTGTTAATGCCTCTATTGGAGGAGTTTCTGGCTCGAAGGCATGAGTTTTAGCTTTGGTACTTTGCTATTCTAACGCATTGTTGGTGGTTTTTTCACCTCTGGTAGTTTTTTCACTAGCTAGTCGTTTATTGCTATTGGATAGTTATTCATTCGCTAGCTATATTTGGTGGGTGGATAATTTTGGAGGATGGACTTAGCACCTCATAAGGTTCCCTGCTCCCCACTCCTTAGTGTATTTGCATGGTTAATGCCTTAGTGAGTAACAATTGTACGGGGTAGATGTTATCTTTCGCTAGTGAAGGGCTAACTTAGAGCTTGGTCTCACCCTTTATTTATGCCTTTTGAGTAAGTGACGTTTGATTGTGCCTAGCAAGACTATCTTTTGTCTGCTCATTTTGCTATAGTACCTTGTGCTTCATGAGCACTAGTTTAGGTACTTAGCCATTATAACACGCCGTTGGCGGGATTCAATGAATGGTAGGGGCGATGCCTCTTGGGCATTTTTGCTGTATTCAAATTCACTTGTTAGCAATTCGTCTTTCAAATGCTGAAAATTGCTTGGCCTTGAAATATCAACTTTCCCCATTGTGTGCTTATTGAGTAAAGGTGAGAAATCATTGCAATTGAGGAAAACTGGACGGAAATGCAGAATTTTAGAGCATTTAGAGACGGAATTTGACAAATATTTCTTCTACAAAGTTGTATATCTCTGTCTTATCTTTACGTGGCAACTTGAATCACCTAAATCGGAGATTGGAGGAGAAAGTTATGAAGGAAACAAGATCCCTGCGCAGAAGGCGCTAAAGACTTTCTCGATGCTGTAAATGAATTGATGAGTGAGGGGTACATTCCTGAGGTCTTTTCACACCTCAAAAAAGTGGTGCTTTAGTCGACTTTGAATGATGAAGCTGATACCTAGTCGTCTTGTCATCCTTCACAAAGTGAAAAAACAACTCTATCTGGTAAAAATAAGAGAAATTTGATGGATGAAATTGATCAAATTGTTGATATGTTGGGAATCATTGGTTGACAAAACTAATGCTAGGTTAGGTGAAATGGTTGGGAAAAAGGGACATGAATTTGGAATTTCGTCTAAAGGGAAGCTGGTGTCCACATGTATCGGTGAAATTGAAGGACTTACCAAAGTCAAGAAACTGATTGCTAAGAGTATGCTTGTGAAACGTATTGACGCGTTGGAGTACTTCTTCACTCTGTCCAGCGATGATAAGAAAAAGTATATTTGTTTGATGTTAGATGGTCGCCTTCAGACTAGGGGTGTTCACGAGCCGAGCTCGAGTCGAGCCTGGTGATTTTTCCAGGCTCGAGCTCGAGCTCGTTTATTTCCACTCGGGCTCGAGCTCGATCGAGCCGCATATGTTGAGCTCGATTATTTCCACCTGAGCTCGAGCTCGCGAGTATATTTTTTTTTAGTAAATTATATTATTATATTAATATAAATATTATAATATATATAATAATATATATATATATATCAAAATATATTAATTAAAAATATATATTAAAGAGGGCTCGCGAGCTCCCGAATACTTACAAACGAGCTCGAGCTCGTGAGGCTCGGCTCGAGCTCGAGTCGAGCTTTTTTCGAGCCGACTCGGCTCGGTGAACACCCCTACTTCAGACTCGTCCAAATGTTTCATTGCTATTATGTAAAAGCACTTATCTAACCCCACTGCTTTTGTGCTTGTTGTGAACAATTGTAAACATGGTTCACAGGAACGGTCGCGGCAATCGTCGCGGAAACCACCGTTCCAGTTCCATTGCAATATCGCGGAACGGTCGCGGATCGTTCCAAGAAAAATATTAAAATATTTTATATTATTTTAAAAAATTAAAAAATGTATGATTTTAATAATAATTTATTTAAATAATTAGCATAAATTTTTTAATTAAGCATTAAGTGGAAAATTCTAATCCGGAAACGGTCTAACCGAGTCCAAGTGTATTTTACCAGGAGAATAAATTACACTTGCCATACGATTGGTTACAAATAAAATGAAATATATTTGTATTCAGCCAGATCGAGTCTAAACTAAAATTTTGCTAAGTATGGTTGCCGTTCTAAAATAACAATTTGAAGATTTAATGGTACTACTTTTAATAAATTTATGCAATCAGATTTTAAATTTAACAATTACTATAATTATACTAGTGTTTTTAGTTTATTAATGTAAAATTCAAAAGTAAAGTAGATATTTCTTTTGCCTTCTTTCTTCTGTCAGAAGAGAGAGAACTTTGTCCCCTCCATTTCTTACTTCCCCCTTCTCTCTCATTTTTTGTTTTTCGGTCCTTTTCTTTTTCTTTCTTTCAGCGTAAACAGCTCTCTCAGCCGTTCCAGTCGTTCCATAGCCGAGAAAACGCCGGAACGGCCGCTACAAAACCGCATCTCGGCCGTATAGCCGTTTTTCGGCCGTTCCGGCGCGTTCCATATACAAAAACGAGATGATCGGGAATTTTGGAACGGCAGGGGCCGTTCCCGTTCCGGAACTGCCGTTCCGGCCGCGAAAGCGGCGTTCCGGCGAACCATGATTGTAAACAATTATTA
The DNA here is from genome assembly GCA_019426215.1 of Buddleja alternifolia. Classification (NCBI taxonomy): domain Eukaryota; kingdom Viridiplantae; phylum Streptophyta; class Magnoliopsida; order Lamiales; family Scrophulariaceae; genus Buddleja; species Buddleja alternifolia. The sequence continues at coordinate 11,175,640 of CM033391.1, read as the reverse complement.
GGTGAACTTGACGTAAATTTAAAAGGGGAATATATTGTTTTGTATTGTATGACTTTATTACGGTTTAATATACCATATGTTGCGCGTTAAACCATAGTAACTATCCATTTATTATTTTTATCCGAAATTACAGTACGGTTCAAGATAATGACATCACAAAAAAAAATAGATAACTTTTCTAGAAAAGGAAAAATTGCAAGTATATCTCCGTCCATTGTAACGATTGACCAAATTATATGTCGCAGCTTCAATTTTTCAAATTTGGGAAATTGAAGCATGTATGCCAAAATAATTGAAGAGAAGATATACTCAAATCCAGCTTGACTAAATATTTACACATAAAAATTTCATCGGGAATCTTGAAAACGTGTAAATCTTACCATGTAGAACTAAGTGTTCTACTTCGTGCAATATAACAAATTGGATCCATTCTAATTTCAACTCATTTCACCTACGTATATAAACCAAGGATACATTATAAACTCAATCTTTTTAACGCGGGTCCCATCATGTTGTGATAATCTTCTATTGATAAAATAGATAAGGGCTTCAAGTGAGTTTTTCACTGGAGAAGAACGAGTGTAATAAATATGAGCTTGTCATAAGATAGCCATGACTTATGCCACGTGGTTGACAACATTCTCATTTTAGCAACATCCAACGTTGTTAGCCTATTCAATATTTGTTGATGGAACAAATCGAATGGTTGTTTGCTTAATTAATCTTCGTTTATTGCATTGCGGTAATGCTTATTCCCTCTATGTTTTGTTTTCATCGGTAGGAGTAACTAAGCAATAGATGGGTTATTTAGGGATGATTTAGATTGGGCAATGTGTTGGGCTTTTTTAGTTTTTTGAAGGAAAAAGGTATGCTTATAATGGTGATGGTTTGTGTTGGCCAAGGGAAATGAGAGCTAAATTGGTGTTGTATTGAGTTGGATGAGGAACAAAAGTTATTGGTGTACTTCATTTAAGTAAAGAGGAATCTACTTGTAACCATGATCTACAAATTCATACACCTCTATGTGCGTGTAAATATATATATATATATATATATATATATATATATATAGTTATAAATCTCTATATACAAGCATTTACACATTAGCTTTATCTCGTTGACGTTTCTAAGTAGTTTTGCTTTGGCTTTGTCTTATTCAAGATGTGTAGAGATTCTAAATAAGCTCATTGAAGTGACCAATCACACCATTCAAAGATTGCACTTGATTCCCTAACTAAAAGCAACCAAAGCAGGAAAAACTGGTAATAACATTATCATCCAAGATTGCACATGATTCACTTACTAGAAGTTTTTAAGATTCCATTCATTGCTAATTGAAGAATCATACGTCACTTAACATGTGAACCAATATTTAAATGGTAAAAAAAACACAAACTAAATAGATAATACTTCACAAAATAATTTTCAACCATGAAGGGACACTGTAATGGATTACTCAAGGTCTTTTTAATATTTATGAACTAAATACAAAAGTAATTGACTGACATAGTTATATGTACAACACTACAAAATCTCACATTAGGGAAAGTGGGTATTTATCAACGCCATCAATGGAACTACATGAAGACATGAAGATTTTGATCCAAAATAAATCATTCCTATCAAAATAATAACAAAGATTAAAATAGAACCACACCACATACATCTTCCATTTGAATGCCTAAGTTTGTGCTCCAAATCCAAAATGTACGTCTTTCGTTTAATTACTTTGTCTGATAAGTTCTGAGCATGGATAAACACATGTTTTATTTTTTCTTTCAATTTTTTTATTTTTTGTTTCATGGTCTCGAGCTCTTCAACAATATTACACTTTCTCAACAATCCTGATATAATTCTCTTTGATCTAAGACACATGGGAGGATCATACCATTGAACCAAACCACACCCTTTACACTGAAATGAACACAAACATAAAAACTAATCAAATCAACCAATTAGGCCAATAAGCAATACTATATCATAAATTAAAACAAAAAATGAAAAAATTACCCCCTAGGGCATCTATGCAACCTTCTACCAGGATCATCTTTTTCCAAATTAGTGAGCAATGGCAATTCATGTCCATACTTGCAGTGAACTATCAGAATTTCTTATCCAAAGTGTCAATAACTTTGGACACTGCTAGTGGAAGAACCCTTTGACATTGTTAGCTAAAGCCTACATTATATATAACAGTGAAAAGATATAATTAAAACCAACAATAGATGTTCCATATTTCTCAAACTAGCAAGTTAAGTTGTCATATGTAATCGAATGATACCAACATAAATAATTCATATGGAATTCCCAAGAGACTTTCCCTAGTGGATCTAAAGTGAGTCCTTCTTGTTGTCGTATGTTTAAGAGACTTTATTGCAACAATAAGCAAGCATGGATATGTGATATTGCATAGAGACTTTACATCATTAAAAGAAAGAGTTAATTACACTAAATACACCTCTTAATTTGTGTAAATACAGTCCAATCTACTTATTTGTAGCCCATAACAAACACCCCTCTCTTATAATAAAACCTGACATCTACCCCCTCTAACTAACGACCGTTAGTCAAAAGTTACATTTTTGGCAACTTGCTAATTTAGATTCATTTGCATTTAATTGTGATATTGCTCCTAAACAAACCGAAACATGGTATAAACAAACTGAAACATGGTATATGTTTTGATTTTTTAAAAGATTATCGAATTGGTATAAATCCAATTTGTACTTCATTATCAAGGTGTTACCAAGTCTTTACGACATTATTTATTTAAGGACAGATTGAAAATTACAATTACATTTTCTTTAATATGAAAAATTATCCAAGGACAAAATAGAAAATTTAAAAAATATTTTTTGATGATGTTAGCGAATTCCGCTAGTTTTTTTATGGAGGGGGGGGGGGGTGATTGTAATATTCTATTATAAGAGGAAGCTATTTGATATGTGTTCAAAAGAAGCGGAATGAGCTGTAATCACACTAAAAAAGAAGGATACTTAGTGTAATCAACCCTAAAAAAAATCAACTTCCAATAGAAACACCATTACAAAACTTACAGCCCACATAACTACTAAATTCATTCGGAGTCTCGATTCTATACAGTAATTTTAATAGCATATAATTTTTTCTTAAATAAAAATAGTCTCATTTAACACTTAAGCCAAATGTTCTCATTCCTCGTTGTACAAAAATGTAAATGTAAATGAGAAGAAAAAAAGCAACAAGATTACTGAAACAAACAATGAAAAAGAAATTGTTTTCCCAAATTAGTAGCAGATTAAATAAAAAGTTAACTTAATACGCCAAAAGAAGAGGACTGAATATTACAAAATATATCAACGAAAGCTTGGAATTTAGACACTGTACTTGTAAAATAAATATATTAGAAGCAATATTTTTAGCCAACAGTTGCAATTTACATAAGAAACTTTAAAGAAATGTTTGAACAAAGGGGTCAGGAATGCGGCACATATTAACATTGTTGTCCAGGTAATCGGTAATTTCTCAATTCTTTATTACAAAAGTTACGCAAATAACATAATGACTAATTCAAATTCGTTTTATATTATATAAAAACATGAACTAATCATAACAAATTGAAATTAATAGTAATCAAATTGCAAAAATCTAAAATACCCATGCGCCGAAGATGGGTTTGCAACTACACATAAATTCATATATGTTTTACACGCTGATTTAATGAAGAACTCACCTGGTGTAGCAATTTTCGAATATCTTCAACCCAAGTGCAATTTCTCTTACACAAAAACCAGAGAATGAAACACTTGAATGGGGTTGGGCCAATCCCTTGTAATGAGTTGGGCACCTAGTGGGTCCAGACTGAAATACAAACCGAGTCCATGACCAGTTTGTTTGGACCTAAAACCAGCCTGGTCTCAATTTTTTAACATTCGCTTTGATAATTTACATAGATCATCTAAAATTTCTCAAGTACTACATAACACATGGTCTAAGCTAATTAAATGGAGTTACGAATCTAATACAAACTTTTTTACTTAATAAGATAATAAAATAGTTGTATGCTATTTTCAATTCAAGGCGAATATGGATATTCTGAATATTTAGTCCGACAAATTCGAGTTCATAATTATAAAAAATTTATTTACCTCCATAAAGCAAGAAAAAATCAAAATTTATTCAAAATCAAAACATCTCACATAAAGGAAAAGTGAATACCATTAGATCAATATGTCTTGAGAATATGTTATTTTGAAATTATTTTTTGAACAACAATTTTTTGGGGCCGATGATCAAAGGGAAATTCTATGTTGGACCGAGATCAATGCGACAGCTGTTGAATCCCCCACATGAGGGATTTAAATTGCTAAATGACCCTATTAGGGGATCCAACGGCGGAGCGGCCCAGCATAGAACAGCCGATGATCAAATATGAATTAAAAGTAACGTGCTACAATTAAAATTGAGTCTGCGGGCACGTTCAAACCTCCTCTACAGTTCTAGAGTATACCTTCCGCTTCCATTTCTCCGATCAAATTACTCTTCAATTATTATATCCTTTTAAATTACCCATATCATTCAAATTCATTTCAAATCCCTGACATTGAGGAGTTGCAGGAAGACAAAGAAGAAGAAAACTGGAAAAATTTGGAATCGAATTTGTTGGGAAAGAGAAGAAAAATGTCTGTGCAGGAATATCTGGACAAGCACATGCTCTCCCGCAAAATCGAAGACGCCGTTAATGCCGCCGTTAGGGCGAAGACCCCCGATCCCGTTCTCTTCATCTCCAATCACATGAAGAAATCGGTGCCCTCCGTTATCACCAAGGTTAAAGCCAGGCAAATTCTTGATAGCAGAGGAATTCCCACTGTTGAAGTCGATTTGTGCACCAATAAAGGCGTCTTTCGTGCTTCTGCCCCCAGCGGCTCCGCCTCTGGCATGTAAGCGCCTGTTTTTTTTCCCCTTTTTTTCCGTATTTTTAGTCCGAAAAATGAAATAAGCTTTATATCTGTATCGTTATTTTGTTTATACTTGGGGTACATTATTCTTTGATGCATGTATTTACGTGTGAAGTGAACTTGGATTAGGCTGAGAAGAAAAAAACCAAGCTACTTCGGTTATAAGCTCATTCAGGCTCACTTTGTTAACACATCGTACCAAGATTGAAATCTTTTGTCATTTGATAAGTTATGGAGCTCAAATCAGTTAATTTAGAAATTATGTAATACATGTAAGAGAATAAAACTACTGGATCTCAGCTTGGTAACAATCAAACCGAACCCGAACACAATTTCAAGCTTGTCAAATATTTGAATTGAGCCCGAATAACAAGTGGAGCCCAAAAAATAGGCAATTGCTTGTGTGTTTTAATGATTACGATCCAAAGGGATTCTGTCGCGGTAGAAGTAGAACAAGTAAGTGAGATGTGATTAATTATGCGGAAAAATAAAGTGGAGAGGGCAGGTGTTTCTGTATGGTATAGTTGAGGCATTTGAAAGATGCTTGGGCTCTTACAATTAGTGTGCTTATTCTGAAACCATGGAAATTGGGACAGAGATCTTTAATGGTCATTTGGATGGTGATGGAAAAAGATGGGACCATCATTAACTGGTATAAACATATGCTAAGGAAAATTTTGTTAATCAATATGAATGACTTACTGGAGAATGACTTTGAAATTTCAACTGCAAAGTCATAAGGGCTGTCTCAATTCTCGGGATTCAGGTCCTTTAGATGACTGATTCAGAAGAACAAGAATAAGAAATAAACTGTGCTTGTATATGATGGTAGCATGTACGTGTTTCATCTATCGGCCACTTGTGTAATTCAAAGAACACGATACTAGCAGAACTAATGCAGTTAACCTAAACATGATTAATTGTAGTGTAGCACTTCTGTTTCAACAGTTTAAAGAGACATATTTATGTAGACAAAAACAATAAAATAAAATGACATGAACATTTCACAGATCCATGTACTCAGTAACTAGTTTAGCCATGTGTCTGGAAAAGCAGAGGAAAAAGAACTGCTACATAGGTCATCAGTTGGTCTTATTCTTCTATCGTGACCATGGGCTTCAACCATTCTTGTGATCTGCGATTGAGACCCATCTGGTGAGACATGACTGGGTTTTGCACATTAACTTTAAGAAAGTGTTATACGCTTGGGTTTTTAGAATGCTTTTGACTGGCGTCCTTGATTTTGTTATGAATTGATGCTATTATGTAGATAATGGTAGATTATCTGGTTGAGTTTATTGCAGAAGCAACCACTACATCTTTTTTTTTTTGGGCCATCTGTCAGTCCGAATTGTTTGGGCTACTTTGGGGCTAGGATTTTCAAGGCCTTATTGCTGTCAAATCAGTTGTGTGTTGTTTACCATATGAAACTTCTTAACCTGGGTACCTCTATGCATGAAATTTGATCTATGCTTATCACATTTGTCATCTTCTTGACATGAGTCAGTCGTTAGATAGAAAATATGAAAATCATCAAATGTTTAAGTCTTACGAGTAATAAATGAAGTTATTATGTGCTAACTACACCCAGGTACGAGGCTACTGAATTGCGAGATGGAGACAAGGGAACATATCTTGGAAATGGTGTGAGCAGAGCTGTTAAGAATATTAATGAAAAAATATCTGAAGCTTTAATTGGTATGGATCCAACTCTTCAAGTTCAAATTGATCAAGCCATGATAGACTTGGACAAGACAGAGAAGAAGGTAGCCCTAAGTTCTTCAATCAGAGTTGTTCAGTGTTGTGCCTTTATGTTTGTTTACGTGTGTGCATCAAAAGATTAGATTCATGTGTCACAGGTCTTTGTGCATCACTCCTATCACACTTTATTTGCATGGCTTGCCATTTTAAATGATCAACTGAATTGAATCTTTTCCGCTCATTAAGCTTTCTGTTTTACTTGTTGACAGGGTGAACTGGGAGCAAATGCAATATTAGCAGTGTCAATGGCCGCATGCAAAGCAGGGGCAGCTGAAAAGGAGGCATGGATCCCTGGACTTATATAGAAAATTTCTTTAGTAGAAAAAGTAATGTCTTTCTGATTCTGATCAAAAATCATTTGCAGGTTTCACTCTACAAACACATTGCTGATCTTGCTGGCAAAACGAATTTCAATCTTCCTGTCCCTGCTTTCACTCTTATAAGTGGTGGAAAGCATGCTGGGAACAATCTGGCAATTCAGGTATGGACACTTAGGGTTGAGCTTACCGGTGGTAATGGATCTCACTTGAGCAGAAGCCTTTCATCCAACCCTCTCACTCTAATTTTAATTTTATAAAGGCGTGTTCCTCCATAAGTACACTTGTGTCGTCACTCTGTCTATGTCGTTTGGGAATTTGTAGATGCAATGACAGCACTTGCGCTGCTCTTGTTAGGTAGGAGACACTTGAGCCTCTACAAAGGGTCTCCCATCATGATTGGAGTCCGATTTGTGACCTGTTATGTTTTACTTGTTATGTTTTTGTTTGACTAATTAAAAATAATATTAAAGTTAAGGACCAAAGATTTCAAACTATAGTAGACTGAGATATTAACTTTTAACTAATCATCGAGCAAATACTCAAAGCATACAAATAGCCAGAAGAAAAGTTCAATTATGCAAAAATGGATTGATTATTAAAAGAGATCAATTAATTAATCCATGTCCTACCCAATTGTTATTGAAATACATGATTATGAGTGTTATTCTACTGTCTGACAATTGTCTCTATGAATACCGAGAATCATTGACATTTACCCCTTTCGCTTTAATCGCTTTGATAACTGTCATTTAAACTAAAATGTCCTCAGGATATTATGATTCTTCCTGTTGGGGCAAGAAAATTTGAGGAGGCATTGCAAATAGGATCCGAGACTTATCATCATCTAAAGGTGAGCTCTCCCAACTAACAGAACGCCCTTATTTATCTTCTAACCAAATTTCTAGTCTTTGTTCTTTCTAATATGCATGTGCCTTTCTCAAATTTCAAGAATCCTCTTTTTCTAAAATCACGTTCTCCAAAGTAAGTTTAAGGTCCATTTGATAATTTGATATCTTGTATTTGTATTTTCATTTTCCTCAATTTAAAGTTGATTTTAAAGCATTTTGTTTGTAATTTATTCCAATATTGAATTGCTGTAAACACACTTCCATTCGTAGTTACACCAGTATCACTTCTTTTTTTTTTTTTTTCAACACCAGTATCACTTCTAAGTATACCACCTGCATGTAGATTTTGTTTGCTTTTATGCTTAATACCGAGTATTTGTACATTGATACCTCAAGCATGAAGATTTTGGCATGCATATGATTGAGAGTGCTTATTATGATATTGATCATACATGATCTTCGTGAGACTTTAAAGAACTCTACTCTGGTTTTGTGAATACAGTATATTCAGTATAGCATACATTTTAAACTTAATGATTGAATTTTCTGTTGAATAGCCTATTTGTTTCTTGCATCCCATACTTACATCTCTTGGTTCATCAGGCTGTGATTACAGAAAAATATGGTTCGCATGGATGTAATGTTGGGGAAGATGGTGGTTTTGCTCCAAATATATCCAGGCAAGTTTTCCTCATTTGGTCTCATCTGTTGAGCAAATCAATGGTATTAATTTTCTGCAACTGCAGCTTGAAAGAAGGCTTGGATTTTGTAAAGGAGGCCATTGACAGAGCAGGATATAACGAAAAAATAAAGATAGCAATTGGTGTTGCAGCTACTGACTTTTGCATAGGTGATGTTCTTTATCTTATAAAATGACGCTCTAATCATAAACAAAAGTATACAACGTTACGGGATTAAACAAATATTAAGAGAAGAAACACAAAGCCTATACAAAAAGTGGTCTTATCTGAAAAAAGTCCACAAAACTTTGTGTTTCTCTGACTTGGAATATCATGAGCTAATAATTCCCCTTTTCCTTTTCCTCAAGTACCTTTGCACCCTGTTTGCTGTAAGGATCTTGGTGAGAGAGAAAAGAAAATATTAAGGAAAACAATTCTGGTGGTTTGGTTTATGGAAAAGAAAATTGAGAGAAAATCTCTAGTGATAAGGGAGAACTCATTTTCGTCACAAAAAGGTGCAGACATCTAGAGAAAGACATATCTCAAGATCCAAAACAATCATCAACTCATTCCGTCCCCATGGTTTTCTCTTGGCAACCAAACAAGCCTGAGATTTTATATTTATTTGATTGTTTTTTCCTTTGCCCTATGTTTTCCATTCCTCATTAATATTCTTCAACCAAACAGAGTGTTTCTAGTTTAACCAAACAACCCAGATTAGTTCATTAACATGTTATCCAGGTGTAGCACTAATACATATTACTAAATTCATGTATCATATACTATGGACATAGTTGTATCTGATACTTCTACCTCTTTAGTCCTCTCTAGACCTCATGGTTTCTGAGAATTTTGTTTTGAGTCTGTTTATTTAATCAATAATAGTTGATTTATCTAAAAAATTATTTAACTTTGCCTTTCGGGTGAGGTTTGATTTGAAAAAAGGAAAAACTGTTTCTGTGGTAGATCCAAAATGTGTGCTGTTTCCCTCTGCTTATCCTTGCTGCCAGTTACTCGCTGCATCATTTTGTTTCTTTTGTGGGTAAATGGCCTTTGGTTATAACATATATTTCCTGCTGTGTGTGTTGCCTGTTGGATCCCTTCAGCCACACCAACCATCTCTGACCATAATTCGGACCAACTTTGAGTATTCGGATCCATCTAAAATTTGTAGATTTTTGTTGACGTAATGCCTGATACTTTTTCTTCTTTTTGTTGCTTATTTAGGTACCAAGTATGATTTGGATTATAAATCACCAAATAAATCTGGTCAAAATTTTAAATCAGGAGATGACATGATTGATATGTACAAAGAGCTATGCGAAGGTATGTAATTGCAACTTGATTTCTCTTCTAGTTTGTTCATCTAATATGCACAGAGAACACAGTTATCTTACTGCAGCTTATATTTCTATTCTACTTCTTTTACCTAGAGTTGCATTTCACATTGGCATTCGATCTGATCATGTTTTCTTACTTTTCTAATCCTTATTTTGGTGCTCTCTCAGCCTACCCTATTGTGTCAATTGAAGACCCATTTGACAAGGAGGATTGGGAACACTCCAAGTATTTCTCTAGTCTTAAAATATGCCAGGTTTGTTCTTCATTCTTGCCAATGAACTTTGCTTTGCAATGTCCATCTTCCTGAAGTTATTATAATAACTGACTACCTACAAAACCTGCAATCACCAAAAACAACGTCAAGATAGAGTACTTTTATTTATAATCTAAATGATTAGAGTTTAATTTTCAAGCTTTTAGCTAAACATGTTCGTAGTTGCTATACTGCAGGGTTTAGTGTAGTTGTCTACTGAATTCATTCAAGTTAACTCTTTGAAGATTCTAAAGTGGTGACCAAATTTTTGAGGCTGATCCAGGTTGTTAGCGTGATGTGTGCTTAGATTTGATTCTTTCCAGACATTGGACATCCTAATTATCAGGGGCAAAAAATTGACGTAAGCTAATGTACACAGATTAGAAATGAGTCAACACACACAAAGGGGGGGGGGGGGGGGGGGGGGGGGGGGGATAAGGACTTATGAAGTCCAATTACAAAAGAAGCCGGAATGTGGCATTGGCATGAAAATTTTTCTCTGGTTTGCTCGTCTCTATGAGGATGAGGAACGTATAAAACAGTGCACTGGAGCACTGGTAGATGGAGACTTGCTTCATCAGTCACTTGCCAACTAGTACGCATATGGAGATGTCGTTATTATACTATATGATACTCTACCCTCATAGGGTTGTAAATGAGATGAGTAATTAGGGACAGTTACATACTAGTCCTATTATCTCAATCTTAAGGCCAATTGAGTCCCATCAAAAATCTTTTGGTGGAAGTAAGCCTAACTTGTAAGAGTCTGGACACATGCTTTTATTTTGGATTCTGATCCTTATGGTCTTTCTCATTTGGCTAACTTTGTATGCAGAACATATCATGTTTTCTTGACTGCTCTCATATTCTGTTCATTGACTTAAGATTGGTTAAACAAAAGCTTATTACCCTCTTGCGGTTTAAGAAACCACATGCCCCCTTGTGATTTGAAAAAGCATCTAACCAGCATGTTTCATAAAATGATGAGGCTACCATCTTTCCCATGGCAGCTTAGTGAACATTCTCGGTGAACCACTTAATTTAAGTAGGACACCTGACAGCAGGTTTGAAGTCGGAACTAGCCCACCTTTTGAAACAAATCATCCATGAATGTTTCCCCTAGGGAATATCTAAATCTTATTGTTCTTGTCACCTGTTTGATCTCTCCACCTTCACCCAGCTGGTCCCCATCTACCTACTACCAGACGTCCTCAAATCATATTTTAATACCTCACGCTGCAACTTTGTAGAGTTTCCATATCCCTGCCCAGTGTGACAGACCTCAAATGTTTGTGGTTACTCAGCTAGTTATCAATAAGTACGTGTACAACTTTGAATTTTTGAATTTCCTCGAATGTTTGTGCTAGGAAACTTGAACTAAAAAATAAGCAATCAGATGTTGAAGATTTCGTTGTTTTGGAATAATGGGGTAGGTAAGAGAGTATTCGCCAATGCTCAAGAGTTGGAAGCCAAGAATGCGAGAAATGGAGGTAGTGGGATAGGTGGCAAGCTGGGAAGACAGTGGAGAGAGAGGTGGGAATGTCTCAGGTACTCCCACTCAACAACTGAGGCCGAAATGCATCTGTAGAAAAACTTTGCTTTTGTAGCACAAGAACTTGCATCTGGCAATATAGCCAGCCTTGTGAATCTCCTGAAATCGGATGTTTTTAATTAATTTTGTCGATCTGGTGACTTATATGAACAACTAAAATTGTTTACATAATCATTTTTATTTTTATTTTTTGAATTTGTAAGTAGTAGATAAACATAATGATATTACAACGTGAGAGGAGATATCTCAACTGGCACCATAAAGAATATTTGGTATCTATTATGACACTTTAGGAATTTTATTTGTGGACAACACATGAGCAGCCAACCAGTCCAGGGTTAAGATGACTGGACTGGAGTGATAAAACAGCTTCAGCCTCTTGAACCAAGTTAGAACAGCACAGACACTTGTGGGAGTCTCCCTAACTATCTTTACCTGAACCAGGTAAAACAATTGGCTTAGATACTCTGTTGTCCGATGCTGATTGGCACTTGGGATGGATTAAGTAAATATGAAAATACTCTTAACAATCTTTTTTCAACTGAGGAGCAGAAGGAAACGTGAATCAGTTGAGATGTGTAATCTATAGTAGTGGATGAGAAAGGACAATTAGTGAAAAGATCATCATTTTTTATGTCTAGAACTTTCTTTGAACATTTAGAAAAGATTCGCATATTTGTCCTAAATAGGTTTGACGAGACTTATTTTTCCTCTAAAAAAGAATTCATAAGGACTTGTATGTAGTACCCTCTAAGATTCACAACTGGATCAGTTAGCATATCATGGGAAACAAAGTGGAAAGAAGATAAAAGTGTGGTAAATCATACTTCTCTACATTTAATTGTGTTGCGAAAGTTGGTCTGTTGTGTATGTGATTGTATAACCTCTATGAATTTGTCAACTCTTTCGCATACGTGTATGCGCAAGCGCACTGTTTCCATTCAATTCTGAAAAATGGCTTCTTGTTTCAGGTTGTTGGAGATGATTTATTGATGTCAAATCCTAAACGAATTGAGAGAGCCGTACAAGAGGCAGCTTGCAATTCTCTTCTAATAAAGGTACTTACTGATCAATAATCAAACTTCTAGGCTTGCAGGTGAATGCTTACCCAGGCTTATCACAGGTTCTGCTGCAGCCTGGTATGAAAATTGGTTTCTAGGTAAGATAGCAAATGGGCAGTGGGGAAAACTACAGAATGAAGTCCTTTGACTTACCATGTATAAAAAACCGTTTACATGTATTGTCTGTTGTTCTTTTGGTTGTTGTTTTGAGGTTTTGACTGCTTGCAATTGTGGTTGTGGCATTTACTCTTCATTCTACTACTTACAATCCATCTGAGCAGCACTTTAGAGCATGAACAGCCTATTACCATTCAAAAATGGAATTAGGCTTGTCGATGGGACATGATTAATATACCTAGCTGCTTTATAGTTGAATATAAGTCTTTGATTGGGTAGCAGAGTATGTGCAAAGTGTTGCTTTTCTCTTTTTATCTGGTCTACATCATTCTTATCTTCTGGTTGCAATTAGCATTAATGATTACTTTATAATTGCCTATAATAATGATGTTACAAATTTTACATTAAAACAAATGCCTTCATCAACTTATGTACATTGCTGCATTTTGCTATTGCTAAAAAATTCAGATTAATCAAGTTGGGACTCTGACCGAAGCCATTGAAGCAGTCAAGTTAGCTAAGGACGCCAAATGGGGTGTGGTGGTGTCTCAAAGAAGTGGGGAAAGTGAAGATTCTTTCTTAGCTGATTTAGCTGTTGGCCTCACTGCTGGCCAAATTAAGGCAGGTGCTCCTTGTCGTGGGGAGAGACTAGCAAAGTACAATCAGGTTTAGTATTATATGCTCTAACTTGTCCTTTTTTTTTTTTTTTTCATTTTCATTTTATCGTAGACATCAGAAGACCGATTGAATATAGATGCTATCATGCTACTAACCTGATCAAAATAAAATCAGAATGCTATTTCTTTCTGCTTTTGGTTCGTTGAACATGGATTCTTCAAGAAAAATTCTTAAGGCACTCCAGTGTCTTAGTTGACTTGATGTCTTTCTTATATGATATATAAACTAAAAAGATAAATAAACTTATGACTAAATTATAGAGTAGTAGAAATAGTCAAAAAGAGACTGCATTCTATTGCTTTTTAATAGTGGTTAAAAAGGCTCTATCTCAATTTTATTCTGATAGTGGCTCATTCAGAGTTCTGAATGGAACTGCTAAATATATGTTTGCCTATCCACTTAAACTGCAAAATGTGTTCACTTTCTAGCATCTTCACTTTTGAAAAAAAATGTGGGGGGAAATCAAAACTAACGGCAGGAGGTTTTATGTGCAGTTGCTCAGAATTGAGGAAGAGCTTGGAGATCAAGCAATTTATGCTGGTGATGACTGGAGGCACTGCTGAAAACTTCCACAAGTTTTATTTGCACTTATTTCTTTCCCCCATCTTTTTTGTTTTTTCAGGACGGGTGCTTTCTCTGTTTCGGATAATTTCAGAGGTAGGTTTTCTGGTTGCAATATTTGTCGATGAAGGTCCTTGATCGTTGTCGGTTGAGATTTGAGGGGTTATGTAACAGGAGAGTTATTTTTGAGAAGTTTGAGCACAGCATAATGAACTTTGAATGTAAAAAAAACAAAACAGAAAAATAGAACTTACAATTTTGAGTTACAATGTTACTTTTATGCTACTTTGAGCGGGTATTGTGAGAATTTGGATTCCTATGGCTCAAAATATTTTAGTAGTTAAAATTTAAAAATTGAGATTTCAGCATTTTCTAATTATCCGATATCTCCCTTGTTTAATTTGAGATGTGCGTGTTTAGCAACAATACAGATAGAGAGATTATCATCCATAAGCTCCATTTCCAAGCACATCTAGACATCATTCAAGTCATGTATAAATTATCTTTTATAATCCCATTTCCCAAAAGTTTCGAGTTGCTCTTATAATCCGCTCCCGCCAACTAGATATGTATGCCACTAAGGCAATGAAAAGAAAGCACATATTTACCTTCATTTCAGACTTGTGTGAAAGAGAGACAAAGCATACACACTTGGACAATAGGATTCAATCTGAAATAGAATTACCACATTTTTTGGGTCCTATGCAATGTCCGGTCAAGTTGCATATACTGCCCAAAGAACTACCTCATCACTGTCTATCAACTGAAATTCCAAACAGACTCAAACTTCTCACCACAAAAGTGATTGATTCACAAATACCACATACATGACGACATGGGAAGTAAAAAAGAGGCTACCATGGTGGTGGTAACAGCTTGGTCAGATTCTGCTGGCTCGTTGGGATGCTTTACTTGAGGCTATTTGGGCAGCTTTTGGTGGTGGCTTGTCTCAGCAGCTTGGTGGTAGGTGATGGGTTGGAGGATATATCCAGCTTGGTGGACAAGTTACTTCTCCTTTAGTATTAACAACACGGGTTCATGAGACGGATAAGGCAATATACTTGCACATTTGCATAAAATGACAATCATACATCAATTTAGAAGTTTCAATACACGAAAACACAGTACTGAAATTCAACATAATTTCATCCTCCAACAGATTGGAAAGAAGACAAAGTAAATTATACAAGACCTATGGCTTGTGGAAACAGCTATGAGCAATATGAAATTTCAATAGCAAATCAAGTCAAGGCTTGGTCTCTTCATCGTCCTCCTCTATCTTGGGTGCCAAATAGAATCTTACATAACCCATCTCTGCAATCTTGTACTCAACCACCACCGGAAGCTCCGAAGATAAGCTTATTGTCACAATATTTGACAAGGGAGTTGCCTTGGTGAACGAGTTCAAATACCTAAGAGCAAATGTCAGAGATACTGGCTCATTCATCTCTATCACTGTCGCATCTTCCGGCTGCATATTACAAAACAAAACACAAAAATGTCACTAATCTACCAGAGATGAATCACAATTTTGTGATTTGATGAAAATGAACATAATTGTTTGGAGTAAATCCAGAAGAAAGAACCTTGTCAACAGTGGTATTTTGCCTACAAACAACATTGGCAGTTCCTATATCGCCTCTTGTTGAGAATTTTACACCTTCCTTTGTAACAGAGATCACGACTGCAAGCCCAAATCACACCAAACGCAAATCTCAATTACACTAAGCTATAACTCGAAGTATCATGTTTAAGAATATTAGAGACTTCACCTGTGTCACCAATACTGCTAAGATCTTTACAGATTCTTGCGAATTCTGCAGATGGCATCCTAACTATAGCATGGTACTCGGCTTCTGGTATGCCAAGATGCTCACTGTCAATATCCATTAGCTTCATCTCAAAATCTGCAATCTTATCTTGAGCTGTGATACATAAAACAAACAGTTCAGCACTAACATGTTGGCAAGCAAATAAATATCAAACATGAACCGGAAAAGATTATAAGAGACATTACAAACAAACCATGTTACTGGTGCACTTTCTGCAACCTTAAGCATGTTCTCAATCAGATTAAACTTAATGTATATATAATAAATCAGATATATGAATACAGTTTACAACTTCAAAAGCAAGAATAAAATGAAAAGAAAATTCTGAATACCGATCTTCAGCATGGTTATTATCTGGAAAAGAATAAAAACAAAAGAGAACACAATAGTTTTTTCAGTAACTGTAGGTTCCACAATAGTTGCAATTTATATCTCATACTTCTCAACTGTATAAGAAAAACCTAATCGTAATTGTAGCATGAAGAATTTAACAGCACTTCTTTCTTTCGGTCTTTTTCTTTTGGTATACATTTTCGTTACCACCTCAAAATCTAGAACCCCTTTGGCAGCTCACAATTGTATAGCGCAATTCTTACAGATTAGACTTACTAACGGAGGTCAAAAAGCATGGCCATGTTGGATACCAATCATTTTACCTTACACATATTCAAGCTTTCACATTTCAGCAACTCATCCAAAAAGAGCAACACGTGTTCCTTTATTCTACTACTATATCAACTTTGAATCAATATTCACTCTTTTTTCTATAATTCTAGATGAAGGGAGATATCTTGACCCGACAAACCCGAGTTTTTAATTTATGGGCCATACAGACCCTATAATACTCCAAATAAGGGAAAAAAATTGCAACTTGTGATAGTTTGAAATTGAACTCAGGACCCCCCCACATGAAAGTGGAAATTAATACCACATTACCACTCTTTAAACTTTCTTATAAAACAACTATCCTTTTATTATAATAAGGCAAGCGCGCACACACACACCTAAAACACTTAAAAACAGAAAACAACTAGAAGTTTCGGCAGACTCGCAAACACCAAAAACTTCTAAAAGTATAAAAGTCCATATTGCAGCACATATATCTGCTGATTTCTTTTTCCACAATACACTAAGAACTTATGCAGCATAAAAGATAAGAGCAAAAATTTCCGTAGCAAAAACAGCATACTCAAAGAAAGTAGGAAAAAGCTTTGTCATGTCATCCTCTTCTCAAGATAACCCAACATTCTATTTCATAAAAAAGATTAATTCCTTTTAATTCTACACTCAAATTATTCTTCTGATCCCAAAGTTAAGGCATAAATCATCCATTCTTACACAAATTAAAATTAGACAAAACAGTGAACCTTTCAGTAAACAGATAAACAACAGTCGTTTACGCAAACAAAACTGAACTGCAAAACTAAACTTCAAAGAAAGGCAAAGAGAAGTGAGCATACTGGGGCTCTCGAACATGAATGTCACGGTGTCGCTCCCATCATCGGCCTTGAGGGTGATGATATCATCATTTCCGGCGCACTTAAGCATCTTGGCCATGTTGTTGAGGTTCATCCCCATGGAAATGTTGCGGTCGCAGCGGTAGTGCTCGAAGCCCTCCGATCTGAGCAGCAGCGCAACCAACGCGACGTGGCTCGAATCCATGGCCTGCAGCGAAAATCCCGTAGCCGAACAATCAAAATTCGCATCGTTCACCAGATCTTTAACGGACTCGAGCACCTTCTTCAACAGACTCCCCTGTACCAACCTCAGCTCCAACATTTTTACTCCTCAAATTATTTTACTATTTGAGAGAGAGACCGGAGACGGGGGGTGGGTGATGGGATTTCGAGGGAGATTTGGGGTTTGAAAATTTTAGGAGTGAAAGGGGAGAAATGTGAGGGTTAGGGTTTATATGGAATGGAAGTATGAAGAGTGCGAGGGAATCTAGGGCATCCTATTGGCGGGAGTCACGTCAAGTGAAATAATTTCAATTCCCGCCATAATTCTTGTAAAAACATAAGGGCAATTTGGCTTGGCCCATTGAACTCCAATCCAAATGCTATGAGAAGTTCGGGAAATTTTAGGATCGAGCCGGTCCATCAACTACTATTGGATCATTGCGTGCAAGTGATTTTTGTGTATTTTACTGTATTATCCCTGCATCCAATGGTGTTAGACAGATCGTCTCCAATGAATCCGATCTGTCTTAGAATCACCCGAGAAGTCCAATGGTTTGAACTAATGCATCGTAAATTATTCTAAACAAATATATAATATTTTTATGCATATTTAGGCTATATATATATATATGTGTGTGTGTGTGTGTATGTATCTAATACCCTAACCTACTATAATTTATGTTTGTAATTAATCCAAAAATATATTGTAGTGAACCATAGTATTAAAAATACATATATATGTTGTCAAAATATGGCATGTTAATTCAAACATATACTGTAGTAAATTAGAGTACTAAAAATATACTTATATATATATGTGTGTGTGTGTGTGTTGTCAAGATATACATATAATAAATTAAATGTTTTTGGATAATTTAATTTTATGACAATGCATTAATTAAATTTTGTCAAACATGAATATAATATGTTATCACCGAACTAATTTAATATTAGTGCTAAAATATTGTCAATCATTATTTTAATTAGTTAATCTTGACGTGTTGCCTCAATTTTAACTAAATTATGTAATTAAAAAAATTGTGAAATGGAATAAAATGGTGTAGAAATGAAAAAAAAATAATGGTTAATGATAATGTAGAAGGGGGTAAGTATATTCTCTTTACGGTGAGTCATGTTGACTTCAGGTAGTGGCAAACTGAAGACAACTCACTAATTACAAGCCAATGAAGAGCTCATGCACTAGGACAACCTAATTAGTTGCGAAATTTCAACCTAGCTGCTTATTGATCACTTAAATTGAGTTAAGAGCACGATATGGGTCATCGAAATTGAGATCGACCCATTTAACACCTTGATTGGGTTGTGTATTTCAGCCAAGCACCTTGTTGATCACCAACATACCAACATCCGCATAAGATGATGCACATACATTCATTTAGCGGTTCAATACACGAAAAAATACCTTAAATTCAACATAGTTTCACTCACTACTAGATTGAAAAGAAAACACAGTAAAATTGTACAAGGCCCATAGCTTGTGGTTACAACTGCTAGCAAAATAAAATTTCAAGAGCAAATCAAGTCAGGGCTTGGTCTCTTCATCGTCCTCCTCTATCTTGGGTGCCAAATAGAACCTTACATACCCCATCTCTGCAATCTTGTACTCAACCACCACAGGTAGCTCTGAAGATAGGCTTATAGTCACTGTATTTGACAACGGAGTCGCCTTTGTGAATGAGTTCAAATACCTAAGAGCAAATGTCAGAGACACCGGCTCATTCATCTCTATCACTGTCGCATCTTCCGGCTGCATATCAAACAAAAAACAAAAATGTTACTAATCCACCACAGAGAAATCACAGTTTTGTGGGTTGATGAGACTTGACATTATATGATTGACCAAGGATAGAAGAAAGTACCTTGTCAACAGTGGTATTTTGCCTACAAACAACATTAGCAGTTCCTATATCGCCTCTTGTTGAGAATTTTACACCTTCCTTCGTAACAGAGATCACGACTGCAAGCCCAAATCGCACCAAACACAAATCTCAATTACACTAAGCTATAACTCGAAGAATCATGTTTAAGAATATTAGAGACTTCACCTGTGTCACCAATACTGCTAAGATCTTTACAGATTCTTGCAAATTCTGCAGATGGCATCCTAACTATAGCATGGTACTCGGCTTCTGGTATGCCAAGATGCTCACTGTCAATATCCATTAGCTTCATCTCAAAATCTGCAATCTTATCTTGAGCTGTGATACATAAAACAAACAGTTCAGCACTAACATGTTGGCTAGCAAATAAATATCAAACATGAACCGGAAAAGATTATAAGAGACATTACAAACAAACCATGTTACTGGTGCACTTTCTGCAACCTTAAGCATGTTATCAATCAGATTAAACTTAATGTATACATTAAAAATCAAATAGTTGAATATTGTTTGCGCCTTCAAAAGCAAGAATAAATGAAAGAAAATTCTGAATACTGATCTTCAGCATGGTTATTAGCTGGAAAAGAATAAAAATAAAAGAGAGCACAATAGTTTTTTCAGTAACTGTAAATGAAAGAAAATTCTGAATACCGAACTTTAGCATGGTTATTAGCTGGAAAAGAATAAAAATAAAAGAGAGCACAATAGTTTTTTCAATAACTGTAAGTTCCACAATAGTTGCTATTTATATCTCGTACTTCTCAACTGTATAAGAAAAACCTAATCGTTATTGTATTATGAAGATTTTAACAGCACTTCTTTCCTTCAGTATTTTTTTCTTTTGGTATATATTCTCATTACCATCTCAAAATCTAGAACCCATTTGGCAGCTCACAATTGTATAGCGCAATTCTTACAGATTAGACTTAATAACGGAGGTCAAAAAGCATGGCCATGGTGGATTACAATCATTTTACCTTACACATATTCAAGCTTTCACATTTCAGCAACTCATCCAAAAAGAGCAGCACATGTTCCTTTACTACTGCTATATCAACTTTGAATCAGTATTCACTCTTTAAACTTTCTTACTAAACTATATTTTTATTATAATAAGGCAAACACACACAAATTAGCATTAGAATCAGAAAACAACTTGATTTCAGCAGACTCCAAAACAGGGATGGATTTGGGGGGCCGCGAGATTTCAAATTTTACACCAAGGGTGTATGTAATTTTACGATATGCCCCCCCCCCCAAAAAAAAAAAAACGAATAAGAACCGACGGTTTGGATTTGAAACCAAAACATTTACAGCATAGTTGGTAAGCGAGCCTTTCATAAGGCTTTTCCGCAGGACACAGGTTCGACTCTAGTTGGTTTCACTTTGTTATTATTTTTATCCAAAGCAAATCTTTTTAATTAAAGACACAAATATCAAAAAAAGACAAAAGAGCAAACCTTTTAATTTAATACACAAAATATCAAAAAGAGAGGAATGAAAAAGATTAGCCGAGTTATCAACAATTTTAATTCTTTGTCGATCAAAAACACATAATTTTAATCGAAAAGACAATTATAAAAATAACAAATAAAAAGCAATGTTGATTAATAATTTTTTATTTTTTTAGTTTATTTAACCAAAAAAATACAAGGCATCAACAAATCCAAAGACAAGAAAAAGTTTATCAACATTCAATTATTTAGTATTTATTAAATTAGTGGAATAATTATAACTTCATATTCAATGAGAAAAGAATTGAAGCTTCACCTTTAACATTTGATCTAATTGATGATTTCAACTTGCTTAATATTGAGCATATTTGTGAAACAGATAAGTTTTACACAACTAATATCATGAGCAAGAGATGATGTATTTGAAGATACAAGCACGAAATTATAAGCTCGATGTACCCAATCATTTGGAGTCTAAGACGTTATCCACAACTTCTGAACTATGTCATAATTGATGATGATACGAATTGATGTGATGTACCCTCTAATTACCCGTTAAAATTGTTTGATGTTGACTCTTACTTTTACAACTTCAAACGACTAAGAGGTCCTTTTCAACCATGGAACTAGTGAAAAAAAAAAAGACTCAATAATAATAAGGAAGATGAATAATTGGATATTGTTTGATTACAAGAATAAAGAGAAAAATTGCAAAGAAAATTGATTAAAAATCTATCATAATGAATCTTATGACATAAAAAAATATCGTGTACAACGTCGATAATTTTTTTCCTTAATAATTGCTTATATATTTCGAAACTACTATGTCAAAGGTTATTTTTTCACATTATTATTGTTATTTTACTTATATTTAAACAAAAATAAACTTGATATATGTACAAATATTTTTTTAAAAAAATGCTTTAATGGTAATTCGGCCCCCCCAGCGTATCATTCCTGGATCCGTCCCCCCTCGCAAACACCAAAAACTTATAAAGTATAGGTCCATATATCTGCTGATTTCTTTTTCCACAATACACTAAAGAACGATAAGGCATAGACCCTTCTATCCTATCAAATACAAAAGGATATCGAAACTGTAAGAGCAAAAGTATTCTAAAGCAAAAATACCATACTCAAAGAAAACAGGAAAAGGCTTTGTCAATTCATTCACTTCTCAAGATAATAGGTTCTTCTAATACCAAAGTTAAGGCATAAATCATCCATTCTTACACAAATTAAAATTAGACAAAACAGTGAACCTTTCAGTAAAACGCAAACAAAACTGAACCGCAAAACTAAACTTCAAAGAAAGGCAAAGAGAAGTGAGCATACTGGGGCTCTCGAACATGAATGTCACGGTGTCGCTCCCATCATCGGCCTTGAGGGTGATGATATCATCATTTCCGGCGCACTTAAGCATCTTGGCCATGTTGTTGAGATTCATCCCCATGGAAATGTTGCGGTCGCAGCGGTAGTGCTCGAAGCCCTCCGATCTGAGCAGCAGCGCAACCAACGCGACGTGGCTCGAATCCATGGCCTGCAGCGAAAATCCGGTAGCCGAACAATCAAAATTCGCATCGTTCACCAGATCTTTGACCGATTCCAGCACCTTCTTCAACAGACTCCCCTGTACCAGCCTCAGCTCCAACATTTTTACTCGATTAATCAAATTATTCTCCCTTTTTTTAATTTTTTGCTAATCTGAGAGAGAAATGCGGGTGAGTGATGGAATTTCGAGGGGAAATTTGGAGGTTAGGGTTTGAAAATTTAGGAGCGGAAGGGGGGAAATGGGAGGGTTAGGGTTTATGTATAAGCACTGACGAGTGGTGGAGGCGGGAGTGAGGTCAAAATAGAGAGATAAATTTTAATTCCCGCCATAATTTTGTTGAAAAGAAAGGGAATTGGGCGCTTGGCCCATTGAATTGAAGTCCTAATGCTGTGAGAAGACTAAATCAATGTTTTGAAAATCGAACCAAATGCTTGATAGCCCAATGATATCGGCTTTCACATTTATTTGAGAGGTTTTGGTTTTTTTTTTTTGAAGAAAAAGTGGTATTTTATTTCATTCAATAAAAAATTTGCAATGTCAAGAACAATACAATTGAGATTATGTCTAACGTTGTAGTAAAGAATAATTGAAGCACCAAATATCGAGATTTTTCAAAATAATAAATATTAAAAACTAACAAATGAGCCCAAGAAAATTAGTGTGTAACTCCTATTCAAAGAGAGGCGAAACTCTCATTCGAGAAAGAAAGCAAACTTTCATACGGGAGAGAAATTAAAATACTAAATAAAATATCTAAAATGCTATATAAAAACTGATGTATCACCCGTTTTCATCTTATCAGATCTATTTCTGTCTCGTTAGATCCATATCCGTCTTGTCATATTTGAAGATATGATGTACAACTTGAAGAAGGGTCCTCCAACCCAACCCGCCGATGATGGTGGTGGTAACAGTGGTGAAGTAGACAACTGTTTTACTAAGTCATCGCAGGCAGAGGGAAAAAAAAGATTAGGATTTGGATAGAGATGGAGAGAGAGAGAGAGAGGCGATGGTTTTTAGTCAAGACCATCTTCAACAATGAGAGGTCTTAGTTTCAATTCCAGATTGTCACGAGTTGTGACTTTTTTCTACGTATTTGGAGTATTATAGGGTCTTTATTACCCATGATTAAAACTATCGGCGCGGGTTTATTGGGTCAGGGTATCCCCCTTTATCTATAATTAAAAAAAAATGAAAATTGAATCGATCATCAAATCAAAAAATTAAGTGGGTCAAGAGTGATTGGGCCAATCGTGGTGTACTAGTAACATCATAATTATATAATAAATAATTATTAACATACTTATATATATATATAAGATATAAAAATACTTATATTCAATCATACTAAGAATTATAACTATTTTACTTTCATTTACTTGACATTATGAAACAGTCGTATTTAATGACAAAAATAACAAAGTTAAAACGAACTATTCATTTTTAAAATCAAGTCATTAAGGTTCAAATTTAATATTATTACTAGTAATAATGAAAAAACTCATTATAGCCTCGCATCTTATAATACATTTACAAGCATTAAAAAAAAAAGACGGTTTTGGAGTTTTGCTCTCGGTGCACGTTAGAGGATTGACTAACGTGCACCAAAAACCTCAAAATGGCGTCTTAGAAAATTTCATGTTAGATGTTTTGATGATGACAAGAATAGAATTTTATGTTAGACCCCAAAAGGATGTAAGTTTATTTTGATAGGCTTGTAATTTTTATCTTTACAGATTTTAGACTAAATATTAGATACCAAGTCGCTGATAGAATTCTAGGTGAGTCTATCGGAGATGAAGTTGAAGATCAGCGTCTGAAGTCAAGTGAAGATGAAGATTTGTCTTAAGCGTCTGTCAAACGCTAAAGGACTATTTCAGGATTATCGAATCAAGCGCTCAATTTACTCAAGCGATCAAGGATCAGATTCACCTGAAATAAATTCTCAAGTCATGAAGAACTTAAATCATCAACGGACATTTATTTCCAACGGGAAATAAATTCAAAACGCATTAAATGCCTGATGAGTGCATTAAATGTGATAAGACATTATGACTTATGGACAAGCCACCTTTTGACTAGACTGACAGGATTCAGAGTTCAAAGTCTGCTCTTGTCCAATCGGTAATAGCAGAATTTTAGGAATGTCAGAAAAAGGGACTATTTACGTGCTGCATGAGAGACACGCGCCTGCATGTGTCCAACGGACAAATCCCAATAAATTTCTATAAATAGCACCCTTCAGCAAACCCTAATTACACACGTACATGCACAAGAAAAGGTCTAAACTTTGCTGAAAATATTCGAGAGAAAAGCTTATAACTCCATAGCCAAAATCCTTCAAGTTTTTCATAAACATTCCAAATACAGTCACCGATATCTCAAACATCTTCATAGAAGAACCCTACACTCTTATTGAGATATCCCAAGTTGTTTGAACTTTCTAAAAGCCAACAAACCCGTGACAAAAACCCTCAACCTCTTTCGTTTGTGTGAGAAAGTTGTTGATCTACAAGCAGTATTTCTGTGTGAGGGTAGCTTGTTGAAGAAGATCTTCATTGGAGCTGAAGTCTGTGTGATCAAGAAGCTCATGATCATCTTCCTTTCCTCTATTTTGTAAAAGCCTCTGTGTGATTCTTTGATAATCAACTTAGTGGAATTCATCCGAGTGTAAAGGAGAAGAAGAACGTAGCTGGGATTACATCACCCAGTGAACCTTACATATCTTATGTTATTTACTACTTTATTGCTTTACATTATATTTTCACATCATATCTTTGAAAAAGCTTTAAAACTGTTAAGCGACTATTTAGTTAAAGAGAACTCTAAGCTTAAAAATCATTTCCGCTGTGCTAACCCTGATTAAGCGATTGAAGCATTACCCTACTTTGGTAATTGTTAAAATCACTAAGTCTAAGTTATCTTATCTTAAGAGCCTGACCTAGCGCTTAGCTTACCAAGCGTTCAAAATTCTTAAAAAGTGATACTAATTTTTTAAGTCGAAAAAGAGTTCAGGGTCCATTCAATCCTTCCTTCTAGACTCTTTCGTATGCCACTTGGGACCATCAAGTGGTATCAGAGCAGTTGAAGTAGAAACCTAAGTGTTTCTGAGCGTAACTGCTTGTTTAGATGCATTTTTCAAAACTTAGTCGTTTTATTTTTTTGAAAAATCTCATATCATGGATTTTAACAAAACGCCAAAGTTGATTAAGTCAAACTATGAATTATGGAAACTTAGAGCATTCTCTTATTTATGTTCATGTGACAATGAGATGTGTGATGTAATTACAGATGGCCCCATTCAAATCATGAAAGTTATAACTCAAGCCCCTGAGCGACTCCAGATGGTTATGTCGAGAAGCCAAAGTTGGAATAGACGCCAGAAGATCGTAAAAGAGCTAATTTGGATAATGTTGGACGAAGCGCTCTTTACTCAGCGTTGATAGATAATGAAGGACTGTTCAACAAAATCAAGCTATGTAAGACTTCAAAAGAAATATGGGATAAGTTGGCTTCTGTGTGTGAAGGATCAGCACAGATGAGGGAAAATAAGCTCTCCATAGCCATGTAAAGATTTGAGAATTTTAAGATGCAGCCTAACGAGACGCTAGATCAATTGGATGCGAGGTTCACTTCGCTTATTACAGAGTTAACGTCATTGTATAAAGAGTTGACCAACAAAGAAATGGTCAATAAGATTTTTAGAAGTCTTCCAAGCAAGTATTTGATAAAAATTGTAGCAATGTGAGAATCACAAATGTTGGACATTATAACTCCAGAATATGTGTTTTTGGAGCTAAGGGCTTTTGAATGTGAATTGGGTGAAGTCAGCGACACATCGACTGAATCAGGAGCTTTAATCGCTACTACCAAAAATAAGGGGAAAACAGTCAGTGAGGTGAAAGCGACAGAATCAAACGAGGAAAAGGAAATGGCTTTGTTGGTTAAGAAATTTGTAAGATATGAAAAGAGAAATCCTATTGGACAGACCTCATTTCAAACCCCTTCCCCTTCCCCTGCACCAGTGCCAGTGTATTCTGCCCCTCAGCCTATAGCGCCAGTTCACTATCAAGAGCCTCAATGTTTAAATCAGAACCTCTCAGCGCCAGTAGTTTCCAAAAGATTAACAACTAAACAGAAAATGAAAACTAATATTTGTAACAACTGTAGGAAACCAGGGCACTACCAGGTAAATTGCCCTTATCCAAATGTATCTAAATCCACAAGGCAAGATCATGCGAATAGAAACCAATTCAGGAGCAACCTTCGCCAACAAGGTTTGCTAGCGGAATCTGAACCATTCTCCTCACCTGAAGAGGACTTGTAATCTTCAGATGAAAGTAGCGATCATGAGTCATTTAGTGACTCAGCGCTAATTTGTCTCATGGCAAGAGATGAAGAAGCATCTGATGACTCGCTATCTGAGGTATTCACTGAACTATCTCATCCCTTTTCTTATGAAGAATTACTTGACAAAGTCAATGAATATTATAAAGATTGTCAAGGTGCTGCCAGACTATATTAAGAACACACTGATGAGATCTCAACGATTAAGAGTGATAATGTGACGCTCAAAGCCGAGTTGCTAGTTCACCAACAGTGCATTGAGAAGAACAAATTGCTTGAAGCAGAGATCGCTTAGTTGAAAAGTGATCTTGATATGGTAGTTAGGAGAGTAGCTGAATTGATCGCTAAACTTGCCAAATCAGAACAGCTCATCTCATCATTATCAAAAGCATCAAGAAAGTTGGATAATGTGACTGAAATAACCAGACTTTTTGGTGAAAAGACCGGTTTAGGTTGTGATAAATTTGGTCATAAATCAAAAGCGTCTAAAGTTACGGCAACCAATAAAGTAAAAGGTGTAGCCTTTGTTGAGAAGAGTTCAAACAATCAAAAGCTGAATGAACCTAGAGACAATGGTAAGGGGCCAAATGAGAAGGTCAAAGACAACTCAGAAAATAAGGGGAAGACAAAAGTAAATGGTTCACAAAAGAAGGTCTATCAAAATGCTCAAAGGCTAAGGAGGTACCTTCTACAAGTGAATCAAACGCTAAGCGTCAATCGCCAAAAGCGACTCCTAAGCCAGTGCCGAGGAAATACCAGCGTCAATAGCCTCAGAGATCTAGATTATATTATCGATACTGTGATGATTATGATTATGATTATGACTATGATTATTATTATGATCAAGGATATTATTATACATCTAAGAAGCACACACAACACAAACTAAAACCCAAAAAGGTCAGTCCTCCCGTAATGAAAACAAGGCAAATATGGGTTTTGAAAGTTTTAATTCAGACTAACGCTACTAACATTGAAGGACCTAAGACAAAATGGGTACCTAAAAAGAATTAGAACTGCCCTTTAAATGCAGGTACCTAGAGACAACACCGATACATTAATTTACATCGATAGTTGTTGGTCCCAAGTGGCATATGAAAGGGTCTAGAAGGGGGGGAGGGGGTTGAATAGACCTTTTAATTATTTTCAAATTTTAGGACTTGCTTTTGTAAACTTAACTTAGACAATAGTTTTGAGTGCTTGATCAAAAGGATCAGACGCTCAACACTTATATCAGGGTTAGCACAATGGAAGATTTATACAAGTCTATATGATGCAACAAATTAAGCGCTTAGAAATAGTTTAGTTGCTCTTAGTGATTTGATAATTGTATGCTTTATGATAACGTATGATGTGATAAATAAAGCAATAAAACAGTAAGTAAATAAGACACAAGAATTTGTAAGATTCACCGGGTTTATGTAATCCCAGCTACGTCCTTCTACTCCTTTTCACACAAGAGGAATCCACTAAAATGATTTACGAGGTTTCACAAAGACAACTTCAACACAATAGCAAATTGATGAAGACTTGATCTCGAGTTCCCTGATCACAAAGATTTCAACTCGGCTAAGATCTGCTTTTGACAATGCTTCTTCCACACAGAAATAATGCTTGTCTATCAACGACTTCATCACTCAGATTGAAGAGGTTGATGGGTTTTATCATGGTTTGTTTGATTTGAAAAGTTCAAACACTTTTGGAATATCTCTTTAAAGGATGATTCTTCTTGGAAAGATGTAAGAGATATTGATTTGGCTGTAGAGATGTAAAAGCTCAAAAAGATTTTGGCTATGAAGATTTCGAGCTTTGAGAATGTGTATAAATTTCAACAGCGTAAGTGAATAATTCTTTGTATATGGTTTGAGCAGTGAGTATCTATTTATAGACTTTTCTCGGGATTTGTCCGTTGGACATATGCAGGAACGTGTGAAGCACGAGGCGCGTGAAACAGCCTTTTTCTGACATCTCTGAAAATTCTGTTGCATAGAGCAGACCTACTTTGAGTTGACAGCCAATAGAAAGGCTTATCCGTACCATCAATAGTCCTTATCACATTTAATGCTCTGATTAAGCATTTAATGCATTTGAATTTATTTCCCGTTGGAAATAAATATCCGTTGATGATTGCCTTAAATATCTTATTGACTTCAGATTAAATTCAGGTATTGACAGGCGCTTATGGCGTTTATCGTTCTGAATTGATTCTCAAGCGCTTTGTCAGCCGCTTAAAGAATCCTTTATCTTCAAGGTCTTCAGACGCTGATCTCCGATTTAATCTTCGATAGACTCACCTAGAATTCTATCATAGCTCAAGCGCTAGATACTAGTCTAAAACCATAAAGATAAAAGCCTTAACTAAAAATTATAACTCGATAACTTTAAACGTTTATACATATTCTAATAAAGGTAAACTTACATATCTTTGGGGTCTAACATAAAATCTATTCTTGTCATCATCAAAACTTCTAACATGAAATTTCCTAATAATTTCCCCCTTTTTGATGATGTCAAGACCTTAACTCTTTTATAGTCCAAGAGCTAGAAATATTACCAAAGATAATATAAAGTTTGCGCTTAAATGTTAAAGGTTAGCTATAAGTTAGTATATATATAGCTAGAAATGAGATGTTTCAGCAAACTCATTCATTTAATATATCATTAAGTACAATGAGTTACAATGAAAACATAAAGCGCTTAAAAGGATATAAACAAGAAAGTTCTAGCGCTTTCTCTTGGTTGAGGAAGATTGTGGTTTCTTCGGATCTTGCTTCTTTTGCTCTTGTTTGAAGAGCATCTCTGCAAACTTCCATAACCTGTCGTTTGATTCCCCCATCTTTTTGTGAGTGCTGTTGGAAAATTGTACATGTCCCATTCTTTTAGCCAACTCCTCAAAATTGTGGAGGCGTTTGTGCCAAATTGCATTGTCGATTTCTAGTTCACACAATAGTTCTTCAAAAATCTCATAAGATCTTGTGACTGGGGCTCTATTTGGATGGATGTTAATGGGCACATAAGCAGCAAACGGCGGAATTCCTAATTCTTCAAGTAGCTCAACTGAGAAGTCTGGAATTGGGTAACCTTTATAGAAACGAGGTTTACGCTTTTTGAGGACAGCCTGCTGGATCGTTTGAATAGCATTTTGCAGGTTTTCCCAGCACTTGTCATCAGAGCTTGCCATGCTCTTGGACTTACCCTTTTCCCCCTTCTTGACATCAGCATCAAGAGGTGCTTTGGATGAGCAAATCTCGGATAGTTCTTTGCGAAGAAGCTTTACTTCATCTATTAGGAAAGTTACTTGAGCAGCTATACTCTCAGCTGCTGAGTTGGAAAGAGAGTGACGATCAGCGTCTGCGATTGCATTCTCGGCGAGCATCCGGTTGACGTTATCAGAAAGGTCTTTAGCAAGCAGTGTGATCTGTTTCATAATATTAATAGTGTAGGTATTGGAAACATTCCACATATCATTTAGTCGAGTTTTTTCAACTTGATTGAGAATTGAACCGCTTGTTTCTTTTAGGCTTGAACAAGAACCCTTGATATCACTGAGAGAGTTCTGAACTGCCGTTTTGAAGTCCAGATCATGGTCACTGTCTGAGTCGCTAGAGGAGTGCGCATGAATGGGCAATGGTTCTTTAGAAGCAACCGCTTTGCCACGCGCGGGATCTCTTATGAGAGGTTCCTCCAAATCAATAATGGGTTCCTTTTCTAGAAGAGCAGCGTCTGGAGCATGGACTTCTGTAGAATTCATAGCAGCTCCATCGGCTTCAGCGCTTGAGAATTTTTCAACAATGACTGGAGCGAGAGCGCTGATAGGGGCTTCTTCCTAAAAAATTATCTCCACGTCCTTCTCAGAAGACGCTTCTCGGACAACAGGAACAAGAGTATCTGTAGGCTTAAAAGCAGAATTGGCAAGAAGTGGCGTTGAAGAATAATACTTACGAAAATTTGAGAGCCACTGCAATGAGGAAATCAGAGATGATTCTGGAATGATCTCTGCAGGAGTCATTCATGTCGTTGGCATAACATCCAGCCATGGAATATTTTTCGAAGTGGAGAGCTAGAGTAATTCTTGCGAAAATACAGAAAGTGAGCTTTCTCTAGCGGCTGCCCACATAGGACCAATAGCATCAATAGGATGAACCAGAGTTAATCTGGCGCTTGACCCTGGAATAAAGAACAGAGAGTCATCGGTTTCTCCTTGCTGAAATACAGCAACCTATCTGCTGGTAAGTTTGGAAGATTAGAAAAGTAATGCTTGCAGTAGTCCTCTATGTATGGCAAAACAACATGAGTAAGCGTTGGGCTACAATGCCCTTTGAGCAAATCGATTACCCTCTGGTAATGAGCGTTTAACTCCTAGGGGTAGGAATCCAAAAAGATAAAACCTGAGAAGGCATTAATAGTGGCCCCAGTTGTTGTGACAACGCTCTGTGTAAAGATGTGGTCGAATATTCTCACAGCGTCTCTGAGTCTCATACGATTGAAGAGAAACTCATAGCGCTGTTCAGTATCCACTTCCACATTAGCGCTTGAAGATTCTCCACTGGGAGCGCTGCTCTCATCTGGAACAAGATTGGACTGACTGAGCTCGGCGAGCGCTTGGCGAAGAGATTCTTCAACAGGTTGCTGAATAGCTGATAAAGATAGAATAGGTCCGAGTTGTTGGACTCTGGAATCAAGACAATATCGGGCAAAGCGTTTGCGTTTGTCATGAATAGCTTGATTAAATAACACTGGGTTGGCAACCATTTCTTCAACAACATGGCGCTTCAAGTCATATGCCTCAACCCATTCAGCTTCCTGAACGAGCCATTCTGAACCGGCTGCAATGATATCTCTAAATCCGCGATCATGAATGTTCTTCAAGGCGAGGAAACTCTGCAGGTCTGGACTGTAATCTCCATGCCACACTCTTTCAAAGTATAGCTGCGCTTCTCGGGAAGTCATTTGCTTCAAATATGCGGGCTTGTCAGGAATTGCGATTCCTTTAGCTTTCCATAAGCGAAGGGGTTACGGAATCGCAAGATTGGAGTAGTGAGCGACTTTCTCAGGGTAGTGAGAGTAGACAAGCTTATTGAGCGTATCCTCACTTGGACTCTGAGGAATTGGAGAATAATTATCATAAAAGTTGAGCGTCTCATTCCTCGGAGGTCTGGCTTCCGGTTCACTGTGCAGATGAGCATCATAGTATGCAGAATCAACCTCAGCTAAAGTCCTTTGCACTGGCTTGGGAGCTTTTTGGGGCATAGGAGGTTTAGAGGCTGCAATATCAGCAAGAATATCGGCCAAAGTTCTTTTGGGGACTTCCTTTTTTGCAGTACTGGTGGAAGACTTGGATTTCTTGGTCTTCTTAGACTTCTTCTGGGGAGGCGTTGGACCCTCAGATGCAATTCTAATGAGCTCCTCTTTCTAAGCCACTGTCAACTCTTCATCAAAAAGAATCCAAGAAAACCAGGCATCATACTCAATTGCTTCTTGAATACAGTGCTCAGCATGGACATAACCTTCTTCAATGTCTCCATGCGGAACATAGTCTTCATTGAGTAAAGTCTGAGGGAGAGCTGAGTGGTCTATGTCTCGATCTAATACCACCCAATGCCTAGTGGCTGATCCACCCACTGTGTATGGGAGATCACCTTCAGGTATTGCAGCAACCTCTTGAGCGATTGCCACAACAGTAGAGAGATCAACATCTAACTCCACTAGCATGCTCTCAGAAACAGGTGCAGCAGCTTCTGCTTCAAAGTCAACTTCTAAAGGAGCTGAAAGAAAGAAACACACCTTAAGAACTAAAATTTCTACAGAAGGTAGAAAATTAAGAGAAGGCCCTGGTAGAAGATATTTCTTACCCTGAGCGCAAGTCTCAGCAACGGGCTCCATAGGATGAACTTGTGGTTCACTAGCCTCAGGCTCTTTTTGCAACTCAGTTTGAGCGGCTGATGGTTCTTCTCGAGCGTCTGATGCTCGGTTATATTTTGCACTACAGGAGCGCTTGACGGGTCGCTTGACTGTGGGATACCATGAGGATCAATTAACTTTCTAGCTGCTGGAGTGTGAATCTTTTGGTGTGTTAAAGAAGCAGATTTTTCACGAGCGGTGGTAACGTAAATTACCTTAGATTCAGCTGGAAGTGATCCAACTATTTTCTGCCGCTTAAGAGCTTCTGTTTGCTCTTCTTCCTCAGCGTCCTTCTGGAAATGCACGGGTGAAGGAGGAGGGGATGAAGACTTCTTTCTCTTTGGTGGTCCCAAGTGGCATACGAAAGGGTCTAGAAGGGGGGGGGGTTGAATAGACCCTGAAGTCTTTTTCGACTTCAAAAATTTCGTATCACTTTAAAGGTTTGAACGCTTTGGATGACTGAGCGCTTGGGTCAGACGCTTCAGAAAAGTTAACTTAGACTTAGTGATTTTAGCAGTTTACCAAAGTAGGGCAACGCTTAGATCGCTTAATCAGGGTTAGCACAGCGGAAATGAGTTTTAACGTTCTTTTAGTCAACTTAATCGCTTTGCACTTTAACTTGTCTCTTTCAAAGATAAATGATGCAATAAAAAAATAATAATAAGACAAATAAAATAAATGACACAAGATATATAAGGTTCACTGGGTGGTGTAATCCCAGCTACGTCCTTCTTCTCCTTTTTCACTTGGAGGAATTTACTAGAATGATTTTCGAAGAGTCACACAGAGTCTTCTACACAATAGTAAAAGGATGAAAATGATCTTGGGCTCCTTGATCACACAGACTTCAGCACCAATGAAGATCGTCATCTTCAAGCTTCTCTCACTCAGAAATATTGCCTGAAAGGATTCAATCAACTTTTCTCACTCAGATGAAAGGTTGAGGTTTGTCACTAGGGTCTTGTTTGTTTTTGAAAAGATCAAACAACTTGGAATATCTCAGTTGAAATTTGAGTTTCTTCTTTGGAAGATGTTTGAGATATTTTTGACTGTTGGAATGTAGATAAAAAGCTTGAAAGATTTGGCTATGGAGTTTCTAAGCTTTTTCTCAGAAAATGTGCGTAAGATTTTTGGCAATAGTTTCTCTTCTCTTTTTCGTACGCATCTTGTCTATTTTTAGGCTTTGCTGGGGTAAGGTATTTATAGGCAATTTCTTGGGATCTGTCCGTTGGACACATGTAGGAGCGTGCCTCTCACGGGGCGCGTGAGTATACCTTTTCTCTGACATTCCTGAAAATTCGCTGAAGCCGATTGGACGGGAGCAGCTGAAATTCTGAATTTTCCTGACAGTCTGGTCAAAAGGTGGCTTGTCCACAAGTCACATTGACTTATCACATTTAATGCTCTTATCAGGCATTTAATGCATTTTGAATTTAATTCCCGTTGGAAATAAATGCCCGTTGAATGATTGCATTTAAGTCCTTCATGACTTGCGGATTTATTTCAGGTGAATCTGACATAAGTCGCTTGAGGGATTTCGAGCGTTGATCCATAAATCCTAAAATGAGATCTTTTAGCGTTTGACAGACGCTAAGAAGAAAATCTTTATCTCCGGTTGACTTCAGACGCTGGTCTTCAACTTCTTCTCTAATAGACTCACCTAGAATTCTACTAGCGATTCAGTCGCTAAGACTTAGTCTAAATTCTACAAAGATAAAAATTACAAGCCTATAATGAATTACAACTTTCAAATGCTTATACATCATTCTATGAAAAACGGAAACTTACATTGTATTTTTGGGGTCTAACATTGAATCCTATCTTGTCATCATCAAAACACCTAACATGAAATTTCCTAACAATTTCCCCCTTTTTGATGATGTCAAGACTCTTATAACTCTTTTATAATTTAAGAGTTACTTAAAAGAAAAGGCCCAAAGGAATATAAGTTAGCGTTTGAAAAGTTAGCTAAAGTTAGATTTGCTTCAACAAAATGTTTCAGCGTTAAAACATTCATTCATTGAGAGAATTTAAAACATACATGTTTTACACTGAAGGAAAACCATAAATAAATAAAAAAAAAACGGATAAAACATAAAAAGGAAACCAATCACTTTTTCTATCGCTTCGCTCTTGCTTCGCCTTGTAGAACTTCTAACGCTAGTTCCAACAAGAGACGATCAATATCGATCATTGTCGTATGTTGGACTTCATCATAATCATGTTTGCGAAGTCTGGCGCTTTCATTTAGTTCTAACAACCTTTCCGTCCAGTTCCTTGGTGGAATACCAAGTTCACGAATTAAGTCATGATAGATGTCTCTTTGTCAATCATTTGACGGTCTCCAATTGATAGGTCGTTGTAGCGGTCCGGCATAAGCAGGAAATCCCATGCTTTCTAAGAACTCGGGGTCCAATTCTGGAAGCGCGTACTTTCCGAGATAATACCTTAGCTTTCTTTTCTTGGATAGCATTTTCTTAATGCTTACTAATTCTTCGAACAATGAACGCCACTGTTTATTGTCTATCTTGGAAATCGCTTTGGATTTTTCTTTATCTTCCCCCTTCTTGACATTATCAAGGGAGTTCTTGAGTTCAACGACATCGCGGCGCAAGAGTCTAACTTCTTTGATGAGAAGAGCAACTTGTTGAGCGACACTCTGAGCGGCGACATCGGATGAAGCGTGTTTTTTAGTATCGGCCAGGGCGCTCTGAGCTAAGTGACGGTTGAATTCAGATGAGAGCTCAGCGATAAGAGGTGCTATGCTTTGCATGATAGCAATAGTGCTTTTATTTGCAGCCTTGCCAATATCACGAGTCCGCGTATCCGACACTATGCGGATATGCCTATTAGCAGCCTCAAAGATCTTGGAGCAGGAATCCTCAATGTTGGTTAGCGAGTTCTGGACTGCCTGTCTGAAATCTTTGGCTTCTGAATCGCTCTCAGAAACTGAATCGGAAGAAGGACGCTCTAGGGATGAGGAAACTGCAGCCTTACCTTTGGATTTATCTCTGATAAAAGGTTCTTCAGGCGCTTGAGTAATTTCAGCGTGCACTTCTTCAATCGCTCGATCCATGATAGGATCTGCAATTGCTGGGGGCTCGACCACTGGGGCGCTGGAGAAATCTGTAAGTGGAGCGTCATCCTCAGTAGGAGCACTTTCTTCTTCTATAAGTTCGATGGAGGGAGAAGGTTCTCTAAGACCAATGACCCAGAGGGGGCCAAGGGCTTCCATCACATGCCTTGGACTGATCAGGCTAGATTGTGGGATAAAGAATATAGCATCTTCACACTCTTCGGTACTTAGTTCAAGTTGCACACCTTCCGGTAAAGCAATCCCTGAAGTATAACAGTTGAAGAAGTCCAAAATCAAAGGCATGAGCGCTTGAGCTGCTTCTTGGTCCACTGGCCTAATTAGCGAGATTGTCTTGGCCACTTGAATATTGGATTCACTAAAGAGCACGGGGTGAAGAGTATAGCCTCGGAAATTGTAACACACGGAAAAGTGATTGAAATTGATGTCCAGCGCTTGGGCATTTTCAAACACTGCTCTCATTGATTTGTGGAACTCAGCGAACTCAGCGTGTTCAGTAGAAACATCCACACGAATTTGACTCTGGCCTGAAAGAAGAGGTTGTTTACTTGATGAAGCATCTTCATTTAGGTCAGGAAAGACTCGTTGAACAAACCCGGCACGAGGATGCAAAACGTAGCGTCCACCTTGGCTGTATAAGGCAAGTTGCTGGCGAATGTAACTTTTGATTGGTTGTCTATATCGTGGCAAAGCGCTAACATTCCCTGCAATAATCTGACGCTGTTGAAGCAAAAAGGTTGCATAACCTCGGCGTCTGTACTCTATTCCAAAATTGAACAAAAAAGGATATCTGATCAGTTCTTCAATGGTGTAGAAATGAAGAACAAATTCTTCAGCCCACTTGGCTGTATTCAGCATCCAACGTTTTCCAAGTTTGTCCGCTTTCTTTGGCTCTTTGGTAGCAGCAAGGAACTTCTCAAAGCGTTCCGTCTCTTCATCATAATCATCAGCTCATAATCTGGCGAGATATTCACGGGCCTCATCTTCTATCCACGAATTGACCGGATTTGGGCGCTCCGCAACAAGCGGTCCTTTGCCTTTCCATAACTTAAGTGGATTCGGAGAGAGAGCGTTATGGGGAGACTTGACGACGGAGGGGAGGGCTGAATAGCCTATCTTGTTGAGATCTTCTTCATTTGGATCCGTGTTCCAATCACCCATGTGGGGGGTTCTTGAAAACAATCTTGTTTTGGTGCTGAGGATAAAAGGACTCGTCTGAGCGACCGCTTGAATTGAAACGCTGAAGATCAAGATCAACTCTATTGAAAAATGGACGACGAATATACTTAAGGTGAGAGTGAAGACGCTCCAAGTAATATAGTCCTAGATCGGCAATATGCTCGAAGATTTCAAATTTGAGAGAGTTGGACAAATCGGGCCGATGGAGAGTTGTTTGAAATTGTATTTCCAACTCAGCAAGCGTTTGAGTGTCTCGTTCTCTGGCGACATAATAAAATTCAACATCTAGAGTGTATCCGCACGGGAAGAAATCGATGACACGAGGAGGAGGTCCCGTTGGCGTAGGAATAATGGCAATTGCTTCTGTTGGGATGGGGGCCACTTCTATCGACCGCTCAGCGTTTAAAGTCACTTCACTGGCTGATGATGTTTCAGTGTCAAGAAGGGCTTGAGATGCTTCCTTAGCGATATCCACAACAGTTGCCATATCCACATCCACTTCAACTGGAATCTCGGATGAAAGAGGGGCATTAGCGATTGGTGCCTCTGGAGGTACATCTTGAGCTGATACATGTAAGCGATTGAGAAAAGCAAGTAAAAAAAAAATTTCCTCTAAGTAGAAAGATAGAAAAGACTAAATCGCTTACCCTGAGGAATATCATCGACTATTTCAGTCGCTTGATCTATTTCTGGGACAGGTTCCTCAGGCTCTGGAACAACTTCTTCTGGATCTAAGTCGAGAAAAGAAGTTATAGGATCAGCACGAATGGGAATATCTAATTCGTCAAGAGTGTTGAGAACATATTGAATATCCGCTTGACATTGTGTTGAAAGAATTTTTGTCCTAGCGTTAGAGACTTAGAAACTAACGAGGAAAGGATATACTAATTTTCTTAGCAAATACTTACCCTGAAAAATAGGAAGCCTCTCAGATTGAGTAGCGGCTTGAGGATCTGAGCTGATTTCTGGAACAGCGTCAGAAGGAGGAACTTTTACTGATTCTCTAAGCGCTGGTTTCGCTGGGCGCTAGAGGAGGCTGCGGGAGTAGAAAGAGGAGTACGTCTTCGTGCAAGCGGTATTTCTTCTTCTACGAATTCCTCTTCCTCGGGAACAAAAAAGATAAACGCTGGAGGAGGCGATGGAGATTTAGGAGAGGGAGAAGGAGAAGGGATCTTCTGCTTTTTTTTGGGCTCCGACTTCTTCTTCTTGGTTTCAGGCTTCTGTTTCTTTGCTAGCTTGGATGGCTCAGCGACTTTGAGAGCAATCTTTCTCTTAGGTCGCTTGACCACCACTTCTTCTTCGGATGAAGAGGAAGACGCTTGATCTTCATCATCACTATGAACAACTCCTAGAGCACGAAGTCGCTCACGCTCTTCTTTTGGAACAGCTACACCACCTAGCTTCCTTGGCTTTTGCAGCTCACGGATCATTTTCTTTCCGTAGAATTTTATCGCTGGAATCTTCTTGCCCGAAGATTTTGTATAACCGCAAGCGCTAAGAATACGACTTAGAACAATCCCATAAGGCTTGGGATTCACCGACTTGGCCATCGCTGCCTTGAAGCGATTAAAAACGTAGAGAGACCAATTTACCTTCAATTTGGTCAGAATGGCCACCATCATCTTGTACTGGAGGTTTGTAACTTTATCGAATGTCCCTTTCCTGCATTCGATCATCTTAGAGCATATGTCTGCGAGAATAACATATTCTCCCTTCATGTCGTTCTTCTTGAAGTTTGGCTCGTATGCAGTAACGACATCGTCTTTCTTGACCAATTCCCAAACTTTTGTAGCATCTCCGAGATTGACGTGTTCCACCTCAGAGCCATCATTGGGTAAAACCAACAATGAAGAAATCAAGGAAGGAGTAAGAACAAAAGTCTCTTTGGCGAAGGGGAAGACGCAAGATATGGAATTTCCGTCTTCAGAAATCTGGGCATTGTTGAAAAAGTGGAGAGATTCATCTTCAAAGTAGTTGAAAATAGTAGTGATCATATCTCTCAAACCAGATTCTTGAACGAGTGGAAGAATCGTTCGAAGAGGAAAGTTCTGGTTTTCAAACAGATAGTCCCAGTTAACCAGAAATCCGGCGTTAACAGTGACTGGTTTTTCAGCACGGGAAGTTTTTCCGGTAGCTGACTTGGATGATTTGGAAGATTTTGCAACTTTGGGTGCCATTGCTGAAAGTTTGAAAGCTTTTTGAGAGAGAGAGAGAGGAATATTTGCCTTGAGAAAGATGAAGATTGTTACAGCAGAAAGAATTTGTGAAAGTGATAAAATCTGACTGTAAAGACCTTGAAGGGTTTAAATAGAGGCAAAAATTATCGTTTCAATGGCTACGATGTTGACACGTGGACAGTCAAAGAGTTTGAATTTTGAAAGGAGTCAAATCTGATACGTTTTTAGGAAAATACGGATGCAAAAAGTGCGGTAAAATAGTTTATCAGTTACAAAAAAGTGCAAAATTTTGGGATCCGCAGTTACCAAATTTATTGAAAAACGTTTGAAAAGATTTGAAATTTTCAGCGTGAAATACACGCGCCTGATAGTACACTGACACGTAATCAGACTCGTGCAGACCTGAACTGTCATGGTTTTAGATATATGTCAATAACCGCCAGTTTGATTTGATAGACACGTGTGGGTAGTTATCAAATCTAATCTATTATACTTATCTACACGTGATCCTTTTATTGATGAAAACTATGCATGATTTTAAAACAATATTCTTAGCATTATCGTGGGAATTTCTTTAACGCTTAAGACTTTTGGAGAACAGAATTTAATTTTATAAAGTTTATGGTAAAGTCAATCGCTTAAATTTGGAAATGACACTTTTATTTAAAGATTGACTCGTCATGCATAAAGATAAGCGCTAGTGATTAATGCATTTAATTTTAAATCATTTTTGATCACAGTCGCTTATAACTTGTTATAAGTACAATTTTAAAGTTCCCCCTAAAATTGATAACTTATTCCAGATTTTGTCAAAACGCTTTAGACATAAACATAAGGTGGATTCCCCCTAAATTGTATGCCTATTTAAATATGATGCTTTATGATTTAAGCGTTTAAATCGATCATACCTAATTCACTTCTCAAAGTGAGAAAGCGTTGTTCGTTGAGCGCTTTGGTGAAGATATCTGCCAGTTGTTTGTCAGTGCCAATGAAGTGCATGGAGATATCTTTCTTTTGAACATGGTCACGCAAGAAATGGTATCTAATGTCAATGTGTTTAGTTCTAGAATGAAGGATAGGATTTTGAGTCATAGCTAAAGCGCTTTGGTTATCACAATGGATTGGGGTAGGACCTAGGATAATTCCATAGTCTCTAAGTTGTTGCCACATCCAAAGAATCTGTGCACAACAGCTCCCAGCGGCTACATATTCTGCCTCAGCGGTAGAAGTCGCTATGGATTGTTGTTTTTTACTATGCCACGAAACTAGTCTATCACCTAGAAATTGACATGTACCACTAGTACTTTTCCTATCTATTTTGCATCCTGCAAAATCTGCGTCTGAATAACCAATTAGTTCAAAAGGAGAGTCCCGTGGATACCATAAGCCCACATTTTGTGTGCCTTTTAGGTATTTAAGGATTCTCTTGACAGCATTTAAGTGTGATTCTCTAGGATCAGCTTGAAAGCGTGCACACATGCATACCGAAAACATAATATCTGGTCTACTAGCGGTAAGATAAAGAAGTTATCCAATGATACCTCTATAGTTAGTGATATCAATTTTCTTTCCACTTTCATCTTTATCTAACTTAAGCGTTTGGCTCATTGGAATTTTTGAAGATGATGCATTTTCCATACCAAATTTCTTAATCATTCTTTTGTATATTTAACTTGGTTTATAAATATTCCATTAGGGAGTTGTTTAACTTGTAATCCTAAGAAGAAAGTTAATTCACCCATCATACTCATTTCAAATTGATCTTGCATCATTTTCGAAAATTTCTCACACAATCGCTTATTTGTAGAACCGACTATAATATCATCAACATAAATTTGGACTAAGAGAATATCTTCATTATGGGTAATTTTAAATAACGTTGTGTCAATGCTGCCTTTTGAAAAGCCTTTACCTATAAGGAAGATAGAAAGAGTGTCATACCATGCTCTTGGTGCTTGTTTAAGGCCATAGAGTGCCTTATCCAGCTTATAGACCATACTTTTGCCATGGTTGTTGATGAATCCTGGAGGTTGCTCCACATAGACTTCTTCTTGGAGTTTACCATTCAAGAATGCACTCTTCACGTCCATTTGATATACTGTGAATTTGTTGAATGTGGCAAATGCTAAGAACATACGAATCGCTTTAAGACGGGCTACTGGGTCGTATGTTTCATCAAAATCAATTCCCTCTTCTTGAGAATAATCCTGAGTGATTAGTCTGGCTTTGTTTCTTATAACAATGCCATCTTCGTCCATCTTGTTCCTAAAAACCCATCTAGTTCCAATAACTCCTTGATGAGTTGGCCTTGGTACTAGCGTCCAAACCTTGCTTCTCTCAAATTGGTTAAGCTCTTCTTGCATCGCTTCAACCCAACTTGAATCATTAAGCGTTTCATCCACTTTCTTTGGTTCCATCTGAGATAAGAAACTTGCGAACATGGCCTCATTAATTGTAGCTGACCTAGTTCTAACAGGTGCTTCCATATCTCTAATTGCTAGCTCTGGTGGATGGTCTCTAAGCCATTTACGGTCTGGTTGGAAAGGGTTGAGAGACTCTTGGTCAACAGTCGCTTGATCCCTATTGGTCTCTAGCGCAGTTGCTTCATCATTCACAGTTCCAGTTTGCACTTGATGATCATTCTCTTCATGATCATCAGCGATTCTCACTTTACCATTATTTGTAACCTCACGAGTAACCTTAGGAATAGGCACAAAGATCTCATCATCAGCGTCATCATCACTGTCATCATTGAGGTTAATTTGTGACGCTTGTTGGGCAAGATCTTCAATTCCTACATCATCAGGATTAACCTTACTCGGTTCTTGGTTAGCATCATCAAACACAACATGAATGGATTCTTCAACCTTCGATTTGATCTTATTTAGGATGCGAAAAATCTTTCCATTCTTGGCATAACCTAGAAAGATTCCCTCATCCGCTTTAGGATCAAAAGTCTTTAGGCTGTGGGATCCATTATTATGAATGAAACATTTTGAACCAAATACATGAAAATATGAGACGTTAGGCTTACGTCCCTTCCACAACTCATATGGAGTCTTCTCATGTTGCTTGTTGATCATACACCGGTTCTGAGTGTAGCAAGCTGTGTTGATGGCTTCGGCCCCAAACCTTTGAGGCAGCTTAGATTCTGCAAGCATTGTCCTAGCGGCTTCTTTAAGCGTTCTGTTCCGTCGCTCAGCAACTCCATTTTGTTGAGGTGTTCTAGGGGCAGAATACTCATGAATTATTCCAAAATCTGTACAAAACTTCTCAACAATTTGGTTAGTAAATTCAGTTCCTCTATCGCTTCTAATTCTCGTCACTTTTAGATCTTTTGAATTTTGCAATTGACGGATTAGCGCTGTGAGCTTGACACTAGTTTCATCTTTGGTCGCTAGAAATTCTACCCATGTATCGAGAGAGAAATCATCGACTATTACTAGCGAGTACTTTTTACCACTAACACTCATGATTTGAATAGGACCAAACAAATCTAGATGCAATAGTTCAAGAACTCTAGAAGTAGATAGACATGGTTTCTTCTTAAAGGATGATTTAACTTGTTTACCCATTGACATGCATCACATAAGCGATTCTTTTGAAAGGAACCCTTAGGTAATCCCTCTACAAGATTTAGCGATATTAACTGAGAGATTGCCTTAAAGTTGAGGTGATTCATTTTTCTATACCATAACCAACCCAATTCATTTTGATTTTTAGCAATAAAGCATGTGGGGTTGTTATCAAATGTAGAATCCCAATCCACTAAATACACATTATTTGTTCTTTTTCCTCTTAATTTAGTAGACTTAGTCTTAGCGTCGTTGACATAGCAGAAGTCGCTTGAAAAATTAACATCAAAGCCTTTATCACAAAATTGACTAATGCTCAACAAATTATGCTTAAGACCCTCAACATAATATACATCACTGATCATAATGTTCCCCCTATGCATGATACCTATACCTTTGGTTTTACCTTTGGAGTTATCACCGAATATAACTTGAGGACCGTTGGTTGTACGATAGTTGATCAAGAGATCCTTT
The DNA here is from genome assembly GCA_019426215.1 of Buddleja alternifolia. Lineage (NCBI taxonomy): Eukaryota > Viridiplantae > Streptophyta > Magnoliopsida > Lamiales > Scrophulariaceae > Buddleja > Buddleja alternifolia. The sequence goes on along the minus strand of CM033391.1, from coordinate 11,132,366 downwards.
GAGCCAATCATGTGCCTTGACGACCCACTATCGATGTACCAAACTGAAGTATCGGTGTTGGCTCTAGGTACCTGCATTTAAAGGGCAGTTCTAATTCTTCTTAGGTACCCATGTTGTTTTGGGTCCTTCAACGTTAGTAGCTTTGGTTTGAATTACAACTTTCGGAACCCATATTTGCCTTGTCTTCATTACGAGAAGATTGGCCTTCTTGGGTTTCGGTTTGTGTTGTGTGTGCTTTTTGGGTGTATAGTAATATCCACGATTATAATAGTAATCATAATCGTAATCATAGTCATAATCATAATTATCATAGTATCGATAATATGATCTTGACTGTCTTGGATATTGACGCTGGTATTTCCTTGGCGCTGGCTTGGGTTGCACTTTTGGTGCTGAACGCTTAGCGCTTGATTCACAGTGTTCAGGCTTACCTTTAGCCTTTTGAGCATTTGGATGAACCCCTTTTTGTGAATCATTTGCTTTAGCCTTACCCTTGCCTGAGTCAGCTTTGGCTTTCTCATTTGGCCTCGTACCGTTGTCGCTAGGTTCATTTAGCGTTTGACTTTGTGAACTTTTCTCAACAAAGAGAACACCGTTTTCTTTGTTGTTTGCCGTAACATTAGATTTATTTGGTTGTTTACCGAATTTATTGTATCCTAAACCGGTCTTTTCACCATATAATCTAGTTACCTCAGTCACATTATCTAACTTTCTAGAAGCTTTTGATAATGATGAGATGAGTTGCTCTGATTTGGCAAGTCTAGCGATCAAATCAGCTTCTCTCTTGACTATTATATCAAGATCACTTTTCAATTGAATAATCTCACTCTCAAGTGATTGGTTCTTCTCAATGCATTGTTGTTGAACTTTCAACTCTGCTCTGAGCGTTGCTTTATCTCTTGTGAGTGATGAGATAATAGCGAGATCATTTTGATATATTTTGGCGGCCTCTTGACTATATTTATAATATTCATTAACTTTGTCAAGTAATTCATCATAAGAAAGAGGATGAGATAATTCATTGATTACCACTGGTGGCGATTTGTCAGAAGCTTCATCTTCTCTTGCCATGAGACAGATCAACGCTGAGTCGCTTGTAGGCTCATCATCACTACTTTCATCTGATGATTCCAAGTCCTCTTCAGGTGCGGGAAATGGTTCAGATTCCGCTAGCAAACCTTGTTGGCGAAGGTTGCTCCTGAATTGGTTTCTATCCACATAGTCTTGCCTTGTGGGCTTAGACACATTTGGATAAGGGCAATTTACCTGGGAGTGCCCTGGTTTCCTGCAATTATAACACAAATTAGTTTTCATTTTTTGTTCAGTGGATAATCGCTTTGATCCAACTGGCGCTGAGAGATTCTGTGTAGGAGATGGAGGAGCTTGATATGGAACTGGCGCAACTGGTTGAGGTGCTGAGTACACTGGCGCTTGATACTGAGGCGCTGGTGCTGTGGGAGGAGTTTGAAATGAAGTTTGTCCAATAGGATTTCTCTTTTCATATCTTAGAAATTTCTTGAATTTCTTGACTAATAAGGCCATTTCCCTTTCTTCATTTGATTCCACTGGTTCAACCTCACTAACCCCTTTACCCTTATTTTTGGTGGTAGCGATTAAAGCTCCTGATTCCGTCGCTGAAGTTGTTGTGTCGCTGACTTCACCTAACTCGAATTCAAATGCCTTTAACTCTGAAAACACATGTTCTGGAGTAAGAGTCTCTAAAGTTTGTGATTCTCTCATTGCAACTGTCTTGATCAAGTATTTACTTGGAAGACTTCTGAAAATCTTATTGACCATTTCCTTGTTGGTCAATTCTTTGTCTAATGACGCTAACTCGGTAATGAGCAAGGTGAATCTTGTGTCCAATTGTTCTAGCGTCTCACTGGGCTGCATTTTGAAATGCTCGAATCTTTGCATGGCTATGGAGAGCTTGTTTTCCTTCATTTGTGCTGAACCTTCGCACATAATGGCCAACTTATCCCATATTTCTTTGGAGGTTTTACATTGCTTGATCTTGTTGAACAATGCATCGCTATCTCCTAGCGCTAAGTAAAGTGCACTTCGTCCAACATTATCCAGATTAGCTCTTTTTCTATCCTCTAGCGTCCATTCTATCTTAGGTTTCTCGACATAACCATCTGGAGTAGCCTCGGTCGCTCCAGGGGCTCGAGTTACAACTTTCATAATCTGAATGGGGCCATCTGTAATCACATCACACATTTCATTATCGCATGAACATAAATATGCGAATGCTCTAAGTTTCCAAGAATCATAGTTTGATTCTACCAACTTAGGCATTTTGTTAAAAGCCATAATGAGATGTTTTTAAAGAGAGATTTTTAAAAGCGATTAAAAAAAAAGGATCTGAACAAGCAGTTACGCTCGGAAACGCTTAGGTTTCTACTTCAACCGCTTTGATACCACTTGGTGGTCCCAAGTGGCATACGAAAGGGTCTAGAAAGGGGGGGGGGTTGAATAGATCCTGAAGTCTTTTTCAACTTCAAAAATTTCGTATCACTTTAAAGGTTTAAACGCTTTGGATGACTGAGCGCTTGGGTCAGACGCTTCAGAAAAGTTAACTTAGACTTAGTGATTTTAGAAGTTTACCAAAGTAGGGCAACGCTTAGATCGCTTAATCAGGGTTAGCACAGCGGAAATGAGTTTTTGCGTTCTTTTAGTCAACTTAATCGCTTTGCACTTTAACTTGTCTCTTTCAAAGATAAATGATGCAATAAAAAAATAATAATAAGACAAATAAAATAAATGACACAAGATATATAAGGTTCACTGGGTGGTGTAATCCCAGCTACGTCCATCTTCTCCTTTTTCACTTGGAGGAATTTACTAGAATGATTTTCGAAGAGTCACACAGAGTCTTCTACACAATAGTAAAAGGGTGAAAATGATCTTGGGCTCCTTGATCACACAGACTTCAGCACCAATGAAGATCGTCATCTTCAAGCTTCTCTCACTCAGAAATACTGCCTGAAAGGGTTCAATCAACTTTTCTCACTCAGATGAAAGGTTGAGGTTTGTCACTAGGCTTTTGTTTGTTTTTGAAAAGATCAAACAACTTGGAATATCTCAGTTGAAATTTGAGTTTCTTCTTTGGAAGATGTTTGAGATATTTTTGACTGTTGGAATGTAGATAAAAAGCTTGAAAGATTTGGCTGTGGAGTTTCTAAGCTTTTTCTCAAAAAATGTGCGTAAGATTTTTGGCAATAGTTTCTCTTCTCTTTTTCGTACGTATCTTATCTATTTTTAGGGTTTGCTGGGGTAAGGTATTTATAGGCAATTTCTTGGGATCTGTCCGTTGGACATATGTAGGAGCGTGCCTCTCACGGGGCGCGTGAGTATACCTTTTCTCTGACATTCCTGAAAATTCGCTGAAGCCGATTGGACGGGAGCAGCTGAAATTCTGAATTTTCCTGACAGTCTGGTCAAAAGGTGGCTTGTCCACAAGTCACATTGGCTTATCAGCTAATTCAGGATAATCTTCGTAGAAATCAGCTATAGCAATTCTGTGAAGCGCTTCTTTCTCTTTCTTCTTGCTCAACTTTTTTGCTTTGCGTCTAGCGCGTTCTCCCTTTGGCAACGCAGCGCCACCAATCGTGGGAGGATGAAGAAGAGTGAAAATCATCTTTTTACCCAAAAATTTCTTTTTTGGAACGGCAGTTCCAGTGCTTGGAACATGGCTGCTGCGATACAGAATATAACTTAATAATAAGCCATAAGGTTTGGTGGGAGGCATCTTCCCCAACATCGATGCAACACGCTTAAAAATAAACCTAGGCCAATTAATTTGGTAATTCTTCATCATCTAAAATTGCAGATGGCTAATCTTATCAAACGAACTGTCTCTGCACCCAAGAACCTTAGCGCAAATATCCGCCATTATTTGATACTTCGTCTTCAACTCCTTTTTCTTGAAATTGTGCGAGTATGAAGAATCGTCTTTTAATTTCATTTGTTCCCAAACTACAAAGAAATCTCCGACATCGACGTCAGAGGGTAAGATTCCTTCACTTAAAAGTTGAAAGAAATCAGCAATAAGATTGGAAGTAAGGGTGAAGAGAGTGTCGGCAAACTCCGGGAATAAGTACATGATAGAAAGACCATCATCGAAAAGCTGGGCATTCTCATAGAATTCTTTGAGAGCCTCTAAATGAAGTTGATAATGACTGGTCATGAAAGATTTCAATTTTTGTTGTTAAAAGGAGAGAAAAATACTGCAAACTGGAAATTTTTGTTGGGAGTAAAGATAATCCCAGTCAACCAAGAAACCTGGGTTCACATGAACTTTAGCATGGAGATTTGGTGAATAAGGAGTAGCAGCAAATTTTGAGGATTTCTTGGGGGCCATTTTTTAGAGAGGTTTGAAAAACGGAAGCAATTAACTTTGTGTGTGTGTGTGTGTGTGTGAGAGAGAGAGAGAGAGAGAGAGAGTTTGCAGATAGCTCTTAGAAAATATGAGTGATAAAAGGAAAAGCTTCTGCAATTTCTTGAATTTATAGATGAATGGGAAATAACTGCTTATTTAAGATTCGGCCACGTTTTAAGTTAAATTAAATCTGTGCCGTAAATTCCATAATAATGGGTGGAACAATGTGCGAAAAATATGAAAACTGCATTGGATAAAGGCAAAATATAAAATTTTGGTGTCCGCGGTTACCTTTGCAGTTACTTTTTGAATTTCAAAAGGTTTTGAAATACTCAATGATAAGAGGTGTTTTTACGTGTTTTTAAGACCGTAATTCTTATGATTTGGATTCACTTATTGCTTAAATCATGTCACATTTGCATTTAATAGGTGTGTTAAGTGAATACAGGTAATAAATGAGAATACATGAAGAAAAGGGAAGAAAAACGATGTACAAAACAAGTTCAAGCATGTTTTTCAACACCGAGGCGGTTTATACATCTCCTACCACATTCGAGCGATAATTCCGTACATTTCGAGACCTACTTAGACAAAGTTTCCTTCTACAAAGTTTTATATGTATGTCTTAGCTTCAAATGAGAACTTGAAACATCTAAATCGGAGGTCTATAGAGATAATTGTGAAGGAAATACGATTGCTGCGCCGAATAGAGAAGTACATGTGCCAGGATACGCCCCAGCGCCCTCCTAGTCATGCCTAGGCATGGATAGTCCGAATGTTACTCCTTTTTCAGCCTAAATTGCAGCCTTATATGATGGGTAAGAATCACTTTTGGCCATAATTCAGCACATGTGTTGAGGGGTTGTCATAAGTGTGTTTCTTGGTAGATTTACTTTATGGGCGCCAAATCAGAAACAACCTCCATGTTGAAACGTAATTTAGGTATACTTAGAGACCGAATTGGACAAAATGTCCTTCTGCAAAGTTGTAGATCTATGTGTTATCTGAACATGGGGACTTGAATCATCCAATTTGGAGATCTGTGGAGAAGTTTATGAGGAAAATACTAAGACTGCGCTGGAAAGCAAGAAAATGGCAGCATGCATGTGTTTTGTTGAAGTTTTCACATGGTTATGCTTGGTGGAATTCTTAATGGCCGAAAGTTCAGCACTTTTTAGCTGGTTGGAATCTTAAAAGCCAAACTTTAAGCATCACCTTAGGTGGAATTCTCATTGGGGAACTTTAATGGGAATTCTTAATGCATACTTTAGTGGAATTTTGGCTATAAAAGGAGGGGGAACCCATACTCTTCATCATTCACTATCAATTTCAGATTCTTAGAGGAGAGGGGGACAGCCCCTAATCTGATTTCTCCACCATTCATCACCATTCTTCATCACTCTTGGAGGGGAAAACTAGAGGAAGGAAAAGAGCTTGGGGATTGAAGGCTCAACTTCAAGATCCATCATTATTCACTTTTGAGGGAGTTTTTATAGCTTTTCATTTCAATTATGTCTATGAACATGTGTATTAATTCATTTATGTTTTTCATATTATCCATTATGAACTAAATTCATAAGACTAGGGCCATGTAAGGCCAAATTGTGATATATGCTTATAATAGATGATTGTTGAGGTTGTTCTTATATTGTTATGTGATGTGAATTTGTGTTTTTGCCTATCTTGCATATACTTGATCACTATATGTTAGAATCTTATGCCTAGGTTAATATTTCGGGAGAAAATTGACTTAGGGTGCAAGAAATTCACATCATGACCCGTAACTAATGAGGAATTGCCCTAGACATAGGTAAAGATTCCCGGGTGAAGTTGTTCGATTCAAATCGAGTGAACTCTAGTACGTTAATGCATGTTTAGTGGTTAGATTTCCGGATAGGAATATTTGGGAAATCACGATCCAAGCATAGGAGTTTATACGCGAGACATCGGTTATTCTCTACCCTCGGAGTTCTCACCATAACAATATAAGCGTAATCCTTCAACTAGAATCTTTATAAGTATAATTGATCAATTTGAACCTAGCATGTGCCTTAGTCTCCCTTTATACTTTGTGTAAAATCAATTGTGTAATCTTGTTCTTATTGTATGCATTTTACCTATAATTTACTTTAATTATATTTGTTTTTTTTTTCCGTTAAAATCATAAACTAAAATTCAAGTCTCCGTGGTTCGACAATCCGGACTTTTAGTCCACTTATTACTACACACGACTAGTGCACTTGCTATCATAGCACGTTGGCTTTTAGCGTGTCAAGTTTTTGGCGCCGTTGCCGGGGACTTGTTCATTTTAGTTTTTGATTTTTCGTTTAAATTTTCCTAATTCTTAGTTCTTCGTTTATTTCTAACCTTTCTTTTATTTTATTATTCTAATTTTGTTTTTTGTGTTTAACTGTTAGGTGTAATTTGTGGTGCAATACCCGCTCTTCTAACGAGCCTCTATACAATTTTGAGCCAGAGATAGAGCGTGTTCTTCGATCTAGTAGACGCGCTCGAGAAATGGCCGACAATCTAAATCCAAATGGGAATTTTCCCGACATAAATCTCCCGGAAAATAGGGAATGGTTGCAAAATCTATTCCAAGCTATGCAACCGGCACCTCCTCAAAGACTTCCATCGGTCCGAGAAAGTCTACCTCCAAGGGTCCACACTATACCGGGGCCCGTAGTCTTTCCAAATTTCTTTGCACCAAATTATCACATTCCGTCACACATCTTTAGCATGGTGCAAAGCGAACCCTTCTATGGAGAGCCCCATGAATCACCTCATGAGCATTTGGAGACTTTAGACGATACTCTCATGACTACCCAATTTCATCCACGGGATCTCGATGCAATTCGTCTAAGAGTCTTCCACTTCTCATTAAAGGAAAGGGCGACCATGTGGTACAAATCTCTACCACCCCAATCCATCACAACATGGGGACAATTGGTCGATGCCTTTTTGAGCAAATTCTTTCCACCCTCCAAAATCAATGAGCTAAGGAGCAACATTAAGGAGTTTAAGCAGGGGAATCATGAGTCCTTAGCCGAGGCATGGGCTAGATATAAAAACATGCTCCGAAAATGTCCGGATCACAACCTAAGATTGAGCGAGCAAGTATTACGATTCCATGATGGAGTCCGTTCGCGCATCCGAAATAGGCTCAATGCCGGCGCCGGTGGTGATCTCCTTGGGCTCGATTGCCAAAGTGTGTGGGACAAGATTGAGCAATTAGCCCGGGAAGATGAACTCTATCCCGATGATGAAGAAATCACACCCACTAAAAAGATTGCTTGTGTTCAAGAGTTGGGCGAAGAAGTTGCTTTGGAAACAATGGTTGGCAATGTAAACTATGTTGGAAATGCCAATCGACCTCAATTGAACTTCCATGTGCCCGAAAATTTTCCAAGGAGGCCCAATCCGGCACAAAATGCCCATCCCGGCGTCTATCAAGCACCAAGGCCCCCATTCAACAATAACCAAGCTCAAAGGCAAGGTAATCCTCATATACAAAGGCAAATAAGACCTCTTACAACCGAAGAGCGTCTCGATGAACAAATAAAGAAATCGAATTCAGCAATCAACGAACTCCGTACTATGATGAAGGATATAATGATGGACATGAAGGATTTAAAGACACAAATGGGTCAAATGGCAAAGGCGATCAGTGAGAGAGCCCCGGGAACTTTACCAAGTGACACAGAAAAAAACCCGAAGGAGCAATGCCACGCCATCACCTTAAGAAGTGGCAAACAAGTAGTCAATGATGCTGTTCGCTTTTCCGCGCCCGAGCGCCTCGATGAGAACGCCCAAGCAACGGAATCAATCCACAGTGAACGAATGCTTCACAATTGTGCGCCCGAGCGTCCCGATGATCACGCTTAGGCGCCCGAGACCCAGCGCCTTGGCGCCGATTGTCGCGCCCAGGCGCCACCTCCTGAACCCTCCACAGCGGGCTCTTCAACTCCAACGCATCCTCCCATCGAGGTCCGTCTGCCATTTCCTAATGCACATAGAAAGAAAAAAAAGGAGATGGATCCAAGTTTCCTTCGAATCTTAGCAATTCTTCGTGAGGTTAGAATTAATATTCCTTTTATAGACACAATTTTACAAATGCCAAATTACGTGAAATTTTTCAAGGATATTTTATCCAACAAACAAAAGTGGGAGGAAAACGAAACGGTGTGCCTAACCGAGGAATGCTCCGCCGTATTGCTTAATAAATTACCAATGAAACTTGAAGACCCTGGGAGTCTCACTATTCCTTGCACGATTGGGCCATTATCCTTCGAAAAAGTTTTGTGTGACTCGGGAGCTAGCATCAACCTCCTCCCGTACTCTCTTTTCAAAAAGTTGGGCCTTGGTAACCCAAAGCCGACTTCAATGAGCCTCCAACTTGTCGATAGATCAATCAAGAGACCACGGGGAATAATCGAAGATGTAATCGTTCAAGTCGACAAATTCTATTTCCCGGTTGACTTTGTGGTTCTTGATATGGAGGAAGATGTTGAGGTACCCCTGATCCTAGGAAGACCATTCCTAGCCACTGGTAAGGCGGTAATCGATATTGCCAATGGTAAGCTAACCTTAAATGTGGGAGATGAAAAGGTCACCTTTGATGTTTTTAAAGTGCTTAAACACCCATGTGATCCTGACTCATGTTTACGCATCGATGTATTTGATATGTTGATTGATGAGACTTTTCAGGCACAAATGGTAGACGACCCATTGGAGACATGTCTTTCCAAATCTATGGATGTCGATTCAGCGAGTGAAGAACAATTGGAAACCATGTTTAGCGTAGAGAAGCCACCTCTTTACCACGTCATTGGAGCTAAAAAATTAGAAAGATCACTCTTGGCTCCTCCTCGCCCTTCTATCGAAGAGGCCCCTATCCTTGAGCTTAAACCATTACCATTACATTTGAAATATGTATTTTTAAATGATAATGAGACTCTACCTTTAATTGTCTCATCTTCTTTGACAGGAGAACAGGAGGAGCGACTCATGAGAGTATTGAAGGCCAACAAAAAGGCCTTCAGGTGGAAAATTGCGGATATAAAAGGCATAAGTCCAGCGGTGTGCATGCACAAAATACTCATGGAGGAGTCCGCAAAACCTACACGCCAACCACAAAGACGGTCAAATCCACAAATACAAGAGGTGGTAAAGAAAGAGGTTATAAAACTACTCGATGCAAGTATAATCTATCCTATCTCTGATAGTGCATGGGTAAGCCCGACTCAAGTAGTACCCAAGAAGGGCGGAATAACTGTGATAGAAAATGCGAACAATGAATTAATCCCTACTCGAATGCTTACCGGGTGGCGTGTGTGTATAGATTATCGCAAGTTAAATGATGCCACTCGTAAGGACCATTTCCCCCTCCCATTCATTGACCAAATGCTTGAAAGGTTAGCTGGACATGATTTTTTATTATTTTCTAGATGGGTATTCCGGCTATAACCAAATTGCCATAGCCCCCGAGGACCAAGAGAAAACAACTTTCATTTGTCCCTATGGCACGTTTGCTTATAGGCGGATGCCGTTTGGATTATGCAATGCCCCGGCCACATTTCAACGATGTATGATGGCGATCTTTCATGACATGGTTGAAGAATTCCTTGAGATTTTTATGGATGATTTTTCTGTTTTTGGAACCTCATTTAACACATGTCTTGATCATTTGGACCGTGTTCTAAAACGCTGTGAGGAAACAAATCTTGTTTTGAATTGGGAAAAATGTCATTTTATGGTCCGGGAAGGGATTGTGCTAGGTCACAAAATCTCCCAAAAAGGGATTGAAGTGGACCAAGCCAAGATTGAGGTAATAGAAAAGCTTCCTCCACCTACATCGGTGAAAGCCGTGAGGAGCTTTCTTGGTCATGCCGGCTTCTATAGGCGATTTATCAAAACATTTTCCAAAATTGCAAAGCCGTTATCTAACTTGCTTGTCAAAGATGCACCATTCAATTTTGATTCCCTTTGTTTACAGGCCTTCATAACTCTTAAGGAGCTATTGATATCTGCTCCCATCATGGCACCTCCCGATTGGAGTTTGCCCTTCGAATTGATGTGTGATGCTAGTGATACCACGGTGGGTGCGGTGCTTGGCCAAAGGAAGGATAAGGTATTTCGAACCATCTACTATGCTAGTAAGACTTTAAATGATGCACAAATGAATTACGCAACCACGGAAAAAGAATTACTAGCCATAGTATTTGCATTTGACAAGTTCCATGCTTATCTCATTTTGAATAAAGTAATTGTGTACACTGATCACTCCGCATTAAAATACTTGCTTGCCAAAAAGGATGCCAAACCTAGACTCATTAGGTGGATTTTACTTCTTCAAGAATTTGACATAGAAATTAAGGATAAGAAAGGAGTAGAAAATGTTGTTGCCGACCACTTGTCTAGGATAGAGATTCCTAAGCCTGAGTGCGTGTTTGATAAACCTATTTGTGAGGAGTTTCCCAATGAGCAATTGTATGCTATACTTCATAATGATGCTCCTTGGGATGCCAATTATGCAAATTATCTTGTCACGGGAGTTTTTCCTCCGGATATCACTTATCATCAAAAGAAGAAATTCTTATTTGATGTGAAGCGATATTTGTGGGACGAACCATATCTATTTAAGATTTGTGCAGATGGCCTCATTCGACGATGTATCCCCGAGGAGGAAATAGCATCAATTCTCGCCCATTGTCATGATATGTCGGTAGGTGGTCACTTTGGACCCTCTAAAACAGTGGCTAAAGTGCTTCAATCAGGTTTCTTTTGGCCTACTCTTTCTAAAGATGCATTCTTGTATGTTCAATCTTGTGATAGGTGTCAACGAACAGGTAACATCTCTAAAAGACACGAAATGCCATTGAATAACATGCTTGAATGTGAACTATTTGATGTATGGGGTATTGATTTTATGGGACCCTTCCCTAGTTCTTGTTCCAATAAGTATATTCTTGTTGCGGTCGACTATGTCTCCAAATGGGTCGAAGCTGAGGCTTTACCAACTAATGATGCTCGGGTGGTTACTCGATTTTAAAAAAAAGGATTTTCACTCGTTTTGGAACTCCTAGAGCAATCGTTAGTGACGGGGGCACCCATTTTTGTAACAAACAATTCGAGCACTTACTGAACAAGTACGGGGTACGGCATAAAATCTCAACCCCATATCATCCTCAAACGAGTGGTCAAGTGGAGGTGTCGAATCGGGAGATTAAACGCATTCTTGAAAAAACGGTTAACGCATCTAGAAAAGATTGGTCCCTTAAACTAGATGACGCCTTGTGGGCATATAGAACCGCGTTTAAAACTCCGATTGGCATGTCCCCATATCGCCTTGTCTTTGGAAAAGCATGTCATTTACCGGTTGAGCTCGAACATCGCGCTTTTTGGGCTATTAAATTTCTAAATTTTGATTCTCAACTCGTAGGTACCAAGCGATTACTCCAATTACACGAACTTGAGGAATGGCGCCATCAAGCGTATGAGAACGCCAAGCTTTACAAGGAGAGAACGAAAACATGGCATGATAAGCGTATTATTCCCCGAGAATTTCATGAAGGAGACAAGGTTTTACTATACAATTCTCGCCTTCGACTTTTTCCCGAGAAGCTCAAGTCAAAATGGTCGGCACCATTTGTTGTATCTCGTGTGTATGCTTCTGGTGCCATTGAACTTATAACGGATAATGGACAAACCTTCATGACAAACGCCCAAAGATTAAAGCATTACATTGGGATTGACGGGTCGAGGGATAAAGTGACCATTCCCCTCCAGGATCTTTAGCGATTCTTTATCTCAAGTCGAGCTACCGACTCTAAACTAGCGCTTCTTGGGAGGCAACCCAAGTTTGTAAGTTTTCTTTTCTTCTTGCTTTCGTTTTTGTTTTGTTTAGTTTGTTTCTTTTTATTGTGTTCAAGCATGCACTTTGGGCATGTATGTTTTTCTTATGCTTGATGGTTTAAAAAGTTGAAGTGTTAGATATGATGCACATTTGGACCCCACCTTTAGAGATTCTTATTTTACTCGATAAGAGGAGAAACTTTGTAAGGATGCATTGGAAGCTTAAGGATGTTCTTCAATATCCTTGGTTGTAAGTGTTCTTTTATCTTTGTGTATGCCTGTTGTAACAACATTGGGGACAATGTTGGATTTAAGTTTGGGGGTAGAAGAGTATCTATTTTGAATATTGAAAATGCAATCCTAATTTTTAACTTGAATTTGGGGAAAGTTTGTTTGATATCATGTTTATATGCTTCTTTGTTGAGAAAATCAAGCATGAAAAATTTTTAGTCCTTCCAATTGATGCATTGAAATTGATTTACTTGGAAAAATGACATGAATTCTTGAAATAATCTGAATTTAATGGAATATATATATATCTTTGAAATTGCTCGTGGAGACCTTAGACTAGAATTGATTCTTTAGATGATTCACAATGCACTTAAATCGAAGGTAGAGGAGTTGAGAGGATAACCATCTTGAGACACTTAAGGAATTATTCCCAGAAATATTAACTTAGATTTCTCATAAGGTTATAAGTTGAGTAGTAATTTTATATGCTAACAATGAATTGAAAAGGTTGAATTTTGGTATGACCAAAAGTGGTCAGGCTAATACGTACCGGAGGTGAAAAGTTTCATGCCTATATACTGTACTATTATGCTAATTTGAGCTATGCTCAAGCCAAAAGAAGTGAATTGTTTAAAAGATCTAGTTTTATTTCGTGGCCTTTGATACTCAAGTGATTAAATCCTTAGGAGTGTCTCTACACTTAATGCCCTAAAACTATCTAGTTTGGGAGTCATTGGTCTAAAACTTGTTACATGGGTGTCATAGAAAGCCTAATGGAATAAAACATTGCACATGATCTAGCCTTAATGAAGTTTAATGGAAATTCCATATGAATTGAATGTTGAATATTTGAGATAATGAAATTTAAATGGCTATGAGATTTTCTATAATTCTTGTGCCTTGTGTTTGATCAAAAGTTGATAGATATGGGATTAATGTCCAAAATTTGGTAAGGATGCCTCTCGACTATAATACCCTAGATTTATTTTTCACTATACCCTAGGGAGTCATTTCAAGTATTGGTGTCACATGAGCAAAAGTAGTTGATATGTATATATATATTTGTAAACTTTAAAAGGTTGATTTTATGCCATTCATTCTTGTTGATCATATTGAGATGTGTTGATTCGGTTGGGATTGAAAATTTGCTAGATTTTGTGGGTATATCTTATGCAAACCCTCACGAGACTATAACTCGTCCTTTGAGGTAACTCAAAGGTTTAAAGGCTTGTTGCACCCGCTAAGTGCAATCGTTTACTCCACGAAAGTGAGTTAGTTAGTTGTTTTGTTTTCTCCCATTGAATGATGTTGGTCTTGCCTTATAGCTCTTATTGCTCGAGGTCGAGCAATTGATAAGTTTGGGGGTGTTGATAACAAGTGTTTTTACGTGTTTTTAAGACCGTAATTCTTATGATTTGGATTCACTTATTGCTTAAATCATGTCACATTTGCATTTAATAGGTGTGTTAAGTGAATACAGGTAATAAATGAGAATACATGAAGAAAAGGGAAGAAAAACGATGTACAAAACAAGTTCAAGCATGTTTTTCAACACCGAGGCGGTTTATACATCTCCTACCACATTCGAGCGATAATTCCGTACATTTCGAGACCTACTTAGACAAAGTTTCCTTCTACAAAGTTTTATATGTATGTCTTAGCTTCAAATGGGAACTTGAAACATCCAAATCGGAGGTCTATAGAGATAATTATGAACGAAATACGATTGCTGCGCCGAACAGAGAAGTACATGTGCCAGGATACGCCCCAGCGCCCTCCTAGTCATGCCTAGGCATGGATAGTCCGAATTTTACTCCTTTTTCAGCTTAAATTCCAGCCTTATATGATGGGTAAGAATCACTTTTGGCCATAATTCAGCACATGTGTTGAGGGGTTGTCATAAGTGTGTTTCTTGGTAGATTTACTTTATGGGCGCCAAATCAGAAACAACCTCCATGTTGAAACGTAATTTAGGTATACTTAGAGACCGAATTGGACAAAATGTCCTTCTGCACAGTTGTAGATCTATGTGTTATCTGAACATGGGGACTTGAATCATCCAATTTGGAGATCTGTGGAGAAGTTTATGAGGAAACTACTAAGACTGCGCTGGAAAGCAAGAAAATGGCAGCATGCATGTGTTTTGTTGAAGTTTTCACATGGTTATGCTTGGTGGAGTTCGTAATGGCCGAAAGTTCAGCACTTTTTAGCTGGTTGGAATCTTAAAAGCCAAACTTTAAGCATCACCTTAGGTGGAATTCTCATTGGGGAACTTTAATGGGAATTCTTAATGCATACTTTAGTGGAATTTTGGCTATAAAAGGAGGGGGAACCCATACTCTTCATCATTCACTATCAATTTCAGATTCTTAGAGGAGAGGGGGGCAACCCCTAATCTGATTTCTCCACCATTCATCACCATTCTTCATCACTCTTGGAGGGGAAAACTAGAGGAAGGAAAAGAGCTTGGGGATTGAAAGCTCAACTTCAAGATCCATCATTATTCACTTTTGAGGGAGTTTTTATGGCTTTTCATTTCAATTATGTCTATGAACATGTGTATTAATTCATTTATGTTTTTCATATTATCCATTATGAACTAAATTCATAAGACTAGGGCCATGTAAGGCCAAATTGTGATATATGCTTATAATAGATGATTGTTGAGGTTGTTCTTATATTGTTATGTGATGTGAATTTGTGTTTTTGCCTATCTTGCATATACTTGATCACTATATGTTAGAATCTTATGCCTAGGTTAATATTTCGGGAGAAAATTGACTTAGGGTGCAAGAAATTCGCATCATGACCCGTAACTAATGAGGAATTGCCCTAGACATAGGTAAAGATTCCCGGGTGAAGTTGTTCGATTCAAATCGAGTGAACTCTAGTACGTTAATGCATGTTTAGTGGTTAGATTTCCGGATAGGAATATTTGGGAAATCACGATCCAAGCATAGGAGTTTATACGCGAGACATCGGTTATTCTCTACCCTCGGAGTTCTCACCATAACAATATAAGCGTAATCCTTCAATTAGAATCTTTATAAGTATAATTGATCAATTTGAACCTAGCATGTGCCTTAGTCTCCCTTTATACTTTGTGTAAAATCAATTGTGTAATCTTGTTCTTATTGTATGCATTTTACCTATAATTTACTTTAATTATATTTGTTTTTTTTTCGTTAAAATCATAAACTAAAATTCAAGTCTCCGTGGTTCGACAATCCGGACTTTTAGTCCACTTATTACTACACACGACTAGTGCACTTGCTATCATAGCACGTTGGCTTTTAGCGTGTCACTCAACGTGAGCTGCACGCGCCTGAAACACATTGTAGTGAAGACACGCACGTACATTTGCTAAACTGTCATTTAAAAGTAATGAGTACCCTTTGGTTTTCTTGAACAAAGGTGAGGAATGTCATTTCAGCATTAATTGCTTTGACTTTTCCACCTACTCTTGTTTAGCATCAGGTAGCACGCTCTTTGAAATTCATTTATGATAAGCACTTAACTGGGAATGGGTTAAGCGTTTAGTTACTTTTGCGAAGATGTTCAGACGCTGAAAGATTTAGTAGCGTCTAGCGTCTAAGAAATTTTAATGCAAAAAAGCCTAGTGCTTTTGACCAATGCAAGAAATATTTTTGGTCAATTTCACTTTTCTAATACAGTTATCCATTTTAAGGTTCCCCCTAAAATTAACAACTTATTAGTGTTTTCTTTGAAAGCATTAAGCATAAAATAAAATTCCCCCTAAATTTTATGCCTATAAAATATGATGTTTCGAATGGTTAAATGATAAGAGGTGTTTTTACGTGTTTTTAAGACCGTAATTCTTATGATTTGGATTCACTTATTGCTTAAATCATGTCACATTTGCATTTAATAGGTGTGTTAAGTGAATACAGGTAATAAATGAGAATACATGAAGAAAAGGGAAGAAAAACGATGTACAAAACAAGTTCAAGCATGTTTTTCAACACCTAGGCGGTTTATGCATCTACTACCACATTCGAGCGATAATTCCGTATATTTCGAGACCGACTTAGACAAAGTTTCCTTATACAACGTTTTAGATGTATGTCTTAGCTTCAAATGGGAACTTGAAACATCCAAATCGGAGGTCTATAGAGATAATTGTGAAGGAAATACGATTGCTGCGCCGAACAGAGAAGTACATGTGTCAGGATACGCCCCAGCGCCCTCCTAGTCATGCCTAGGCATGGATAGTCCGAATGTTACTCCTTTTTCAGCCTAAATTCCAGCATTATATGATGGGTAAGAATCACTTTTGGCCATAATTCAGCACATGTGTTGAGGGGTTGTCATAAGTGTGTTTCTTGGTAGATTTACTTTATGGGCGCCAAATCAGAAATAATCTCCATGTTGAAACGTAATTTAGGTATACTTAGAGACCGAATTGGACAAAATGTCCTTCTGCAAAGTTGTAGATCTATGTGTTATCTGAACATGGGGACTTGAATCATCCAATTTGGAGATCTTTGGAGAAGTTTATGAGGAAAATACTAAGACTGCGCTGGAAAGCAAGAAAATGGCAGCATGCATGTGTTTTGTTGAAGTTTTCACATGGTTATGCTTGGTGGAATTCTTAATGGCCGAAAGTTCAACATTTTTTAGCTGGTTGGAATCTTAAAAGCCAAACTTTAAGCATCACCTTAGGTGGAATTCTCATTGGGGAACTTTAATGGGAATTCTTAATGCATACTTTAGTGGAATTTTTGGCTATAAAAGGAGGGGGAACCCATACTCTTCATCATTCACTATCAATTTCAGATTCTTGGAGGAGAGGAGGAGGAGGAACAGGTCCTCAAGCTTCATTCATCACCATTCTTCATCATTCTAAGAGGAGAAAGCTAGGAATTGAAGTTCCAATCAAGGGGCCATCATCTATCACATTAGAGGGAGTTTTTATAGCCTTTTCATTTCATTCATGTCTATGAACATGTGTATTTATTCATTATTGTTTTTCATAATAACTATCATGAACTAAATTCATAAGACTAAGGCCATGTAAGGTCAAATTGTGATATATGCTTATAATAGATGATTGTAGAGGTTATACTTATATTGTTATGTGATGTGAATTTGTGTTTTTACCTATCTTGCATATACTTGATCACTATATGTTAAAATCTTATGCCTAGGTTGATATTTCGGGAGAAAATTAACTTAGGGTGCAAGAGATTCACATCATGACCCGCAACTAATGAGGAATTGCCCTAGACATAGGTAAAGATTCCCGGGTGAAGTTGTTCGATTCTAATCGAGTGAACTCTAGTACGTTAATGCATGTTTAGTGGTTAGATTTCCGGATAAGAATATTTGGGAAATCACGATCTAAGCATAGGAGTTTATACGCGAGACATCGGTTATTCTCTACCCTCGGAGCTCTCACCATAACAATATAAGTGTAATCCTTCAACAAGAACCTTTATAAGTATATTTGATCAATTTGAACCTAGCATGTGCCTTAGTCTCCCTTTATAATTGGTTTTAAATCACTTGCTCATCTTTGTTCTTGTTCTTTACAAATTTTATTTGAATTTATTCTTACTTTGTTTATTCACTTCATTACAAATCTTAAACTAGAATTCAAGTCTCCGTGGTTCGACAACCCGGACTTTTCGTCCACACTTATTACTACACACGACTAGTGCACTTGCTACAATAGCACGTTAGCTTTTAGCGTGTCATTAAACATTTAAATCAATCATACCTAATGCACTTTATAAAGTGAGAAAGCGTTGTTCGTTGAGCGCTTTGGTGAAGATATATGCCAATTATTTTTATGTACCAATGAATTGCATGGAGATATCTTTCTTTTGAACATGGTCACAAAGAAAATGGTATCTAATGTTAATATGTTTGGTTCTGGAATGAAGAACAGGGTTTTGAGTCATAGCTAGGGCGCTTTGATTATCACAATGAATAGGGGTTGAACTTAGGATTATTCTATAATCTCTAAGTTGTTGCCTCATCCATAACACTTGTGCACAACAATTTCCTGCAGCTACATACTCAGCTTCAACGGTAGAGGTAGCTATCGATTGTTGTTTCTTACTATGCCATGAAACTAACCTATCACCTAGAAATTGACATGTACCACTAGTACTCTTACGATCTATTTTGCAACCTATAAAATCTGCATTTGAGTAACTAATTAGTTCAAAAAGAGAGTCCCTTGGATACCATAAGCCCACATTTTGTGTGTCTTTTAGGTACTTAAGGATTCTCTTGGCAGCAATTGAGTGTGACTCTTTAGGATCAGCTTGAAAGCGTGCACACATGCATACTGAAAACATAATATCAAGTCTACTAGATGTAAGATAAAGGAGTGATCCAATGATACCTCTATAATTAGTGACATCAACCTTCTTTCCACTTTCATCTTTATTCAACTTAAGCGTTTGGCTCATTGAAATTTTTGAAGATGATGTATTTTTCATACCAAATTTCTTAATCATATCTCTAGTATATTTAGCTTGGTTAATAAATATGCCATTAAGGAGTTGTTTAACTTGTAATCCTAAGAAGAAAGTCAATTCACCCATCATGCTCATTTCAAATTGTTCTTGCATCATTTTCGAAAACTTCTCACACAGACGCTTATTAGTAGAACAAAATATAATATCGTCAACATAGATCTGGACTAAGAGAATATCTTCATCATTGGTAATTTAAAACGTTGTATCAACGCTGCCTTTTGAAAAACCTTTACCAATAAGGAAAATAGAGAGAGTGTCATACCATGCTCGGAAAAGCTTGCTTAAGCCCATAAAGTGTTTTATCTAGCTTGTAGATCCATACCTTTACCATGGCTGTCGATGAATCCTGGTGGTTGCTCCACATAAACTTCTTCTTGGAGTTTACCATTCAGGAATGCACTCTTCACGTCCATCTGATACATCGTAAAATTGTTGAACGCTGCATACGCTAGAAACATGCGAATTGCTTTAAGACGGGCAACTGGAGCATATATCTCATCAAAATCAATACCTTCTTCTTGGCAATATCCTTGAGTGACAAGTTTGGCTTTGTTCCTTATTACAATGCAATTCTCATCCATCTTGTTTCTATAAACCCATCTAATTCCAATAACTCCTTGGTGAGTTGGCCTTGGTACTAGCGTCCAAACCTTACTACACCTAAACTGGTTAAGCTCTTCTTGCGTGGCTTCAATCCAACTAGGATCACTTAACGCTTCATCCACTTTCTTCGGTTCCATTTGAGATAGGAAGCTTGCGAACATGGCCTCATTGAATGTAGCGGCCCTAATCCTGACAGGTGCTCCAATATCTCTAATTATTTGCTCTGGTGGATGATCATGCAACTATAGTCTATCTGGTTGAAATGGGTTAAGAGGTTGAACAGGCGCTTGGTTCACTTGCTCAGGCGCTTGACTATCCTCTTGCGTAGGCGCTTCATGTTCACAGATCCCACTTTGCTCTTGATGATCACTCTCTTCATGATCATCAGCATATCTTACATTGTTACCCGAAATAACCTCACGAGTAATATTAGGAGGGGCCACTAAGATCTCATCGTTGTCGTCACTATTATCATCAAGGGTAATCTTAGACGCTTGATGACATACATCTTCAACTTCTACATCATTCATATTAACCTTACTCGGTTCTTGGTTAGCATCATCAAAAACAACATGAATAGATTCCTCAACCTTCGATTTGATCTTATTTAGGATGCGAAAATTCTTTCCATTCTTGGCATAGCCTAGAAAGATTCCCTCATCCGCTTTAGGATCAAATGTCTTTAGGCTTTGGGATCCATTATTATGAATAAAACATTTAGAACCAAAGACGTGAAAATATGAAACATTAGGCTTACGTCCCTTCCATTGTTCATATGGAGTTTTCCTATGCTGTTTGTTGATCATGTAACAGTTTTGAGTGTAACAAGCAGTGTTGATCGCTTCGGCCCAAAACTTAGGAGCAAGCTTGGACTTTGCTATCATCGTCCTAGCGGCTTCCTTGAGCGTTTTGTTCCGGCGCTCAGCAACACCATTCTGTTGAGGAATTTTGGGAGCTGAATACTCATGATGTATTCCATTCTCTGCACAAAACTTTTCAACAACCTTGTTAGTAAACTCAGTACCGTGATCTCTTCTTATTCTTGCAACCTTAAGATTTTTCAAAGTTTGAAGTTTCTGAATAAACGTTGTTAACTTGTCACATATCTCATCTTTGGATGAAAGAAATTCCACCCAAGTAAATCGAGAGAAATCATCTACTATCACCAAAGTATACTTTTTACCGCTCACACTGATCGTTTGAACAGGTCCAAACAGATCCATGTGAAGTAGTTCAAGTATCCTAGAGGTAGATAGATGGGGCTTTCTCTTGAAAGATGATTTAACTTGTTTTTCCATTTGACAAGCGTCACAAAGGCGATTCTTATGAAATGGTCCTTTAGGTAATCCCTCTACAAGATTTAGATTTATAAGCTGAGAGATTATCTTAAAGTTGAGGTGATTCATTTTTCTATGCCATAACCAACCCGTTTTAGATTCATTTTGACTCTTAGCAACAAAGCATGTTGGGTTGTTATCAATTGTTGAACCCCAATCTACTAGATACACATTGTTTGTTCTTTTACCTTTCAATTTAGTAGATTTAGTCTTAGCGTCGTTTATATAGCAACAGTCGCTTGAGAATTTGACTTCAAAGTCTTTATCACAAAATTGACTTATGCTTAATAAATTATGCTTAAGACCCTCAACATAATAAACATCACTTATCATGATGTTCCCCCTATGCACAGTACCTATACCTTTGGTTTTACCTTTGAAGTTGTCATCAAATACAACCTGAGGACCATTGGCAGCTCGATAGTTGATCAAGAGATCCTTGGAGCCTGTCATGTGCCTTGACGACCCACTATCGATGTGCCAAACAGATGTATCAGCTCTAGCTCTAGGTACCTGCAATCAAAAGGGAAGTTCTATTTCTGTTTAGGTAACCATTGTTGCTTGGGTCCTTTAACATTAGTAACATTGTTAGTTTGAACTAGAACTTTAAGAACCCATATTTGCCTAGTCTTCATTGTGGGATTACTGGCCTTCTTGGGTTTCACTTTGTGTTGTGTGTGCTTTTTGGGTGTATAATAATATCCTCGATTATAATAGCAATCATAATCATAGTCATAATCATAATCATCATAGTAACGACAATATGATCTAGACCATTGTGGATATTGACCTTGATATTTCCTTGGCGCTGGCTTGGGTTGCACTTTTGGTGCTGGACGCTTAGCGCTTGATTCACTGTGGTTAGGTTTATCCTTAGCCTTTGGAGCATTTGGATGAACCTGTCTTTGTGAGTCATTTGCCTTCGCCGTACCCGTACCTGAGTCAGTGTTGACTTTCTCATTTAGCCTCGTACCATTGTCGCTTGGTTCAATAGGTGTTTGACTTTTAAAACCTTTCTCAATAAAGAAAACACCATTTCCTTTGTTGTTCGCCGTAACATTAGATTTGTTTGGTTGTTTACCGAATTTATTGCATCCTAAATTGGTCTTTTCACCAAATAGTCTTGTTACCTCAGTCACGTTGTCTAGCTTTCTTGATGCTTTAGACAATGATGAGACAAGTTGCTCTGATTTAGCAAGTTTAGCAATCAGCTCAGCTTTTCTCTTGACTATTATATCAAGATCACTTTTCAAGTTGGTTATCTCACTCCCAAGTGATTTGTTCTTCTCAATGCATTGTTGCTGAACTTGCAACTCTGCCTTGAGCGTTACATTATCACTTTTGAGCGATGAAATGATATTGAAGTGATTTTGATATAACTTGGAGGCATCTTGACAATCTTTATAGTATTCATTTACTTTGTCAAGCAATTCATCATAAGTATGAGGATGAGATAATTTAGTGTTTACCTCAGGAGACGCTTCATCATCTCTGGCCATGAGAGAAATAAGCGCTGAGTCATCCACTAGCTCATCATCATCACTACTCTCCTCTGAAGACTCCAAATCTTCAGGTGCGGACGCTGGTTCTGATTCCGCTAGCAAACCTTGTTGACGAAGTTTGCTCCTGAATTGGTTTCTATCCACATAATCCTGCCTTGAGGGCTTGGATACGTTTGGATAAGGGCAATTTACCTGGTAGTGCCCTGGTTTCCTACAATTATAACAAAGATTAGTTTTCATCTTTTGTTCATTTGTTAACCTTGCATTTTGTGGTTTTGAGACCACAGGTGTTGAGAGATTCTGTTGATTAGATGCTTGGTACTGAATCGACACTGAAAGAGAAGGTGCAGAATATTGAGGAGCTTGATATTGTTGTTGTACTAGAGCAGGCCCTTGATATAAACTTTGTCCTTGATGCTTAGGACTATTTTTCTTTTCATATCTTAGGAACTTTTTGAATCTGTTCAATAGCGCTAGTTCCTCATCCTCACTGATATTCGAAACCTTTCCCTTGTTACCCGATTAACTTGATTGATGCTATAAGCGCTCCAGACTTAATCACCGGACTACTCGCTGCATCACTAGCCGAATTCAACTCAAACTCAAAGGCTTTGAGCTTTGAAAATGTTTCTTCTGGACTTAAGCGATCCAACATGTTAGATTCTCTCATTGCTGTTGTCTTCATAAAAAATCTACTAGGTAGACTTCTGAAAATCTTAATCACCATTTCTCGATTCTGTAAATCCATACCCAAAGATGTTAATTCTGTAGTAAGAGTTGTAAATCTTATGTCCAATTGCTCCAAAGTTTCATTGGACAACATCTTAAAACTGTTAAACCTTTCCTTGGCAATGGAAACTTTATTATCCTTGATTTGTGCTGAGCCACCGCATATGATAGCTAACTTATCCCATATCTCCTTGGTAGTATTACAAGATTTGATCTTATTGAATAAATTCTCATTATCACCAATAGTCGTATATAGAGCGTTACGACCAACATTGTCTAAATTCGCTCTTCGACGCTCATACGGAGGCCATTCTTATTTTGACTTTTCCACATAGTCATCCGGAGTTTCTTATGTGGCTCCAGGCGCTCTAGTGATACCTTGTATATGTGAATAGGTCCATCTAAAATAATATCGCACAAGTCATCATCACATGAACAGAGATATGTAAATGCTTTGACTTTCCATGTGTCATAGTTTGACTCAGTCAGTTTAGGAACTTTAGCGAATGCCATGGAAAATTTTGAAGCAACTAGATTTTGAAAAATGACCTAAACAAGCTGTTATGCTTGGAAATCTTGTAGAGGGATTACCTAAGGGTTCCTTTCAGAAAAATCGCTTATGTGATGCATGTCAAATGGGTAAACAAGTTTAATCATCTTTTAAGAAGAAACCCCATCTATCTACTTCTAGAATTCTTGAATTATTACACTTAGATTTGTTTGATCCTATTCAAATCATAAGTGTAAGTGGTAAAAAGTATTCGCTGGTGATAGTTGATGATTTCTCACGCTATATATGGGTAAAATTTTTAGCGTCCAAAGATGAAACTAGTGTCAAACCCAGAGCGCTAATTTGTCAATTACAAACTTCAAAAGATCTAAAGGCGATAATAATTAGAAGCGATAGAGAAACTAAATTTACTAACCATATTGTTGAGAAGTTTTGTACAAATTTTGGAATGCTTCATTAGTATTCTGCGCCTAGAACACCTCAACAAAATGAGTTGCCGAGCGACGGAACAGAACACTTAAAGAAGCCACTAGGACAATGTTAGCTGAGTCCAAGCAAAGGTTTTGGGCCGAAGAAATCAATACCGCTTGCTACACTCAGAATCAGTGTATGATCAACAAGCAACATGAAGAGACTCCATATGAGTTATGGAATGGACGTAAGTCTAACATTTCGTATTTTCATGTATTTGGCTCAAAATGTTTCATTCATAACAATGGATCCCACAATCTAAAGACATTTGATCATAAAACAGATGAGGGAACCTTTCTAGGCTATGCCAAAAATGGAAAGAATTTTCGCATCCTAAATAAGATCAAATCGAAGGTTGAAGAATCTATTTATGTTGTGTTTGATGATGCTAGCCAAGAACTGAGTAAGGTTAACAATGATGATGTAGGAGTTGAAGTTCTTACCCAACAAGCGTCACAAATTAATCTTGGTGATGATGATGAGGATGATGAGATCCCAATCCTAAGGTTACTCATGATATTTCAAGAAACGCTGCTGCTAATGAAGAGAATGATCATCAAGAGCAAATTGGAACTGTATATAATTAAGAGACTGCACAAGAGACAAATGAGGGTCAAGCGATTAATTATCACAAGTCTCTCAACCCATTCCAACCAGATCAAAAATGGCTCAGAGATCATCCACCAGAATTAGTAATTGGAGATATTGGAGCACCTGTAAGAACTAGGGCCACTACACTAAATTAAACCATGTTCGCAAGTTTTCTATCTCAAATGGAGCCAAAGAAAGTGGATGAAGTGCTTAGTGATTCAAGTTGGGTAGAAACAATACAAAAGGAGCTTAACTAATTTGAGCGTAGTAAGGTTTGGATGCTAGTACCAAGACCAACTCACCAAGGAGTTATTGGGACTAGATGGGTTTTCAGGAACAAAATGAACGAAGATGGTATTGTTATAGAAAAAAAAACAAAGCCAGATTAGTCGCTCAGGGTTATTAAGCGATTCAGATGTTCCTAGTGTTTGCCGCATTCAACAAGTTCACAGTGTATCAAGTGGACGTGGAGAGTGCTTTCCTGAATGGTAAACTCCAAGAAGAGGTATATGTGGAGCAACCCCCAGGATTCATCAACAACCATGGCAAAAGTGTGGTCTACAAATTGGATAAGGCACTTTATGGCCTTAAACAAGCACTAAGAGCATGGTATGACACTCTCTCTATCTTTCTTATAGGTAAAGGCTTTTCAAAAGGCAGCGCTGACACAACGTTATTTAAAATTACCCATAATGAATATATTCTCTTAGTCCAAATCTATGTTGATGATATTATTTTCAGATCTACTAATAAGCGATTGTGTGAGAAATTTTTGAAAATGATGCAAGATCAATTTGAAATGAGCATGATGGGTGAATTAACTTTCTTTTTAGGATTACAAGGTAAACAACTCCCTAATGGCATAGTTATAAACCAAGCTAAATATGCAAGAGATATGATTAAGAAATTTGGTATGGAAAATGCATCATCTTCAAAAATTTCAATGAGCCAAACGCTTAAGCTAGATAAATATGAAAGTGGGAAGAAGATTGATATCACTAACTATAGAGGTATCATTGGATCACTTCTTTATCTTACCGCTAGTAGACCTGATATTATGTTTTCGGTATGCATGTGTGCACGTTTTCAAGCTGATCCAAGAGAGTCACACCTAAGTGCTGCAAAGAGAATCCTTAAATACCTAAAAGGTACACAAAATGTGGGCTTGTGGTATCCGAGGGATTCTTCTTTTGAACTAATTGGTTATTCAGACACAGATTTTGCAGGATGCAAAATAGATAGAAAAAGTACTAGTGGTACATGTCAATTTCTAGGTGATAGATTTGGTTTCGTGGCATAGTAAGAAACAACAATCCATAACGACTTCTACAGCTGAAGTTGAGTATGTAGCCGCTGGAAGCTGTCGTGCACAAATCCTTTGGATGAGGCAACAACTTAAAGATTAAGGAATCCTCTTAGGTCCTACCCCAATCCATTGTGATAACCAAAGCGCTTTAGCTATGACCTAATACCCATTCCTTCATTCTAGAACTAAACACATTGACATTCGCTACCATTTCTTACGTGACCATGTTCAAAAGAAAGATATCTCCATGCATTTCATTGGAACTGACAAACAGTTGGCCGATATCTTCACAAAAGCGCTCAACGATCTACGTTTTCTCACTTTGAGAAGTGAATTAGGTATGATTGATTCAAACTCTTAATCATGAAGCATCATACTTTTATAGGCATATAATTTAGGGAAAATCCACTTTATTATAATGTCTAAAGCATTTTCAAATTGAAATGAGTTATCAATTTTAGGGGGAGCTTTAAAATTGTACTTATTCCAATTAGTAAGCAACTATGATGAAAAATGAATTTTAAAAACTTTATGCATTGATCATCAGCGTTTACCTTTATGCATGACAATTTGATCGCTAATAAAATAAAAGTTTTATTTCTAAACAACGATTAAATATTTTTTATCAAAATAAAAGTTCAGCGTTAAGAATATTCCCGCTTAAATGCTAAGTAACTTTCTCTGAAAAATATGCATTATTTTCATCGCTAAGGTAGTGTGTGGATAAGATTTGACAACTGCCCACGCGCTCCTATCAAATCAAACTGATGGTTAATGACACCTATCTAAAATAGGCAGTTCAATATTTGTACTTGCCTGGGTACGTGTCAGTATACCAACAGGCGCGTGCAATTCACGCTGAAAATTTTCAAAATCTCAAACGTTTTTGAAAAGTAACTGCGGACTTCAAAAAGTTTATATTTACAGCAGTTAACCTAATTTATTTCCTCCTTTACATTCGTCTTTATGATGAAATGGTTCAGATTCAATGATTTTCATTTCTAATTAACTACATTCACACGTGGCATTTATCAAAGCAATTGAGGAGTTACTTTTTGCCATCTATTTAAACCCATCTTTTTGCCATCTATTTAAACCCATCAAATTTTTACAGAAAAACTTTATCACTTTCATACTTTCTTTGTTGTAAAAATTACTCTCTAAAGGTAAAAAGTTTTCTTCTTCCTCCTCAAAATCTTATCTCGTTCATCAATGGCGCCACCAAAGTCTTCCACATCCGCTGCTTGAAAAAACCATGGGCTTTAATGCAGGTTTCCTACTGATATGGGAATACCTTTTTGACAACCAAAACTTTCCGATGAGAGAAATCCTTCCTCTCAATGAAGAATCCGGTTTGAGAACCCTTCTCACCTCTCATTCTCTTATTCATGAGGATGAAGTTAAGTTTTTCTTTGAGAATGCCGTCATTTTTTACGATGGCAACTCAATCTCTTGTTCATTTCCATCTGCTGAAACCCCATTTGTGTTGTATTCACAATTGCTTGCGGATCTACAGAAACTACCTGCTGATGGGTGTGAAGTTGAAGAAGTAGCCATGGGAGCCTCTACCAAGTCTGGGAACAAGTTTGTCGTGATGACGTTGATGCTGCTTACAAGTCAAATTTAAAAAAGAATGACATGAAAGGCGAATATGTCATTCTGGCTGATATTTGTGCCAAGATGATTGAGTGCCGAAAAAGATCTTCTGATAAAGTCTCCATCATTCAGTACAAGATGAATATCGCCGTGTTGACTAAGTTGAAGGTCAGCTGGGCTTTGTACATTTTTAATCGTGTTAAGGCAGCATTGCAAAAGTCTGTGAATCCCAAGCCTTATGGGATTCTGCTTAGTTTTATTTTAAGCGCTTGTGGACTTGTTACTCCCCAAGGATCCAAAGTGCCAGTGACCAAATTTTACGAGAAAAAGATGATTGGAGAATTGCTCTACCCAAAGCGAAGAGGTGGTGCAGCTGTTTCCAAAGAGAAGCGTAAGCGACTCCTGGCTGAAGGCCTTGCTAAAGGCAAAGTACGTGGTGATGATGAGGATAGAGTGATTTCCTCATCAGATGAGTCAGAAGAGGTTGTGGTCAAGTGACCAAAGAGAAAACTTTTGATAAAAGTTGCTGAGCCCTCCAAGACAACAAAGAAACAAAAGAAGGAGAACAAGAAGAAGAAGTCTCCCTCCCCTCCTCCGACAACCCCTTCTCCTCGACAGCGACTTCTATATCGCCAGAGATAGAAGAAGAAGCAGATGAAGTGGAAGTGCCGCTTGCTCGTAAGCGCATGCCTTGGTCCACTCCAAAAGGCTCAACAAGCTCTCCCGTAGAGCCAACAATTGAGGAACCAGCGAGTGTCCCTCCTCCTCCACCTTCTGAACCAGTTGCAGAGCCTGTCGCTAATCCTCTTTCGTAGGATTTGGCTAGCGAATAAGGTAAGTACTTGTGCTAAACAGTGTACATTATCTTTTCCTTGTTGTTTTCTTCTTTAACGCTAGGATAAAATTTCTTTCAGCTCATAGGGAATATAACATTCAGTATGTCCTGAATTTATTAGACGAATTCAATATTCCTATTCGTGCTGATCCTTTCACTTGTTTACCTATTGAAGATGAAGAAGTTCCGGAGCCTGAGGCTATGGAAAGTGATGTTTCTAAAGATCAAGCGATTGATATAGTCGAAGATAGTCCTCAGGATAAGCGTTTCTGTATTTTATATCTCAAATCTCTACTTAATAGAAATTTTTGTTGTTTCTCAAATGCTTGCATGTGTCAGCTCAAAGTGTACCAGATGCTGATGCACCTCCACCTCTAGAGGTAGACGTAGAGTAGGACGTTGACTTGTCAACAGTGGTGGAAATCACCAAAGAAGTAGAATCAGTCCTTCCGGATGTTGAAATCTTTCCAGCCCGGGAAGTGACTTTGGATGCTGAGCGGTCGATAGAAGTGGCCTCGATTGTCCCCACACCAATTGGTCCTCCTCCTCCAGCTGTCAATTTATTTCCCAGAGGCTATGATGAAGATCTTAAATTCTACTATGCCTGGAGAGAAAAGACGCTTAGGCAGTTAATTGATATGGAGCTCAAATTTCTGACAACTCTCCACAATCTTGCCCTCTCAGACGCTCAAAAGTCAATTATTTTCGAGAAGCATGCCACGATTGGCCTTAAGTCTAAAAAGGAGATCATTGCTCCTCTCAAAGATTTGGCAGAGTTTGAAAGAAAATGCTTTCAGGAAGTCGGCCACAACTTTGAACGCAACTATCCATTCCACCGCACTTATGTCCAGATCAGGAATCCTCACATGGGCGATTGGGAGAAGAACCCCGATGAAGACCAGCTGAATAAAATGGGTTATTCTGCCCTGTCGAAGGTTGTCCATTCAGCCGTTAACAAGTCTTCACAGAATCCTTGAGCTTATGGAAAAGAAAGGGAGCTATGTTCCAAGAACACCCCAATCCAATCAATTCGGGGTTGAAGATGAAGCCAGAGAATTTCTTACTAGATTTTGGGCCGATAGCTTTGAAGTAGAGAAAGAAAGATTAAAGACGCTACTCGAGGCTAAGAAAGACAAAGAATTGGCCGAGAAACTTGGAAAACGATGGATTTTGGATACATTTAAATGGGCTGAAGAATTTGTATTGCACTTCCATATAATTGAGGAGATGATTAAGTATCCATTTCTCTTCAACTTTAGAATCGAGTACCGGCGTCGAGGATACACCTTGTTTCTGCTGCAGAGGCATGAGTCGCTAGTGGGTCCAGTGAATGCCTTGCCATATTTTAGAAGAGGCATGGAAAGTTTCTTCAGACATCAACTTGCTCAGATTAGTCAGGAAGAACACTATGTTTTTCATCTGGAACAAAATTTTGCCCAGTGTATCCAGATAGATCTGAATGAAGACGCTTCCATCAGCAAGCGTGATGCCCTTCGAGCCCTAGCACAGTGCATATGCATTTGACCGATGATCATGCAGAGTTTCACAGAGACAGAAGAGTGATTGTTGAGAATGCTCAATCGCTGGATATCACTTTTAACCATCACTTTGGTTTTAGTGAGTTCCGTGGATACAATCTTCTACCTGTCCTGTTTTGTGAACAGAACATCGGAGTGGCCAAGTTCATTTCACTTATCCTGCCAGTGGATCAGGCGCTAGCTCAAGCGCTGATGCCTTTGTTGATGGACTTCATAAATTTGTACACATCTGGCGTAGAGATTCCGGAAGACGCTGATCTAGCGTTTAGTTCTTAAGAGCGCGAAGATGCTTTGTTTTTCATTCCGAGAACTTTCTACCAGAGTCCAAGGCATGTTCTAGAAGAGATTGGCCCGATCTGGGTCATCCCTGTGAAAAGAGAAGTTTATGTGGAAATCACAGAGTGAGAAGTGGATCAGGATCCTACTATTGAGGACGCTGCAATTGTAAACGCTGATATTCAAATGGAAGAAGCCCCCAACGTTCTAGTAGTCGATACGCTACCTGTTGAAGAAGTTCCGTAGATTGAGGCTGCAACTCAATCTTTTGACTTAGCGATTCAGAAAGTATAAGAATAAATTGCTGAAGAAGTAGAGGAACCTTTCGTTCGAGACAAATTCAAAGGAAAGGAAATAGTTTCAAGCTCATATGGACTCACTCCATCCCCTGAGCGTCTTTTTTCTTCCTCGAACTCAGATTCAAATAGTGATCCAGAGGCAAAGGACTTTAGAAAAATGGTTAGGAACTCGCTCAACACCATTGAGGGTTCCTGTTCCAAGATGATAGCCAATGATGAGATGCGCATCAGGCTTACCTCCGACACTAGAAGCTGTGATATATCAAATGTTGTGACCAAGAGTACTGCATCAGTACTGGATCGTATGGTCCCTTTAATCGCAGGCCTATCTGAAGTGTTCAATCGCTCTCTTGCTTAGAACGCTTCAGCCGATACTGAAAGACACAATGCTTCCAATTTCGTGAGCCAAAGTATTGTTGAACAAGTTGCTTTACTAGTTGATAAAGTTAAGTTGCTAAGGCGAGATCTCGCTGAGTTGACGTCTTCCCTTGATGAAGTCAAGAAGAGGGAAGATAAAGAAAATCCAAAAGATTAGAAAGCTAAAGGAAAAGCCTCAGCGGAGCTAGTGTCCAAAACTGAAAACAAAAATTGGCTCCCCATGTTTGAAGAGATTGCGAGCCTTAAAAAGATGCTCACAAAGAAGCGAAAGCCAAGATACTTCAGAGGCAGGCATAGGCTTCCTAATGTGGATGTTGAATTTTTGGAAGGCATGGGTTTTCATCCTTACGCTGAACCCTTGCGGTGACCTCTTAACTGGAAACCTTCCAATGATCGAGTCCAAGATCTCTACCATGATCTTATTTGGACGCTTGGAATTTCTCCAAGAGATTGGGTAGAAAGGTTGTTAGAGATCAATCAAAGCGCTAAAGAAAGACGTGAGGACTACAATGAGGTCTATCATACAACAATGATAGACATTGACCGAGTTCTCTTAGATCTAGCGAATGAGATCTTCCAGGAGTAGATGTCTAAAAAGAGACAGAGAAAATGATTACTTATCTTGTTTTTGATTTTTTCTTGTATCTTTTGTTGCTTTAATCTTTCAGTGTAATCATGTATGCTTCAATTCTCTATAATGAATGAATGATTAAACGCAGAAACATCTTGTTGAAGCTAATCTAACATTAGCTAACTCAACTAACTTTCTAACGCTAACTTATATCTTTTGGCTTTTATTCAAAACTCTTAAAGTAAAAAAGAGTTATAAGATTTAAAGTCTTGACATCAACAAAAAGGGGGAAATTGTTAGGAAATTTCATGTTAGATGTTTTAATGATGACAAGAATAGGATTTTATGTTAGACCCCAAAAGGATGTAAGTTTATGCTTTCATAGAACAATTGTATAAACGTTTGAAAGTATTGTTATTTTGTTAGCCTTATAATTTTTATCTTTATAGATTTTAGACTAAGTATTAGATACCAAGTCGCTGATAGAATTCTAGGTGAGTCTATCAGAGATGAAGTTGAAGATCAGCGTCTGAAGTCAAGTAAAGATGAAGATTTGTCTTAAGCGTCTGGCAAACGCTAAAGGACTGTTTCAGGATTATCGAATCAAGCGCTCAATTTACTCAAGTGATCAAGGATCAGATTGACCTGAAATAAATTTTCAAGTCATGAAGGACTTAAATGCAATCATCAACGGACATTTATTTCCAACGGGAAATAAATTCAAAACGCATTAAATGCTTGATAAGTGCATTAAATGTGATAAGGCATTATGACTTGTGGATAAGCCACATTTTGACTAGACTGTCAGGATTCAGAGTTCAAAGTCTGCTCTTGTCCAATTGGTAACAGTAGAATTTCAGGAATGTCAGAAAAATGGATTATTTACGCGCTACGTGAGAGACACGCGCCTGCATGTGTCCAACGAACAAATCTCAAGAAATCTCTATAAATAGTACCCTTCAGCAAACCTTAATTACACACGTACATGCACAAGAAAAGGTCTAAACTTTGCTGAAAATATTCGAGAGAAAAGCTTATAAACGCCATAGCCAAAATCCTTCAAGCTTTTCATATATATTCCAAAGACAGTCATGGATATCTCAAACATTTTCATAGAAGAACCCTACACTCTTATTGAGATATCCCAAGTTGTTTGAACTTTCTAAAATCAAACAAACCCATGACAAAAAACCTCAACCTCTTTCGTCTGTGTGAGAAAGTTGTTGATCTACAAGCAGTATTTCTGTGTGAGAGATGTTTGTTGAAGAAGATCTTCATTGGAGCTGAAGTCTGTGTGATCAAGGAGCTCAAGATCATCTTCCTTTCCTCTATTTTGTAGAAGCCTCTGTGTGATTCTTCAATAATCAACTTAGTGGAATTCCTCCAAGTGTAAAGGAGAAGAAGGACGTAGCTGGGATTACATCACCCAGTGAACCTTACATATCTTGTGTTATTTATTGCTTTATTGCTTTACATTATATTTTCACATCACATCTTTGAAAAAGCTTTAAAACGGTTAAGAAACTATTTGGTTAAAGAGAATGCAATGCTTAAAAATCATTTCCGCTGTGTAACCCTGATTAAGCGATTGAAGCATTACCCTGCTTTGGTAATTGTTAAAATCACTAAGTCTATGTTATCTTATCTTAAGCGCCTGACCTAGCGCTTAGCTTACCAAGCGTTCAAAATTCTTAAAAAGTGATATGAATTTTTTAAGTCGAAAAAGACTTTAGAGTTTATTCAACCCCCCTTCTAGACCCTTTCGTATGCCACTTGGGACCATCATGGCGAAATAGAAGGGTAGAAAGACGACGGAGGTGACATCCACATCGACTGCACCACCACCGCAGCATTCTGATACACCACTAGCTACGGCTAATGTTCAGTCACCGGTGATGATGAATCCAAACCAAGCGAGTTCTTCGAGTGGAAAACCCCCAAACTAAATCGATGAAATTGGTTCAAATTAGGGTGTGGGAGGCATACCACTAGACGAATTGGGGATTGACGAATTTCATGAGGTTTCCCCGCCATAGAATCAGAGTCTACAACGAGGTAAGTCTTCGGAACCAATTGTGTTTGGGCAAAAGAGGGAAATGAGCTGGAGTGCCTTATTTTTTGAAAATAGGGATAGGGTAAATGGGCTGAAATTAACAAAGATAGTCATCGAGGGAGATGAAATAGAACTTACACAAGATGATGTTAAGCCTGAAATCCAATATTGGCGATTTTCATTGTATGCATACATTCTTAATCAAGATATCCCTACGAATGTCATGGTGAATTTCCTGAAAACAAGGTAGAAAGGGATTGAAATGCCTAGAATTGTTAAATATGAGGGAGGTTATTTTGTTCTGAGATTTTAAACAGGGGAGGATATGAATGCCGCCTTAGCTAAGGGAGTGCATTTCTTCTCTTCAAAGCCTATGGTATTGAAAAGATGGCAAGCAGGCATGGAGAGATCAAAAACAGTGCATGTTTGGGTGCAATTACCTAGCTGCCACTAGATATGTGGGGAGCCTCAAGTTTGAGCAAGATTGTGAGTCGAATTGGAGAACCATTATACCTAGATGACTTGACAGCTAAAAAACTCAAGATTGAGTATGCTAGGATTCTGTCTAAGTAGAGGTAGGGAAGGAATTACCAAGGGAGATCTCTATCAAGAATGCTATGACAGGGAAGGTTGTTATTCAGCAAGTGAAGTATGAATGGATCCCTCTTTTATGCAAGAGATGCCAGACATGGGGCCATAAAGAAGGGAATTGCCTGAAACCCCTAGTCCAATAGTGGCAAGTGAAAGAGCCAACTGCGGAGAAGGAAAAATGACTATATACAGGTTTACAACCAGCATGCCTAGAAAGTCACAACGAGTAGGAAGGGACAATGAGGACCACCACACAACAAACACCATCCCAACTGATCCAGGATAAAGGGAAATAAATACTTAATGAATGGCAGGAGGTCAAAGCGTCCAAACAAAGGAAAGGGACAGGTTGGGGGGATAAAACATCAAATGTACCAGTATAAAATGCTCAGTCTGTTGGGTTTCATTTGAAAAAGCATAAACGCAGCGGAAGGGATTTCAAAAATTAAAACGAAAACCCAATTGGTACTCTAATTCGCATAATTGAATCTAAAAACGTATAACGAATAAAACTTACTCGTTAATATGAATATGATGATGGAGAAAAACTTCTTCTTCTCCAAACTCGAAATATTGAAGCTTCCAAATCTTCAATCATTTGGTTTGATTCTTCAAACTTGAACTTGATCCGAACAACGAAAATACGTCGTCTCTAAATCGTCACGCACGGATGAATAAACAAAAAATCCCCTTTCTTCTTTCTCTATGGTCGACGGCTAGGTATAGAGGAGGGGAGGAATATTTTTCTTTCTTTTGAGAGTTATGTATTCTTCATCTTACTTGTTCTAAGTCAAAGAGTCCTTATATACCTCATGACTTATTGAACAAGTCAAAACAAAAGAGCCCTAATATGTGGCCTCTCAAAGACGCCACTTTGAGGCCTCATAAGCGTCCAATTGGACTCCTTATTTAGCCTCGAGATTTGTTTTGTTTAATTAATTTCGTATTTCAATTAATAATTTATTATATCTAATAAATAAATAAATTAATTAAATAATCAAATTCATTAGATAAATTAATTCATTAATATATTTCACAAGGAAATTAATTAATAATTAATCTTATCATTATAATTAATTATTTTATCTAATGAATAATTAATTATTTAATTTATCCAATAATTTAAAACTCCTAGAAGAAATAATAGAAATTCCTTTTTCTTCATTTTTCTTTGCCAATCCTCTAGCGCGACTCTTTAGGTTCGTTTCGTTTGGCAATGAGAGAAAACCAAAGGAAGTGGGTAACACCTAGCCAGTCACGTGGCCCACTTCGTAACCCAAATGAAAACGAATGATAGGATCATTCTGAAACCTTCCAATCGTAAATACCGTATATGTATAAACCCTTTGTTCACGTTCCCCGGTCAAGTGAGAGTCATGGTTATGTCAAACTCACTGGACTTGACCATATGTATAAATCATAATAAATACGAGATCATTGAGATCGATTTAGTGCCAAGCACAATCGTCTCGTTTGCTTTGGCCAAAGACTTTGATCTCTATTTATCTATAATTACATAGGGTACATACTCATTCACTTATGAGAGAACAAATTCCATATTACATATCTGCTAAGATTACCACTTGCCCATCAAGTCCGCATTTCGAGGTTGACCCCATTAAAGGGTGAATTAGGTCTAACTACTTTAGTGAAAGACTTGACGTCACAAGTGCATCTTCAGCCTGATACTTTAGGTCAAAGGTTCACATATACCTATTACGCATAATCAGTTCCGTCATTGACAGTCACAGAGTAAAAACCCATGTGACAGAACCGATGCGAGTCGTGTTCGAACATATCAGTTCCACTGACGTGTCTACAATCTTAATCTCCCATGATACTAGACAAGCACTCCCATGTCGGAGCTAAGATTGTACAAGTATTCGAAGTCTTTATTTGTCCATTAAAGACTTCATATTACTTGCGAACTTATTTTAGTAATCAAGATCGATCTCTCTAGTGCCAATCTTTCTGTCCCATAGGAAGTAAAGGGATCGCACTGAAAACATGGACAAAACGTTTTACACAACTTATAGATGCAGATAAGAATTAAGTGAAAACTTAATAATGCCTTTATTTAAGAAGAGTTTAAGTTCAATACAAGATATATGTCCTATACATTCTATCCTCTATGGCATCTGAGGGCATAATCCTAACACTGTCCAACCTGTCTCAGGTTCTGAGTCAAGTAGAAAATGTGGAAGACTGGGCTCATGTTTCTAACATTATCCCCTCTTTATTTATGAGGATAAGTGTTTGGAACGTAAGAGGCCTCAATAACTCTGATAAGCAGATGGTTGTGAAATAGTTGATTGGGGCAAATTAGTTGAAGGTGATTGGAATTGTTGAAACTAGAGTTAAACCTAGGAATTATCAAAAAGTGGTGACGAGTTTTGGTGCTGAGTGGAAGTGTATAAATAACTATGCCACTGCTCAGAATGGCAGGATTTGGTTACTGTGAGAATCTGCCGATGTACAGGGGTAGGTGACTAAGGTTACAGAACAGTTTATTACATGCAAAATGCAAGTGGATAGTGATAAGAGGCATTTTTACGTGTTTTTAAGCCCCTTTGCGTTTATGTCTTAAGTTCATTTATCGCTTGATTCTTGCCACATGTGCGTTTAATTCGTGCATTAAGTGATTTCAGGTCTTAAATGGATACAATCAAAGAACGGGATGAAAAACGACGTATAAAACAAGTTTAGGCCAAATTGCTACGCACCCCTATGCCCAAGCGCCTAAAAACCCACGCCCAGGCGCCGGACAAGATGCAAATAATGTCAACATTCTGCTTACCACGCCTAGGCGCCATCTTGTCCACGCCCAGGCGCCGTATCTACACCACTTTCCACGTTCGAGCGCTATTTCCGTATGTTTAGAGGCCGAATTGGATGAAGTTCCCTTCTACAATGTTGTAGAACTATGTGTTATATTCAAATGAGGACTTGAATCATCCAAATCGAAGTTTCGTGGAGAAAGTTATGAATGAAATACGATTGCTGCGCAGGACACATTGCATTTAATTTCAGCATTCTGATAACGGCGCCCAAGCGCCGTAATGCCACGCCTAGGCGTGTCCACACCCGAATTTTGATTCCTTTCAGCCAAAAGATCATCATTTGATGGGGGAATGGAACATTTAAAGCCAAGAGGTCATCACATGTATGGGAGGGATGTCATAAGTATGTTTCTTAGTAGATCTACTTTATGGAATTTTATACTACTCACTTTAAGAGTAGTGGAGGACACACTAGGGAGGACACACACTAGGAGCTCAGATTTTGTGGTCTTCTTAAGGCATTTTTCTTCACTTGGGGACCAAACACAAGAGGGAGAGGGAGGCATTTGGCCATTACTTTTCACTCATCATCATTCATCACCATCCTTCATCACTTTTGGAGGGGAACAAAGAGAGAGGAGTTAAGGATTGAAGTTCAAAAGCAAGGATCCATCATCAATAAATTGAGGGAGTTTTAATTATTTGCATTTACATGTTTATTTCCATGAGTATGTATATGTTTGTATTAGATTTTCTTAAGGCTTTGATGAGAGGCTAATATTGTAGAACTAAGGCCATGTGAAAGCCAATTTATGAATCAATATATGTGAAGTGAATTTTCGTAATAATTCTCATATTGCTTTGTGTGTTGATTTTGAGCTTTTATTACAATCATGTGCTTGATCACCATATGCTTGCTATCTTGCCTAGTCTAGTCATTCGAGAGAAGATAGGTTAGGGTTCAAATGAATCAACACATCATCCGAAACTAATGTGGAATTGCTCCTAGAAATAGGTAAAGATTTTCGGGTGCGGTTAGCCGGATTTATCCGGGGAAACTCTAGAACGTTAATGCGTGGTTATTGATTAGATTCTCGGATAGACATATTTAGAGAACCATCAATTAATCATAGGATTATTATGTGCCGAGACATCGGGTAATAATTATCTAAGGAATTTCCACCAAAGCAATAGGAGTCTAATAATTCGAAGAGTAGCTCATCTATATTGACGAGTAGATTCGGTTGTAGCATGTGCCTTAGTCATTTTATCATACGTGAGATTTAATCTATAGTTCGTTTCTTTTTGGTTCGTCACTTGCTTACTCGTTTTATTGCAATCTACTTTTGTCCATTTTCATTAATCATAAACTAAAATTCAAGTTTCCGTGGTTCGACAACCCGGACTTTTTGTCCACTTATTACTACATACGTCTAGTGCACTTGCTATCATAGCACGTTAGCTTTTAGCGTGTCAAGTTTTTGGCGCCGTTGCCGGGGACTTGTTTATTTTAGTTTTTGATTTTTGTTTACATTTTTCATAATTCTTAGTTTTCGTTTATTTCTGGATTTTCTTTTATTTTCGTGTTTAGTCTAATTTTGTTCTTGTATTTAATTGTTAGGTTCTTAAGGTGCATGACCCGCTCCTCAAACAAGCCTCTATACGAGTTGGAGCCCGAAATTGAACGAGTTCTTCGGACTAGTAGGCGAGCAAGAGAAATGGCCAATAATCTCAACCAAAACCCAAATGGAAATTTCCCGGACATGAACTCACCGGAAACTAGGGAGTGGTTACAAGGTGTTCTACAAGCCATGCAAGCGGTACCTCCTCCACAACTCCCGTCGGTTCGGGGTAGCTTACCACCTAGGGTCCATACCATTCTGGGGCCCGTAGTCGTGCCTAATTTCTTCACACCAAACTACCACATTCCGGCTCACATTTTTAATATGGTGCAAGGAGATCCTTTCTATGGAGAACCACACGAATCACCACACGCTCATTTGGAAACCATAGATGAGGCTCTTGTGACCATTCAATATCACCCACGAGATCTTGATGCGATTCGTCTAAGAGTCTTCCATTTCTCATTGAAGGATAGGGCGACAACATGGTACAAATCCTTACCTCCACAATCTATTACAACATGGAGTGAGTTGGTCGATGCCTTTTTAAATAAATTCTTTTCACCCTCCAAAATCAATGAGTTACGGAGTAATATAAAAGAGTTTAGGCAAAGGAGCAATGAGTCTTTAGCCGAGGCTTGGGCTAGATATAAGGGCATGCTCCGCAAATGTCCCGATCATAATTTTGGGTTGAATGAACAAGTACTCCATTTCTATGATGGGGTTAGGTCACGTATTCGGCATAGACTCAACGCGGGTGCGGGAGGAGATCTCCTTGGGTTAGACTGTCAAAGTGTATGGGACAAAGTCGAACAGTTGGCCCGAGAAGACGAGCTTTACCCCGACGATGAAGAGGCCTCATTCTCTAAAAAGGTTGCTTGTATTGAGGAAGTAGTTGAGGAAGTAGTAGTCTTGGAACCGGAGGTTGGCAACGTTAATTATGTGGGAATCAAAATCAACCTCGGGTGAACTTTCATATACCCGAGAATTTTCCAAAAAGGCCCAACCCTGCACAAAACGCACAACCGGGGATCTATCAACCGGGGATCTATCAAGCTCCACGGCCACCCTTCAATAACCCACCCCCGAGGCAAGGCAATTTCAATGGACAAGGTCAAGGTCAAGTGCAAATGCGACCTCCCACAATCGATGAGAAACTAGATGCTCACATGAAAAAGTCCGATACATCTTTCAACGAACTTCGGGGTATGATAAAGGATATGTGTATGGAGATGAAGGATTTGCGAACACAAGTGGGGCAACTTTCTAATGCGGTTAACGGTAGAGCCCCGGGGACTCTTCCAAGCGACACGGAAAAGAACCCGAAGGCCCAATGCAATGCCATAGCCTTGAGAAGTGGCAAACAATTGGAGAATGACACTGCCAGTACATCCGCGCCCGAGCGCCCCGACATGCACGCCCAGGCGTCTACAGATCCGCGCCTAGGCGCCAATATACGCGCCCAGGCGCCACCCACAACCCTGCCAGATGCAGATGTTCTGAATCCCACGCCCGAGCGCCCCGACATGCACGCCCAGGCGCCAACAGATCCGCGCCTAGGCGCCGATATACGCGCCCAGGCGCCGTCTACTGTTTCAGTGGGTTTTCATCCGTCTAATCCAACGCTTTCTCCCCCTATCGAAGTTCGTCTCCCCTTCCCAAATGCTCACAAAAAGAAGAAAAAGGAGATGGATCCGAGCTTTCTTCGAATTTTGGCAATCCTTCGGGAAGTGAGAATTAATATTCCGTTTATTGACGCCATTCTCCAAATGCCGAATTATGTGAAGTTCTTCAAGGACATACTCTCCAACAAGCAGAAGTGGGAAGAGAATGAGACGGTGTGCCTCACGGAAGAATGCTCCGCCGTATTGCTCAATAAATTGCCAACTAAGCTCCAAGATCCCGGGAGCCTCACAATCCCGTGCACGATTGGATCCCTATCGTTCAAGAAGGTGTTATGTGACTCGGGGGCCAGCATCAATCTTCTTCCATACTCACTATTTAAAAAGCTAGGCCTTGGAAATCCCAAGCCGACCTCAATGAGCCTTCAACTAGCCGACCGATCGATCAAGAGGCCCAAGGGGATATCGAAGACGTTATTGTCCAAGTCGACAAGTTTTATTTTCCCGTTGATTTCGTAGTACTCGACATGGAAGAAGATGTGGAGGTAGCATTAATCCTAGGGAGACCATTCCTAGCCACGGGTAAGGCGGTGATTGACATTGCTAATGGTAAGCTTACCTTGAATGTGGGCGATGACAAAGTTACCTTTGATGTTTACAAAGTCCTTAAACATCCTATTGATCATGACTCATGTTATCGAGTTGATACATTTGACCAGTTGATTGTTGAGTATTTACAGGACAATACAATTGAAAATTCTCTCGAACAGGATCTTATGAAATCCATGCAAGTGGACTCGGAGAAAGATGATCTAGTGGAAAGGGTTCTAAGCTTGGAGTACAAATCTTCCTCTCATTCGGGAGGATTCATCAAAGTTGATAGATCATTGTCAGGATCACCTCGCCCATCTATTGAAGAACCCCCCTCTCTCGAACTCAAACCCCTCCCCTCCCACCTTAAATATGTGTACTTGAACGACGACGAAACACTCCCATTGATCATTTCCTCATCTCTTTCAGGATCACAAGAAGAGCAATTAATGACGGTGTTGAGATCTCGCAAACGGGCTTTTGGGTGGAAACTTGCGGACATCAAAGGCATTAGTCCAGCGATATGTATGCACAAAATACTTATGGAGGACTCCACCAAGCCTACACGCCAACCCCAAAGGAGATCAAACCCACAAATCCAAGAGGTAGTAAAGAAGGAAGTGATTAAACTGCTCGACTCAGGTATAATCTATCCTATTTTTGATAGTGCGTGGGTGAGCCCTACCCAAGTGGTGCCTAAGAAAGGGGGGATAACGGTAATTGAGAATGCGAATAATGAGCTAATCCCAACTCGTATAATTAGTGGGTGGCGTGTATGTATAGATTACCGTAAGTTGAATGATGCCACCCGTAAGGATCATTTCCCCCTCCCCTTTATTGACCAAATGCTTGAACGATTAGCCGGGCATGATTTCTATTGTTTTCTAGATGGTTACTCCGGCTATAATCAAATTGCCATAGATCCTGAGGACCAAGAGAAAACCACTTTCACTTGTCCTTATGGCACATTTGCTTATAGAGGATGCCATTTGGCTTGTGTAATGCCCCAGCCACTTTTCAAAGATGCATGATGGCTATTTTTCATGATATGGTTGAAGATTTCCTTGAAATTTTTATGGATGACTTTTCTGTTTTCGGAACAACTTTTGATATTTGTCTTGCTCATTTAAATGTTGTGCTTAAACGTTGTGAAGAAACCAACCTTGTTTTGAATTGGGAAAAATGTCATTTAATGGTCCGGGAGGGGATTGTGCTTGGCCACAAGATCTCTCAAAAAGGGATCGAAGTGGACCAAGCCAAGATTGAGGTCATTGAAAAACTTCCCCCGCCCACTTCGGTAAAAGCTGTTAGGAGTTTTCTCGGGCATGCTGGTTTCTATAGGCGATTCATCTTGAATTTCTCTAAAATTGCGAAACCGTTGTCTAATTTGCTTGTCAAAGATGCACCTTTTGATTTCAATTCTTCTTGTATGCAGGCCTTTCTTGATTTGAAGGAACGCTTAGTTTCCGCCCCTATCATGTCACCCCCCGATTGGAGCTTACCATTCGAATTGATGTGTGATGCGAGTGACACCGCGGTTGGAGCGTTCCTTGGCCAAAGGAAGGAGAAGGTATTTCGAACCATTTACTATGCTAGTAAAACTCTTAACGATGCACAATTGAATTATGCCACCACGGAAAAAGAATTACTAGCTATAGTCTTTGCATTCGATAAATTCCACTCTTACCTCGTGCTAAACAAAGTGATAGTTTACACCGATCATTCGGCTTTAAAATATTTGCTTGCCAAGAAAGATGCTAAACCAAGACTTCTTAGGTGGATTTTGTTACTCCAAGAATTTGATTTAGAGATAAAAGACAAGAAAGGCACCGAAAATGTAGTAGCCGACCACCTCTCACGATTAGAGCTAGTGAATGATCCGTTAGATGAGATACCAATCCGTGAGGAATTCCCAGATGAACACCTCCTTGCTATTTCTGACAAAATTTCACCTTTGTATGCTAACTTTGCCAATTACATTGTTACGGGCCGTCTTCCCCCGGATATCACTTTTCATCAAAAGAAGAAATTTCTATTTGATGTAAAGCAATATCTTTGGGACGAACCCTTTTTATTCAAAATTTGTGCAGATGGCTTAATTCGACGTTGCATACCCGAAACGGACGTGCATGCTATCCTATCTCATTGTCATGATATGGCGGTAGGTGGCCATTTTGGGCCTTCCAAAACGGTAGCTAAGATCCTCCAATCAGGTTTCTTCTGGCCTACTCTTGTTAAAGATGCACATCATTATGTCAAATCTTGTGATCGCTGTCAACGAATGGGGAACATCTCTAAACATCATGAAACACCCTTAAATAGCATGTTAGAGTGTGAGTTGTTTGATGTATGGGGTGTGGATTTCATGGGCCCTTTCCCCAGTTCTTGTTCAAATAAATATATCCTTGTTGCGGTAGACTATGTCTCCAAATGGGTGGAAGCCGTGGCCTTGCCTACTAATGATGCTTGGGTGGTCACTCGTTTTCTGAAGAAGCATATTTTTACTCGATTTGGAACTCCCCGAGCCATCATTAGTGACAGGGGCATCCACTTCTGCAACAAGCAGTTTGAACTTTTATTGACCAAGTACGGGGTGAAGCATAAAATTTCGACCCCATACCACCCACAAACTAGTGGCCAAGTGGAGGTCTCGAATAGGGAGATTAAGCGTATTTTAGAAAAAACTGTCAACGCATCAAGAAAGGATTGGTCCCTTAAATTGGATGATGCTCTTTGGGCTTATCGGACCGCCTATAAAACCCCAATTGGCATGTCCCCGTATCGTCTTGTTTTTGGCAAAACATGTCACTTGCCCGTTGAACTCGAGCATCGTGCTTATTGGACCATTAAGTTTCTAAATTTTGACTCTCAAAGTGTAGGTACACAACGTTTGCTACAACTCAACGAGCTCGAAGAATGGCGTCATCTTGCCTATGAGAACGCGAAACTCTATAAGGAGCGGACCAAAATGTGGCATGACAAACATATTCTCCCCCGGGAATTCCACAAGGGAGAGCGGGTGTTGCTATACAACTCTCGACTCCGACTCTTCCCCGGGAAGCTTAAGTCTCGATGGTCGGGCCCATTTTTGATTTCCCATGTCTATCCATCCGGCGCCGTCGAGCTTACAACAGATAAAGGACATACTTTCTTGGTCAACGCTCAACGTCTAAAACCTTATTTAGGGATGGATGGACCAAGAGACAAAGAGTCCTTCATCCTCGCGGACCCTTCGTGATTCTTCGCTTTCAGTCGAGCTAATGACTCTAAACTAGCGCTTCTTGGGAGGCAACCCATGTTTTCTTTCCGTTTCCTTTTCTTTTTCTCTTATAATCCCGTTTGTTGCTTTATTTTCTAGTCTTACATCTTTGTTAGTTTGTGTTTTAGGTGTTTTGTCTCTCCCCTTTTGAAATAGGAAATGAAATTCTTTACATAATATTTCTGAACGGGGCGCCCAAGCGCCGAAAAACTCCCGCCTAGGCGCCCGGTTCTGAAAGGGGCGCCCAAGCGCCGAAAAACTCCCGCCTAGGCGCCCGGTTCTGAAAGGGACGCCCAAGCGCCGAAAAACTCCCGCCTAGGCGCCCGGTTCTGAAAGGGGCGCCCAAGCGCCGAAAAACTCCCGCCTAGGCGCGGGAAGTATCACTCAGAAATCCAGGTACGCTGTGTCGCGCGCCTAGGCG
Organism: Buddleja alternifolia; assembly: GCA_019426215.1. Taxonomy (NCBI): domain Eukaryota; kingdom Viridiplantae; phylum Streptophyta; class Magnoliopsida; order Lamiales; family Scrophulariaceae; genus Buddleja; species Buddleja alternifolia. The sequence goes on along the minus strand of CM033391.1, from coordinate 11,087,909 downwards.
CCCAAACACGCGCGCCTAGGCGCACGTTTCTGATTTAAACAAATCTGTGGATCAAAACGGTCAAAATTCTCACAAAATCTTCACAACTCCTCTCCCACGCGATTTCCGGTGACTCTCTCACCATTTCCGGCCATTTCCACCGTGTTTCACCGCCACTTTCCATCAACATAATTCGTTGCACAAGTGGTTCCTCTTTCACATCGACTCGGTGCGACACTTTTGGGGATAAAATGTGAGTTTTGGCTTTACCCTTCTTCCATTTCCGATTCATAGCCGACGAGTAGGTGCCTTACGTTATATTTTGAAGATTAATTGGGGCATTGTCCAATTGTGGTTTGTTTTTTTTGTTGCATTTGAGGACTTTTATTGGATTTGTGGGTTGTAGTAAAAAATTGGGGGTTGTTGTTGTTGAATTGGATGGTCTATTGTTGTTAAATCCGTGGGTTGTTATCAATTTGTGGGTTGTAATCGAATTTGTGGGTTGTTGTTGTTGAAATTGGATGCTATATTGTTGATTAAATCTGTGGATTATTGCTTAAAAATTGAGGAATCTGTTAAATCCGTGGATTGTTGCTAGATTGTGGGTTGCTCTCTGATTTTGGTGTGTTGTTGGGCGTTGACGATTATTGTGTTGGGTTGGTTGCATTTGGGTTGATTTGAGTAGTTGAGAAATTGACCATTGTTGTTGCAAATGACGAGAACTACCAACAGACCGTCCAAGGGTAAGAAAAAAGTGGGTGAGGGTTCCTCTAATGAGCCCGAGACTCCCGACAATACCCGTTTCGAAAACTCCCAAGTCCAAATTATGTGTCAGAGTTTGAGCACCCCCCGCACCCTTATTAAGGAGCACTATTTAACCACCCGGGGACAGCCCTCTGTGCACGAATTGATACAGTTCCATCACTTACAGTTTTTCTGTCAAAAGCCCGAGGCCATTCGTCTTCCTTGGGTCCTGGAATTCTTCAGATCCGGGGTTTATGATGAGATTGAGACACGAGGATGGCTGGGGACTACCCTTTTGGTACGGGGCAAACATGTCAATTATGAGTTGAGACAGATTAGGGAGAGCATAGGCACCCCGACCCCTCAGACATGCGAGTTCACCACTCTTTACAATGCAGGGCGCCTCCAAGTTAGCCTGTCGGATATTTTGCGGGTTATTGGCCGAGAGGGGTGGGAATGGGTACCCGGAGAAGCTCATGTCCCCCGTAGGGCTCTATTACCCGAGGCTGCTTTCTGGCTCGACTTCATCCGATTCAATTTAATATCGAGTACCAATCGGTCAGAGGCAAACAAGGAACGGGCCACCCTCATCTATGCTATTATGTCCAAGAAAGCTGTGGACTTTGCCCGGGTAATCCACAAGTCTTTGACGGACCACTTTAGGAAGTTGAAGAATGAGTTAGGGCCGTTGATTAACAAAGAATTGGCTAAGCAAAAGGGCGAAGGTCCCACTCGGAAGAATCCCATCATTCTCCCGTCACTGATCACAGCTTTATGCAAGGCAGCTAAGGTTCCCACATTTCCTATGGAGCGTACTGAGCTCCCTGGTTCTTATCTCACCGTGGTAGATGACGACTCCCAGGCTCCTCCACCACCAGCTACTTCCAAGAGGCCTCGCCCGTCTTCATCCCGGTCTACTAGTTCCCCACAGTTTCCACCTATGGATGCCGCCGCCATTAGACAATTAAAGGATGAATTGAGGGATGAGTTGCGAGATGAAATGAGGGTGGTCATGTCCGACACTTGTGCTTATTTCCGTCAGCTTCTTGTAGAGCATAATGAGTTTATCGGTCGGGGGCCGTTTGATTATTCTACTCCTCCACCTTACCCGCACCCCCCGCCTCAACAGCCCGCAGATTTGCACGAGTCAGGTGCTCTCATTCCTGTAGGAGGTGATCATGATGAGGCTCATAATGATGAAGGTAGCCCGTTGATTGATTTGGATGATCTCGGCGGAACGGATGAGGACTACATTGACCGTTTTGGCACCACCGATTAGGCTTATCTTGTTTTATTTCCATGCATGTTTCGTTTTGTTTTTGGATATCTTTTGTTGGGTTGTTGGATATTTTATGTTTTATGTTTGGATGCTTGATGTTTTCTTTCCATGCATGTTTCTCGTTTTTGTTTGTCTCGTTTTGTTTTATTCTATTCTATCCAATGTTTGATGCTTTGTATGGCTAGCATTTGTTTACCTATGTAGTGATCGACACAGTGATTGCCATCCTTGGACTTGATTGCCTTAAGTGGACTCGGGTTTGCTTTTCAGCTTCCCTATGGTGACGTGTACTTTGCCCTTCTCTTTTTCAAGCATTGGGGACAATGTTCATGATAAGTGTGGGGGGGGTACACTAGATCCATTATAGTCATGTTTATTCATGTTTTACATATTTCGGTCCAAGTTTTGGGGGGGTGTTGTACCTCTACATGTGAAATGTGTGCAATTTTTTTTTTTTTGGATAGAATTTCAACCCGTCACTTGATGAATTAAGCATGGTTAACGTGAATACATGGTATGCATTCTCTATCAATTTGGTTTTCAATTTGGTTTTTAATGGCTATACACGCAATTCCTTGTTTGTGAGACCCTAACTAGACTAGATTAACCTTAAGATGATTCACATATGCACCTAAATCGAGGGTAGAGGAGTTGAGTGGGTAATCATTTTGAAACACTTAAAGGCTTGATCCCAGAAATATCAACTTAGAATTTTCACATGTGTTATGAGTTGAGAACGTTAACTTCGTGTGCATAATAATAATAAAAAGAGGTTGAACATTGGTATGACTGAAAAAGTCAGGATTAATAGATACTGGGGGCGAAGAGCACCATGCCTAGAATACTGTACTATTAAGCTAATTTGAGCTAGAGCTCAAGCCAATACAAGTGTTGAGTAAATAAGGACCTAGTTTGATTTTGTGGCCTTTGACACTCGAGCGATTAAGCCCTTAGGAGTGTCTCCACACTTGATACCCTAAAGCCATCTGGTTTAGGAGTTATTGGCCTAAAGCTCGTTACACGAGTGTCATAGAAAGCCTAAGAGGATCGAACATTGCACATGGTCTAGCCTCTAATGTTTCAAGTTGAAAGTGCATAAATTAAAGCCGAAAGTGGAATGAAGTGATGAATTTTTAAGTGGCTATGAAGTTGTATTCAATTCTCGTACCATGTGAATAATCAAAAGTTGATAAATATGGGGTTAATGCTTGAAAAGTGGTAAGAATGCCACTCGACTATAATATTTGAGATTTATTACACTACACCCTTAGGATGATCTTTTCGATGTTAAGGCGTAACATGAGCAAGTGGGTGACGTGTATATATATGTAACTTGAGCTTAAACAGGTGAATTCATACCATTGTGTGCTATTAATCATTGTAATTTACGTTGAGTGATCGGGGTTGAAAATTTTTCGATTTTGTGGGTATATCGTCTGCAAACCCTCACGAGACTATAACTCGTCCTTTGAGGTAACTCAAAGGTTCAAAGGCTTGTTGCATTCGCTAAATGCAACCGTTTACTCCACGAAAGTGAGTTAGGTAGTTTTCTTTTTGTTTCTCTCTTTGATTGATGATGTTTCCTTATCTTAAAACTCTTATTGCTCGAGGACGATCAATTGATAAGTGTGGGGGTGTTGATAAGAGGCATTTTTACGTGTTTTTAAGCCCCTTTGCGTTTATGTCTTAAGTTCATTTATCGCTTGATTCTTGCCACATGTGCGTTTAATTCGTGCATTAAGTGATTTCAGGTCTTAAATGGATACAATCAAAGAACGGGATGAAAAACGACGTATAAAACAAGTTTAGGCCAAATTGCTACGCACCCCTATGCCCAAGCGCCTAAAAACCCACGCCCAGGCGCCGGACAAGATGCAAATAACGTCAACATTCTGCTTACCACGCCTAGGCGCCATCTTGTCCACGCCCAGGCGCCGTATCTACACCACTTTCCACGTTCGAGCGCTATTTCCGTATGTTTAGAGGCCGAATTGGATGAAGTTCCCTTCTACAATGTTGTAGAACTATGTGTTAGCTTCAAATGAGGACTTGAATCATCCAAATCGGAGTTTCTTGGAGAAAGTTATGAATGAAATACGATTGCTGCGCAGGACACATTGCATTTAATTTCAGCATTCTGATAACGGCGCCCAAGCGCCGTAATGCCACGCCTAGGCGTGTCCACACCCGAATTTTGATTCCTTTCAGCCAATAGATCATCATTTGATGGGGGAATGGAACATTTAAAGCCAAGAGGTCATCACATGTATGGGAGGGATGTCATAAGTATGTTTCTTAGTAGATCTACTTTATGGAATTTTATACTACTCACTTTAAGAGTAGTGGAGGACACACTAGGGGGGACACACACTAGGAGCTCAGATTTTGTGGTCTTCTTAAGGCATTTTTCTTCACTTGGGGACCGAACACAAGAGGGAGAGGGAGGCATTTGGCCATTACTTTTCACTCATCATCATTCATCACCATTCTTCATCACTTTTGGAGGGGAACAAAGAGAGAGGAGTTAAGGATTGAAGTTCAAAAGCAAGGATCCATCATCAATAAATTGAGGGAGTTTTAATTATTTGCATTTACATGTTTATTTCCATGAGTATGTATATGTTTGTATTAGATTTTCTTAAGGCTTTGATGAGAGGCTAATATTGTAGAACTAAGGCCATGTGAAAGCCAATTTATGAATCAATATTTGTGAAGTGAATTTTCGTATTAATTCTCATATTGCTTTGTGTGTTGATTTTGAGCTTTTATTACAATCATGTGCTTGATCACCATATGCTTGCTATCTTGCCTAGTCTAGTCATTCGAGAGAAGATAGGTTAGGGTTCAAATGAATCAACACATCATCCGAAACTAATGTGGAATTGCTCCTAGAAATAGGTAAAGATTTCCGGGTGCGGTTAGCCGGATTTATCCGGGGAAACTCTAGAACGTTAATGCGTGGTTATTGATTAGATTCTCGGATAGACATATTTAGAGAACCATCAATCAATCATAGGATTATTATGTGCCGAGACATCGGGTAATAATTATCTAAGGAATTTCCACCAAAGCAATAGGAGTCTAATAATTCGAAGAGTAGCTCATCTATATTGACGAGTAGATTCGGTTGTAGCATGTGTCTTAGTCATTTTATCATACGTGAGATTTAATCTATAGTTCGTTTCTTTTTGGTTCGTCACTTGCTTACTCGTTTTATTGCAATCTACTTTTGTCCATTTTCATTAATCATAAACTAAAATTCAAGTTTCCGTGGTTCGACAACCCGGACTTTTTGTCCACTTATTACTACATACGTCTAGTGCACTTGCTATCATAGCACGTTAGCTTTTAGCGTGTCAGATAGCTACAAGTTTGTTTTAACTGTAGTCTATGCTAAAAATGATGATGCTGGGAGAAGAGATCTTTGGCAGGATTTGGTAAGAGCATATTCGAGATTCCTGGCTTCTTATGGGAGATTGGAATGCTACCCTTTACACAGATGAGAAGTTACAAAGGATGGTACTTATACTGGAGGCAACGAGGATATGGTTAATTGTATTGATCACATTGGGCTCACTGACTTACCTTATACAAGACCTTTGTATACATGGTGTAATCATCATAGCCCTGATCCCACAACCTATTGCAAGCTGGAAAGGATGATAGTGAATGACAAATGGATGTTAAATATGGAGGGGTGCAATGTTAGAATTCATGATAAAGAGATTTCAGATCACTGTCCCATAATCCTGACAATGCAAGAGACTCAGGTTGGAAAACCCCCCTTTAGATTTTTGAATGGCTGGATAAAGTACCCAGATTGAAAGTCTATGATTCAAGAGGAGTGGGATAAAAGAGTGCAGGGAAGCAGAATGTACAGAATTGTTCAAAAGTCCAAGAGTATAAAAATCTGACTAAAACAGCTTCATAAGGGGAGTTACACCAATTTATCTGAAAGAATCTACATTAAAAAGGCATAAATTACTGGCATAAGAGAGAGGCTCCAACATCAACCTTTTGATAGTGAATTGCTTAAGGTAGAAGAGAAGTCTATGGGGAGCTGAGGCATCTCTTGCAAATGGAAACTGATTTCCTAAAGAAGAGAGCTAAGGTAGATTTTGACTAGAATGCTGATGAATGTAATAGGTGCTTCTTTGCTAGGATTAGAGTAAAGAAGGCCAAAGGGAGGATTGTGACTTTGCAGACTAATGGAAGGGTCCTGTTGACAGATCCAGCTGATATTCAAAGTGAAATTTTAAACTTCTACCAGGGGTTATTGGGGACTGAAAGTGATGTTATTACCCAAATCCAGCATGAGGTAATCAATCAAGGATATATTTTGAATAATGAGGATAGAGAATTGCTAAACACACCAGTGACTGAAGATGAAGTGAAAAGAGTGATTTTCTCTATCCCTGATGACAAAAGTCCTGGACAAGATGGATTTGGCTCAGGATTTTATAGGAATGCTAGGAATATTGTGGGAAGGGAGATTACCAGAGCAGTGATGGATTGTATGGAAAAAAGAATATATAGAAGATTAATCACACTTTGCTCCATTTAAACCCCAAATGCCCTAACCCTACTACTGTGGGGGATTTTAGACCTATAGCTTGCTGCACAGTCCTATATAAGACCATTTCAAGCTCATTTGCAACAGATTGAAACAAATCTTGCCTCTTCTAGTAGACCAAGCTCAAGGAGCTTTTTTCAAGGGGAGAAAAATAGTAGATAATGTGATTCTGTGCCATGAGTTGGTGAGGGGCTACAAAAGAAGAAATATCTCTCCAAGGGCTGTTTTGGAGGTGGATATTAAAAAAGCCTATGACTCACTTAGCTGGGACTTTTTGGGGAAGGTGTTGGATGCCTATGGATTTCCATAGAGGTTCACTCAGCTTATAATGATGTGTGTGTCTACTGCCAAATATTTAATCATGTTGCATGGAGGGGTGTATGGCAATCTTAAAGGGAAGAGATGTTTAAGGCAAGTAGACCCCATGTCTCCTTATCTGTTTGTACCGGTCATGGATTATCTCTCAAGGAGTTTCAAGTTGCTACACTCAAACCCTGAGTTTAAATTCCATCCAAAGTGTAAAAAAGTAGGGCTTATAAATATATGCTTTGCTGATAACCTGATGATATTATGTAGAGGTGATTATAGAACATCTGAAAAAGAAGTTTTGACCAATTCTCTGAGGTGTCTGGGTTAGGGGCTAATCTGGGGAAAAGCCAAATCATTTGTGGAGGTATTGAGGAAGAGAATAATAGACACATGCTGAGGAGTACTGGGTTTATGGAAGGGCTTATGCCAATGAGATATCTAGGGGTTCCCCTGATAGCTTCAAGGCTCATAATAAACAATTTCAAACCTCTCATTGACAAAATTCTGTATAGAATCGCTTCCTGGGCCTCTAGGTATTTGATTTTTGCTGGTAGAGTTCTATTATTAAAAGCAGTTATTTTTGGGATCCAAATGTATTGGATTCAAGTTTTCCCACTTCCCATAGATGTTGTGAATGAAATAGACAAGATGAGCAGGGCTTTTATATGGAGTGGGAAAGTTACAGGGAGGTTTTAGGCTGCTGTGAACTGGGAAACTGTGTGTTTACCTAAAACAGAGGAAGGATTGGGTTTAATGGATATTGGCAAGTGGAATGTGGTTGCAGTGTTCAAACACATTTAGAACATTGCAGCCAAAATAGACTCTATGTGGATCGGCTGGGTAAATGCTTATTATATAAACTATAGTAGTATTTGGACCATTGGGATCAAAAGTACAAGTTCTTGGTTTGGAAGAAGTTGATTGCTATCAGGGACACTTTCTTGGAAGCTGTGGATGTAGCTCAGAACAAATGGAAAGAGGGGCTATTTACAATTCAGAATGCCTATGGCCATGTTATGGAACATTTTGAGGAAGTAGAATGGGAGAAGATAGTGTGGGAAAAGGGACCTATAGCTAGGCATAGGTTCATTATTTGGCTTGCAATGCATAATAGACTTAAAACTAGAGATATACTAAGTCTATGGAAGGAAATGGAGAACATAAACTGTCTGCTGTGTGGTAAGGAAAGTGAAAGTAGAAATCACCTCTTTTTTCAATGTGAATTTACAAAGGCAGTAATGCAGAACTGTTGGGGTAGAATGGGTATCAGATGTAATCAATTCACATGGGAAGGAGTTGATGCTTGGATGCAGAGATTAGTAGAGGGAGAACAAGATTGAGTTGTAAAAAGAGGGCACTCTTTGCTGCTATAATTTACACACTATGGGTAGAAAGAAATAAACGGCTCTTTCTTGGTTGTAATAGAGATACTCATAGTAATGTTGAGCGGATTATGAGTGTTATTCACTGTAAATTTGGTAAACTGTGAGTTTGTTAAGACCATGTATGCCTGGTAGTTTTGTACGTTTGAGTATTTGAATGGAAAAGCGATTTTTGTTCCAAAAAAAAAAAACTCATTATTAAATTAATACAAGTTATATTGCTTTAAGTGATTATACACTTATAGAAAACGGTGCCAAAAAGGTGAAATTAAAAGTTTAGAACATGAAGTTAACTATGTGTATATGAATACAAAAATTTAACGTCATTTGGGCATTAGATTAGTGGTATTTATCTTCATTTTGTAAGAAATATCTCAAATTCAAACATGATTTGATGCAATTTATAAGTAGCTTTGAAAATTTAAGAACCAACCGATTCTCATGACCCGTGCCTTGGTCAAACAGTGCACTGGTTGAACTGCCGATTTTATCGGTTCTCTCAAAATAAAGCACTTTGAGTTTTACCGATTTTGTGGTCTAACTCGGACCGTTTTAGGGTCGGGTGGCCGTTCAATCGGTCCAACCAACTAGGCTGGATCGGGTTTCAAAACAATGGGTTTAATGCCTTGAATTAAATTCAATTTTAAAACAAGGCATTCGATTACCATATTGTCCTCGACCCGTAATTCCTGACACAAGGGTGAAATTCTAAGGCTTTGTTTATGTTTTTGAGTTAAGATCTTGAGAATTTCTTGGCGTACTACGAGTATTCACGTGAAAATAATGTAAGATGTATTGTGTTTGTATATATTTTTAGAAAATAGTTGAAATTTGTGAAATGTGTCAAATCCATGATGATAGGTTGATGTGTGATGTGTTAAATAACTGATATAATTACCTATATAATGATTATGTGATAAAAAAAATATGAATTAAATATTGTAAGTATGAAAGAGAAAGAGAAATATTGATTGGAGAAAATGATCTTGATTGATAATTATGTGAAATGATGGATGTAGTAATTGACATTTAGTTAAATAGGAGAATGTGAAAGTGAAGTTGAAAAACGGTGTATTTTGGAGAAAATAATTTGTAGTGTTTAGAATTTTATGATTCAAAATACAGAAAAATGAATTTGAAAATATAAACAAATAAGACTTAACTTTTCCAATTACGAAGATTGAAAACTAGTGTCATTATCCAATGAAGCCCAGTTGTATTTGCGAAATAATGCCCTAAAATATTAAAGATTTTAGATTTTACTTCCACGGAAAGCGTGCGAGCTTTTCTATATTTTCATAATAACTATTAGCAAATTGTAATAATTATTAATTTGTCGTAAATTGTAAACATCATATAACGGATTTATTAAAAAAAAAAAAAAAAGAGGAAAACTAGCGTCATTACAATTTACAATAGATAATTGTACATTACCGACTAGAGGTGGAAACAAAAGGGTCAGTACAAGAAAAAGGAAAAGGTCCACAAGGTCACTCACTGGTCATGAACCTGTCGTATGCCAAGACAGGTAGATTTTTATCAAGCATATATCAAAGAAAAAGGAAAAGAGATAGAAACAAATCTCATTAAGAATCATTATCCTATAGATCATGATATCTATGCTAACTTGGAGATTTAACTTTGTATAATTAAGAGTCGACCCTCAAACAATCTCATTGTGGCTGACTTCTTTGAGGATCCGAGTAAAAGGTATCGAACAATATTTTAAGTATTACTAAATAATATTACTAAATAATTTTTTTATGTGCTAACATTATGTTAATTTTGACAATTAAATTTATATACTTTTAGAAGCATGAAATTTTGTGATGGCTTAATGAACCCAAATAAAATTTGTGTATTATATTAGAAGATAAAATGTAATTTGATGTTTTGATTTTCATCAAGGCCAATGTCACCACTATATCAAGTCAAGCAGCTCTGAGAGCAAACATAGTACTTTAATTTTAGGGATAATAGCAGACACCCCCTCAGTTATGAGGTGATGTGCGCTTGGCCCCTTACTTATTGAAATGTGCACTTTGTCCCCTCATTTATCATAAAATGTGCACTTCACCCCCTCGGGCAGTTCGGGCAGATTCAGGCACCACACTTATCATAAAAATTGGACTTTTGCCCCCTGACTTATGTGTTTTTGTAGCACTTTGCCCCCTGACTTATGTGTTTTTTTAGCATTTTGCCCCCTCATTTATGTGTTTTGTAGCCACCACACTTATCATAAAAATTGGACTTTTGCCCCCTGACTTATGTGTCTTTGTAGCACTTTGCCCCCTGACTTATGTGTTTTTTTAGCATTTTGCCCCCTCACTTATGTGTTTTGTAGCACTTTGCCCCTGCCCGAGCTGCCTGAGGGGGTGAAGTGCACATTTTATGATAAGTGAGGGGGCAAAGTGCACATTTCAATAAGTTAGGGGGCAAAGTGCACATCACCTCATAACTGAGGGGGGTATCTGCCATTATCCCTTAATTTTAATGGTACTAAATTTCATATAACTGATGCATTATATTCATCAGAGTCCAAAATAAATTTTCTCAATTTTAAAGATATACATATCAAGGATTATCAGATGATTTTGAAAACGTCTGTATTCTTCAACCTTTCGCAATTACTAATTTCCGCTCTTTCATTTTCTCTAATGTCCCTCTCTATATGAACGTGAAGAAACATGTTAAATCTCATGTATTTTCCCTTTCATAATTTAAACTTTTAAATAGCGGACCATAGATGTACAATTTATCATCCAAGGAAGATAAACGTGAACATGAGTCCATGACATATAATATATCGAACTTGGCGGCCAACTTTAATATATTACATGAAAAATAATCTAAAACACCACCATCTAATTACTTAAATCATTGTTCTCTCATCTTATATATGGTTCCTTATATACAGGGCGGTACTTCAAATTTTTTACGTTACGTATGTATATTTGAAATTCGGCGAGACAAGTTATTAAAGACACTATTTTCTTCACTTCAAAATATATTAATGTTATAAATGTTGGAAATTGGAAGTTTTAAACCTTCAAAATTACAGTCAAAATCTTTTTTTTTTTAACTTAATACAAATTAATTTTTGAAACCTCCACATTGATCTATTAAAATTGTCATTACTTTGTGTTTTAATTATAAGAGTTACATGTGGTATACTAGCATTATAAATAGGTGTTCTAAGGCTAGGTAGAAGAATATATAGTTTTCCTCATACAATCTTGCACTTAAAAATGTTAGTTTCATATATACTATTATTTTGGGGCAAAAAGATAAGGTCTCGTTCACTAATTTCCTTGTGATTGTGCTCACAAAGGAGACTCCGGCGTGGCCTTCTTGGGTTTTATCTTGGGATGGTGATGAGCCACCAACACTTGCACGGAGGGGAGGCTAGCACGATCTTAGATTGTAGTAAAATTCCATTTTTATTATGCAAAACCAAAATTGAGAAGTTTCAAATTACATGCAATATAGATGCAAATGAATCATGCATAGATATAACTTATATTATAACATTAAGAAATATGTAAATAGTAAAGAAGTTAAACGGCAGACCTGTACGAGTCACGCAAGACAACTCATAAGAGAATAAATGAGATTAATTACATTAGAAAAGTCAATCAATTCATAACTAGTTATTAAAATGATTCATGCTGAAATAAATTAAAATCTAAATTCATAAAATCATTCGACACAGTTATCTGTAGTAATATCACTAAGTCCTCGAATTCTTCCTATTTTGTTATCTACATTTTCTGTATATCATTTTGTGTCCAATAGATCATCTTGAAGTTTGTTTTGGGCAAAGTTTCACTAGATATTTATCTTCAAATTCGAGGTATGTGTCCTCGAACTTTTGAGTTATGTGTTTCTATAATACGTAAGAATATGCTGAAAGCCCTAAGTATAATAATAATTATATAAAAAAAAGATTCTTGGTTCCATTCAGGAGATCATGTTGAGAAAAAAAAAAGAAAAAAAAATTGGTTATTGGAGAATTGTGTTACAATGTTAAAATATTGTAATGTTGAACCAATACATTCTCCGTGTGAGTATAATTTACTTTGGAATAATATTGTTTTGAATACAATTATTTTTAGACTCCTACAGAGTAATAATGTTTCACCTTAAAGTTCTAAAATTGATTTTGTTATAATGGATTTTGGAATTTGTGATAGTGATTTTAATGATAATAATAAATTTAAAAAACAAAGGAAATAAATATTTTGTTTTTAACTACAAATGTGACTATATATTTCGCAGTAAGAAAGAAGAATAAATAAATTAATAAACGCACTTCTAAGATGAATTTTGATTGGTTTTTAAAAGTTTGAATCTCTACTCCATAACTCATAATTTGTAATTCCTTATTACATCAAATTCTACTTGGATATGAATTCAGTCTAATCAATCAATTACTTGATTTATTCAAAATGAGATAATACGATAAATTAAAACAAATCCCTAATATATTGACTCTTGGTCACGTGAGAATATTTTAACATAAACTAAACTATGTTATAATTTTGAGATTTTTGTATGGGGAGATAAGTTAATTATCTCATACTTAAATATGACAAGTTTTGAAGGTGGTACGTAAAGTCCAAATATAAGATATCTTATCTTAAACAAGAACCATGATTTCTATATCCAAGATGCACTAAATGTGTGGATGTTAATTACATTGCATTGATTTCTAAGGTATGTCTTTTTATTAGAAAATATTGTGAAATGTGGGGGTTCAAAGTGATGATGATGAGGTTTGATAATTTTTTAAGTCGTTGAGGTGCAAGATATATGCAAAATAAAGTTTGAAGAAATTATGATAATATTTGAAGTTTGTTTTAATTTATATGTTTAACAAGTTTACTTAAAAGAGCAAAAAAAAAAAAAAAAAAAAAAAAAAAAAGAAGGAAAAGAATGAGTTTGAAATATTTCTCCAAATACGGAGAAGTGTGGGGGTATATATTGGTTTATTTTATTTTATTTTCCACTTTAAGAGCTAACCTTATGTTATTGGGTAATTTCTAGAAAATTGAAGATGAAAGTAATAATAGTTGAGGAGATTAAGTGAAATTTTTAGATTGACAGTCTATATATTTATTTTGATAATTATTCCTTGTGGAATTTTTCTTGTGAACTGCAGGTTCATGCTCATGGAACGAGGAAACCAAGATTGTATAAATATAACTAGGAGGTAAAATAATATAATGTTCCATGATATAGAAATTGCCTAATAATGTTTGATTCCACAGTGTGGAAAATTGAGGTATGTGATATTGTGTTATATCAGTTTAGTTTATTTAAACATAACATAAAATTAAAGTTTAAATTGGTTTATACCATTATTATGAGGCAAAATGGGAAATGATGAATTGCAATTGAGAAGTTGAGATAATGACTTGCAACTGTCAAAATACTCAAAATAAACAAAAGATGTTAAAGTAGAAAATAATGGTGATATAATATGTTTGCTTGACAGTGTTATCACTAATCTCTATTGATTTTTTCTGTGAAGTATATATTTTAACAGGTGCATGTGCACAAGACAAGAAGAAAAGAGAAGTGAAAGTATACATAGATACAAAATAAAGCGCTATATAAATTAAATGCTGTAAGCATATGATGCTAAATCATTAATCATGCATGATATATATATATATATATATATATATATTGTGAGCATATGTGGACTAGTGTTAATGCTAGATCCATAATCATCGAGGGGGATGGGCAGAGCCCGTAAGGGTGTCACCTCGGGGAGAAACCCAACCTTTGTGATAGGAGACCCCTTGAAGGAGGTTCAATGGGTAGGAATAACCTGTACTGCGTGACTCGTAAAAGCACTAATTTTAAGGAGAGTATCCAATAAGATGATGCCTCCTTCCCAATCCCTAAGGTGACGTGCTGTAAAAAGTGAGATGTTAGGATGGGCTTTGACCCTTAATGAGACCAAGACGGGAATTTGAAAGGGTAGAGATCACACGTACCCTTGTAGGTTTCACCTAAATGAGAGTTGCCATACATAGGCCGTGGCTATGGGTTTGGCTAACCCTAGAGACCTCACGAGAATCAAAATTAGAGCGCAGGGCCTTTAATGCGCTAACCCGCTCGAACTGAGACCGATGTCGATACTGTGTGTGTGGCGTATTGAAGTTTGGCCAAGGGACCTAATTCAAGGCCCAGTCCATTATGGCTCCCTCAAATGGAAATTGCTAACACTAAGTGTAGGCTCAAGCCCGGAAGGCTTCTACACCCATTGCATAGTATTCAGTTGCCCCTTTATATATACATACATATATATATATATATATATATATATATATATAGCTTGTGGGGGATTGTTGGAAATTGGAAGTTTTAAACCTTCAAAATTACAGTCAATTTTTTTTTTTAACTTAATGAAAATTAATTTTTAAAACCTCCACATTGACCTATTAAAATTGTCATTACTTTGTGTTTTAATTATAAGAGTTACATGTTGTATTCTAGCATTATAAATGGGTGTTCTAAGGCTAGGTAGAAGAATATATAGTTTTCCTCCTACAATCTTGCACTTAAAAAATGTTAGTTTCATATATACTATTATTTTGGGGCAATGCGATAAGGTCTCGTTCATTAGTTTCCTTGTGATCGTGCTCACAAAGGAGATGCCGGTGTGACCTTCTTGGGTTTTATCTTGGGATGGTGATGAGCCGCCAATACCTGCACGGAGGGGAGGTTATCACTATCTTAGGACAGCGTCAAGTGGCGTGACTTCTACAGGCCAGCCGTTTAACTTCTTTGCTATTTACATATTTCTTAATGTTATAATATAAGTTATATCTATACATGATTTATTTGCATCTATATTGCATGTAATTTGAAACTTCTCAATTTTGGTTTTGCACAGTAAAAATGAAATTTTACAACAATAAATCTATTTTAAAAAATTCCCCACTCCTCATCTTTTCTGTTTTGTTGTGACAATAAATAATTAAGGTCCAAACATATCATTATTTCAAGATTATTATATACTTTATTTTCAATAACTTGTTTATAATACTCCCTTTGATCCCATTTTGAATTTTTGCAGGAATCAACAAAAATCAGACTTTGTGAAGTTAGGATTTTTTTTTTTGTTAAATAAGTTAGCAGTATTTATTAAGGCTATGTATGGTTCATGGATTTTGGTGAGGAAAAAGAAAAGGAAAATATTATTCGGGCTTTAATTTATATGCTTTAATTTATAGTATTTTGTGCTTTATTTTTTTATCATTCTCATATTTTTATACTTTTCCTCGTCAAAATCCAAAAACCAAACAGAGCCTACAGTTTTAAAAATTTAAAAGTAATCAATCCCGGATGGTAATACACTCAAACAGAGCCTATTGTTAATCAAATTTGTTACTATCAAGCACATAACTAAACCCCTGATGAGTGTTGGATATTCCTCCCTTTATTCTACCATGGTCAACGGTCAACAATATACGACATCTATTACTTTTATAATATTAAATGGCTTAGCGGGTCGGGTTATGACCCGACCCGGTTCATCGATCCGGTGACCCATATGACATGGATCCAGTATTTATTTGACACTTGCTTAGACTCAGCAGGCTTAGTTGTCATGTCATGAATAGTGGTTATCTTATCCCTTATAAATACCTCTCTTGTTCATTTATGGAAGGGGCAGGCAATAAATTCACTCTCAACACTGTTTAGTGATAAAAAAGTTAAATTACACTTGGAATATTGATCAGAAGATTGGCCTCGTACAATACGAAACCATTGCATATAGTACAACCTATCTCTTTGAACTACGTATAGACTTGATCTTATCCCACTAGATACGTAGGCAGCTTAATCCTATCAAGTCCAATCTATAATATAATATATTTATATCACAACGTATACTCTCGTTTTGTCCAATGCGATACGTTATAAATATAAGATTATTTTGAGACTGAGTTAACATATTTTTGACAATCCTTGTTTATTTATACATATTTCAAATATAATAAATTAAATTCTCTCATTCTCACCCATGACGAACTACGTGCGTAAATTCCTGCATTTAAGTTTCTTGCTTCATTCTAAATACATTGCTATTAAATGCAAAGCCAGTTTCTCTTCTTTCATTGGGTATTAATTATTTCAAGATGCACCGCAGAATTAGAGCTGGCTATGTTGATTATTCTTTGGAAATTGACGTATATATAGTAATGAACATTCTTGGAACTCTATTATTTGATGCTAATTAATTATTTAGGATAAAATTATAGAAGTAGGAAATTGCGGAGTGGCTTACTAGAATTTTTTGGAGTGCCAATAACAAATCTCTCTAGTTCCTTTACAAATCTGGAAATAAAAATCATCGTGGCGTCTTTTTAATGTTTATTACAGTATACATACTATATTAGACAAAAATAAAATAACATCTATATATATATATATATATCATGTGCAAAGATACAAATAATATAAACAGAACAATGCTACATTTATTTGTCCTTACACTACAAAAATATATTTTCTCTTAATTTTGTGCTATTTATTTAGGCAAAAAAGTTAATTGCAAACTTTCTAATTTGTGAAGAAAATCACTCCAATTAATGATATCCAACGGCCACAAGGCCCACAACTCATCATGATCTGGTGCCTGAGTTTTTAAAATCTTGTATTATCAAATTTAGCATTTGTGATGTGATTTATTAAATATGGCTGCACCTAAATTTCTGATACTCCCAGTGCTATTTCTATTAAGTCGTGTGTATATATATATATGTATCTTCAATTTTTAATACTAGCCCTATTTCCCCAAGCATTCAAAATATTGAAACTCTAGAAAATTGCAATTTTAGTCCTGTAACTATAGGGGTCTGGCATTGTTAGTCCCATATCTAGTGCCTATAGCAAAATAAGGACAGTACCTTTTAAATTTTCGCGATTTTAGTCCTTTTTTCACCGGAATTGGCCAATTTAGCCGGAAAATGTCACATGCTGCACACGTGACGCCCCAAAATTGGGGATTTTTAATTTCCCGGCCAAATTGAATGACATGGACCCGATGAGTAGGCCAACCTGGTTTAATTTGCCACATATTTTGCCATGGTGTATAAATTTGACACATAAACAATTTTTGGTGGGAAAATTTGCTTCCCAATCACATCAACAAATTAACATTAGAACAAAACCCAAATAAGTTTATAAAAACCCTACCCCACCCGCTGAAACCCATCCCTAAAGAAAGAACAGAGCACCAAAATAAAATCCCAAAATCCACCTTCGATTCTTGATGAGTTCCAACTCCAATGTCAGTGGCTTCGTTGAGTGTGAGTGTCGAGTTCCACAGACGGCGCGAATTTGGACATCTTGGACACCTGACAATCCAGGAAGAAGGTTTCTTGCTTGCAGAAACTATAAAAAAAGGGAGTTGTGGGTTCTTCAGTTGGTACGATCCTCAAATGAGTGCAAGGTCGAAGGCCATCATTCCTGGACTTCTAAGGGGCAGAAATCAGCTGGAAAGTGAGTACCACCAGTGGTAAATTGCACTTGTATTCAATTATTCAAAGTAATTTTTTAGTCCTTCTTTTATTACCTTTGTGTGTGCACATATGTAGGTGGAGACTCCAACACGAGCAAGATAGGGGTCGCAATAATGACATAGGAGAAGTGTCAAGATATGTAAGAAACGTGAGTAGAGGAAAAGGAAAAGGGCATGCAATTGTAAGTAGAGTGCATTTAATGTGTTTTGTTTATTTTATTTAATGTTGACTGATTGTGTGCAAATGTTAGGTGGGCAATGAAATTGAAATGCAGCTAATGACATTCAATAATGATATAGAGCAAGGGTCAGAAAGGGTAAATTTCAATCTTTTGACTCTTTTAATGCATTTCTTTAATCATATTATATGTCTAACTCTTTAACTTTGGTTCAGAGTGCATTTAGACCTCCAAGGAGCATCAAACCTCCAAGACCTCCAAGTAACCTTCAGAGTGCAATTGGTATCCCTGCAAAGCAACTTGTGGCTCAAGATGCATCCTAACAGCCTGTGATGTTGCCACCATTATCAACAACAGAAGAAACAGAGGCAGAAGATCAAGTTGAGACAATAATTGAGACACAACTGAGGACTGAAGTTGGTGTTTATCCCCCACCACTACCAACAATGGTAGGGCCTACAATGTACCAACAATTGCAAAGCTCAGTACCAAGTCTGCAGAGAACTTCAAGGGTGCAAATTAGGGCACCTCCACCAATGGTTGGCTATGAGTTCTTTTCTACCAGAATCACCACTACACAGGCATCTTCTTCATCTTCAGTGCCAGTTGTAGTAGACCAAGGGAAGAAATATGTGGCTATTTCAGATCTTGGACCAGAAATGTCTCAGCCCAATCAATCAGCCAAAATCAACCACCTCAATCCAGCCACACAACTCAATCAAGCAAGACAACCAACAAGCAGAAGAGGAAGGGTTGAATATTTGTAATATGAGGCTTGTTTTTTTGGGGAGTGTTTTGATTGTTTAAGTCAAACTTTATTCACTCAACTTTTGTCAAACTGCATTATCACTTTTGGGTCCTGTGGAACCATTCTTTTGTCAATATGTTTGGATAATGTCAATCTTTTTTGTCGATGAACAATATTGTTTTATGTTTTAAGTATAAAGATGGGCCCTTTTTAGTACACTTTTGCTATTGTATTGTTAAGATTGGTTGAATGTGTATTGTTGATCTCTGCATTATTCTAACTATCCCAACATATCTAACACTTCTGCAGTGATGGTGGTTGTGTAACAAATAACCACTAAAATAGTAAAATTTTTTTAACTAAAATTCATATTTTATTATAATAATAATATTAAACTAAAACTAATACATTAAACTAAAACTAATTCATCATCTTCTTCACATCACAACCAACAGTTCAAACCAAAAAAATAAAATAAAATAATGAAGTCGAGGAAATTTGCAGCTTAACCACCAACACTACAAACCTAACAAACATCCTAAAATTATGCAATGAAAATCAATCTACACAAGCATCTTCTTCTTATCATCTTCCCACCAGATTTCTTCCACTTACCAGCAACAATCCAACCAAGTAAAAAACAAGTCTATAAAATCCATGTAATTACAATCAACATCTTCACCTTTCGATTCTCTTTCTTCATCTTTCGATTCTCTTTCTTCACCTTCACAACCTCACTTTCCAGCTGATTTCTGCCCCTTAGAAGTCCAGGAATGATGGCCTTCGACCTTGCACACATTTGAGGATCGTACCAACTGAAGAACCCACAACCCCCTTTTTTATAGTTTTTGCAAGCAAGAAACCTTCTTCCTGGATTGTCAGGCATCCAAGATGTCCAAATTTGCGCCGTCTGTGGAACTCGACACTCACACTCAACGAAGCCACTGACATTGGAGTTGGAACTCATCAAGAATTGAAGGTGGATTTTGGGATTTTATTTTGGTGCTTTGTTCTTTCTTTAGGGATGGGTTTCAGCGGGTGGGGTAGGGTTTTTATAAACTGATTTGGGTTTTATTTTAATGTTAATTTGTTGATGTGATTGGGAGGCAAATTTTCCCACTAAAAACTGTTTATGTGGCATCTTATGTGTCAAATTTATACACCATGGCAAAATATGTGACAAATTAAACCAGGTTGGCCTACTCATTGGGTCCATGTCATTCAATTTGGCCGGGAAATTAAAAATCCCCAATTTTGGGGTGTCACGTGTGCAGCATGTGACATTTTCCGGCTAAATTTGCCAATTCTGGTGAAAAAAGGATTAAAATCGCGAAAATTTGAAAGGTACTGTCCTTATTTTACTATAAGCACTAAATATGGGACTAAAAATGCCAGACCCCTATAATTACAGGACTCAAATTGCAATTTTCTCTTGAAACTCAAAGTACTCAAAGTATGGATAGTAGATTGATAATATATTGAACTTCAAATATCGAGAGACTACCTAACTAATCCTCATTTATCTCCCTCCAAGTGATCTTTAAGAAATTTGAGATTCAAAATTTTAATACAATGGCATACAAAATTAGCTACCATGTAAACAATTATAATTTTTTTTAATTCATGCATCAACCCTCTAGCACACATCCATATGTATATATACTGCCCTTTATTTTTTTTACCATCTTCTTCTTGTTCCTTTTCCTTTTTTTGATCAAACTGCATTACTTGAATGAAAATAAAACTATAAAAAGATAGTATAGTATATACTATATAGAGATATGGCGGTGTGAGTTCGCAGGGTAATTCTATGCTAATCCTACCCCGTTGGTCCTAATGCCTTAAACACCACATATTTGTGTTGGGGTGGGTGGTAAAAACATAGGTGGCGGGTGATAAAAACTACCCACCCCAACTCAAATACGTGGTGTTTAACACACCAAGACCAATGGATAGGGTCCAACATAGAATTTTCCGAGTTGGCATTGGTTGAGAAGGGCTTCTGAGTTCTGACAATACATGGAATTAAGTGGCCCAGCTGCATGCAGAATTATGAAGCCAATTAATACTCCTCCATATACCATACTATACTATAAATACATATATATTAATTATCCAACTACTTTTCTTCTCAATTATATCCATATTTATCTTTGTTATTCATACCTCTTCACACTCACCACGCTTTTCCTTTATCCCTTTTACGTTGGGAAGATGTCACATGCAGCGCAGTATTATCAGTAATTGGGAAGGTAACAAGTTTTCATGGTTCTCATATGCAGACGTTCGTATGTATATACGCGTTTGTATCAGAACCTCATGAATTAAATATGTTTCTAAGACAAAGTATATATATATAGTCATGGACCAAATTATGCAATGAACAGTGCACAAATTAAAAATACTTAGATTAATAATACTTATGTAATATTATTCGTTCCAAATTTATTTTTTGAAATAACTAAGAAAATCCTGCAGGTCCATCTACACAACTTCTATTGGGTAATTTGCAATGTTGCTTAACAAACAATTAAATTTTAAATTACCTTGATAGTAGGTAACACTCGAGTTTTCAATAAATATGCAAAATTAGATTGAAAGTGGAATTTCACTTCAAGACTCCAAAAGACTCAAAATTTCAGCGCTTCGACTAAAATTTAGAATATATGTATACTATCACATCTCCCCTTGGTCATAATAGATATACACATTTGTTCCTTGTATATTTATATGGACATTTTACGTCTAGCTATAGTAAAAGTGTAAAAAAACTCTTCAACACTTCGACTCATCTATAAATAACCCCACGTAAAGATAAACAGTAAGCTCCCAATTTCCTAGTCCTTCCCTAAATTCTTGTATGTTATTTAGAAATTCATAAATTGACATGATCATGCGGGAAAATTAAAAAGAAAAAAATTTATTGATACGAAAATAATAAAGAATTTGGGGATATGGCGTTTATAGAGAAACGTATAAATGCAGAGGGATTGAGTTTTGCTTTTCTGGCCTTTTCATGTTAGGTGTCTCCCTATATTGAGAGATATCACTTCCTTTTATAATACTCTAAGTTTGATTAGTCTTTGAAAAAAAATATCATGTATATCTCTCAACCACCAGAGAAATATTCTCAACTCCCTGCAGTAAAAAACAGGCACATGCTCCAAGTAAAATTTGTCCAATTTGATTTAGTATCCCACTATTTGATGAATCCCTTTAGTTAAGGTATCCAATCTAGCAAAAAAAGATTAAGCCCTATAATCATTATATAATACAAAATATTTGACTAGGGCTTTTAACCACATTAATATTCAACATCTCTCACTTGGCTACAAGCTCTAGTCAATCAGGCATCTTTAAACCCATTGCACAAACATGTCTTGTAAATTCTTCACTTGTAATCGATTTCGTCAATGGATCTGCAATCATATCTTTTGTACCAACACAATCAATTTTAACATGTTTTTTCAACCATATCATTTACACAATATGCTTACCTTTTCGCCCGATTTCACAAATTTTAATGGTTTTTATTGTAGCCATGTTATCACAAAACAAATGAATAGGTCTATCTATTATATCATCGATATTTAAAGCGTCTAAAAACCATAACCAAACAGCTTCTGTAATAGCCTTGCTGCAAGCAATGTATTTGGCTTCCATGTTGTACTTTCAGCAATATATTTTTGTTTTTTCTTAGACCATGATATAGCTCCTCCACCAAAAATCAAAATATAGCCACTAGTGGATTTTCTATCATCGATATCACCCGCAAAATCAACATCACAATAATCATATACATGCAAGTTATCAACTTGATATGTCAAGTTAAGATCTTTTCATGTACCTACGTACACGTTTAATACTAATCAATAAGGTAAACCAGGATTGCTTTAGTATCTACTTATCAAGCCAACAACATAACTAGGATCGGGTCTAATGCCCAACAATGTATACATTAAAGTTCCAACAATCTCAGCATAAGGTGTTGATTTCATTTCTTCAATTTCTTTTTCCGATTTTGGAGCCATATTTTTTTGATAACTTTGTTCCTTTAAAAATAGGTGAATTTGTGGGATAACTTGAGTCAATTCTAAACTTTTAAAAAATATTTTCCAAATAAGGCTTTCGAGACAAGCTTAATTTTTGTTGACTCTTGTCCCTAGTAATGTGTATTCCAAGAACATAATGTGCTTCATCCATATCTTTCATTTCAAATTTTTGTTTAACCAATGTTTTTAATCCCAACAATTTAGTGAGATCATTTCCAACAAGCAAATTATCATCTACATATAGTCAAATAATCATATAAGAACTTCCACTTTTCCAAGTATTTATACAATGATCATAATCATTAGGTACAAAATATATATGGTAAAATGGCATTATGAAAGGTGTAGTACCACTGCGATGGAGACTGTATTATAAACTTTATTTTCCTTACCTTTAATTTGATAACTTAGAGGTTGGTGTATATAAATGTTCTCTTGAATTTCACTGGTTAGAAAAGCCGTTTTTACATCCATTTGATGTAAATTCCAATATAAATATGCAACCAAAGATATTAAAATTCCAATTGATGTGAATTGTACCACATGTGAATATCTGTCATCATATTATATTCCTTCCTTTTGCTTGAAGCCGTTCACAACTAATCTAGCTTTAAATTTATCAATGAGTTAAAAAATTTTTTTTTGAGTATCCACTTACAACCTATAGCTTTTCTACCTTTTGGTAAATCTACTAACTCCACACTTTATTTTTCTCAATTGATTCTATTTCTTCTTGGAGTGCCTCTTTCCATTTCAAAGAATCTAAAGCATTCAATGCATCATAAAAATCAATAGGACCATCACTATTTTCTTCTAAACTAAAAGCACAATAATCTTGTAAATGACTTGGAGGTCGTCTTTCTCTTTGTAGTCTAATCAAAGTATCCAAGGTTGAGATTCTTGATAACTTCTTCTTTAGAGCTTACAACTTCATTTTCTTTGAAAATTTCAAATAAATAAACTATCAATTTTGTACTCATCATCTTCAAAGAAGTAATCATTTCTACTTTTTATAATTCCAATTAAACCATCATTATTGTTAGAGATGTATAAATCACGTAGGGAACCTTGTATATTACACTGAGACATATAAATAGATACAAGAGTCTTGATGTACAAGTAAACCATATGCTAGAAGGAAAGAGATATACATAAAGATATAATATAAAATACTATCTACTACTCCCCCGAAGTCGAAGCAAGAGGTTTGCGAATGCTAAAACTGGACCAAAAATCTAAAAACAACTGTGACGAGAGACCTTTGGTGAAGATATCTGCAAATTGATGAGAGGAAGGGACGTGTCACACACGAACTTCACCCAAGGCAACACATTCACGTACAAAAAGAATATTTATTTCAATATGTTTCGTTGGTGCTGTACAGGATTAGAGGCCACTGGAACTAATGTTATCACAATAAACAATGGTTGCACGCGAAAGGGGACAACGTAACTCAAACAAAATATTACGGAGCCAAGAAGTTTCAGCAACCGCATTAGCGACACCATGATATCTAGCTTCAGCACTAGACATAGAGACTACGTGCTGATGTTTGGAGGATAAAGAAATGAGATTATCACCTAAGAAGACACAATAGCCAGAGGTAGAGCGATGAGTATCAAGACAACCAACCCAATCGACATCAGAGTAGGCAATAAGACTGGACGAAGAAGATGGATGAAGATGAAGAGAGTGAGATAAAGTACCTTGTAGATATCTAAGAATATGTTTAAGAGCATTGAGATGACGTATGCGAAGGTCATGCATAAAAAGACAAATTTGTTGAACAACATAGGTGATATCAGGACGAGTAATAGTGAGATATTGAAGGGCGCTAGCAAGATTGTGATAGAGAGAGGAGTCAGGAACGGGAGGACCGGAAGAAGAAAGTTTGGATTTAGTATCAACGGGAGTTGCGCATGGGTTACAAGAAGACATGGTAGCACGTTCGAGAATTTTGTGAGCAAACTTTTCTTGAGAGAGAAAGAGACCAGATGAGGAACGCGAGACAGAGATAACGAGAAAATAATGAAGAGAGCCAAGGTCAGTCATAGAGAACTCAAAAGAGAGAAACCGAGTGAGGGAAGATAGAAGAGTATTAGAAGAAGCAGTGAGAATGATATCATCGACATAGAGAAGAAGATAAGCAGCGTGAGATGAAATATGAACGATAAAGAGAGATGTGTCAGCTTTACTATTGACAAAACCTAAGTAAGAGATGAAGGAGGCAAAATGATGATACCAAGCACGTGGAGCTTGTTTTAGACCATAAAGCACTTTCTTAAGACGACCAGCATGACTAGGACGAGAGGGATCAGTGAAACCAGGAGGTTGTTGCATAAAAATAACTTCAGAAAGGTGACCGTGGAGAAAGGCATTTTTGACATCGAATTGATGAATAAGCTAGGAACGAGAAACGACAAGACTGAGTACAGTACGAATCGTAGCCAATTTGACAACGGGAATAAATGTTTCATCATAGTCGAGGCCAGGATGCTGAGAGAAACCTTGAGCAACAAGACGAGCTTTATAGTACTCAAGGATACCATCAAAGCGAAACTTATGATGAAAAATCCATTTGGAGCCGACGATGTTAAAGTTAGAAGGACGAGGAACAAGATCCCAAGTACCATTGGAGTGTAAGATTGAGAGCTCAACATCCACGGCATGTTTCTAAGAGGAATTTTGAAGAGCTTGAGTATAGGATCGAGGGATAGGAGAGATTGGGGAAGAGACGGAGAGATTGAGAATTTGACGAGGAAGAAAGATGTCGAATTTAGAACTAGTGACCATGGGGTATGGAGCGGGGTCGGGGGGAGGCGGAGATGCCATAGGGGCAGCGGTTGTAGGATCCAGAGTCGGAGGGTCGGGGACTCTCAAGTTGACCGAGGGTCCATGGAGGATGGCATGGCAGATGGAAAGAGGAGTATCATCGTCGTCAGGAGAGAGAAAAGAGTAGTCTTCAGGAGAAGCAGAAGGATGGAAGGAAGAATAAGGAAAGATAGATTCATCAAAAATGACATGACGAGATAAAATAATTTTATTGGACGAAAGATCAAGACAACGATAGCCGCGATGATTAGATGGATAGCCTAAGAAAATACATGCAGATGAGCGAGGAGCAAGTTTGTGAGGAGATGTAGCAGTGAGATTAGGATACCACAAACACCCAAAACTATGAAGGTGAGAGTAGGAAGGAAAAGTGTTGTAACGAAATTCGAAGGGAGTGCGAAAGGAAAGAGTAGTTGTGGGAAGAATATTGAGCAGATGAGAGGCCATGTGGAGTGCCTCAACCTAAAAAGTTGGAGGAAGGTGAGCTTGGAAAAGCAGAGTTCGAACAATATTGTTTATAGAGCGAAGGGTACGTTCCGCTTTCCCATTTTGTTGAGAGGTGTGTGGATAAGAAAAATGAAATTGAATGCTGTGGTTATTAAAGGAAGTGTGAAAGTTCTGATTGTCAAATTCGCGTCCATGATCACATTGAAAAGACTTTATATTAGAATTAAATTGAGTCTTAACATAAGAGTGAAAAGTTTGAAAAACATGAAAAACCTCAGATTTATTATGAAGAGGGAAAACCCATAAAAAATGAGAGAAATCATCCAAAAAAATATTATAATAATGAAAACCGTTTGAACTAATAACGGGAGATGTCCATAAATCGGAGTGAATTATTTTGAGAATAGAAAAAGTACTAGTAACAGAATTGCGAACCGAAAGACGACTGTGCTTGCCCAATTTACAAGCATGACAAAAGGAAGTAACATTGTTTTGAGAGCTAATAAAACTTCTAGAAGCTACAAATTTAAAAACATAATCTTAAGATGACTGAGATGACGATGCCATATGAGAGGTGAGAGAGCAACAAAGGAGACGGTGGTGGAAGAGAGGTTGACAGCGGAAGGAAGAACAGGATAAAGCTCACCACTACTATCACTGCGAAAAAGACGATTGCCTATTTGGAGGTCCTTCATAGAGAAACTAAAAGGTTCAAATTCAACAGTACAGTAATTATCACGAGTAAATTGACGCACAGAAATAAGATTTTTAACTATATAGGGAGAGACGAGAATATTATTAAGATTAAGAGAGGAAGAAGTAGAGAGAAAACGAGTATGACCAATATGAGAGACAAGTAGTACAACACCATTACCAACCATAATGTATTTACATAAATCACAGGGTACAGAAAAATTAAGATTACCTTGAGTAGAGGTCATGTGTAACTTGCCCCAGAATCCATGTACCAACTATCATCAAAGGGGTGTATAATCATAGTAGAAGATAAAGTGGAAAGATCCGTGGGCTGAGCGGGTGGAGATGCTAGACCAGCATGTGGAGGTGTGCCATGTGAAGAGAGTGCCGAGTTGTTGGAATATTGAAAAGATGGCCCAGACTGAAGATATAGCCCATGTGCGTGAGAGAAGGAGGGCCCAGATGGAGGAAACTGCTATCCAGTGGGCATGTGCGAATAATGGGCCGAGTGGTGCTGATTTAATGAAGGAGGTGGACCTAATATACTTGGGCCGCCAGACGAGAATGGGCAGCTGTAAAAGGCCTGTGGAGCTAGAGCTGAAGGGTAATTAAATTGCTGATTTTAGGCCATTGTCTGAGGGCCACTATATGGAGGGCGATAGTGAAGATGACCAGGTTGGTGGGCCTGATCTGAAGAATAGGAATGATTCTGTCGGTTGCCATAGAAATAATTGCCATCGGAATTACTACCACCACGAGAAGAACCGCGACCATGACCCCGTTAGAAATCTTTGTTGGTTCTGTGTCGAACTTGGAATCTTACGGTTTGAGATCAGTCCTTTGACCTGAGTTGTCATGGCTGCAATGTATGTTGCTCATTACACTTTGATGTACTTCATGATTCTAAGAGAGTCGCACAATTTGGTACGTTAGGTGTAGTCCCGCAATATGATGAAACAAATGACACTAGATAGGGGATCCATCCAAGGTAGGATATCCGATATTTTGTATGCTGTTGTGTAATCTAAATGATCGAAAATTCTCTGGCCAGAGGAAGAGTCTATAAGAGGGAGTGGTGGTCTCTGCTTAGAAAGACTGGATCATTAGATTTCCAACACAGTTGTAACTTCTGAGTTATTAGGGTTTCGAGCATAGCCCAAACCCTGGATTACAGACGGGAAAAAGATCGAAGGATTCGACTCACATTAAGATCGTAACTTGGAGAGGTTTGATGTTCATCATTAATATCTAGGAAGTCATAGCGACGTTGCTAGACATTGATCCATGACCAATAGGTGTCTTGAATTAATATGGTGAAATTAATTCAAAGCCTAATTAATTATTTGGTTAAATAATTAATTAAGATAAATAATTAATTAAGACAATGTGTGGATTGTTAAGTCTTTGGGGATATGACCTATTGCTAGCTTATTAATGAGCCTAAGGAGTCACACACTTAACTTAGTGTAGTACCTATTGATGGAATTAATTCTTTGTAAATTAAATTGGAATTGATTAGCCGAAATTAATTAATTGAATTTTTTTTTAACTAAGTGATTTTAATTAATGAGAGTCTTATGGTTTAATATTGGAGTATTTTGGGAGAAGACTAATTAATTAATATGGAAGATATCTTAATTATATGGAAAGATCTAATTAATTAATTAATAAGAGTTAGAGAAAGAAAGGAAGATTGCCAGGGTTTATAAACCTTGGCAGTACACGCCTACTATGAGGCGTCTATTGGGGTTATAAAACCCTAGGTTATATCATAACAATGCATCGAAAATAAATAAAATTAAAATAACCCAGAGAGATCATCTCAAATTTGCGTATTCAAACCATAAAAGAGAATTACGTACTCTTTGCAGCGTAGTGGTTGGAGATTCAACTTCTTCGCAATTCTCGAGCAGGGGGCTATCTACACCACTCCTCTAATGCTCCACCTTTTCCAAATCTTGAAAGCTTTCTTAAACTCTTGATCCGAAGAACAAATCAGTTGTTATCTCTAAATATCACGCAGATTGGCAAAGAATTTTTTTTCTCCTTCTTTCTCTATGGAGACCGCCAACTAGGGCTATAGGGAGGAGACACTTTTTTTTCTTGTCTTTCTGGCTTAGGGAGTTATGATTTCATCTGACTCAAAAGTCTTAAGTCTTAGGTATTTAATGCACATCAAAGACTTAAAACCATTGAGTAACTTGATGAGCAAGACAAGGCCATCGGGACTCCTAGGGGATGCCTAGTACACTCCCAGGGTCGCCCTAGTCAAGCCCCATGGCTTGGTCTTACTCATCTAATTTTAATTAATTCTTTTTATCCAATAAATTAATTAATTAATGCCAAGAATTAATTTATTAACTTATTTCTCTAAGAAATTAATCAATTCTACTTTTTATTTAATTAATTCATCTAATGAACAATTAATTAATAATAATTAACTTATGCAATAAATTAAATACTCTAATGCCCAATAGAAACATTCCCTTTATTATTCTTTGCTAATCATTAAAGTACGACTCTTTAGGTTCAACTCGTTTGGCAATGGGAGGAGTCCAAAGGAAGTGTGTAACACCTAGCCAGTCACGTGGCTCACTTTGTAGCCCAAACGGGATTGAATGAATGAATCATTCTTTAACTTTTCAAATTGCGAATACCGTATAAGTATAAACCTTTTGTTCTCGTGTCCCAATCAAGTGAGAGTCATGGTGAAGCCAAACTCACTAAACATGACTATATGTATAAATTGTAATAATTCGAGATCACTAAGTTTGCTATAGTGCCCGACACTAGCAAGTCCAAATGCTTTGGCCAAAAACTTTTATTTTTATCTATAATTAAATAGGATACATTCTCATTCATTTATGTGAGAACAAATTCCATCTTAGTAATAAGTCAAGATTACCACTCGCCTGTCAAGTCGTATTTCAAAGTCGACCCCACCACCAGGTGAATTGGATCTAACTACTCTAGTGACAGACTTGATGTCACAAGTGCATCTTCAATTCGATTCCTCAGGTCATAGGTTTGTTAGGATTATACCCTCAGATGCCATAGAGTAGAATGTATAGGGCATTCCACTTGAAAATGACTTTTCTTATTTTATAATAAAAGGCATTGTTTTGTTTTCACACAAATCTTATTTGCATCTATAAGTAGTGTAAAACGTTTGTCCATGTTTTCAGTGCAATCTATCTACTTTCTATGAGATAGAAAGATCGGTACTAGAGAGATTGATCTTAATTACTTAATTAGTTCGCAAGTGATATGAAGTCTTCAATGGACAATAAAGACTTGGAATACTTGTACAATCAGCTTTGACATAGGAGTGCCAGTCAAACACCATGTAATGGTGGAATTTTTAGATTGTAGGCACATCACTGGAATTGATATGCTCGAACACGACTCTCATCGATTCTTTCACATTGGTTTTCACTCTATTATTGTCAATGACAAAAGTGATTATTCGTAATAGGTATAAGTGACTCTAGGACCTGAAGTATCAGGTTGAAGATGCACTCGTGACATCAAGTCTGTCACTAGAGTAGTTAGACCTAATTCACACGTTGGTGAGGTCGACCTCGAAATGCGGCGTGGTAGACAAGTGGTAGTCTTAGCTGATAACTAATATGGTATTTGTTCTCTCATAAGTGAATGAGAAAGTATCCTATGTGATTATAGGTAGTAGAGATAAAAAAAATCTTTGGCCAAAGCAAACGAGTCAATTGTGCTAGGTACGAAAGTGAACTCAATGATCATGTATTATTATAATTAATACATATGATCAAGTTTAGTGAGTTTGACTTTATCGTGACTCTCACTTGACTGGGACACGTGAACAAAAGGTTTATACATATACGGTATTTACGATTGGAAGGTTGTGGAATTATCCATTTATTCAAGTTTGATTGGGCTACGAAGTGGGCCATGTGACTGACCAGGTGTTACCTATTTCCTTTGAATTCCTCTCATTGCCAAACGAAACGAACATAAAGAGCCGCGCTAAAGGATTGATAAAGAAAAATAAAAGGATTTTTCTAGTTTAAACCAGGAGATTTAATTTATTGAATAAATTAAATATTATTAATTAGCTACTCATTAGATGAGATAATTAATTAAATGGATAAGATTAATTATTAATTAATTTTTTAAGGAAATAAATTAATGAATAATTTATCTAATTAATTGGTTATTTAATTGATTAATTTATTTATTGGATATAATAAATAATTGATTAAATAATAGAATATTAATTAAAACACAAGAAGAGCTAGGTCGAGGAAGGGTGTTCATTTGGATGCCTACACTAGGCCAGTTGGGCGGCCACTTGGATACTCAACTTGGGCTCTAGAGTGTTATCTTGGTCAGTAAGTCAAGTGATATATTAATATACATCACTTAATACTTTTGACCTAAGTGAATTTACACAATTCATAACTCTCCTAGAAAGAAAAAAAAAACTCCTCCCTCTCTCTTAGCACCGTAGCTGTCGGCCTCCATAGAGAAAAGAGGGTGATTTTTCCTTCATCAATCTGCGTGATAATTTAGAGACAATGTAGTTTTGTTGTTCGGATCAGACTTCAAGAAATCTTCAGAGAATTCAAAAAAACTGGATACTACATGAATTGGAGATTTCAACTCTGCAGTAAATGCAAAAACGAAGAAGAGCCGAATTCTCCAACCACTTCACTTCAACGGGTATGTTTTAGCGTATTTAAGATTCATATATGCAAATCGAGATGAGAATTATGGGTTAAATTTTATTTCACTGTGTATTTTTCACGAAACCCGACAGTGGTATCAGAGTCAATCTCTGATCTGCATATTTGATCTTCGTCATGTGATTTTTGATATGCGTTTTATGTGTTTATGAAGCATGAAAATATTATGCATTCTTAAATCTGTGTTTTTATGGTTCTTAGCCTAGAATTGATTTTTATATTTTTTATAAATCTACGATTTTTTGTAATTTGAAAAAAATCAAGAAACGAGGAAAAATGGGTCCCGAAGGCCTCGACGTGCACAACGTAGGCTCCATGCGCAAGCACGACACACGACCCACTAAAACGGGTCATGGACCCAGGTCTGAAATATGGGTCGTGAGTTTGGTTAGATTTAGTATTCGATTTTTGGGTAAATTTAATTATCTGAGTGGGTCAAAAGGATGATAACGCGGAATAATTAAAATTAAGCCCAATTAGAGAATTACTTAATTTTGACTTATTAATTGGTTTGGGCTTAATTTAATTTTTTCCAAATGGATCAATGAGTTGATGGTTTGGATTTAAATTAAAACTAGCCCAATTGTAATTAACTGCGCATTATTCTAGTTAATTAATTTTAGGCCCAATTAAATTAAATCCGAGTGGACCAAAGGGATGGTGAAGCGGATTTGATGAAATCGAGCCCAAATAAGATTAATTGGAATAAATATATTTAATTGGAGTAATTAATTATTTTCTTGGAGAATAATATTTAATTTTGGATTAAATGTTATTTTCCTCAACTTGAAAAAACTTATATATTTGAATAAAGAAGATTAATTGTTTTCTTGGATGATAAATAATTAATTCTTTAATCAAATAAAAAAATTTCAAAAATTAAAGTGGCCTTAAATCATAATAAAATAAGACACGGTAGTTTATATATTTGCTTAGTTGGACTAGGATTATTTTAATTAAAGGTAGATATACTTAATTTATAATTTTGTATATCTAAGTCAACTAGTAAAACTAGATTGATTTTAATTGAAATATGGAATATTTAAAATTCGGAATTTTATGAAGGACTTTTTAGTTGGACTAAACTTTTAAATAATCAACATAAGTGTTTTAAAAATGCGAGCATGTATTAAGTGCTGCGAGCATGGCTTATGTGATGTTGACACCGATCATGGACTTAGGTTTTTATTCGATGTGTCTTTCTTTTGTATGGGTTGTAAAGCCGGAATTGGCTATTTATTACCTTCTTAGAAATAATGTACAGGTTGTTTTAAATGTTTGTAATAGAATAATTTTCAAGACTGGTGGAGACTTGGAACCCATGAAGATTATATAGGTTCTCGTTTATGCCTTTTACTTTTTGTGATGGCCTGTAAGCTCGGGCCCTCTAGTAAAAGTCCATGATCGAGTGTGGTGAATTTATTTATTTATATATTGATAGGCATGTTTATTAGTAGTATAAATTATGCATGTTCAATATTCTAATTGCGCTATATAAATTGACTAATGTGCAAGATGAGACCAATTCTTTGACAATCTCAATTCTCCTAAATATATAATACCGAGCTAATAAAGGATGTGGGACATCCTCTCCCTCCACTAAGCTTAATAAAATTAAAATTACGACCGATGTAAAATGCTTCCCAGTTATGGGGGTTATGCATTTGGAAATAATTAAAAATTTTATTAAGTGCATATGATGCCTAAGTCGAAGCAAATTTTACCCCAAAAGTCGGTTAGGTTGCAAGGTGAAATTCATATGTTAGATTAA
Source organism: Buddleja alternifolia (assembly GCA_019426215.1). Lineage (NCBI taxonomy): Eukaryota > Viridiplantae > Streptophyta > Magnoliopsida > Lamiales > Scrophulariaceae > Buddleja > Buddleja alternifolia. The sequence continues at coordinate 11,054,656 of CM033391.1, read as the reverse complement.
TGGAGTTAGTGGGAATAAACTCGGGTAGTTCACTAGCTTAAAAATAGGTTAGGTTGCGGCTTGGTGAACTATGGGGAAAGATATTGAATCATTTATTGGATAAATTGATGTAAGACATCACTTTAAATAATTAATGGGCCAGAAATCGGTTAGGTTGCAACCCATTTCATTATTTGAAGAACTCAATATCCACTGTGGAGTCGATGCCAATAATGACTTCTGATTTCTACATGGAAATGTAGGATTTGAAAAATACAGTGGGAGCCAAGATAAATTTTAAAGTCCTTAATTTTCCTTGGTTAAGTCAATTACAAGTAATCTAATTAAATTTGATTTATTTCTGCAGTTATTTTCTTGTTCATCTCTCTCAAAAATGACAAACCCATTTTCAATTCTGCTCGAAAAGAATACCCTGAATGAACTCAATTATGTGGACTAGCTTAGAAATTTGAGGATATTCCTCAACATGGAGTCTCTGGGATACGTGTTGGATGCTGATATCCCAGCGGCACTTGCTAGAACACGTCCAGTGAGGAAGAAGTCCAAGCCAATGAAAAATGGGTTAAGGATGACGTCCGGGTTAGGGGATACTTGTTGGGATCTATGACCAATGAACTTCAAAGGTCACATGGTAAGATGCCCACTGCGAGAGCTATCCTGGCACACCTAGTAGAGCTCTATAGTGAGCACAGTTGAATTGCTCGATATGAGATATCAAAAGAGCTCTTTGGAGCCAAGATGAAGGGAAAGTGAGAAGGTTGGCGATCATGTCCTCAAAATGATTTCAAGGATTGAGAATGAGATACTGGAAGCTCTCGATTTTACCATGAACGCCACTCTCCAAACTAACTGTTAGGAAATTTCATGTTAGATGTTTTGATGATGACAATATAGGATTCAATGTTAGACCCCAAATAAAATGTAAGTTTATGTTTTCCATAGATCATTGTTTAAGAGTTTAAAAGTTTGTAATTTTGTTTAGGCTTGTAATTTTTATCTTTGTAGGTTTTAGACTAAGTATTAGATACTGAATCACTAATAGAATTCTATGTGAGTCTATTAGAGAAGAAGTTGAAGATCAGCGTCTGAAGTCAACCAGAGATGAAGATTTGTCTCTTAGCATCCGTCAAACGCTAAAGGACCTTTTTCAGGATTTATGGATCAAGCGCTCAAAGCACTTAAGCGATCAATGACAAATTCACCTGAAATAAATCCTCAAGTCACGAAGGACTTAAATGCAATCATTCAACGGACATTTATTTCCAACGGGAAATAAATTCAAATGCATTAAATGCCTGATAAGAGCATTAAATGTGATAAGCTACTGTGACCTGTGGACAAGCCACCTTTTTGACCAGACTGTCAGAACTTCAGAGTTCATAGCTGCTACCATCCAATCGGTGCCAGCAGTGTTTCAGGAATGTCAGGCTTTAGGTAGAATCACGCGCTGCGTGAAAGGCACGCTTCTACATGTGTCCAACGGACAGATCCCAAGAATTGCCTATAAATACCTTACCTTCAGCAGACCCTAAAAAAACACGGTACAAAAACATTTACAAGAGAAAATTACGTACACAAGAAAAAGCTTAGAATCTCCATAGCCAAAATTCCTTCAAGCTTTTTATCTACATTCCAGACAGTCACAAATATCTCAAACATCTTCCAAAGAAGAAACCTAAATTCCCATTGAGATATTCCAAGTTGTTTGATCTTCCCAAATACAAACAAACCCTTGTGACAAAAAAACCTCAACCTTTCATCTGAGTGAGAAAAGTTGTTGAAACTCATTACAAGCAGTATTTCTGAGTGAGAGAAGCTTGTAGAAGACGATCTTCATTGGTGCTGAAATTTGTGTGATCAAGGAGCCCGAGATCATTTTCATTCTTTACTATCTTGTAGAAGATTCTGTGTGATTCTTTGATAATCATCTTAGTAATTTCCTCCAAGTGAAAAAGGAGAAGAAGGACGTAGCTGGGATTACATCACCCAGTGAACATTACAAATTATTGTGTCATTTATATTTTACTGTCTCATATCTGTCATTTTACATTATTATAAAAGACAAGTAAAATTGCAAAGCGATTAAATTATCTAAAAGAACGCTACAAATCATTTCGGTTGTGCTAACCCTGATTAAGTGATCTAAGCGTTACCCTACTTTGGTAAATTGCTAAACTCACTAAGTTTAAGTTATCTTTACTGAAGCGCCTGACCCAAGCGCTCAGCCTTCCAAGCATTCAGATCTTTGAAAAGTAACACGAAATTTTTTAAGTTTAAAAAGACTTCAGGGTCTATTCAACCCCCCCCCCCTTCTAGACCCTTTCGTATGCCACTTGGGACCATCAAGTGGTATCAGAGCGGTTGAATTAGAAACCTAAGCGTTTCCGAGCATAACTGCTTGTTCAGATCCATTTGTTTTTTAACTTAGTCGCCTTGATTTTTCTCTTTGAAAACATCTCATTATGGCTTTCAACAAAATGCCTAAGTTGGTAGAGTCAAATTATGATTCTTGGAAACTTAGAGCATTCGCTTACTTGTGCTCATGCGATAGTGAAATGTGTGATGTAATTACAGGTGGTCCCATTCAGATTATGAAAGTTGTAACTCGAGCCCCTGGAGCAACCGAGGCCACTCCAGATGGTTATGTCGAGAAACCCAAGTTAGAATGGACGCCTGAGGATCGAAAAAGAGCAAATCTAGATAATGTTGGACGAAGTGCACTTTACTCAGCGTTAGGAGACAACGATGCATTATTCAACAAGATCAAGCAATGTAAGACTTCCAAAGAAATATGGGATAAGCTGGCTATAGTGTGTGAAGGATCAGCACAAATGAAGGAGAATAAGCTTTCCATAGCCATGCAAAAATTTGAGCATTTCAAGATGCAGCCCAATGAGACGCTAGAACAATTGGACGCAAGGTTTACTTTGCTCGTTACAGAGTTAGCGTCATTAGACAAGGCATGGACCAACAAAGAAATGGTCAACAAGATTTTCAGAAGTCTTCCAAGCAAGTATCTAATTAAGACTGTTGCTATGAGAGAATCACAGACATTGGAGACTCTTACTCCAGAGCATGTATTTTCAGAGTTAAAGGCATTTGAGTTCGAATTGGGTGAAGTCAGCGACACATCGACTTCAGCGACTGAATCAGGAGCTTTAATCGCTACAACCAAAAGCAAGGGTAAAGCGGTTAGTGAGGCTAAAACTATGGAATCAAATGAAGAAAAGGAAATGGCTTTATTGGTCAAGAAATTCAAAAAATTTCTAAGATATGAAAAGAGAAATCCTATCGGACAAACGTCATTTCAGACTCCTCTCCCTGCTCCAGCGCCTCAGTATCAAGCGCCAGTGTACTCTGCACCTCAACCAGTAGCGCCAGTTCTATACCAAGCGCCTCCGTCCTCTACTCAAAATCTCTTAGCGCCAGTAGTCTCAAAGCGATTATCCACTGAACAGAAAATGAAAACTAATTTGTGTTATAATTGCAGGAAACCAGGGCACTACCAGGTAAATTACCCTTATCCAAATGTGTCAAAGCCCTCAAGGCAAGACTATGCGGATAGAAACCAATTCAGGAGCAACCTTCGCCAACAAGGTTTGCTAGCGGAATCTGAACCATTCTCCGCACCTGAAGAGGGTTTGGAATCATCAGATGAAAGCAGTGATGATGAGCCTACAAGCGACTCAGCGTTGATTTGTCTTATGGCAAGAGATGATGAAGCGTCTGACGACTCGCTACCAGAGGTAATCAATGAATTGTCAATTCCTCTTTCTTATGATGAATTACTTGACAAAGTCAAAGAATACTACAATGAATGTCAAGAAGCTGCCAAAATATATCAAAATGATCTCGCTATTATCTCATCACTCACAAGAGATAAAGTGACGCTCAGAGCAGAGTTGCGAGTTCAGCAACAGTGCATTGAGAAGAACCAATCGCTTGAGAGTGAAATTATTCAATTAAAAAATGATCTTGATATAATAGTCAAGAGAGAAGCTGATCTGATCGCTAGACTTGCCAAATCAGAGCAGCTCATCTCATCATTATCAAAAGCTTCTAGAAACTTGGATAATGTGACTAAGGTAACTAGAATATTTGGTGAAAAGACCGGTTTAGGATGCAATAAATTCGGTAAACAACCAAATAAATCTAATGTTACGGCAAACAACAAAGGAAAGGGTGTTCTCTTTGTTGAGAAAAGTTCACAAAGTCAAACGCTGAATGAACCGAGCAACAACGGTACGAGGCCTAATGAGAAAGCCAAAGCTGACTCAGGCAAGGGAAAGACAAAGGTAAATGATTCACAAAGAAAGGTTCATCCAAACGCTCAAAAGGCTAAGGATAAACCTAACCACTGTGAATCAAGCGCTAAGCGTCCAAGCCAGCGCCAAGGAAATACCAGCGTCCATATCCAAGACAGTCAAGATCATATTATCGATACTATGATGATCATGACTATGACTATGATTATGACTACTATTATAATCGAGGATACTATTACACACCCAAAAAGCACACACAACACGATGTGAAACCCAAGAAGGCCAGTATTCCTAAAATGAAGACTAGGCAAATATGGGTTCCTAAAGTTCTAATTCAAACCAAAGTTACTAACGCTGAAGGACCCAAAACAACATGGGTACCTAAGAAGAATTAGAATTGTCCTTTAAATGCAGGTACCTAGAGCCAGCACCGATACTTCAGTTTGGTACATTGATAGTGGATCGTCAAGACACATGACTGGTTCCAAAAATCTTCTAGTCAACTATCAAGCTACCAACGGTCCTCAAGTTATATTCGGTGATAACTCCAAAGGAAAAACCAAAGGTATAGGTATCATGCATAGGGGGAACATCATGATCAATGATGTATATTACGTTGAGGGTCTTAAGCATAACCTGTTAAGCATTAGTCAATTTTGTGATAAAGGCTTTGAAGTAAAATTCTCAAGCGACTTCTGCTACGTTAACGACGCTAAGACTAAGTCTACTAAACTAAGAGAAAAAAGAACAAACAATGTGTATTTAGTAGATTGGGATTCTACATCTGATAACAACCCCACATGCTTTGTTCCTAAAAGTCAAAATGAATTGGGTTGGTTATGGCATAGAAAAATGAATCACCTCAACTTCAAGGCAATCTCTCAGTTAATATCGCTAAATCTTGTAGAAGGATTACCTAAGGGTTCCTTTCAGAAAAATCGCTTATGTGATGCATGCCAAATGGGTAAACAAGTTAAATCATCTTTTAAAAAGAAACCATGTCTATCTACTTCTAGAGTTCTTGAACTATTGCATCTAGATTTGTTTGGCCCTATTCAAATCATGAGTGTTAGTGGTAAAAAGTACTCGCTAGTAATAGTTGATGATTTCTCTCGCTATACATGGGTAGAAATTCTAGCGACCAAAGATGAAACTAGTGTCAAGCTCACAGCGCTAATTCGTCAAATGCAAAATTTGAAAGATCTAAGGGTGACGAGAATGAGAAGCGATAGAGGAACTGAATTTACTAACCAATTTGTTGAGAAGTTTTGTACAGAGTTAGGAATACTTCATGAGTATTCTGCTCCTAGAACACCTCAACAGAATGGAGTTGCCGAGCGACGGAACAGAACGGTTAAAGAAGCCGCAAGGACGATGTTAGCAGAGTCCAAGCTGCCTCAAAGGTTTTGGGCCGAAGCCATCAACACCGCTTGCTACACTCAGAACCGGTGTATGATCAACAAGCAACATGAGAAGACTCCATATGAGTTGTGGAAGGGACGTAACCCTAACGTTTCATATTTTCATGTTTTTGGTTCAAAATGTTTCATTCATAACAATGGATCCCAAAGCCTAAACACATTTGATCCTAAAGCGGATGAGGGAATCTTTCTAGGATATGCCAAAAATGGAAAGAGCTTTCGCATCCTAAATAAGATCAAATCAAAGGTTGAAGAATCCATTCATGTTGTCTTTGATGATGCTAACCAAGAACCGAGTAAGGTTAATCCTGATGATGTAGGAATTGAAGATCTCACCCAACAAGCGTCACAAATCAATCTTGGTGATGATAGTGATGACGAAGATGATGAGATTCGTGTACCTTTTCCTAAGGATACTCGTGAGGTTAACAATAATGATAATGTCAGAATTGTTGATGATCATGAAGAGAATGATCATCAAGAGCAGATTGGAACTATGAATGATGCAGCGTCTACGCAAGAGACAAATGAGAATCAAGCGATTGATAATCAAGAGTCTCTCAACCCGTTCCAACCAGACCGCAAATGGCTTAGAGACCATCCACCAGAGCTAGTGATTAGAGATATTGAAGCACCTGTTAGAACTAGGTCCGCTACAATTAATGAGGCCATGTTCGCAAGCTTCCTATCTCAAATGGAACCAAAGAAAGTGGATGAAGCGCTTAGTGATTCAAGTTGGGTAGAAGCAATGCAAGAAGAGCTTAACCAATTTGAGAGAAGCAAGGTTTGGACACTAGTACCAAGACCAACTCACCAAGGAGTTATTGGGACTAGATGGGTTTTTAGGAACAAGATGGATGAAGATGGCATTGTTATAAGAAACAAAGCCAGACTAGTCGCTCAGGGTTATTGTCAAGAAGAGGGAATTGATTTTGATGAAACATATGCCCCAGTAGCCCTTCTTGAAGCGATTAGGATGTTCCTAGCGTTTGCCGCATTCAACAAGTTCACAGTATACCAAATGGACGTGAAGAGTGCTTTCCTGAATGGTAAATTCCAAGAAGAAGTATATGTGGAGCAACCTCCAGGATTGATCAACAACCATGGCAAGAGTATGGTCTACAAATTGGATAAGGCACTCTATGGCCTTAAACAAGCACCAAGAGCATGGTATGACACTCTCTCTATCTTCCTTATTGGTAAAGGCTTTTCAAAAGGCAGCGTTGATACAACGTTATTTAAAATTACCCATAATGAAGATATTCTCTTAGTCCAAATTTATGTTGATGATATTATATTTGGTTCTACAAATAAGCGATTGTGTGAGAAATTTTCTAAAATGATGCAAGATCAATTTGAAATGAGCATGATGGGTGAATTAACTTTCTTCTTAGGATTACAAGTTAAACAACTCACTACTGGAATATTTATAAACCAAGCTAAATATACTAGAGATATGATTAAGAAATTTAGTATGGAAAATGCATCATCTTCAAAAATTTCAATGAGCCAAACGCTTAAGTTAGATAAAGATGAAAGTGGGAAGAAAATCGATATCACTAACTATAGAGGTATCATTGGATCACTTCTTTATCTTACCGCTAGTAGACCTGATATTATGTTTTCGGTATGCATGTGTGCACGATTTCAATCCGATCCTTGAGAATCACACTTAAATGCTACCAAGAGAATCCTTAAATACCTAAAAGGCACACAAAATGTGGGCTTATGGTATCCACAGGACTCTCCTTTTGAACTAATTGGTTATTCAAACGCAGATTTTGCAGGATGCAAAATAGATAGAAAAAGTACTAGTGGTACATGTCAATTTCTAGGTGATAGACTAGTTTCGTGGCATAGTAAGAAACAACAATCCATAGAGACTTCTACCGCTGAGGCAGAGTATGTAGCCACTGGAAGCTGTTGTGCACAAATCCTTTGAATGAGGCAACAACTTAGAGATTATGGAACAATCCTAGGTCCTACCCCAATCCTTTGTGATAACCAAAGCGCTTTAGCTATGACCCAAAATCCTGTCCTTCATTCTAGAACCAAACACATTGACATTAGATACCATTTCTTGCGTGACCATGTTCACAAGAAAGATATCTCCATGCATTTCATTGGAACTGACAAACAATTGGCAGATATCTTCACCAAAGCGCTCAACGAACAACGCTTTCTCACTCTGAGAAGTGAATTAGGTATGATTGACTTAAACGCTTCAATCATAAAACATCATATTTATAGGCATAAAATCTAGGGGGAATCCACCTTTGTTTATGTCTAAAGAGTTTATCAAAAATCTCGAAATGAGTCATCAATTTTAGGGGGAACTTTAAAATTGTACTTATCTCAATATATCAAGCGACTGCGATCAAAAATGACTTTTAAAATCCTAAGCATTGATCACTAGCGCTTATCTTTTATAAATCCAAGCGATTGATTTTTTTTTACTTCAGCGTTGAAAGAATTCCCACTTCAACGCTAAGTAACTTTCTTTCAAAAATTCATGCATAGTTTTCATCGCTAAAGGAAACGTGTGGATAAGTCCAAAAGATCAGATTTGATAACTACCCACACGTGCCTATCAAATCGAACTGACGGTTATGATCCCTATCTAAACCTAGGCGGTTCAGTAATTGCATGAGTCTGAGTATGTGTCAGTGTACTATCATCCGCGTGTATTTCATGCTGAAAATTTCAAATTTTCTCAAGCGTTTTCAAAGAGTAACTGCGGACACAAAAAATATTATAGTACCCTATTTTACCGCACTTTTTGACATCCGAAGTTATGTGTACACGGTTCAGATTCTTTCTGTCATTAACTTCTGTACACGTGTCATTCATCTACCATCTGAGAATTTATTTTTGCCTCCTATTTAAACCTTTCAAAAACTTTACGGTAAACTTTTATCACTTCCAAATTCTTCTACTGTAAAAGTTATTTCTCTCAAAAGGCAAGAACTTCTCTCATTTCTTCAAAAAGCTTCCAACTTTCAGCAATGGCACCCAAAGCTTCAAAATCTTCAAAATCATCCAAGTCTGACACCAGAAAAACTTCCCGTACTGAAAAACCAGTTACGGTTAACGCCGGATTTCTGATTAACTGGGATTACCTTTATGAGAACCAGAACTTTTCTCTTCGAACGGTTCTTCCACTCGTTCAAGAATCTGGTTTGAGAGATATGATCACTACTTTTTTCAACTACTTTGAAGAAGAATCTCTCTATTTTTTCAACAATGCCCAGATTTCTGAAGACGGAACTTCCATATCCCGCGTCTTCCCTTTTGCTAAAGAGACCATTGTTCTCACTCCCTCCTTGATTTCTTCATTGCTGATTCTGCCCAATGATGGCACTGAGGTCGAAAACGTCACTCTCGGAGATGCTACAAAAGTCTGGGAGTTGATAAAGAAAGAAGATATTGATACTGCGTATGAGCCGAACTTCAAGAAAAATGATATGAAGGGCGAATACGTTATTCTCGCTGATCTATGTTCAAAAATGTTCGAATGCAGAAAAGGGACATTCGATAAAGTCACAAACGTTCAGTACAAGTTGATGGTGGCCATTCCGACCAAGTTAAAAGTTAACTGGTCTCTCTACGTTTTTAATCGCTTCAAGGCAGCGATGGCCAAGTCAGTAAATCCCAAGCCCTATGGGATTGTGCTAAGTCGTATTCTTAGCGCTTGCGGTTATACAAAATCTTTTGGCACAAAGATTCCAGCTTCCAAATTCTACGGCAAAAAGATGATTAGTGGAATGCTCAAACCTCAAAAACATGGTGGAGCAGCGGTTCCCAAAGAAGAGCGTCAGCGACTCCAAGCCGAAGGAGTTGTTCGAAGTGATGATGAAGATCAAGCGTCTTCCTCTTCATCATCATCCTCGTTCTCTGAAGAAGTGGTGGTCAAGCGATCTAAGAGAAAGATAGTTCTCAAAGTCACTGAGCCATCCAAGTCAGCAAAGAAACAGAAGCCTGAACCAAAGAAGAAGAAGCCGGAGCCCAAAAAGAAGCAAAAGATTCCTTCTCCCCCTCCTAAATCTCCATCCCCTCCTCCAGCGTTTACCTTCTCCGTTCCCGAGGAAGAAGAGGAAGCAGTGGCCGAAGAAGTACCACTTGCACGAAGGCGTACTCCTACCTCTACTCCAGCAGCATCCTCTAGCGCTACAGCAAAACCAGCGCTTAGAGAGTCAGTGTGTGTTCCTCCTTCTGACGCTGTTCCCGAAGTCAGCTCAGATCCTCAAGCCGTTTCTCCATCTGAAAGGCTTTCCAAAGTTCAGGGTAAGTATTTGCTAAGCAAATTATTCTATCCTTTCCTCGTTAGTCTCTAACGCTAGGATAAAAACTCTTTCAGCACCAAGTGAAGCAGATATTCATTATGTTCTCAACACTCTTGAAGAACTAAATATCCCAATTCATGCTGATCCAATAACTTCTTTTATCGATTTAGAACTCGAAGAAGAAGTTCAGGAGCCTGAGGAACTTGTCCAAGAATCAGATCAAGTGACTGAGATAGTCGATAATATTCCTCAGGGTAAGCGATGTAATCCTTTTAGTTTCTAATTTCTACTTAGTAGGAATTTTTGCTTGCTTTTCTCAATCGCTTACATGTATCAGCTCAAGATGGACCTCAAGAGACACCTACCGCTGATGCCCCTCCACTCTCGGAGATTCCCGTGGAAATAGACGTGGACATGGCAACTGTTGTGGATATCGCTAAAAAAGCATCTCAAGACCTTCCTGACGCTGAAACATCATCAGCCAGTGAAGCGACTTTAAACTCTGAGCGGTCGATAGAAGTGGCCCCCATCCCAACAGAAGTTATTGCCCTCGTTCCTACGCCAACAGGACCTCCTCCTCGTGTCATTGACTTCTTCCCGCGCGGATATCATCCAGATGTTGAATTTTATTATGCCGCCCGAGAACGTGACACTCAAACGCTTGTTGAGTCGGAAATTCAATTTCAAACAACTCTTCATCAGCCTGATCTTTCAGACTCTTACAAGTTTGAAATTTTTGAGTGTTTTGCTGATCGAGGTCTATATAACCTGGAGTGTCTTCAATCACGCCTTGAATATATTCATCATCCAGCGTTCAATAGATCCGAATTTGACAAGAAGCGATTCAATTTCACCGGTCGCTCAGACGAGTCCTTTTATCCTCTTCGATCAAACAAGATTGTTTCCAAAAACCCCCACATGGGTGATTGGAACAAAAATCCAGATGAGGAAGATCTCAACAAGCTCGGCTATTCGGCTCTTCCCTCCGTCGTCAAGTTTCCTTAGAACGCTCTCTCTCCTAATCCACTTAAGTTATGGAAAGGAAAAGGTCCTCTTGTTGTGGAGCGCCCAAATCCGGTCAACTCTTGGATAGAAGATGAGGCTCGTGAATATCTTGCCAGATTATGGGCTGAGGACTATGAAGAAGAAACAGAACGCTTTGAGAAATTTCTCGCCGCTAGAAAAGATCAAGCTAAAGCTATCAAGCTTGGCAAGAGATGGATGATGAATACAGCCAGCTGGGCTGAAGAGTTTGTTTTGCATTTCTACACCCTCGATGAACTCGTGAAATATCCATTCCTATTTCAGTTTGGAATAGAGTACAGACGCAGAGGATATGCAAACTTTCTGCTCCAACAGCGTCAGTTTATTGCAGGGAATGATAGCGCTTTGCCACAATATCGCCAACCCATCGAACGCTACATTCTCCAGCAACTTGCCTTATACAGCCAAGGCGGACGCTACGTGTTGCATCCTCGTGAAGGGTTTGTTCAACGAGTCTTTCTTGACCTGAATGAAGACACTTCATCAAGTAAACAACCAATTCTTCCAGGCCAAAGTCAGATTCGTGTTGATGTTTCGAATGAACACGCTGAGTTTGCTGAGTTCCACAGAACTATGAGAGCAGTGTTTGAAAATGCACAAGCGCTGGACATCAGTTTCAACCACTTTTCCGGGTGTTACAATTTCAGAGGATATACTCTTCACCCCGTGCTCTTTAGTGAATCCAATGTTCAAGTGGCCAAGATGTTATCACTAATCAAGCCAGTGGACCATGAAGCAACTCAAGCGCTCATGCCTTTGATTTTGGACTTTTTCAACCGTTATACTTCAGGGATTGCTTTACCGGAAGATGTGCAACTGGCACTCAGTCCCGAAGAGCGCGAAGATGCTATATTATTTATCCCACAATCCAGCCTGATCAGTCCAAGGCATGTGATGGAAGCCCTGGGCCCCCTCTGGGTCATTGGTGTTAGAGAACCCTCTTCCCCAATCCAAATTATAGAAGAAGACTTTGCTCCTACTGCGGAAGTCGCTCATCTTCCTGAGGCTTCTTTGCCAGATTCTTCTAGCGCCCCGGTAGTCGAGCCCCCAGTTTTTGCAGATTCAATCATGGATCAAGCGATTGAAGAAGTGCACGCTGAAATTGCACAAAAGCCTATAGAGCCCTTTATCAGAGATAAATCCAAAGGCAAGACTGCGGTTTCTAGGTCTTACGGACTTCTCCCGTCCCCAGAGCGTCCTTCTTCCGATTTGGATTCTGAAAGTGATTCAGACGCTAGAGACTTCAGACAGGCAGTACGGAACTCGATCCACAACATTGAAGGTTCCTGTTCCAAGATTTTTGAGACTGCTGATAGACATATGCGAATAATGTCTGATACGCGAAGTCGTGATATTGCAAACGCTTCAAACACAAGCACTGTTACAATCATGAAGAGCATATCACCTCTTATCGCTGAACTCTCATCCGAATTCAACCGTCACTTAGCCCAGAGCGCTTCGGCTGATGCTGACAGACATATTTCAACCGATGCGCTGCTCAGAGCATCGCTCACCAAGTTGCTCTCTTAGTTGACGAAGTTCGACTCTTGCGAAGAGAAGTCGCTGAGTTGAAAACCTCTCTTGATGATGCCAAGAAGGGGGAAAATACAGAAAAGCATCAAGCGTCCAAAGTAATGTCAAAGACTGATAATAAAAATTGGCGATCAATGATGGAAGAACTAGTGAGCATCAAGAAGATGCTAACTAAAAAGAGAAAGCCAAGGTATTATCTAGGAAGATATCCCCTTCCGGAATTGGACGTTGAATTCTTAGAAGGTATGGGATTTCAACCTTTTGCCGGACCGCTGAGACGACCTATCAATTGGAGACCGTCAAAAGATCCAAGAAAAGATATCTATCACGATTTAATTCGTGAACTTGGAATTTCTCCAAGAGAGTGGACGGAAAGGTTGTTAGAACTTAATGAAAGTGCCAGACTTCGTAGGCATGATTACGATGAAGTTCAACATACGACAATGATTGACATTGATCGTCTCCTGATGGACTTAGCGCTAGAAGTTCTCCAAGGCGAAGAAAGAGCAAAGTGATAGAAAAAGTGAATGAATTCCTTTTATTGTATTTTATTTCTGTTGTCGCTTCCTTTTTTTGTTTTCGGTATAAATCATGTGTGCTTATTCATTCAATATATGAATGATTTATTGCTGAAACATCTTGTTGAAGCTAATCTAACTTTAGCTAACTTTACTAACTTTTTGAATGCTAACTTATATTCATTTGGGCTTTTCTTTTAAGTAACTCTTAAATTATAAAAGAGTTATAAGAGTTAAAGTCTTGACATCATCAAAAAGGGGGAAATTGTTAGGAAATTTCATGTTAGATGTTTTGATGATGACAAGATATGATTCAATGTTAGACCCCAAATAAAATGTAAGTTTATGTTTTCCATAGATCATTGTTTAAGCGTTTAAAAGTTTGTAATTTTGTTTAGGCTTGTAATTTTTATCTTTGTAGGTTTTAGACTAAGTATTAGATACTGAATCACTAATAGAATTCTATGTGAGTCTATTAGAGAAGAAGTTGAAGATCAGTGTCTGAAGTCAACCAGAGATGAAGATTTGTCTCTTAGCATCCGTCAAACGCTAAAGGACCTTTTTCAGGATTTATGGATCAAGCGCTCAAAGCACTTAAGTGATCAATGACAAATTCACCTGAAATAAATCCTCAAGTCACGAAGGACTTAAATGCAATCATTCAACGGACATTTATTTCCAACGGGAAATAAATTCAAATGCATTAAATGCCTGATAAGAGCATTAAATGTGATAAGCTATTGTGACCTGTGGACAAGCCACCTTTTTGACCAGACTGTCAAAACTTCAGAGTTCATAGCTGCTACCATCCAATCGGTGCCAACAGTGTTTCAGGAATGTCAGGCATTAGGTAGAATCACGCGCTGCGTGAAAGGCACGCTTCTACATGTGCCCAACGGACAGATCCCAAGAATTGCCTATAAATACCTTACCTTCAGCAGACCCTAAAAAAACACGGTACAAAAACATTTACAAGAGAAAATTACGTACACAAGAAAAAGCTTAGAATCTCCATAGCCAAAATTCCTTCAAGCTTTTTATCTACATTCCAGACAGTCACAAATATCTTAAACATCTTCCAAAGAAGAAACCTAAATTCCCATTGAGATATTCCAAGTTGTTTGATCTTCCCAAATACAAACAAACCTTTGTGACAAAAAAACCTCAACTTTTCATCTGAGTGAGAGAAGTTGTTGAAACTCATTACAGGCAGTATTTCTGAGTGAGAGAAGCTTGTAGAAGACGATCTTCATTGGTGCTGAAATCTGTGTGATCAAGGAGCCCGAGATCATTTTCATTCTTTACTATCTTGTAGAAGATTCTGTGTGATTCTTTGATAATCATCTTAGTAATTTCCTCCAAGTGAAAAAGGAGAAGAAGGACATAACTGGGATTACATAACCCAGTGAACCTTACAAATTATTGTGTCATTTATATTTTACTGTCTTATATCTGTCGTTTTACATTATTATAAAAGATAAGTAAAATTGCAAAGCGATTAAATTATCTAAAAGAACGCTAAAAATTATTTCCGTTGTGCTAACCTTGATTAAGTGATCTAAGCGTTACCTTATTTTGGTAAATTGCTAAACTCACTAAGTCTAAGTTATCTTTACTGAAGCGCCTGACCCAAGCGCTCAGCCTTCCAAGCGTTTAGATCTTTGAAAAGTAACACGAAACTTTTGAAGTTTAAAAAGACTTCAGGGTCTATTCAACCTCCCCCCCTTCTAGACCCTTTCGTATGCTACTTGGGACCATTACTAACCTAATCTTGCAGTCTCTTTCTGATTCCTTTTCCCAATTCGTTGTAAACTTCAACTGCAATGAGATAGAGTGCAATTTAGCAGGGCTAATGAGCAAGTTGGTTACTGCACTCTCAAATGAAGCCTAAGGTAAAGGAAACTGTCTTAGTCATCTCTTCTGTACCTAAAAAATTCTAAGTCTAAGAAGAAAAAGGTAAATAAGAGGCAGGCTGGCGAGCTAGGAGCTAAAGGGGGCGTTCAAAAAGGTAAGGGTAAGACTCAAGGGGTTTATAAGACAAGGGACCTAAAATGACTGATAGATGCCTCGAATGCGGTGAGTTGGGCCACTGGAAGAGACACTGTCCCAAGTTAGGCAAAGGAACAATAGGAATTTTTTGTTCTATGACCATTTTTTCTACTTCATGGATTTTGGACTCAGGGGCTAGTGCTTATGTATTTGTATGGTTTACAATTTGGAGCGAAGTAGAAAGCTAGGCCGAGAAGAGGTGCTGATCAAAGTAGGCAGTGGACAAAGCATCTCAGCTACTAAGATTGGATCTACTTCTTTAGTTTTGAATTCTAGACATTTATTATTGTTAAATGATATTTTAGTTTTAACCAAGGGGCTTAAGAACATTTTTTCCATTCCTATATTAGTTAAGACTGGTTATACATTCCATTTTTCTGATTTGAATTGTTACATTTATTATGGTGATAAATTGATTGGTAGTGCCACTTTAGTTAATGGTTTGTATTATTTAAATGTCCAAAATTCTTGTGATGTAAACATTGTGACTAATCAACGTGGTAGGCAAGAAACTAATCTAAGACTTAAATGGAATCTTAGATTGGGCCATGCCGGAGAGCACAAGATCCATAAAATGGAGAAAGATGGGCTTTTAAGCCCATTGGGATCGGATCCCTATCCAACATGTGAATCATATCTCTTAGGCAAAATGGCTAGATCTTCCTTCACCGGGACTTTTGAAAGAGCCACTCAAGTTTTTGAATTAGTGCATACCGATGTTTGTGGACCATTTGGAGAAATGGGTCGTGGTGGCTTCTACTACTTCATCACACTCACAGACAATCATTTAAGATATGATCTAGTATATATGATGAAGCATAAGTCTGAATCTTTTAAAAAGTTCAAAGAATTCAAAGCTTTAGTAGAGAATCAAACATGCCAACATCTAAAAACTCTGCGTTCGGATCGTGGAGGAAAATATATGAGTGCCGAGTTTGATTCCTAAAGGAACAATGCATAATGTTACAACTAACACCACCAGCAACTCCTCAATTAAATGGGGTAGCCGAGCATAGAAATCGAACATTGTTAGGCATGGTTCATTCCTTGCTTAGTTACGCTAATTTACCCATTTTATTGTGGGGATATGCACTCCTTACTGGTGCTTATATATTGAACAGATGTCCCTTCAAATCCATTTCTAAAACTCCACATGAGATGTGGAATAATAGAAAACCAAGTCTTAATCACATTAAGATTTGGGGATGTCCTGTTTACGTCAAGAAGACAAAAGTAGAGAAATTGGAGATAAGATCCCTAATGGGACGTTTCATTAAATATCCCGAAGATTTCATGGGATTCTACTTTTACCTACATGATGATCAAAGGATAATTGTGGCCCTTCAGGCCCACTTCCTCGAAGATGAATTCATGTTAGAAGGTGATATTTTTAGAAAGATTGTTCTAGAAGAATAAAATGAAACTCCCACTGAGACATCTGTCCAAGAACCAAGAGCTAACCCAATAGTAGCACAACCACCACATAGATCTGGTAGAGTACCTCATGAACCTGAGAGGTATAGGTATCTACTACAGAGGGAGCAAGGACTTTACACTATAGTGGGGGAAGATCATGGAGATGATCTATGATCAAGCGATGGTGGACATCGATGCTTCAAGGTGGCAAGAAGCAATAGAAACAAAGATGGATTCTATGCAATCAAACCAAGTTTGGACCTTGGTAGATCGTCTTGAAAGTATAGTACCTATAGGATACAAATGGATCTATAAAAGAAAGATTGGTGCCGATGGCAGGGTTGACACCTATAAAGCCAGGCTCGTAATAAAAGGCTATAGTCAAAGAGAAAAAATTGACTATCAAGAGACCTTTTCGCCCATAGCTATCATAAAATCCATCCGAATCCTGTCATCCATAGCTGCATACTTGGATTATCAGATATGGCAGATGGATGTCAAAACTTCTTTCCTAAATGGATTCCTAGAGGATGACATCTATATGGAATAGCCAAAAGGTTTTGTATCCGAGACCAATATTCATAAGGTATGTAAACTTGAGAAATCCATATATGTACTCAAGCAAGCATCTAGAAGCATGAATCTTCACTTTAATGAAGTAGTAAAGGGATATGGCTTCATCAAGAACAAAGATGAAGCCTATGTCTACAAGAAGATTAGTGGGAGTAAGATCTTGTTCTTAGTACTACATGTAGATGACATTCTATTTATAGGAAATGACGTGGGAATGCTGACCACTGTCAAGAAATAGCTTTCGAGTATGTTTTTCATGAAAGACTTAGGAGAAGCAACCTACATTCTAGGAATTTGTATCTATAAGGATAGAGCGAATAGAATGTTCGGTATTTCCCAAGCCTTTTACTTAGAGAATGTCCTAAAGAGATTTAGGATGGATAACTCTAAGAAAGGATTCCTTCCCATGAGACATGAGGTACATCTATCTAAGTTTATGTGTCCTCAGAATGAGGAAGATAGAAAGGAGATGAGTAATGTACCCTATGCATCTACAGTAGGTAGCCTGATGTATGCAATGCTGTGTAAAAGATCCCACATCGCTTATGTAGTGAGTCAATTTCAAGTAAACCCGAGAAAGGAACATTGGATAGTTGTGAAGAATATCCTAAAGTATCTTAAAAGAACTATGGATATGATTCTCATCTATGGAGGTGGAGATCTAAAGGTGGACGGTTATACTGATTCAGACTTTCAGTCTGATGTGGATGACCGAAAATCCACTTCAGGGTTTGTATTCACGCTTAATGGTGGGGCGGTGTCTTGGAAGAGTTCCAAGCAAAGCACAACTGCTGATTCCACTACTGAAGCAGAATATGTGGCAGCCTCAGAGGCAGCTAAAGCTGCTGTTTGGATGAGGAAGTTTCTGGGATAACTTCAAGTGGTTCCCAGTGCCGAGCTACCATGGCTATTATATTGTGATAACAATGGAGCAATAGCGCAAGCCAAGGAACCAAGGTCTCACAATAAGTCTAAACACATTGAAAGGAGATTTCACATATTCAAGGAGATCGTTGGAAGATGAGATATAGCAGTGCAGAAAACAGCCTCAACTGACAATGTAGCTGACCCATTCACCAAACCACTACCACAGGTGGTTTTGGACCGACACCTGGAAAGGATGGGTATAAGATACCACAGAGAGTGGCATTAAGTGAAAGTGGGAGATTATCAGGATTATGCCCCCAGATGCCATAGAGGATAGAGTGCTTAGGGCATTCCGCTTGGAAATGACTTATTCTTCTTTTATAACAAAAGGCACTATTTTGTTTTCACGTAAATCTTATTTACATCTATAAGTAGTGTAAAACATTTGTCCATATTTTCAGTGCAATCTTTCTACTTTCTATGAGATAAGAAGATTGGAATTAGAGAGATTGATCTTAATTACTTAATTAGTTCGCAAGTGATATGAAGTCTTTAATGGACAATAATGACTTGGAATACTTGTACAATTAGCTTTGACATGGGAGTGCCAATCAAACATTTTGTGATGTAGGAGCTTAAGATTGTAGGCACATCAGTGGAACTAATATACTCGAACACAACTCGCATCGGTTCTGTCACATGGGTTTACACTCTTTGACGGTGAATGACAAAACTGATTACCTGTAATAGGTATAAGTGACTATGATCTGAAGTATCAGGTTGAAGATGCACTTGTGACTTTAAATCTGTGACTAGAGTAGTTGGAACCAATTCACCCGTTGGTGGGGTCGACCTCGAAATGCGACTTGATGGGTAAGTGGTAGTCTTAGCTATTTGTTCTCTAGTGTCCTAGGTGATTATAGATAATAGAGATCAAAAAGTCTTTGGCCAAACCAAATGAGTCAATTGTGCTAGGCACGAAAGTGAATTCAATGATCTTGTATTATTATAATTAATACATATGGTCAAGTTCAGTGAGTTTGACTTTACCGTGACTCTCACTTGACTGGGACACGTGAACAAAAGGTTTATACATATAAGGTATTTACGATTGAAAGGTTGTGGAATGATCCATTTATTCAATATTTTTGGGCTACGAAGTGGGCCATGTGACTGACCAAGTGTTACCCATTTCCTTTGGATTCGTCTCATTGCCAAACAAAACGAACCTAAAGAGCGCACTAAAGGATTGATAAATAAAAATAAAAGGATTTTTCTAGTTTAAACCTGGAGATTTAATTTATTGGATAAATTAAATATGATTAATTAGTTACTCATTAGATGATTTAATTAATTAAATGGATAAGATTAATTATTAATTAATTTTTTAAGGAAATAAATGAATGAATAATTTATCTAATTAGTTGGTTATTTAATTAATTAATTAACTTATTGGACATAATAAATAATTGATTAAATAATGGAATATTAATTAAAACACAAGACGAGTCGGGCCAAGGAAGGGCATCCGTTGACGCCTACACTAGTTGAGTTGGGCATCCACTTGGATACTCAACTTGGGCTCTAGCTAGTGTCTTATCTTGGTTAATAAGTTAAGTGATAAATTAATATACATCACTTAAGACTTTTGACCTAAGTGAATTTACACAATTCATAACTCTCCTACAAAGAAAAAGAAAAATTCCTCCCTCTCTCTTAGAACCCTAGCGATTGGCCTACATAGAGAAAGAGGGTGATTTTTCCTTCATCATTCTATGTGATAATTTAGAGACAACGTAGTTTTGTTGTTCAGGTTAGACTTTAAGAAATCTTTAGAGAATTTTAAAAAAGTGGATACTAAAAGAATTGGAGATTTCAGCTCTGTAGTAAATTCAGAAATGAAGAAGAGCCAGATTCTCCAACAACTTTGCTTCAACGGGTATGTTTTAGCGTATTTAATTCATATATGTGAATCGAGATGAGAATTGTGGGTTAAATTTTATTCCGCTGCATATTTTTTGCAAAACCCAACAAGGTTCACTTATACCTATCGCAATCAATCACTTCTATCGCTGACAGTCACAGAGTGAAAACCCATGTGACAAAATCGATGCAAGTCGAGTCGAACTCATTAGTTCCACTAATGTGTCTACAACATAGGCTCCCACTATCTCATAGTATTCGACTGACACTTCCATGTCAAAGCTCAGGCTATACAAGTATGCCGCGTCTTCATTGCCCATTTGAGACTCCTAATTACTTGCGAATATTTTAAGTAGTCAAGATTAATCTCTGTAGTGCCTCTCTTCCTATCTCATAAGAAGTAGAGAGATTGCATCGACTACATGGACAATGTGTCACATACTACTTACAGATGCTAATAAGATTCATTGTGAAAATAACTAAAATGCCTTTTATTATTAATAAGATGAGTCAATTAGAAATTGAATGCCCAATACATTCTATCATCTATGGCATCTGAGGGCATAATTCTAACAAGTGTGAGGCTCCTCACACACATATCAAACAAGCGATACTTGGTTTTTGACTTCTCTTTTTTCTCTTTGTGCATTAGAGCCTATATACATATTTTCATCCTTGTCTCCAAAACCCGAAAGCATCGATTTCTCTTACCTAGCATTAATGGAGAAGATCAAGTGTACACGTCAAGGTGTGGATTGATGTGAATCCTGATTCATGCACAACAAAAAGTAAAACATATCCGAATTCACAAGCCGTAACACTTTTGGGGTTTAATAATTTATAAAAAAATAAGATGAAATCAAATTTCATCAATTTACTAACCTTGTAGTAAGAAAAAAATTCTTGATCTTCAATAGTAGCAGAAACCCCGGGTTCCTGGCTTAGATATCACGTCGAAAAAAAGCTTGAAGAAAAATCCTCCTCTTTTGGCTCAATGATGGCCGATGGCTATAGGGAATGGGAGAGGGCGTTTTTTTTTTTCTCTACTCTTGTTATGCAGTAATGTGTTGTTAGGTTATTCTATTAAGATGTGTATTGAAATGAAATGATGGTCTTGGAATTAATTAATTTCTTGAGCGAACCCATCTCATATCACACGCCTATTACTATTCCCAGTGGGCTAAGTTGACTTCACTTAGTCCACTTATTAATTAAGTCCAACAAATATTAATTTCATTGATATATAATATTAATTAATAATTATCTAAATTAATTAATCTAAATAATAATGTAGGCTAATAGAAAAATAATAAATCAATATAATTACTTTTTAACAATTTATTTCAATTAATTAAATAAATTAATTTGTTCATCAAATGACAATTACTAGAATAACCTTATTTGATAACTAGAGATTTTCTTCCCTTAATTCCTCGAAAACACGGCTCTCTAGGTTCATCTCAATTGGCAATTGGAGGAAATCAAGGATGTGAGTGTCACCAAGCCAGTCTTGTGGACTTACATCGAAACCCAATTGAGATTAAAATGATTTGATCAATACGAACCTTTTGATCACAGATGCCATATGAGTATATGCCTTTCACTTTAACATCCCGATCAAGTGAGAGTCATGGAATGTGGCAAACTTACAGGACTCGATGCTATGCTTAATAAATCATAGTAAGATGAAATTACCAAACTACTCCTCGTGTTCGACACGAGTTAGTTTACCTGATTTGGCTAAAGACTTAGAATTTTATTTACCTATAATTGCACAGGATGTTGACTCATTACTACTCAAGATAGTGAATCCTATTTTGGCAATCACCAAACAATTGCTGCATGCCCATCTAGACCGTACTTAGAGGTTGATCCCACCTAAGGGTAAATAGGATCTAACTACTTTAATAACAAGTCTAGTGTCACAAGCACAAGTTTTGTGACTCCTCAGGTCTAAGGCTCACGCACACTAGCATGACCGGAAACCCAATCATTGACAGTCATTGAGTAAATACCCATGCGATTGGATTATGGCGAGTCGTGTTCGAATATGTCAATTTCATTGACATATCTACATCACAAGCTCCCACTATAACTTGTCAGAACTTGTGATTGGATTATGGCGAGCCGTGACTGACTGACACTCCTTGTCAGAACTTGTGTCATACAAGTCTGGTCATAATTCTCAATTAAGACTCTTCTACTTGCGAATAGTATTTAAGTAATTAAGGATATAATGCTTCTAGTGTCCATCTCCTTAATACTTAAGGAGTAGAAGCTCTCTCTTGATTAGTTGGGACTTATATGTTCAATCCTTATTAATTGCATTAAGATTCATATGAACAAACATAAATTGCCTTTTATTTCGTATTCTTAGTTTGTACAACATAAAGCCCTATACAATCTAATTCCTCATTGGCATCAACGACATAATCCTAACAATCTCCCACTTACACTCAATGCTAAGCGCTATGGTATCTACCCATCCTCTCCAGATGTCGCTCTAACAACGCCTGTGATAGTGGCTTGGTGAACGGGTCAGCTACGTTATTCACTAAATCTATTCTCTACACGGAAATATCGCCTCTTTCAACGATTTCTCTAATGATGATATCTTCTCTCTATGTGTTTGGATTTTTTGTGAGACCTTTGTACCTTAGCCTACATGATGGCTCTATTGTTGTCACTGAAAAGTGGCAATGTGTGCTCCTCACTAGGAACCACTTGAAGTTCCGCCATGAAATTCTTTATCCAAACAGCTTCTTTTCAGCTTCAGTGATGGAATCAGCAGTTGTGCTTTGCTTGGAACCTTTCCAAGTCATTGCTCCATCATTCAAAGTGAATACAAACCCAAAAGTGGACTTATGATTATCGACGTCTGACTGGAAGTCTGAGTTAGTGTAACCTTCCACTTTAAGTTCTCCATCTCCATGTGCCAAACACGCATCCTTAGTTAATCTTAAATATTTAAGGATACATTTCACGACGATCCAATGCTTTTCTCCTGGGTTAGCTTGAAAACTACTTACTACGCTTACATCGTAAGCAATGTCTGTTCTCGTGCATAACATAGCATACATGAGACTCCTTACTGTTGATGCATAGGGAATGGCATTCATTCTCTTTTAATGTTCTTCACCTTGAGAACTCATCGATTTGGAGAGGTGAAGTCTATGTCTCATGGGCAAAAAGCCTCACTTAGAATCTTCCATCCCGAACCTTTTCTAAGTAGAGGGCTTGGAAAAGCCCCATTTTCCTATTCGCTCTACCCTTATAGATGCGAATACCAAAGATATAGGTGGCTTCTCCCAAGTCTTTCATGAAGAATGGGCTTGAGAGCCAAACTTTGACCGAGGTTAATTGGTCTATATCATTTCCTATCAACAGAATGTCATCTACGTATGAGATAATGATATTTTACTTCCACTGGATTTCTTGTAAACGCATGGTTCATCTTCGTTCTTGATGAAGCCATAATTGCTAACTTCTTCAACAAAATGAAGATTTCAGCTTCGCGAGGCTTGTTTGAGTCCATAAATGGATCTATTCAATTTACACACCTTATGAGAATCTTTCTTGAATATGAAACCTATGGGTTGTTCTATATAGATGTCCTCCTGGAGGAATCGATTTAAGAATGCGGTCTTCACATCCATTTGTCAAATTTTATAATCCATGTGTGTGGCTATAGCAAGCAGAATCCTGATGGATTTGATCATAGCTACGTGTGAAAAGGTTTCCTCATAGTTAATGTCCTCCTTTTGACTATACCCTTTCGCCACTAGCTTGGCCTTATAGGTATCCATCTTACCATCCGGACCAATCTTTCTCTTGTAAATCCATTTTCAACCTATCGGTGCAACGCCACCGGGGCGATCCACAAGAGTCTAGACTTGGTTCAAATACATCGAATCCATCTATATTTTCATAGCCTCAAGCCAATTCACAGAATCTATGTCTGCCATTGCCTGATCGTAAGTAGAGGGATCATTTCCATAGTTTCTTTCCGCTACGATATAAAAATTATACTCTCCCTGTAGCAATAACCATATCTCTCAGGAGGTTAAGATACTCTACTCGATCTGTGCGATGGTGATTGCATTTGAGTTGGTTCAGTTCGATCTTCGTGAACTGTGGTCTCTAAAGGCGTTTTATTTTGTTCTTCCAGAACAGTCTTTCTCCCTACACCACCTTCTCGAATAAATTCATCTTTGAGAAAGTAAGCATGTAATGGTACAATGATCCTCTGATCATTATGCATGTAAAAGAGATATCCCATTGAATCTTTTGGAAAACTAACTAAACGACCTTTTAGATAACTTTCTTCCAATTTATCCATCTTTGTCTTTTTCACATAGGCTGGACAACCCCATATCCTAATGTGTTTAATACTAGGTGTCTTTCCACTCCATATCTGATAAGGAGTTTTAGGAATAGACTTAGATGGACATCTATTTAAGATATAGGTTGTTGTAAGTAATATATGACCCCACAATGATATGGGAAGATCTGTGTAGCTGAGCATCGAGTGAACCATATCCAATAATGTTCTATTTCGGCGCTCAACCACCCCATTTACTTGTGGAGTCGCTTAGGGAGTTAACGGAAACTCTATTTCCAGTTCTAATAATAACTCACCAAATTCAACACTCATGTATTCTCCACCTCAATCCAATTAGGATGTCTTAATGCGTTTCCTGTTTGGTTTTAAACTAGATCGTTGAATTCTTTGAACCATTCAATGGATTCAGACTTGTACTTCATTAGGTATACATGACCATCCTAGAGTAGTCATCTGTAAATGTTATGAAGTATTGAAAACCTCCATGAGTCATTTCTCTGAAAGGCCCACATACACAAACGTCAGTATGTATTAAACCAAGGACTTCACTAGCTCTTTCAAAATGCCTTGTGAAAGGAGACCTAGTAATTTTGCCTTCGAGACAAGATTCAAAAGTGGGAAATGAGTCCGACCCTAATGTACTTATAAGTCCATCTTTCTCAAGTTCATTAATATTGTACTCTCCAGCATAACCTAATCTTAGATGCCAGACAAGTTTTTGGTTTCTCCGAGATATACCATATTTCTTCGTGATAGTGTTTATAGTACATCTATTTTGGACATTTAAGTAATATAAACCATTTAATAAAGATGCAGAGCCAACACATTCATTTCTAAATTAAATATTGCAAACATTGTTCGTAAAACAAAAAACTTATCCTATCTTAACCAAATCAGGAATTGAACAAATGTTTTTAAGCCCATTGGGCAAAACAAGACAATCATCTAATTTAATAAATGTCTAGTGGATAAAATAAGAGAAGTGTATCCAACATGCGTGACTATCACACTATATCCGCTGCTAACATTGATCATCACTTCTCGCTCCTTGAGCCTCCTACTTCTTTCCAGATCCTGTTTCAAAGTACATACATGAGTACTACATCATTCCTTGAGCCTTCTACTTCTTTCCAGATCCTGCTTTACCTTACTTTGGCAATTGCTTAATCAGGGTTAGCACAACGAAAATGATTTTATAGCTTAGCGTTCTCTTGAACTTGAATTAGTCGCTTAACCGTTTTAAATGCTTTTTCAAGATATAATATGCAAATGTAAAGTAAAGCAGATAAAGCAGTAAATAACACAAGATATTGTAAGATTCACTGGGTGATGTAATCCCAGCTACGTCCTTCTTCTCCTTTGCCCTTGGAGGAATTCACTAAATTGATTATCGAAGGATCACACAGAGGCTTCTACAAAGTAGATGAAACGGATGATGATCTTGAGCTCCTTGATCACATAGACTTCAGCTCCAATAAAGACCTTCTTCAACAAGTTTCTTTTACACAAAAATGTTGCTTGTAGAATCAACAAACTTTCTCACTCAGATGAAAGATGTTAAGGGTTTAGTCACGGGTTTGTTTGATGTTGGGAAGTTCAAACAACTTTAGATATCTTAATAAGAGTTTAGGGTTCTTCTTTAAAGAGGTTTGAGATATCTTTGAGTGTCTTTGGAATGTGTATGAAAAGCTTGAAGGATTTTTGGCTATGAAATTTATAAGCTTTTCTCTCAAATATTTCAACAAAGTTTAGACCTTTTTCTTGTGCATGTATGTGTATTTAGGGTTTGCTCGAGGGTACTATTTATAGAGGTTTCTTGGGATTTATCCGTTGGACACATGTAGGCGCGTGTCTCTCACGCAGCGCGTTAAACAGTCCATTTCTGACATTCCTCAATTTCGCTGGTTCCGATTGGACAGGAGCAGGTTTTGAACTCTGAGCAGGTGGCTTGTCCACAAGTCATAATAGCTTATCACATTTAATGCACTTATCAGGCATTTCATGCATTAGAATTTAATTCCCATTGGAAATAAATATCCGTTGAAGATTGAATTTAAGTCCTTCATAACTTGAGAATTTATTTCAGGTGAATCTGAACCTTGATCGCTTGAGTATTTTGAGCGCTTGATTCTACAACCCTGAAATAGTCCTTTAGCATTTGACAGACGCTAAGAATAAATCTTCATCTTCACTTGACTTCAGACGTTGATCTTCAACTTCATCTCTAATAGACTCACCTAGAATTCTACTAGCGACTTGGTATCCAATACATAGTCTAAAATCTACAAAGATTAAAATTAGAAGCCTAAGAAAATAACAAACATTTAAACGCTTATACAAATGTTCTATGAAAGCATAAACTTACATTCTTTTTGGGGTCTAACATAAAATCCTATCTTGTCATCATCAAAACATCTAACATGAAATTTCCTAACAATTTTCCCCTTTTTGGTTGTGTCAAGACCTTAACTCTTACAACTCTTTTATAGTTTAAGAGTTCAAAGAAAATCCCAAAATAAATATAAGTTAGCGTTAGAATGTTAGTTATTTTAGATTAGCTTCAACAAGATGTTTCAGCGATAAATCACATTCATTCATATATATACGATTTAAAGAGTACATGATTTATGCTGAAAAAGTAAACATAAAAAGCGACATTATACACAAAGAAACAAAAGATAAAATAATGAAATCATTTTCTTTGGCGCTTCTTTGAAGCCTCTTCTTGATAAATCTCATTCGCTAGATCCATGAGAACACGGTCTATGTCTATCATTGTTGTATGATAGACTTCATTATAGCCATCGCTTTTCCTTTTAGCTCTAAGATTTAATTCCATCAACCTTTCCACCCATTCGCTTGGAGGGATTCCAATCGTCCTGATCAAATCATGGTATATATCTTTCATTCTGTCGTTGGAAGGTTTCCAATTGAGAGGTCTTCTCAGCGGTGCCGCGTATGGATGAAAACCCATACCTCCAAAAAATTCAACATCAATGTTCGGAAGCCTGTGCCTGCCTTGGTAGTATCTTGGCTTTCGCTTCTTAGTGAGCATCTTCTTTAGACTCACTATTTCTTCAAACATGGAGCACCAGTTTTTGTTGTCTGTCTTAGATATTGGCTCCGTCAAGGCTTTTCCTTTATCTTTAGACACTTGATGTTTTTCTTTCTTATCTTCCCCTTTCTTGGCATCATCAAGGGAACTCTTGAGGTCAGCGATATCTCTCCGCAATAGCCTAACTTCTTCAACAAGTAGAGCGACTTGTTCAGCGATACTCTGGGCAACAGAATTGGAAGTATGATGTCTCTCCATATCTGTTGAAGCGTTCTGGGCTAAGTGGCGATTGAACTCCTCAGAAAGGCTAGGGATCAGCGGTGTTATGCTGTCCATTATTGCTATAGTGCTCTTTGTAGCAGCATTTGCAATATCACGACTTCTAGTGTCAGAGACTAACATGGTATGTCTATCATCATTGTCGAGTATCTTGGAGCAGGAACCCTCGATGGTGTTAAGCGAGTTCCTAACGGCTCGTCTAAAGTCTCATGTCTCTTGATCACTTTCCAAGTCTGAGTCCGAAGAAGAATGCTCTGGAGACGGAATAAGTCCATACGAGCTAGAAACGACAGCCTTTCCTTTGGATTTATCTCGGATGAGTGGCTCTTCAGGCTCCTTGGCCATTTTAGCGTGTACTTCTTCTATCGCTAACTCGAGAGATTGAGTCGTTTCCTCAATCTGAACAACTGGTTCAACTACGAGCATATCAACCACTGTAACACTGGGGGCATTTATCATCAGAATATTTGCAGGTGTATCTTCAGCATCTGCAACAGTAGGATCCTGCCCTGCAATATCTTCTGTGATCTCCACATGAGTAACTCTTTTCACCGACATGACCCAAAGTGGGCCAATTGCCTCCATAACATGCCTTGGACTTTGATAAAAAGTACGCGGAATAAACATGATAGCGTCTTCATGTGCTTCAGTACTCAACGCTAGATTAACGTCTTCCGGAAACTCTACTCCAGTAGTGTACAGCGTCTTGTAGTCCAGCAAAAATGGCATCAGGGCTTGGGCTAGCACTTGATCCATTGGCCTGATTAGAGAAATGAACTTGGCCACACGGCTGTTATGTGCGCAAAATAAGATGGGGTGTAAGTTGTACCTATGGAAGTCACTAAAACTCAAACCAAAGGGTTGTTGAAAGTGATATCCAGCGATTGGGCGTTCTCGACAATCGCTCATCTTTCACAGTGAAATTTTGCAAAATCATCGGTGATATGAAATTGGGCATCGCTTTTTCCTGAAAGTTCATCCCGTTTGCTTGTAGAAGCATCTTCGTTTAAGTCAATCTAGAGTCGCTGAGTAAGGTTCAACTCATAGCCCCCCTTGACTTATTTGTCTAGGTTGATCACGGATATAACTTTCCATACCTCGTTGAAAATAAGGTAAGGCATCTACCAGACCCACAAGTGATTCTCGCCTCAGCAACAAAAACAAGACATATGCTCTACGCCTATAGTCAATTCCAAAATTGAACAAAAATGGATACCTAATCATCTCATCAATAGTATGAAAATGCAAAACAAAATCCTCTACCCATCTGGATGTATCCAATATCCAACATTTTCCAAGAGTGTCAGCGAGTTCTCTATCAATTCCTGTATCACGCAACTTCTTGAATCACTGTTTTTCTTCAACATAACTCTCTGCCCTAACTCTGGCAAGGAATTCTCTAGCTTCATCTTCAACCCAAAAGTTGATAGGGCTAGGGTGATCTTGAAGCATATCACCCTTTCTCTTCCATAAACATAGCAGCTTCTCGGAAGATTTGTTGGCTTCTGAATGGACAACCTTGGGGAGCGCTGAATAGCCCATCTTGTTCAGCTATTCCTCATCTGGATTCTTTCCCCAATCGCCCGTATGTGGATTCCTTATCTAGACATGAGTTCAGCGGAATGGATAATTGCGTTCCATGCTCTTGCCGACTTCTTGAAAGCATTTGCTCTCGAACTCTGCCAGATCCTTCTGTGGAGTTTCCAATACTCCAAACGAGCAAGGATATCTTTCATAGTAGTGACTCTGCTGTTTGAAGCGTTTCAAAAATAATCATCTTCTCAGCGTCTGAAAGAGATGGATTGTGGAGCGTTGTTTAAAAGTTGAGCTCTATATCAATCAATTGTCTAAGCGTCTTTTCTCTCCAGGCATAATAATACTCCAAATCTTCAATATAGTCTCTGGGAAAGAAATTGACCGCTTGAGGAGAAGGACCTGTTGGTGTGTGGATAATCTCGGCCACTTCTATCGACCGCTCAGCTTCCACAGTCGCTTCCTGTGCTGGCGAGATTTCAGCGTCTGGAAGGACCGTGTCCATTTCTCTAGCAATTTTTACCACAGTTGATAAATCAACATCAAAATCTAGGTCCGCCTCTGAATGGGGAGGTGCATCAGCAGCTTGTGCACTTTGAGCTGACACATGTAAGTGTTTGGGAAACAAAACAGATTTCTACTAAGTAGAGAATCAAGGTATAAAAGACATAAACGCTTATTCTGAGGACTTTCTTTGACTATTGTAGTCGATTCAATTATAGGAACTTCAGTTTCCATAGCCTCAGGCTTCGAAACAACTTCATCATCTTCGAGATTGAGGAATGAAGAAAGGGAATCAGCACGAATAGGGATTTCGAATCCTTCTAATAAATTCAATGTATACTGGATAATATGTTCTCTAAATGCTGAAAAAAAAATTATCCTAGCGTTAAAAAGAAAACACAGGAAAGGATAAAATACATTGTCTAAGACAAGTACTTACCCCGATCGCTAGCTCACTCTATTGAGAGAGCTTCAGGAACGGGCTCAGCAATTGGTTAAGAAGGTGGAGGAGGAGGTGGAACACTAGAAGATTCTTCAATAGCTGGTTCTGCTGGAACACTTATAGAACTTCTGGAAGTGGATCGGGGCATGTGCTTTCGAGCAAGCGGCACTTCCACTTCTTCTGCTTCTTCTCCATCTCGGGCGAAATGGTAGTCGCTGGAGGAGGAGAAAGGGTTTTCTCTGGGGGAGGGAAAGGAGACTTCTTCTTCTTTTCTTTCTTCTGTTTCTTTTGCTTCTTCGCTGGCTGGGATGGCTCAGCGACTTTCATAGCAACCTTTCTCTTGGGTCGCTTAACAACAACTTCTTGTGGCTCATCTGAAGAGGATGAACTCGCTTGATCCTCATCATCACCACGAACTTGACCTTCACCTTCAGCGAGGCCTTCAGCCAGGAGACGCTCGTGCTCCTCTTTTGGGACCGCTGCACCACCGCAATGCTTGGGGTGTAGCAACTCGCCAATCATTTTCTTTCCATAAAATTTTATAGCCGGAACTTTGAATCCCTTGGAAGTAGCGAATCCACAAGCGCTAATAAAAAAACTTAACAAAATCCCGTAAAGCTTGAGATTGAAAGACGTTTGCATTGCTGCCTTAAATCGATTGAAAACATACAAAGCCCAGTTGACCTTCAACTTGGTCAACATAGCAATCATCATCTTAAATTGGATGATCGAAATTTTGTCAAACGAACCCTTTCTGCACTCTATCATCTTTGCACAGATTTCAGCCAAAATGACATATTCTCCATTCATGTCAGTTTTCTTGAAATTAGATGAATAGTGTGCATCTACCTCATCACGTCGAACTAATTCCCACACCTTGGATAAAGCACCCATGGCCAAGTCTTTCACTTCACATCCCTCGGACGGCAGTTGCAGAAGATCGGCAATCAGTTTTGCAGTAAGAACAAATGGGTTTTCAAGAGAGGGAAAGGAGCAGACAATAGAGTTGTTGTCTACAGAAGTCTTGAAGAAATACTTAACTTCATCCTCATGCAGAAGAGAATGAGAGGTCAAAATGTTTTTCAGACCGGATTCTTCAATGAGAGCAAGAATTTCTCTCATTGGAAAGTTTTGCCGAACAGGTAGTCCCAGTTAAGAAGAAAACCTACGTTGTAACCCATAGGTTTGGTAGCTATTTTGGCAGTAGAAGAAGATGACTTTGGTGACGCCATTAAAGAGTTTGAAGAACTTTGAAGAGAGAGAATAAGCTTTTGGCCTTAGGTAGAAGATGAACTTTTACAGCAAGAGATTTTGGAAGTGATAAAAGTTTTCTGTAATAATTCAGGGGGTTTAAATAGAGGGCAAAAGTAACTCCTCACTAGCTTTGATTAGTGCCACGTGTAACGACAGTTAATTTTTGAGATGAAATTCATTGAGTCTGGGCCGTTAAATAATAAAGAAAGATGTAAATGAGGCGAAAAATTAGGTCAACTGCTATAAATAATAAACTTTGAAATCCGCAGTTACTTTTTCAAAAAGTTTTAAGTTTTTGAAATTTTCAGCGTGGGGTGCACGCGCCTGTTGGTACACTGACACGTACCCAGGCAAGTACACATGCTGAACCGCCTATTTTGGATAGTCGTCAAAACAGTCAGTTTGATGTGATGGGAACGTGTGGGCAGTTATCAAATCTTATCTTTTGGACTTATCCACACGCTTCCCTTTTAGCGATGAAAACAATGCATGTTTTTCTGGAAAAGTTACTTAGCGTTTAAGTGGGAATATTCTTAATGCTTAAGTCTTTTGAAATTAACTTAAATAAAATTTAACCGCTTGTTAGAAAATGAAACCTTTTATTTTTGATCATAATCGCTTACGAATTGGAATAAGTACAATTTTAAAGTTCCCCCTAAAATTGATAACTCATCTCAATTTGAAAAACGCTTTAGACATAATAATAAAGTGGATTCCCCCTAAATTATATGCCTATAAGAGTATGATGATTTATGATTAAGCGTTTAAATCAATCATACCTAATTCACTTCTCAAAGTAAGAAAACGTTGTTCGTTGAGCGCTTTTGTGAAGATATCTGCCAATTGTTTATTAGTTCCAATGAAATGCATGGAGATATATTTCTTTTGAACATGGTCACGCAAGAAATTGTAGTGAATGTCAATGTGTTTAGTTCTAGAATGAAGGACTGGATTTTGGGTCATAGCTAAAGCGTTTTGGTTATCACAATGGATTGGGATAGGACCTAAGAGGATTCCATAATGTTTAAATTGTTGCCTCATCTAAAGAATTTGTGCACAACAGCTTCCAGCGGCTACGTACTCCATCTCAGCAGTAGAAGTCGCTATGGATTGTTGTTTCTTACTATTCCACGAAACTAGTCTATCACCTAGAAATTGACATGTACCACTAGTATTCTTTCTATCTATTTTGTATCCTGCAAAATCTGCGTCTGAATAACCAATTAGTTTAAAAGGAGAGTCCCTTGGATACCATAAGCTCACATTTTGTGTGCCATTTAGGTATTTAAGGATCTTCTTGATAGCAATTAAGTGTGATTCTTTTGGATCAGCTTGAAAGCGTGCACACATGCATACCGAAAACATAATATCAGGTCTACTAGCGGTAAGATAAAGAAGTGATCCAATGATACCTCTATAGTTAGTGATATCAATTTTCTTCCCACTTTCATCTTTATCTAACTTAAGCGTTTGACTCATTGGAATTTTTGAAAATGATGCATTTTCCATACCAAATTTCTTAATCATATCTCTTGTATATTTAGCTTGGTTTATAAATATGTCATTAGGGAGCTGTTTAACTGATAATCCTAAGAAGAAAGTTAAATCACCCATCATGCTCATTTCAAATTGATCTTGCGTCATTTTCAAAAATTTCTCACACAATCGCTTATTAGTAAATCCGAATATAATATCATCAACATAATTTGGACTAAGAGAATATCTTCATTATGGGTAATTTTAAATAACGTTGTATCAACGCTGCCTTTTGAAAAGCCTTTACCTATAAGGAAGATAGAGAGAGTGTCATACCATGCTCTTGGTGCTTGTTTAAGGTCATAGAGTGAGTGCCTTATCCAATTTATAGACCATACTTTTGCCATGGTTGTTGATGAATCGTGGGGGTTACTCCACGTGTACTACTTCTTGGAGTTTACCATTTAGGAAAGCACTCTTCACATCCATTTGGTACATTGTGAACTTGTTGAATGTGGCAAATGCTAGGAACATCTGAATCGCTTCAAGGCGGACTACTGGGGCATAAGTTTCATCAAAATCGATATCGTCTTCTTGGCAATAACCTTGAGCGACTAGTCTGGCTTTGTTTCATATAACAATACCATCTTCGTCCATCTTGTTCCTAAAAATCCATCTAGTCCCAATAACTCCTTGGTGAGTTGGTCTTGGTATCAGCGTCCAAACCTTACTTCTCTCAAATTGGTTAAGCTCCTCTTGCATAACTTCTACCCAACTTGAATCACTGAGCGCTTCATCCACTTTCTTTAGTTCCATTTGAGAAAAGAAACTAGTGAACATGGCCTCATTTACTGTAGCGGCCCTAGTTCTAACAGGTGCTCCAATATCTCCAATAACTAGTTCTGGTGGATGATCTCTAAGCCATTTTTGATCTGGTTGGAACGGGTTGAGAGACTCTTGATTATCAATCGCTTGACCCTCATTTGTCTCTTGCGCAGTCGCTACATCATTTACAGTTCCAATTTGCTCTCGATGATCATTCTCTTCATGATCATCAGTGTTTCTGGCAATATCATCATTAGTAACCGCACGAGTAACTTTAGGATTGGGCACAAAGATCTCATCATCCTCATCATCATCATCACCAAGATTGATTTGTGACGCTTGTTGGGCAAGATCTTCAATTCTTACATCACCAACATTGACCTTACTCGGTTCTTGGTTAGCATCATTAAACACAACATGAATGGATTCTTCAACCTTCGATTTGATCTGATTTAGGATGCAAAAACTCTTTCCATTTTTGGCGTAGCCTAGAAAGATTCCCTCATCAGCTTTAGGATCAAAAGTCTTTAGATTGTGGGATCCATTGTTATGAATGAAACATTTTGAACCAAATACATAAAAATATGAAACGTTTGGCTTACGTCCCTTCCACAACTCATATGGAGTCTTATCATGTTGCTCGTTGATTATACATCGGTTCTGAGTGTAGCAAGCAGTATTGATTGCTTCGGCTTAAAACCTTTGAAGCAGCTTGGACTCTGCTAACATCTTCCTAGCGGCTTCTTTAAGCGTTCTTTTTCGTCGCTTAGCCACTCTATTATGTTGAGGTTTTCTAGGCGCAAAATACTCATGAAGTATTCCAAAATCTGTACAAAACCTCTCAACAATATGGTTAGTAAATTCAGTTCCTCTATCGCTTCTAATTCTCGTTACCTTCAAATCTTTCGAGGTTTGTAATTGACGAATTAGCGCTGTGAGCTTAACACTAGTTTCATCTTTGGTCGCTAGAAATTTCACCCATGTATAGCGAGAGAAATCATTAACTATTACTAGCGAGTACTTTTGACCACTAATACTCATGATTTGAATAGGACCAAGCAAATCTAAATGCAATAGTTCAAGAATTCTAGAAGTAGATAGATGAGGTTTCTTCTTAAAAGATGATTTGACTTGTTTACCCATTTGGCATGCATCACATAAGCGACTTTTTTGAAAGGAACTCTTTGGTAATCCCTCTACTAGATTTAGCGATATTAACTGAAAGATTGCCTTAAAGTTGAGGTGATTCATTTTTCTATGCCATAACCAACCCAATTCATTTGGACTTTTAGCACCAAAGCATGTAGGGTTATTATCTATTGTTGAACCCCAATCTACCAAATACACATTGCTTGTTCTTTTTCCTTTCAATTTGGTAGACTCAGTCTTAGCGTCGTGAATATAGCAACAGTCGCTTGAGAACTTGACTTCAAAACCTTTATCACAAAATTGATTTATGCTCAATAAATTATGCTTAAGACCCTCAACATAATATACATCACTTAGCATAATGTTCCCCCTATGCATGATACCTATACCTTTGGAGTTATCATCGAAAACAAGTTGAGGACCATTGGTTGCACGATAGTTGACCAAGAGATCCTTTGAGCCAGTCATGTGCCTTGACGACCGACTATCAATGTACCAAATTGAAGTATCGGTGTTGGCTCTAGGTACCTGCATTTTAAGGACAGTTCTAATTCTTCTTAGGTACCCATTTTGTCTTGGGTCCTTCAACGTTAGTAGCATTGGTTTGAATTAAAACTTTTGGAACCTATATTTGCCTAGTCTTCATTAAGGGAGGACTGGCCTTCTTGGGTTTCGGTTTGTGTTGTGTGTGCTTTTTAGGTGTATAGTAATATCCTCGATTATAATAGTAATCATAGTCGTAATCATAATCATAATCATCATAGTATCGACAATATGATCTAGATCTTTGAGGATATTAACGCTGGTATTTCCTCGGCACTGGCTTAGGGGTCGCTTTTGGTGATTGACGCTTAGCGTTTGATTCACTTGTAGAAGGTTTATCCTTATCTTTTTGAGTGTTTGGATGAACCTTCTTTTGTGAATCATTCACTTTCGTCTTCTCCTTGTTACCTGAGTTGGTATTGACCTTCTCATTTGGCCTCTTACCGTTGTCTATGGGTTCATTCAACGTTTAATTGTTTGAACTCATCTCAACAAAGAATACACCTTTTCTTTTCTTGGTTGTCGTAACCTTAGAGCTTTTGATTTTTGACCAAATTTATCACAACCTAAAGTGTTCTTTTCACCAAAAAGTCTAGTTACCTCAGTCACATTATCTAGCTTTCTTGATGCTTTGGATAATGATAAGACAAGCTGTTCTGATTTGGCAAGTTTAGCGATCAATTCAGCTTCTCTCTTAACTATTGTATCAAGGTCACTTTTTAATTGGATAATTTCACTCTCAAGCTGTTGGCTCTTCTCAATGCATTGTTGCTAAACTTGCAACTCTGCCTTGAGCATCATTCTATCACTTGTGAGCGATGAAATGATATCAAAGTGATTTTGATATAACTTGACGGCATCTTGACAATCTTTATAATATTCATTTACTTTGTCAAGTAATTCATCATAAGAAAGAGGATGAGATAATTCAGTGGTTACCTTAGATAGCGAGTCATCAGACACTTCTTCATCTCTTGCCATGAGACAAATTAATGCTGAGTCGCTTGATGGCTCATCATCACTGCTTTCATCTGATGATTCCAAGTCCTTTTCAGGTATGGAGAATGGTTTAAATTCGGCTAGCAAACCTTGTTGGTGAAGGTTACTCCTGAATTGGTTTCTATCCGCATGGTCTTGCATTGTGGGCTTAGACACATTTGGATAAGGGCAATTTACCTGGTAGTGCCCTAGTTTTCTGCAGTTATAACAAAGATTAGTTTTCCTTTTCTGTTCAGTTGATAACCTTTTGGAAACTACTGGCGCTGAGAAATTTTGAGTCGGAGACGGAGGCGCTTGGTGTTGAACTGGCGCTAGAGGCTGAGGTGCAGAATACACTGGTGCTTGATACTGAGGCACTGGTGCAGGGGGAGGGGTTTGAAATGAAGTTTGTCAAATAGGATTTCTCTTTTCATATCTTAGAAATTTCTTGAATTTCTTGACCAATAAAGCCATCTCTTTTTCCTCATT
Organism: Buddleja alternifolia; assembly: GCA_019426215.1. Lineage (NCBI taxonomy): Eukaryota > Viridiplantae > Streptophyta > Magnoliopsida > Lamiales > Scrophulariaceae > Buddleja > Buddleja alternifolia. The sequence continues at coordinate 11,017,895 of CM033391.1, read as the reverse complement.
TGATTCTCTTGCTTTCACCTCACTAATCGCTTTACCCTTACTTTTGGTAGTACCGATTAAATCTCCTGATTCAGTCGCTGAAGTCGAGGTGTCACTGACTTTACCCAATTTGAACTCAAATGCCTTTAACTCTGAAAACACATGTTCTGGAGTTAGAGTCTCCAATGTCTGCGATTCTCTCATGGCAACAGTTTTTATCAAATATTTGCTTAGAAGACTTCTAAATATCTTGTTGACCATCTCCTTGTTAGTTAACTCCTTGTCTAGTGACGCTAAATCTGTGATGAGCAACGTGAACCTTGCGTCCAATTGATCTAGCATCTCGTTGGGCTGCATTTTGAAATGCTCAAATCTTTGCATGGCTATGGAGAGCTTGTTCTCCCTCATCTATGATGAACCTTCACACATAATGAACAACTTATCCCATATCGCTTTTGAAGTCTTACACTGTTTGATCTTGTTGAACAATCCATCATCATCTATTAGCACTGAGTAGAGAACGCTTCGTCCAACATTATCTAGGTTTGCTCTTTTCCAATCTTCTGGCGTCCATTCCAACTTAGGTTTCTCGACATAACCATCTGGAGTCGCTTCAGTCGCTCCAGGGGCTCGAGTTATAACTTTCATGATCTGAATGGGGCCATCTGTAATTACATCACACATCTCATTATCACATGAACAAAGATAAGCGAATGTTCTAAGTTTCCATGAGTCATAGTTTGACTCAATCAACTTTGGCATTTTGTTAAAAGCCATGATATGAGATTAAAAAGAATAAAGCAACTAAGTTTAGGAAAATGAATCTAAACAAGCAATTATGCTCGGAAACGCTTAGGTTTCTACTTCAATAGCTTTGATACCACTTGATGGTCCCAAGTGGCATACGAAAGGGTCTAGAAGGGGGGGTTGAATAAACCCTGAAGTCTTTTTCGACTTTAAAGATTTTCATATTACTTTGAAGAATTTGAACGCTTGGAAAGCTTAGCCCTAGATCAGGCGCTTAAGAATAGATAATTTAGACTTAGTGATTTCAACGATTACCAAAGTAAGGTAATGTTTCAATCGCTTAATCAGGGTTAGCATAGTGGAAATGATTTTATTGCTTAGCGTTATCTTGAACTTGAATTAGTCGCTTAACAGTTTTAAATGCTTTTTCAAGATATAATATGCAAATGTAAAGTAAAGCAGATAAAGCAGTAAATAACACAAGATATTGTAAGGTTCACTGGGTGATGTAATCCCAGCTACGTCCTTCTTCTCCTTTGCCATTGGAGGAATTCACTAAATTGATTATCGAAGGATCATACAGAGGCTTCAACAAAATAGATGAAACGGAAGATGATCTTGAGCTCCTTGATCACACATACTTCAGCTCCAATAAAGACCTTCTTCAACAAGCTTCTTTTACACAAAAATACTGCTTGTAGAATCAACAAACTTTCTCACTCAGATGAAAGATGTTGAGGGTTTAGTCACAGGTTTGTTTGATGTTGGGAAATTCAAACAACTTTGGATATCTCAATAAGAGTTTAGGGTTCTTCTTTGAAGAGGTTTGAGATATCTTTGATTGTCTTTGGAATGTGTATGAAAAGCTTGAAGGATTTTTGGCTATGAAATTTATAAGCTTTTCTCTCAAATAATTTCAGCAAAGTTTAGACCTTTTCTTGTGCATGTACGTGTATTTAAGGTTTGCTGGAGGGTACTATTTATAGAGGTTTCTTGGGATTTGTCCGTTGGACACATGTAGGCGCGTGTCTCTCACGCAATGCGTTAAACAGTCCATTTCTGACATTCCTCAATTTCTGCTGGTTCCGATTGGACAGGAGCAGGTTTTGAACTCTGATTTCTAACAGTCTAGTCAAAAGGTGGCTTGTCCACAAGTCATAATAGCTTATCACATTTAATGCACTTATCAGGCATATAATGCATTAGAATTTATTTCCCGTTGGAAATAAATATCCATTGAAGATTACATTTAAGTCCTTTATGACTTGAGAATTTACTTCAAGTGAATCTGATCCTTGATCGCTTGAGTATTTTGAGCGCTTGATTCAACAACTCTGAAACAGTCCTTTTGCGTTTGACAGACGCTAAGAATAAATCTTTATCTTCACTTAACTTCAGACGCTGATCTTCAACTTCATCTCTAATAGACTCACCTAGAATTCTACTAGCGACTTGGTATCCAATACTTAGTCTAAAATCTACAACGATAAAAATTACAAGCCTAACAAAGTAACAAACATTTAAATGCTTATACAAATGTTCTATGAAAGCATAAACTTACATTCTTTTTGGGGTCTAAAATAAAATCCTATCTTTTCATCATCAAAACATCTAACATGAAATTTCCTAACAATTGATATCAAAATTTATTACAAAACTTGAGAAGATTTTGGGAGTGATTTAAGAATGAGATCCACTTGTAGATAAAAATCGATGTAGTAATCTAGAGACCTCAATTTCGCCAACAAGGATATCATCTTAAGGATGTGTTTCAACACATCTTCCCATTCCTTCATCTTAATGTTGAAGAACTCCTTCGATATGAAGTATAGAACAATCCAACCGTGCTCTTCAAAAAGCTCTTCTAAATGTAGCATGATAGATCTTGCACTATCCATTCTCTCATGAGAGCTTTGCAGCTCACTGCTCACAGAGCTCAACATATATCCCCTAATTTTTTGGTTACCAATAACCTAGTCCATGTAAGAAATACGCATGTTGTCATCCTCATCTTTTCCAGGGATAGGAGGGTGATCAAGTTCCAGTATGTATTCCAGTGTTTCATTATTGAGGACAATCCTCAACTTTTGATCCAATTAGCATAGTTATGTCCAGTGAGAATACTCTTCTCAGCCATTTCTTTGAGTGTGTTATTAACCAGTTTGAGAGAGAGATATATTACTGTAGAAAATAAGAAAGATTCAATTAGGTTGTTATGTTGTACACCAAGTAAGCAGGACTTTGATTTTTGATTTGACTCCCACTACATTTTTCGAATTATTGCACTCCTACTGCAATATTCAAAAATCTCGTTGGAAAGATTTCGTAGTGAGCGATTGAGTTCTTTCATAAATCTGGTAAGTTCCAACCCTTTAACGATACATGGCTCACTAAATTTATTAAAGTGGCAATTCTTGCCGGCATCGTCAAACATGCGTTTCAATCTTAGTTTGGCTCATAGATCATGAGACCGCAACCCCTTAACGATATATAGGTTGTTATCTATTTGAACTTGGGCCAATCAACTCCTATCAATATAACAGTTCAATGATACCTTGCAACCCTTTCAATGATACATTTGACGACATCAAATGCACTTAGAAAATTTAAATAAATGTCTTGATGCATAACCCCCATTTCTGGGAAGAAATTATGCACTGAACATTAATTCACTTCTCCTAAGTTTGATGGAGAGTCGGGACATCCAACTCCCTTTTACATAAATTCAGTATTATTCAAGTAAGAGAATTTATGCATTTGATCTTTAGTTTCACTTTGCATATTAGCCCTTTATATCACGCAGATATTGATATAATCAAAAACAGAAGATGCCTAGCAATTCTACCACACATACTTTCCATGGACTTATCTAGATTGGGTCAAGTTAATGGCCCAATCAGGGGTTAAGAGGCTTGTAAGATTTAACCTATGTCTAACTTCGGGTCTTCTAACTCCAAGCAGATCTTCTTCAAAACAAGGCCCTATTCTAATAAATACATAGAAATGCAACCTATACATAAATCTATGAAATAAGAAAGTATAAGTTGCGGGACTCAAACTCTGGCCCAATACAACCTAGATAGCTAAAGCCAAAGATAAAACCTAGTCCATGAAAGGCATCCCACAAAACATGCACTGAAGCAATAAAATGAAAGATAATCATTATGTTGAATTTCTTTCAAAAAGAAAAAATTTAATTTAATTTTAATTTACTTGGATGAGGTTTGAAAAATAATGCTAGGAATTAATTTAAATCCAATTCTTTTTTAATTCACATTTTAATCCAATTTGTCAATAAATCTAACTTAAATCTAAAAAATTAATTTTCAATTGATTTGACAAAGAATTAATTCAAAATAAATTCATTAGTCTAGGATTAAATATAATTTCAAATCTAATTAAAAATTAAGGATAAAATTGATTCCAAATCAATTTTATTCATTTTTTATTTTAAAACTATTTTAAAATTAAAAATATTTATCTTTATTTAAAATTGGCTTGACCCATGGGTTGATCCAGTTGACCCGTAGGTCGGGCTTTTATTTAAAAAAAATAATAGAAGTGGGTCGCGGAGCAGCCCACACGGACGGCACGACAGCGGAGCAAGTTTCAACGGCTGCCGACGACTTCTTCGAGTCGTTTTTCTTTTTCAAAACCTCAATTTTACATTCATGCATTAATTCAATTAAAATATTTAAACTTGATTTATATTCAAAAAATAAATCATGCAATTGTCTAACAAAACTAATTCAATATTCTAAAAATTAAATCTACGCATGAAAGATATTGTGTAATAAAATTTTAATGACTAATTAACTATAAACATAAAATTTCCAACATAATAATAATCAAAAAAAAATTAAACGTCATAAAGTTGGCTCTAATACCAATATTGTGAATCCTGATTCATGTGCAACGGAAGGAAAAACATATCCAAATTCACAAGTCGGATCACTTTTGGGGTTTAATAATTTTTAAGAAAATAAGATAAAATCAAATTTCATCAATTTATTAACCTTGTAGTAAGAAAAGATTTCTTGATCTTCAACGGTAGCAGCAACCCCGGGTTCCTGCCACTAGATATCACGCCGGAAAAAAGCTTGAAGAAAAATCCTCCTCCTCTAGCTCAGTGATGACCGACAGCTATAGGGAAGGTGACAGAGATTTTTTTTTTCTCTACTCTTGTTAGACAACAATGTGTTGTTAGGTCATTCTATTAAGGTGTGTATTGAAATAAGATGATGGGTTTGGAATTAATTTATTCCTTGAGCCCACCATCTCATATCACCTGCCTATTACTATTTTTAGTGGGCTAAGTTTACTTTTAACTTAGTCCACTTATTAATTAAGTCCAACATATATTAATATAATTAATATATGATATTAATTTTCTAAATTAATTAATCTAATTAATAATTTAGGCTAATAGAAAAATAATAAATCAATCCAATTATGCATTATCAATTATTTTATTAATCTAATTAATTAAATAAATAAATTTGTTCATCAAATAACAAATTACTACAATAACCTTATTTGATAACTAGAGACTTTCTTCACTTAATTCCTTGAAAGCGCGACTCTCTAGGTTCATCTCAATTGGCAATAGGAGGAAACCAAGACTGTGACTGTCACCTAGCCAGTCTCGTGGACTCACATCGAAACCCAATTGAGATTAAAATGATTTGATTAATACGAACCTTTTGATCACAAACACCATGTGAGTATAAGCCTTTCACTATAACATCCCGATCGAGTGAGAGAATGGAATATGTCAAACTCACAGGACTAGATACTATGCTTAATATTACCAAACTACCCCTCATGTTCGACACGAGTTAGTTTACCTACTTTGGCCAAAGACTTCTAATTTTATTTACCTATTATTGCATAGGATGTTGACTCGTTTACTACTCGAGACAGTGAATCCCATTTTGGCAGTCACGGAACAATTGTTACTTGCCCATCTAGACCGTACTTCGAGGTTGATCCCATCTAACGGTGAATTGGATCTAACTACTCTAATAACAAGTTTAGTGTCACAAGCACAATTTTCGTGACCCCTCAGGTCTAAGGCTCACGCACACTATAGTGACTAGTAATCCAATCATTGATAGTCATTGAGTAAATACCCATGTGATTGGATTACGGCGAGCTGTGTTCGAATCTGTCAATTTCATTGACATATCTACGTCACAAGCTCCCACTATAACTTAGTGACCGATTGAAATTCCTTGTCAAAGCTTGTGCCATATAAGTCTGGTCATAATGCCCAACTAAGACTCTTCGACTTGCGAACCCTATTTAAATAATCAAGGAATTAATGCTTCTAGTGTCCCTCTCCTTAATCCTTAAGGAGTAGAAGCTCTCTCTTGATTAGTTGGGACTTATATGTTCAATACTTATTAATGCCATTAAGATTCATATGAACAAACGTAAATTGCATTTTATTTCATATTATGAGTTTGTACAACATAACGGTAAAACCCCTATACAATCTAATTCCTCGTTGGCTTCGAGGGCATTATCCTAACAGGATACCGTTAGAGACGCTTTGCAGAGTTAGAGCATAGAAGAGAATTGGTTGGAGCAAAACCGTTCTCTCAGAGAAACTGAGGTTTCTGTTCAAAGGTTTTGTTGATTGGACTCATTAAAATTCTAACTCACGAAAAGCCCCCCATGGATGTTCGAGACCTAATTCCTGTTTTGGGATTGTGCTTTGTAATTTTTCAATTGTCTGTTTTTGCTTCGCGCACAATCCTGGGAGGTTAGCCACCGCCCAATAAATTTTCTCTAATCCCCTCTCCCGCACATGAGATCTTCTATTACAAAAAATATTGTTGCATCTTGTATTTCATGTCATGTACGTAGGATAAGTGTATATAATTCATATTAAATTTTTATTCAAATAAATTTTTTATACACATAACATTCAAATGTCAAGTGCATTAGGAGATTGCAACACAATTTGCAATATCATATCCAAACTACTCTTCCCGCACCCCCTCCGTCTTTGTTGCAACGAGAACAATTTGTTGTCACCCCCCGGGCCCGCAAGCCAGTTGGACTAGAGAAATCCATCGAACTCACTGATCCTAACCTTGAATTGGGCATTTGAATCGCTGCCCAAAATGAATATCCATTCTTAAACTTGAATCCTAGGATTCTCTTTATAAACTAATTTCTTTTTCTTCCTTCATCCCATGTGGGATATGGGCATTACAATCACCCCTCCTTGGAGTAGTGACATCCTCGTCGCGGCGTGACTCAGTTCAGGTTCTGTCACTAGGCATCAGGACTCTAGCGATGACTTCCACAGGCTCAAGAGGTGGCTCCCATGTGCGTAGCACTTTGCGCCGCAACCTCGAGAGGTGGCTCCGCAACGTGTAGCACTTTGCCCCGTGTAGCACTTAGCTCCCGATATTCCGGCTGGTGAGTAGCTCTGATACCATTTGTCACGCCCCGTGCCCACGAATCCGTTGGACCAGATAAATCCCATCGAACTCACTGAGCGTAACCTTCAGTTGGACATTTGAATCACGGTCCAAAATAAATATCCATTGTTACACTTGAATCCTAGGGTTCTCTTTATAAACTAATTTCTTTTTCTTCCTTCATCTCATGTGGGATACGGGCATTACATATATAATCATCAGTGAGGTTTCAATTTGTTTTTAAAACCATCCTTGATGTTTTGAATTTACTCAATGTCGCCTATATACCCATACCAATAATGATTTCAAGAGAATGAAGCTCAATTTAGTCAATTAACTTCTATTAGTTATCAACATATTTATAATCATCTCTGAAGCTTCAATTTGATTTCAAAATTACTTCTAGGTTAAATTTGCTCAATGTCATCCAATCAAATTTAACAATTGTTTCTAACAAATAAAGTACAGTTTAATTTGCTCAATGTCATCCAATCAAATTTAACAATTGTTTCTAACAAATAAAGTACAGTTTAATTATTTAATTTATAGTATATTGTCAGCATATCTAATCTGTGTGAATAATTATATAAAACATAATAAGCAAATATAATTAATCAATGAGATAATTATTACTATAAAGATGAATGTTTATATATTTTCATAGTTTCGTCTGATTTTTATTGTATCATTCAGAAAAATCATAGAATACTATAATATATTAATTAAAACTTTTTTGCTTTTGAAATTTACGGCTTCATTAATAAGTTAATGTGCTTATTTCCTAATAAGTTATATATTTCTTTTTTGACAAAAGCAATTAAATTTTTAAAAAATTAAAGAGAACAAAAACTCCTATTTCAAATGACTTTGGTATCATTATTATCAGCGACATTGATAGCAAAAGTAAAAAGTAAAGGCAGAAAATGAGAATTCTTCTTTTGATGGCAAAATCAAATATATATAGAATCGTTAAAGTTTGAGAATGACTTGGATTAATACGTTCTATGAAGCATACAAAAAGCAGCATTTTATATAAATTACTTGTATTACTCAATTTTGTTAGCTAACATTCTTTTACTTGAAGAATGTAGAATATCAGACATCGGCATAACACAAATTTTTTATTTGGTCAAATTTTGTCAAAAATCATAATCATAATCATGTTAATATCAAAATTTGTTTTGCCCTTGTTTCAATGTAACAAAATTTTCATAGTATTATTACTCGCATAGTTTTTCTACTCCAAATATAAAAATGGACAAGTTAGACGTATGATAAAAGAATATTGTTAGAATATGAGAAAATAGCCGATACCCCCCAAACTATTAGGTGAAGTGAACTTTGCCCCCTAAACTATTAAAAGTTGCAATCAACACTCTAAACTATCATATATGTGCACTTTGCCCCCTCGGTCAGCTTCGGGCAGCACACAGGGGGCAAAGTGCTACAAATCGCATAGGTGAGGGGGCAAAGCGCATATCACCTCATAGGTGAGGGGGCAAAGCGCACATCACCAGATTTTTTTATTTTTTAAATTTTTTATTTTTATACTTTTTTTCATTTTTTTTTATTTTCATGTTTCCGGATTTTTGAATTGTCTTTTTTGTTTTTAGAAAATTATGAATATTTGAATTTATACTTCTTTTCATTGTTTTCTTATTTATTTTCATATTTGAAAATTATTTATTTCAAACCTAGAAATAGTATTTCAAGAAAAATCCAAATAAATCCCAATATGCATGATTTAAATTGAACAATGAATGGGTAAAAAATTTCTCGAAGCTGACCGAGGGGGGTTAAGTTAATATTAAGGATATTTGAATTTTAAAAAAAAAATAGCAGATACCCCCCAACCTATGAGGTGATGTGCACTTTACCCCCTCACTTGTGCGGTTTGTAGCACTTTGCCCCCTGTGTGCTGCCTGAAGCTGATCGAGGGGGCAAAGTGCACATATATGATAGTTTAGGGTGTTGAGTGCAACTTTTAATAGTTTGGGGGACAAAGCACACATCACCTCATAGTTTGGGGGGAGGGGGTATCTGCTATATTCTCTTAGAATATCTTTTAGTGTTATGTTAGACTAGGTCTCTATTATTATTGCTTTCCTTATTTCTTGTTAGTGTATTTTAGAGAGAAGAATTTTGAGAGAGGAAGATGAAGTATATATTTTGTATCTATTGTTCTATATTCAAAATGTGTGGCTCCAAATATATAATATATGCTATACAAGAGATAAGAATATAGATGTATAAAATGGGCTTGGGCTAATACACAATGGGCTTAACTAATTACACTACCCTTCCCCCCGGAATCTGAGTTGTGGGACCAACACGAAGATTGGTCCGTAATTGTATAAACTTTGCAGGGGATAAGGCTTTGGTAAAAATATCAGCAACCTGCTCAGTAGTAGGTACATATTTCACCAAAACATCACCAGCAACAACTTTTTCACGAACAAAATGATAGTCAATCTCGATGTGCTTCGTACGAGCGTGGAAGACCGGATTAAGAACTAAGCATATGACACTCACATTATCACAGTAAACGATAATAGGATGTGGTAAGAAAACTCCAAGGTCTCTGAGAATATACTGAAGCCAACATGTCTCTGCAACAGAATATGCAACCGAACGATACTCAGATTCCGTGCTCGAATGAGAAACTGTAGCCTGTTTCTCAGCAGACCAAGAAATGAGATTGTCCCCAAGATACACAGCATAAGCGGTGGTAGAGCGATGACTATCTAGACAGGCTGCCTAATCAGAATCAGCAAAAACAGTAAGCGAATCCAAAGAAGATGGACGGATAAGAAGACCAAAATCAAGAGTGCCCCGTATATATCAGAGAATACGCTTAACCATCTGATAATGAGCAAGGCGAGGAGCATGCATGAACTGACTCACAAGAGTGACAGAGTAGGCAATATCGGGACGAGTGTGAGTAAGATACTGAACTCCACCGATAATACTACGATATAGAGTGGCATCGGGAAACAAATCACCCTCATAGGCAGATGGAGTAGACTTTGCAGAGAGAGGAGATGCAATAGGTTTCACACCCATCATGTGAAAACACTGAAGGAGATCTATTGCATACTTCTTCTGCGAAAGAAATAGCCCATTAGAATCCCTGGTAGCCTGAATGCCTGAATACCAAAGAAATAGTGTAAATCCCCCAAGTCTTTCATTGCAAACTCCTGAAAAAGACGAGATACAAGAGATGCAATAGTTGGAGGATCATTTCCGGTAAGTATAATATCATCAACATAGAGAAGTAAAACCATCATGACTGATCCCGAGCGGAGTACAGACATGGACATATCAGCCTTACTACAGATGAAGCCAAGGCGAAGAAGATAGGAATCAAATTTCTGAAACCAAGCACGGGGCGCTTATTTCAGACCACACAAAGCTTTCCGCAATTGGCAAACATGATCCGAAAACTGAGGATGAACAAAACCACGAGGCTGAGCCATATGAACTGTCTCTGTGAGATCACTATGAAGAAATGCATTCTTCACATCTAACTGATGAATAATCCAACGATGAGAGAGAGCTATGGATAACATGGCCCTGATAGTAGCGGGCTTCACCACAGGACTGAAGGTTTCACCAAAATCAATACCAGCCTGCTGCTTAAACCCCTGGGTAACGAGGTGGGCTTTATAGCGTTCAACAGATCAGTCTGGTTTTAACTTCACACGATACACCCATTTTGAACTAACAAGATTTTGAGATGAATGAGAGTGGACAAGAATCCACGTATGGTTAGTAAGAAGAGCATTAAACTCCTCATCCATAGCAGCACGCCATAGGGGATCCTTGACAGCCTGTGTAAAACATGTCGGCTCACTAGGGATGGGATTAACAGTAAGAGATGGAAGAACACGAGAGTTCCGGGTACCATCACGAAGGCGAGTAACAATGGGATGACGAGAGATAACAGGAGGAGGAGATGACTCTACAGGTACAGGAGGACTGGAGGGAATGACAGATGTAAAGGTATCAGGAAGGGGACGCGATGGAGGACTCATCGAGCGGGAGAGAGATGGAATACTGGGAGAGGTTCGGGGTAAAGTAGGTAAGAAATCAGGAACAGAGCTAGCAGGTACTGGGCTGATATTTGGAACAGAGCTAGCAGGTACGGGGTTGATATCCGTAATAGAGCTAGCAGGTACTGAGGGGACGTGGGCACGAGGTAAAGACTCCGAGACAGTGGTACCAGTATATGGAGGATAAGGAAGGGAGATAGACATGGGAGAAAATGTCGAGGAGACCGATGGACTGCCAGAAGTAGAAATCATGGTGGTATAAGGGAAAGAGTCGTCATTAAAGACAACATGACAACTAGTATAAACACATCTAGAGACTGGATCAAGACAACGATAACCCTTATAGTCCGGAGCATACCCTAGAAAAATACAGGAGATAGAACGAGGGGCAAGTTTATGACCTGATAAGGGAGGTGGAAGATGAGGAAAACACGCACACCCAAACACACAAAGGAGAGAATAGTCAGGACGGTGATGGAAGAGAACCTCAAACGGAGACTGATGACGAAGAGTAGGTGTAGGAAGATGATTAAGAAGAAAAATAGTTGTATAAAGAGCCTCGACCCAAAATGAGGAAGGAAGATGAGAAGTAAAAAGTAAATTCTAAATTAATTCGGATATATGAATATTTTTTCGTTCTGAGACACCATTCTGCTGAAGGGTGTACGAGCAAGAAAGATGCATATGAATCCCATGAGTGTAGAAATAAGTACGAAACTGAGAATTATCAAACTCACGACCACCATCACTTTGAAAAAAATTGATTTTAGTAGAAAATAAATTTTCAACTAAAGCTTTAAATGCACAAAAATGAGTAAAAACTTCAGATTTCATACGCATGGAATAACACCATGTAAAACGAGAAAAATCATCAATAAACAAAACATAATATCTGAAACCCAATGGGGAAACAATAGGAGATGTCCATACATTAGAATGAATCATAGAAAGTGGTACTGTACTACGCCACTCAACAGGCTGAAATGGAAATCTATGGATCGACCTAACTGACACTGGTCACAAAAAGAGAGAGATCGACACTTGGAACCTAAGACACCTGTACTGGACAACTTCTGAATAACGGAGAGACTCGGATGACCCAATCTTTGATGCCATATATCGCCAGAGACAGCTAGGGCAACAAAAGCACCAGAGGATGGGGACACCGTACCGGAAGGCAAGGGATAGAGACCACTAGGGGAAGGAGACTCCAGAAGAACTCGTCTGGTTGCTTTGTCCTTCAAACAAAATCCATTTGAAGAGAATTCAATTAGACATTTGTTATCTTGACAAAGCTTGCGAACAGATATGAGATTATGAGATAGATTAGGAACATGAAGAACATTAGATAAGGTAAGAGGGCGGGTAGAAGTATGTAATGTAGTAGAACCAACATGTTTAATAGGCAATAATGAACCATTTCCAACCAAAATCTTGTTTGTGCCAGTGTAAGGTGAGAAAGTATACCATCATCCGGAGTCATGTGAGCTGAAGCACCACTATCAGGATACCATGCCACATCAGAGGTTTTGGCAGTGGATAAAGCTGAGAATGATTTTGGCAATTCCTCCAGAACATGGGCATGGTTGTACCGCTACTAGCAGGACGATGTGAAATGACCAGGTATGCCACATATCTGACAGAAAGATCCAGGTGACGGTGTCAGAAGAAGACCAGAAAGCCCAGAGGCATTGGGTGCCCCAAAAGACCGTGTAAAACCCTGAGAGCTGGAACCAGAGAATGAACGAGACTACAGTGAGGGAGCAGAGAACGAGACCGAGAATACTAAGAGGACTGTTGTTGATAGGGAGAAGGACCACGACCACCACGACTGCGACCAGTGCCAGAACCACGACCACAGCTACGAATATATCGACCACTATGAAAAGAATCTTGAGAGGTATGAGAGTGGGCTACGAAGGCAGGAGAGACAGGGGAAGATGAATGAAGACGTAGGTGAGATTGCTCAAACTGTAAAAGTTTAGCACGAAGTTCATCGAAATTGACACATGGAGACTGCATAGAGATGTAAGTGACAAAGGATTCATAGTCCGTGGGTAACCCATGTAGGGCTTGTATGACTAAAGCAGTAGAGGAGAGAGGATGGTTGACAGCAACAAGATTATCAGCAAAGGTTTTAAGTTTACAAAGGTAAGCATCACAAGAGAGATCGCCTTTCTTTATGGTACTAAATTCAGTTTGATATTGGAGTTGTTTGGTTGTGGATTGTTGAAGAAACCAACTTTCAAGAGTGAGCCACATATCACGTGAAGTAGAGAGATGATGAATTGACTTGTATAATTCTTTAGAAATAGTGGCTGTAAGCCAAGTTTCGACACTTTTGTCAGTATGAATCCAATGAGAATATGAAGGGTTTAATATGGTTTGACCATAATCATCATGAACATAATAAGGGGGACATGGTAGAGTGCCATCAACATATTCAAACAATTCATAACTTAAAAGTACATCAGAAAATTGAGACTTCCAAAAGAGGTAACTATCTTCATCAAGTTTAATTGAGATAAGATTTGTGAGGTTGGGAAGGGGAAGGTGTGACCCCAAGGATGGTAGTGAGGGAGTGAGAGAAGGGGGAATAAATGAAGTAGAGGACATGTGAGGAGCATTTGTAGCAAAAGAATGAGGATGAGAGAGTGTGAGAGGTGCTGCGCCGGCGAAGGGTGGCACGCCGGCGAAGGGTGGAGCTCCGGAAGGTGGCGGCAAGGCGGCTAAAGAGTGGGTGGTAGGAGTGAGATGATGAGGAGGGACGATTTGGGTTTGAAGAGGGGTGGTGGTGGTGGATTGGTGGTGGAGATACTGGTTGGCGGCGGCGCCAGCTGTATGGTGGTGAGATGTGGCGACAAAGGCTGTGTGGTGGAGGGATGTGGTGGCGGCGGCGATTGAGGGTGAGGGTAGACTAGGGTTAGGGTTTGAGTGAAATATACCATTTTGGGGATTAGGGTTTGAGAGGAAGACAAAGGAGGCGGCGACGGCTGCGAATGGTGGTGGAGTAAGCGCTGCCGGCGGTGATGGTGCGACAGCCGAGAGTGGGTGGCCGGAGTTGGAGAGAATGGTGGCTACATCTTTGGGGGAGAAGGAGAGAGAAGGTGACATGAGATGATGAATGAGGTTGAGAAGGTCATGGTAGTGACCGGAGGGTGGCGGCGACAGTGGTTGTTCCGGGGAGAAAGTGGTGGTGCCAGCTAGAGGATGGGGAAAGGAAGGGGGAGAGTGATAGAGGAGAAAGAAAGAGGAGGAGAAGTGGTGGTTGGACACACCATAGCGGCGGAGGCGGGCGACTCGGGGGTGGATGCGGGCGGCGCGGTGGTGGTAGGCGGCGGCACAGGGGACCCGGGCCCCGTGGATGATACCATGTTAGTGTATTTTAGAGAGAAGAATTTTGAGAGAGGAAGATGACGTATATATTTTGTATCTATTGTTGTATATTCAAAATGTGTGGCTCCAAATGTACAATTAATATATGCTATACAAGAGATAAGAATATAGATGTATAAAATGGGCTTGGGCTAATACACAATGGGCTTAACTAATTACTCTAACATTTCTCTTTATTCTTGTAACGTATAGAAACATTATTTTATCTCATTATTAATCTAAGGAGAATTATACCTTCACATGGTATATACTATTAAATAACTAATTAGCTATTTATTAACATGCATCAACTTTGCCGACAACATTAATGTAAATTAAATAACCATAACATTATATATTTAATAGAAACTATCGTTGAAATTTTGCAAGAGGGGTGATATTGAACGTATGCAAATTCTTAACGGACGATTTTAAATTCAAACCGAAATCTTAGAGATAATTTTAACTTTATTTATAACTTGTATGATTTAAGTGATTTAATTACCCTCCATTTACCATAAAATTATTGTATATAGGGACGAGAAAGATTAAATTCAAAACCTCATGAACAATTCTGAAATAATTTGAGATCTCTAGGATGATTTTGAATTTTTCCCTTCTTGCTCGCCCCATGATTTTGAATTTTTCCCTTCTTGCTCGCCCCATGATACATTATTTCATCTCTCTCCCTGTCTCATTCTATACAATTCTTTACATTGTTGTTGTATTTGATTCCCTCGTAATAATTTTCGTCTAAATGTGGACATATTATTCTAGTCAAGTGTTGTGTTATGTTGGTACAAATTTTTTCATGTCTCAATAGTGAGCAGTTGGTAATGTTATATTTGAGGAGGTATTTCATTGTCAAATATCTAAGTAATGAACAGGGTAAATGAAATGGTTTTTCCATACAAGTGATATAAATGTAAGTTGATTGAATATAAAGGGATCATTTTTTTAGTTTGCAACGTAATTGCAGGATTTCCACGTGCATACTAAAAGCATGATCGTTAAACTATAAACACTAATTTGCAAATATTGCTTATTATTTTTGTGAATCTATGATTCATTTCTATTAACTTTGCAGTAATGCAAAATAACATCACATTCTACATATCTGTAGTAATAATTTATGGATTTATCTCATCATTTTTTAAGTTACATTAGCGTATCATGTGTCATTGCTAATATTATTAGGTTTAGTGCCAAATGACTTGTGCAATACAATATTAATATTAGCACCAACATTTGCAGCCCTTCATTAATTCAAAGTTGCTCGCAGTTTTCCAATTTCATTATGTTAATTTCTTAGTTGATGTATTAAAATGTTCACATTTATCTTCATCCGTGTATGACATACACTAATGGCTAAAACCATGATTGGGGGAGCAATAAAACAAGTCTTGAGATTTTCTTTGTGATGCCTCGTACTTTCAAGTGTTACTTGAAGTCATTATAATTTTTATGTAATTTAAAGGATTTAGTGTGATTGGATTAATATCATATTCCTTTCATTTGATTAGATTCAGAATTGTATTTGTTTCATTTGATTAAAGTGCAGTGTGGATGTCTTTTTTTAATCTCAATGGTATTGATATTTATTTATATTTCTTCTCTGGATATCTGCTATTGCTATAAATTATTTGGTCAGAACTTCGTTAAATTTTAAGATCAACTTAAAAATTGATATAGAACGTGATGTTGAAAATAGAGTCACTACAACATCACAAACCAGCCTAAAATTTATTTGTATATAATTTAAAAAGATTATACATTTTAAGACTGAATTGAAAGAGTTTTAATATGATTTGGATTGAAGTGAAGTATCATGAAGTTTTAGGGTCAAGGTAAAAATATTAAAAAGTTGGAGGACTAATTTGTAATTTTATGAAGTTCATAAATCTAAGAGATGAGAATGAAATGGAGTGTGACACGCCTCACTTACTTGCTGCCACCCAAGCCTTGAGAACTTGCCACCTAGTGAACCTATAACAACAAACTAGATATGATGTGCGCCAAAAATGTCTAAGAGCATTACTGTAATTAAACGTGTCACCGGCTCAGATCAGGGCACCGCTCGTGGGTGAAAGCCAGCGGGTAACATACTAGACAAGCTTGAGAGGGCTGACAATCCATTAAAGAATGTCTGGGCTATTTCGTTAGTCTAAAGGTAATATTATTGAGCCTGATGGACTACTGACAAAGTTAAACCCGCGGCCCAGAGCCCACTGCCAGCTCCATATAAATACTTTAGAGGAGCTGGGAAGAGATCATTATCTACTCCCCCAGAAAAATTTCACTGGCTATTGAGAGTAACCCCATAAAAGAATTACGAACAGACTTGATCCCTATTCATCGGGTAAGTAGACAGCTTGCTACATTCGAGTGCAGTCTATACATTCATCAACCCCAACCTAATTTGTCGTGGGTTGGATCGGTTCCTCTACCCCACATAGTCAATCATGTGCCATTCATTGTCTGGCTTTTTTTTCCATCATCAAGATACAAAATAAATATTATATGGAAAATGAACAACACTCTCATCACACTCTCAAGTACTCCTCTTCCTTTCTTTCTTTTGGTTATTACTTTAATTCCTGGTGGTGGTGTTTAATTGTGTAGTTGATCATTTACTTATTAATTTGCTTAGTTGATTAATGGTTTACTTAGTATATCTATTGATGCATGTGAGAATTACACCAATAATATTTATATATTATTATGTGAGAAATTGAATATTAAAGCAATAAACTATGAGAGAAATATAGAGTAAAATGTGTAAAGATGCAAAAGTCGTAAGAGTTGTTTTGTTGATCATCAATGTTGGATATTTATACAAGCTAGATGGCCTCTATACACATATGATAAGTTAAATCTTGCTGATTTCCTTCCTGCTCTATTTATGGTAGTTGGAGCTATTTCTGGAAGCTTTGGGTGTCCTGAAATCATGCTGAAATGCATCCTGTCAGGTCCTAATTTAGGAAGGCCGAATCTTCCTGGTTTGGTAAGAGTTTGACTGATTCGCCTTGATTGATATTTGATTGGATCTTAATTGGATATTACCTTCTAATTGATTCCTTTCCTTTTATGGCTTTGAATTGGGCTCCACTCTTACTAAATGGATGAGGCCAAAAATATAAGTACATGGGCCAAAATATTGTAATAATTTAGAAAGAATATATAATATTCTTTGGACTTATCAGCTTGGTCCAATGGATGATATCTACCCACATCAATAGATCCCCCAACTCTAAAGTTGGACTTGTCAAACTAAAAGAGTTGTGAAGAATCGATTGTGGAAGCCAAGCTGATAGCTAAAACTCCTCCTGAATTCCTGCTGAATAGTCGAGCGAAAAGGCCTCCTAATTTTCCTCCTGAATAATCAAGCTAAAAGACCTCCTGAATTCCTGCTAAATTTTCCAACTGAAAATGCTCCTGGATTTCCTCCTGATTAGTATGCTAAAAGTACTCCTGATTTTCCTCCTGCACAGCCTGCTAAAAAGGTTATTTTGTACTGAACATCCAAGAACAATAATTTCATGTTGCTGCTTTGGCGGGTAGAGTGAGGGTCCTGCGGGACCTGCTGAGAAGTGCCCTGGAGCACCCCCTACTCCAGCAACTGAAAATGTTCCAGGTAAAAGTCCTCCTGCTACTCTGGAAGTGAATCTGATCCCAGAACAGGTCGCAGACCATCCAGCTGACCCGCCTACTGACAACCTTGCTGGGACAACGGAGAAGGTTGCAGAAAATGCTCCAACTAATGTGGAGTAGTTTTTATTTTGAGAAACAAGTATTTTATTTTGGCTAAGTTGGGTTATAGCCTTTAGAGAATATCTTTCTTCTTGTTCTTTTATTGTTTTTGTGCTATTTGCCCTTCGAGGCACGTGATGTCTCGGAGATGCTTATGTTTTTAATTGCTATGAATGGTCTAAATTTGATTATATTCTATCTATTTGTGCTTTGTTGAAACTGCATGTATGTTTTGATGCTAACTAGGATGAACGCTTGTGAGGGTATACAATAAAAATGAACTGACATATGATGCGAGGAGGATATTTAGCATCGAATTAAGCAAATAATTCTGATAGATTTCAGCTAGCTGAGTAGTAAGATAATTTGGAACATGCTTGTAGCATATTGAAAGAGTATGCATATGTTTGTGCATATAGCGGCGGATCTAGAATTTTTTGTCAATGGGGGCACCAGGAATTTTACCCAGGGGCGAAATTGTTGTGATATAGTTATACAATTTGTTAAGGGGGGTGCGGGGGGCTTGGCCCCCGCGGTACGGTACACTATATTTATGGGGGGAAATATAATAAGGAATTAGGTTCAATTACAACTTTTGACATAATTTATACTCTTATACCTCTTTTGTTATAGCCAGGATTTTGGGTTTTAGGGGGCGAACTCAAAGTAAAGGGGGAAAACGTGATATTTTTTGATCTTGAGGAGGGGCGAAATTTAAATATAAAAAAATTTGTAAGGTAAAAAATTGATTTTTCAAAATTGGAGGGGGGGGGGGGCATTATGTAATTTATAAATTAAAATTTAAAAATATCTATATATTAAAAAAAAAAATCAGTGGGGGCAATGCTCCCCCATCCTAACAGGTAGATCTGCCCCAGTGTGCATATAAAAAGGAATATGGCAAGAGTTTGCACATAATAGAGACGTATCAGCCTTTTAACTCCCAAGAATCCTTCACTCCGTACCACAATATCTTCCCCGGGCTCGCACCTGGCCAGTATGCTATTGGGGGTTTTCCTTCCTTTTTTCTGCCTTTTCTCCTAAATTTTACCCCCTTATATCATCCTGAAGTACGAGTGGACTGGTATGTCTCACCCCATCCATCCTTTTCACTCCAGTCCATCCTTATTTCTTCTAATGTAAGAAGTAGACTGAGAAGTCTCCAACCTTATTTCTTCTTTGACCATCCTTATATCTTTTTCTGGAGAGGAGCCAGATAGATCCGCATCTGACTTTCCCCTGACTGGACGGATCCAGGCTACCCCTCCAATTTTCCTAACCACCGTCTACTTCATGCCACCGACACCCCTTTGACTTCGATGCGTGTGAGAGTACAAATATTTATACAATCAAACATATTCTATAAAGATGCATTGTATATGACATGCATTCTATGAAACAACACTGTAGCATTCATGGAAGATAAAATTAAAATAGGATAAGCATAATATTACTTAGCTTATGTTGCATTTTCGAACCCTGCAGAGTAGGCTCACATTCTTCCTAGAATTTGTCAACATTCAGCTCCGAGAAATAGCATGAGCTGCTTCTCACCCTAGAATCCTTATCACAACCAAGCTGTATGGGTTGTTTCTTGCCTTGGAAACTTCATCTTTCTAAAGAATCATAGGTTGTTATCCCTCTAATCTTCAGACATTCTTAGAGCTAGATCAGCTCTGTGAACCAGCAAGGGCGGTTCCTCGCCCTCGAAACTTTCTGATTTTCGTTATGCAGAGTAAGGTTGGCTATGCAAACCAGCATGTGCGACTCCTCGCCCTGGAATCTCCCACTTTCCTCCTACAGAGCTAGATCAGCTCTACGAACCGGCATGGGCGACTACTCGCCCTGGAATCTTCCTGACTTTCCTCCTGGAGAGCTAGATCATCTCTACGAACCGGCATGGGCGACTACTCGCCCTCGAATCTTCCTGACTTTTCTCCTGTAGAGCTAGATCAGCTCTATGAACTGGCATGGGTGACTACTCGCCCTGGAAGCTTCCTGACTTTTCCAGATATTCCTAATCTTCTTCTTGAAGCTCTTCCTCTTCCTCGACTTGGACACCAAGATGTCCCACTTCCTCTGAAAGAGGATCCATTATTGTTGCGATTTTCTGCTGGATTATTATTTATCACAAACCCTCTTAGGCCTCCTGCTTTAACTAAACGTTCAAGCTCCAAAGCTAGCGCTCTACAATCATCCGTGTGATGACTAGTTTCCCAGTGGTGTTGATAATAAGGTCTATTTGAAATATTTTGAGAGTCATTTTCTGCACTAGCTAGCCATCGTACTAGGCCTTTATTTTCCACCTTCCTCAGTTGTTGCGTAAAACTCCTTGTTGCGAGAAAGATAGGTTGAAATGATCCTCGACCTCCGGTCACGAGTCCTTGAGAATGTCATCTCCTCAATCCACCCTGCTTAAGATTTTCCTAGTTTTCTCCTTCCTTCCTTTCCTTTTTTATTTCAGCTCTCCTCGTTAATTGAGCATACTCCATGTTAACATACTTTTCCGCTCGGCTAAGCAACTCATCGAAATTTCCAGCTGGTTTTTTAGTTAAGGATTTGAATAAATCTACCTCACGCAAGCCCTGCATGAAAGCACTAGTTTTCAGGTCGGTCGTAGCGGAAGGCACCTCCAGAGTAGCAGCGTTGAATCTTTTCACGTAAGAGCGCAAAGTCTCATCGCCCTTCTGCTTTATGTTAAAGAGGCTCAGTGGGGTTTTCTCATGCCTTTTGCTACTAGCAAACTAGTGGAGGAATTTCGTGCTAAATTCCAGGAAGGACCCGATAGATCCCTCAGGTAGCTGATTGAACCACAATTGTGCTGACTTAGCCAGCGTTGTCAGGAACACGCGACATTTAATGGCATCTGAATATCTATGCAATAGGGCGTAGTTTCTGAAAGTGTACAAGTGGTTCTCGGGATCTGATGTACCATTGTAGGTCATCATAGAGTGAATTTTGAAATCTCATGGCAATTCCTCCTGCATTATGGAACTAGTAAACGGGATTCCTCGATCCGCGCGTATCTTTCCTCCAGCTATCCTTTTTTCCATTTCCTCCATCCTTCTTGCCATGAGATCCCATTGGTTTGTCACTTCCTTAGTTTTTGCACGTCCTCCTGGATTTTCTCCTGAGGAACGAACTGATCCATAACTGTTAACCTCCTCGTCAAGGTCCTTCTTTCTTTCCTGCCCTGGGCGAGGGCCCCAAGTTTTTAGATTAGGCCTTTTCTCCTGCCTAGGAGGTAATATCTCTCCCCGGATTTTTTCCTAATACGCCATGTTGGACGAGATCCTACCTTTCTGGATTTCTTCCCCGTGCAATTTAGTGCGCTTCATCTGGAAACTCTCCTGGCCAGGATACTTTCTAAAGGGTTCCCTCTCTCCACGTATGTTCATTTGCTCGACAAATTCCATTCTCCCTGTTCGCTTTCCAGGGCCATGTTCAGGAGTGAACTCTAGATCGATATGAGTATTAGCATTTCCGGGTACTTGTTGTACCGGACTTCCTTCCATCCTACCCAGACCATGCTGATCCAGGTTTTTCTTCGCGGCTTGAACGGCCTCCTGAACTAGTTCCTGCAATTGTTCCTTAGTTAGGTGGTAAAACGGTGCATTTTGCAGGGAGCTTTCCATCCTTACAACATGAATTCCAGGTGATGGAGAGATTCCATCCTCTCCAATCGAGACTCCAGCCCCATGTGCTACGGGGGTCTCCTGTAATTCCCCAAGCAATCGCCTAGCCAGGATGGCTGGGGTTTCAGGAGCGCTATTACCTCCAGTCGCCGGGAGTAACACCCCCTTATTCCCCATACCTTCCATAGTTCCGCCCATTTCCTCGAGATTGTGACATGCCATTGAGCTTGCAGAAAGAAACGAAAAATTGTGAATAAATATGACAATATTAGCTCACGCCTTGAAGCTCAATTTCTCACAGACGGCGCCAATTGATGCACGTGGGATTTACACCAATAATATTTATATATTATTATGTGAGAAATTGAGTATTAAAGCAATAAACTATGAGAGAAATATAGAGTAAAATGTGTAAAGATGCAAAAGTTGTAAGAGTTGAATCATCCATGTTGGATATTTATACAAGCTAGATGGCCTCTATACACATATGGTAAGTTAAATCTTGCTGATTTCCTTCCTGCTCTATTTATGGTAGCTGGAGCTATTTCTGGAAGATTTGGGTGTCCTGAAATCATGCTGAAATGCGTCTTCTCAGGTCCTAATTTAGGAAGGCCGAATCTTCCTGGTTTGGTAAGAGTTTGACTGATTTGCCTTGATTGATATTTGATTGGATCTTGATTGGATATTACCTTCTAATTGATTCCTTTCCTTTCATGGCTTTGATTTGGGCTCCACTCTTACTAAATGGATGAGGCCAAAAACATAAGTACATGGGCCGAAATATTGTAATAATTTAGGAAGAATATATAATATTCTTTGGACTTATCAGCTTGGCCCAATGGATGATATCTGCCCACATCACCTATGATGAAGTGCATCTTTTCGGTCAATTTGAATAGTTGGATTTCTGAATTGAACTTAAGTAGTGATTATTTATTAATGGAATATTTTAGTTATTAAGCCATTTTACAACATCAAGATGGTTAAAACCGCCATTGGTTTAAATAAACAATAATTCATCGAAATTCAATTTAATCATCTTTTCAAATTACATTGTTAATTAACCTCTGTATTACTACTTAGTACTTGGTGTCCCAAAAATTGCCGGATAATTTGATGGAAGAGGTAAATTTGATTAGTTATTTATACTTTAGCTTTCTATCTATATATTAACTAGTAAAAGAGTTACTCAAAGAAAGTTTTTTCATTTATTGTCCGTTGATGATTATTAGTTCTACATAGTTGACGTACAGAAATTTTTCTTCTTCATTATATTTGTCCTTATTATTGGTAGTAATATAAATTAATTATCCATTATCCATTAACATAATTAAGTGTCTCTTAATTGACTTCTCCATGTTAGTAGTGAATAGTAGTTTCCAAGTACTTATATCTCATTCAATCATATCCTTTAATTACCATTAAACTAATTGTGTGCAACTGTTATTAGTTAATTGACTACCGCAATCATTCGAGTGCGAATATGTATATCGCAATACTTATGAATTAACGAGTCCAATACAATTTAATTGATTATAAAAGTTTCATAGCCATATGAGTTTCAACAAATTAATTAATGTCGCTAAGCTTGAAATATGTGATATTCATGATATCTTCACTTTTTGGACAATTGGTTAAATGATAGAATTATGTATGAATGTACAATTCGATAGATACGTGAATATGGTGTGATACGTACTTGTTTTTAGGTGATTTTAGGTACAGATGGCTAGCATATGAAATCTTTAAAAAGCCTTGGATGGTGAGATTAACTTAAGAGTTAATTCACTCGAGAACATCAGCTTCCCTACCGTGAGTGCTTTATTTATTATTTTATCTTATTCTGCAATGTTTAGTGTTATTGTTATTCGTATGGACACGGCCACATAAATGTGATGTTATAGTTGAAATTGATTGCAAGTGAGATGATGAAAATGATTATCTTGTCTTATCGATTATTCTACTGGTGGGTGACAATTGTTAAGCTGGTAGTTTCTATATAGATGTCTTGATTTATTTATCGGATCGTGGGCTCGACGGTTCGCTGGGTCCGCTGTGTAGCATCATGCTGCCATAGGCTTCGTCGTCTAGTGCCAATGCAAATAATTGTTCGAATAATCATTCTGATTTGATTATTGGGCCCTGGCTAGATAGTTCGCAGAGTCCACTGGGTAGCATTAGGCTGCCACTAGATTGACTTCGTCGTCCAGTACCAACTTTGGGTGTCCTTTCATGGCCTGGATGGAGGTTTTTACGGCTGTGATTGGCTTTGCCATGTACCTAGGCATGGCCAATTCATTTGTTCGGTGGGGTTGCTCCCTGCAAATGGAGGATAAAGTAGTAATTGTTCAGCTAGGAATCACAGGGTGGTTTATCTGATCTGATTTTGATTTGTGCCTGGCACACCATTCACAGGTTTTGTATATTCTACGTTATAAGACACTCTCTTGATCTGGTCTTCACAGTTTTCAATTGGTTACCCCTAATATGGTCTTCAAACTCTTATCGCTTAAATTGATCTGTACAAGCCTCTTGTTCGTTTATGAATGTGATTGTTTGATTGAATTACTTAATATATAGCTATTAATGTTACGCTTGTATAAATTATGCATCATGGAAATAGCATTATGTATATGCATAACCCCGCACATGCACACACCGGCGTTCGTTGGGCGTAGTACCTCATCACTCGTGTCTCATCTTCCACAGGACAAGATGGAATAGGTGGGAAAGTGACTGATCTTCGAGGGTGATGTTCCAGGATAACTAAGTGCAAACTCATCTTAGTAAAGACGTCTTGAGCTAATGACCTTGAAGGGATCCAAGGAAGTCAACATGGAGTATCTGCTGATTCAAAATTTAGATAAAATTAGATCGATAAAATGGAATGTCGTGTCCTATTTTACTAGTGGTCTTCTACTTTCAAATTGTAGATCTTGTTAGGATTATGCCCTCAGTTGCTATAGAGGATAGAATGATAGGGCATCTTTCTTGTAATGAACTTATTTTGGTATTATTAATAAAGGCATTATTTAGTTTTCACTTAAATCTTATCTGGATCTATAAGTAGTGTAAAACGTTTTGTCCATGTTTTCAGTGCGATCCCTCTACTTCCTATGGGATAGGAAGAACGACACTAGAGAGATCAATCTTGATTACAAAAAACTAGTTCGCAAGTAAAATGAAGTCTCTAATGGACAAATAAAGACTTAGAACACTTGTACAATCTTAGCTCTGACATGGGAGTGCCAGTCGAGCACCATGTGATGATGGTGGGAGAGTAAAGATTGTAGGCACATCAGTGGAACTGATATGCTCGAACACGACTCGCATCGGTTCTGTCACATGGGTTTTCACTCTGTGACTATCAATGACAGAACTGATTATGCATAATAGGTATAAGTGAACCTTTGACATGAACTATCAGGCTGAAGATGCACTTGTGACGTCAAGTATTTCATTAGAATAGTTAGACCCAATTCATCCGTTAGTGGGGTCGACCTCGAAATGCGGCTTGATGGGCAAGTGGTAGTCATAGCTGATATCTAATATGAGATTTGTTCTCTCATAAGTGAGTGAGAAAGTACCCTATGTGATTATAGATAAATAGAGATCAAAGTCTTTAGCCAAAACAAAAGGAGACAATTGTGCAAGACACTAAATTGATCTCAATGATCTCGTATTATTATAATTAATACATATGGTCAAGTCCAGTGAGTTTGACATAACCATGACTCTCACTTGACTGGGGTACGTGAACAAAGTGTTTATACTTATACGATATTTACGATTGGAAGGTTGTGGAATGATCCAAACATTCGATTTCGTTTGGGCTAGGTGTTACCCACTTCCTTTGGTTTCCTCTCATTGCCAAATGAAACAAACCTAAAGAGTCGCGCTAAAGGATTGATAAAGAAAAAATGAAAAAGAAGTTTCTATTTTTCTTTTAGGAGTTTTAATTTATTGGACAAATTAAATAATTAATTATTCATTAGATGAAATAATTAATTATAAGGATAAGATTAATTATTAATTAATTTCCTATGGAAATAAATTAATGAATTAGTTTATCTAATTAATTTGATTGTTTAATTAATTTATTTATTTATTAGGTATAATAAATTATTAATTAAATAGATAATTAATTAAAACAAAAGAAGCCCCGAGTCTAGTATTGGGCATCCATGAGGATGCCTATTAGGTCAAGTTGGGCGTCCATAAGATGCCCAACATACAAGGTATCTTTTGTTTGTCTTGGTCAATAAGTCATGAGATAAAAAAGGAGTCTTTGACCTAAAACAAGACATACACTTTCATAACTCTCCTAGAAAGAAAAGAAAAAGAAAATCCTCCTCCCTCTCTCTATACTAGCCGTCGCCCCCTAGAGGAAAAAGTGGTAATTTTTCATCAATCAATCCATGCGTGACAATTTGGAGACAGCGTAATTCGATCAAATCCAAGAAAGTCAACGAATTCAAGAATTGAAGATTACACGAGGATTGAAAAAATCGAGACTTCATCAATTTGAGATTTAGAGGAGGAATCGGATTCTCCAACCACTTCGCTTCAATGGGTAAGTAGTTATTCGTTACCCGAAATAATAGATTTGAATGTGCGATCAAAGAATTTTCACTTTGGGTTTTTAAATTAACTTTTTGAAATCCTTCCGCTTTGTTTAATTCGATTTTTGCGAAACCCAACAGTGGTATCAGAGTCAATCTCTGATTTGCATATTTAATCATGTTTATGTGATTTATGATATGCATAATATGTGTTTCTGGAACATGCAATTATATGTTAATTAAATCTGCGTTTTTATGGTTTTAAGCATGGATTTTGATTTTTTGTGTTTATTGTAAATCTGAGTATTTTATGATATGTGAAAAAAAATAAAAACGAGGAAAAACGGGACCCGAAGGCCCCGACGCAGCAGTGGACAACGCTCAAGCATGGGCGCTGTGCGCCGCACGGCACCTGGTGCCGTGTCAATACATGGCCAGGCAGTGCGGCCAGGCCACACAGCATGACGAGTCGTGTGTTTCAACACACAACCCACTGAACTGGGTCTTGAATCCGGGTCGGTAAACAGCTATGTATTTGGTCAAAATTGAAATTTGGGTTTGGGTAATTTTAATTATCCGGGTGGGTCAAAAGGATGATGACCCGGCATAATTCAAATTAAGTCCAATTGAAAATTTAATTAATTTTGACTTATTAATTAGTTTGAGCTTAATTTAATTAATTCCAAATGGGTCATTGAATTGGTGATTTGGATTTAAATTAAAACTAGCCCAATAGAAATTAATAATGCGTGCATGTTTTTTCTAATTAATTAATTTGAGCCCAATTAAATTAAATCCAAGTAGACCAAAAGGATGGTAACTTGGGTTTGATGAAATCGAGCCCAAGATTAATTGGGATAAAAATATTTAATTAGAATAATTAATTATTTTTCTTGGAGATTAATAATTAATTATTAATTTTTCCTCAACTTGAAAATTACTTGAATATTTGAATAAAGAATGCATATTATTTTTCTTGGATGGTTAATAATTAATTCTTTAATCAAATAAAAAGTTTTTCCAATTAAAGATTGCTTTGAATCATAATAAAATAGGATTCCATATTTTATGTATTTATTTTAGTTGGACTAATATTATTTTAATTAAAGGTAGATATACTTAAATTTTGTATATCTAAGTCATCTAGTAGGACTAGAATGATTTTAATTGAAATAAATAATACATAAAAGTTGGGAATTTTAATAAAGGACTTTTTAGTTGGACTAAAATTTTATATAATCAACATAAGTGTTTTAATATAGCGAGCATGTATTAAATGTTGCGAACATGAATTGATATGTGAGCATATCTTATGTGATGGAAACACCAATCATGGACTTAGGTTATATATTCGATTTTTTTTATGGGTTGTTGTAGTAAAATTAATTTAAAAAATTATTGAAGCCCATAAAGTTTAGTTTTTTGCTTTACCTTTCTTTGTGATGGCCCATTGGCTCGTGCCCTCTAGGAAAAGTCCATGATCGAGTGTAAATAGATTTATTTATTTATTTAATTACATGTTTATATTGGTAGGCATGATTATTAGTAGTATGAATTATGCATGTTCAATATGAGATAGTTGCGCTATATAAATTGATTAATGTACAAAGTGAGACCAAACATTTGACAATTTAAATTCTCCCAAATAAATAATACCGAGTTAGAAAAAGATGTGTGACATCCTCGCCCTCCACTAAACTTATTAAAATTAAAATTACTATAAATGTGTAATGCTTTCCAGTTATGGGGGTTATACATTTGGAAATAATTTGAAATTTTATTAATTGCATGGAATGCCTTAATCGAAGCATATTTCACCCCAGAAACCGGTTAGGTTGCAAGGTGAAATTCAAATGTTAGATTATAGGAGTTAATGGGAATGAACTCGGGTAGTTCACGAGCTTTTAAATCGATTAGGTTGCTGCTTGGTGAACTATGGGGAAAGGTATTGAAATATTTATTAGATAAATTGATGTTAGACGTCACTTCAATTAATTAATGGGCCAAAAATCGGTTAGGTTGCAACCTATGTAATTAATTGAGGACCTCAATACCCGCTGTGGAATCAATGCCAATGATGATTCCCGATTTTCACATGAGAGTGTGGGATTCGAAAAATGCAGTGGGAGCCAAAATAAATTTTGAGTCCTTATTTTTTCTTGGTTAAGTCAAATACAAGTAATCTAATTAATCTGATTTATTTCTACGGTTATCTCTCTATTTATCTCTGTCAAAAATGACAAACCCACTTATGAAATTACTCGAAAGAAATGTTCTAATTGGACCCAACTACATGGAATGGCTCGCGATCTTAAGGAATGTCCTAAGTGAAGAGATGATTGAATATGTGTTGGAAATTGATCGTCCTCCTATTCCTAAGAGGAATGAGGATGAGAAAGTTCAACTAGCTCACTTTAGTTGGATTTGTCAACTATAAAGCTAGAGGATACATCCTAAGCTCTATGATGCAATGAGCAATGCAAGTGACATAATTCTTCACTTGGAAGAAATGTTTGGAGAGTGCGGTAGGACCGTAAGATATTTCATATCGAAAGATCTCTTCAGATCGAGGATGAGAGAGGATGAGAACATGGGAGACCATGTTCTCAAGATGATGACCCTAATGGAAAGATTAAAATCAATGAACTTATATATGAATCTTTATCTTCAAGTTGATCTCATCCTACAGTCGCTCCCTGGCTCCTTCTACTACTTCATCATGAACTTTGATATCAATGATATCGCTTGTTCATTAGCTGGGCTAACAAAAAAGTTTGAAATTGAGGAAGCTCGTATGAGGACGAGGAACAAGAGGGATTCTTCTATCTATTTCACAAATGATTCATTTGATGATCGACGAAATGGAAAAAAGAGAAGGCAAGAAGGAGTATCCACAAGAACTCAAAATAAATTAGAACATGGTCGTAAGAGCAAAGGGCCGAAGAAGACGGACAGATGTCTCAAGTGCAGTGAGCTTGACCACTGGAAGAGGAACTGTCCTAAATTAGGCAAAGGCGCAAAAGGTATAGAACTTTTCTATGACCATTTTTTGAAACTAATTGTTCTATGACCATTTTTTCTACTTCATGGATTCTGGACTCAGGGGCTAGTGCCCATGTGTGTTGTTTGGAACAGGATTTGCTGAGAAGTAGAAAGCTGGGCCGAGAAGAAGTGATGATCAAAGCAAGCAGCGGGGAAAGCGTCGCAGCTACTAGGATTGGATTTACTTCTTTATATTTGAATTTTGGACATTTATTGTTTTTAAATGATGTTTTAGTTTTGCCCAAGGGGCTTAAGAACATTGTTTCCATTCCTATATTAGTTAAGATTGGATATACTTTCCATTTTTCTAAATTTAATTGCGATATTTATTATGGAAATAAATTAGTTGGCAATGCTTTTTTATTTAAATGTCTGTAATTCTTCTGATGTGAATGTTGTAACTAATAAATGTGGTAGGCAAGAAGCTAACTTAAGACTCAAGTGGCATCTTAGACTAGGCCATGCTGGAGAGCACAAGATCCACAAAATGAAAAAGATGGGCTTTTAAGCTCTCTAGGGTCGGATCTCTATCCAACATGTGAATCATGTCTCTTAGGCAAGATGGCTAGATCACCCTTCACTAGGAATTTTGAAAGAGCCATTCAAGTCTTAGGATTAGTACATACCGACGTTTGTGGACCATTTGGAGAAATGGCTCGTGGAGGTTTCTACTACTTCATCACTTCCACAGACGATCATTCAAGATATGGTCTAGTGTATCTGACAAAGCAAAAGTCTGAATCCTTTGAAAGGTTTAAAGAATTCAAAACTTTGGTAGAAAATCAAACTGGGTAAAATATAAAAACGCTGCGATTGGATCGTGGAGGAGAATATATGAGTGCCGAGTTTGATGAATTCCTTAGAGAACAAGGAATAATGTTACAACTAACACTGCTAGCAACTCCTCAACTAAATGGAGTAGCCGAGCGAAGGAATTGAACACTGTTCGACATGGTTCGTTCCATGCTTAGTTACACTGATTTACCCATGTCGTTGTGGGGACACACGCTCCTTACTGATGCTTATATATTGAACAGATGTCCCTCCAAATCCATTCCTAAAACTCCACATGAGATGTGGAATAATAGGAAACCAAGTCTTAATCACATTAAGATTTGGGGATGTCCTGCTTATGTCAAGAAAACTAAAGTGGAGAAATTGGAGATAAGATCCCTCATGGGACGTTTCATTGGTTATCCTGAAGATTCCATGGGATTCTTCTTTTACCTACATGATGATCAGAGAATCATCGTTGTCCTACAAGCCCACTTCCTTGAAGATGAATTCATCTTGGAAGGGGGCAAAGGTAAAAATATTGTTCTAAAAGAACAAAATGAAACTCCCTCTGAGACACCTGTTCAAGAACCAAGACCTAACCCAATAATAGCACAACCACCACGTAGATCTGGTAAAATACCACATGAACCTGAGAGGTATGCGTATCTACTGCAAGGGGAGCCAGAGCTCACACTGTAGTACAAGAAGGTCATGAAGATGATCCTTGTACCTATGATCAAGCGATGGTGGATGTCGATGCTTCAAGATGGCGATAAGCAATGGAAACAGAGATGGACTCTATGCAATCAAAACAAGTCTAGACTTTGGTAGATCGTCCTGAAGGTATCAAACCAATAGGATGTAAGTGGTTCTACAAAAGAAAGATAGGTAGTGATGGCAAGGTTGACACCTTTAAAGCCAGGCTCGTAGCAAAAGGGTATAGTCAAAGAGAAGGAATTGACAATCAAGAAACCTTTTCGCCCGTGGCCATGATAAAGTCCATCCGAATACTGTTTTCCATAGCTGCATACTTAGATTATGAGATATGGCAGATGGATGTCAAAACGGCTTTTCTAAATGGATTCCTCAAAGAGGACATCTATATGGAACAACGAAAAGATTTTGTATCCGAGACCGATATCCATAAAGTATGTAAGCTTGAGAGGTCCATATACGGTCTCAAGCAAGCATTTAGAAGTTCGAATCTTCGTTTTGATGAAGTAGTAAAGGGATATGATTTCATCAAGAACGAAGATGAACCCTGTGTCTACAAGAAGACTAGTGGGAGCAAGATCTCGTTCTTAGTACTATATGTGGATGACATTATACTTATAGGAGCTTCTGGCTCCAAGTTCAATTGAGCACTTTCAGCTACTGGTTATTCTGGAACTTCTTCTATTATAGGGGTTTTTGCAGGCGCTTGCGGCAAGTTAGGATAATCAAATTGGAAATTAGTTTTGCCGAAGGCCAAACCTGAATAGGTTTCATCTGAAGCACCGTCGAGGAGTTCTTGAAGACAAGGCTCTAACATGCAGGTGCTGGCGATGAAAGTGCAAAGGGGACTGTCCATGGCTCTAACCCACATTAGACCTAAAATCCCTGGAAACAGCCTTGACTTTGCCAAAGGAATGAAGAATAGTTCATTTGGGCGATAAGAGAGAGAGAAGGCTATGATTCGGTTGGTAGGAAGACAAGACAAAATTATTCCTTTTACATGGAGTCTGAAATACTCTTCAATGTAAAGATAAACGGCTTGAGCGATGCCTTGATTGCGTTCCAGAAAGGATAAGACGAAGGCATAATGATCGCTCACTTATTTGCGGATGGAGAGGAGTAAAGGGTATCCCTTAAAAGGATTAATAACTTGGCCATTGATCTTGCGGAGATTTGCAGTGAAAATTTTATATAAATCCTTAATGGGAGATTATTGAGAGATATAGACAAATTAGACACTGAGCGAGTGCCGCTACTTGACGCTCTGCAGGAGAAATTGAGAGACGTGTCTGCAAATCTTTTTAGCGCTGCTAGCAGAAAGGTCTCAGCCGGTTGTCTGACGCTTGGCAATTGGTCGATTGGCCCTACTCGCATTTGACGGTTTTGGAGGTAATACTGAGCAAACTGATGCTTCTTGTCATGCATGCCTATGCTAAACAAATGGGGAGCGTTAACCAACTCCTGAAATGTATATCTGTTGCCCACGTAAGCATCTGCCCAATGCACCTCATTCATACAGAAATCAGCCCCAGCATTGCAGATGGCTTTGATTCTCTCATGATGAATATCTGTGATTGCTTCAAAATGATATCTATCCACTTGGTATCTAGCATTCCAGACGCTATTGAAGAAGTCATTGGCTTCTTCTTAAATGCAGTCCTTGATGGACGTTGCACGTTTACCAACATGGATGTTCTTATTCTTCCATAGAAGGAGGGGATTCTTAGCACTATGCACTACTTTGGGAAAGTGCGAGTATCCCTCTCTGTTCAAGATTTCCTCAAAAGGGTTGAGGAACTCCACTGGTAGGCATTCACATACTCTGATTTTATAATTTCTTGGAGCAAAACCAGAAGGCTTTCTATGCCCCATAACCATAAAGCATGTCAGCTCCACATCAGCAAGGTGAGTCCTTTGGCCTTTACACTTCTCATAAATGGCAACTGAAGCAGGGACTTGATCAATTTCCTCATTGTTGGCAATGACCAAGTAGTATGCACGCAATACATCGGTTAACTCCGAGCTATATATCATCTGACAGAGTAGATTGTCATGCTCTACCATCATGGCTATTTCATTCTCCACTATCACATATTTTTCTTCATTATAGCATGCGGGAATTAAATCTTCTTCAGTAGCTGGTGGCATGTAATTGATTGAATGATCAATTGTCTTGATAGGATCCATCCCGAAGGAATGACAAGGTTGAAGTATATGAACTTCTTCCAAGGTAGGTTCATTAGCGTCTTTAGCAACACTCGCATCATCTAAATATTTCTCTGCTACAACCTCTGAGATGAGTGGTGGTAGGACCCCTTCTATAGTAGGTCTCTCAGCATCCACAACGACACTCTGATCATCAAAGAGCGCTTCTACTGAAACTTCTTTGGCAATAACCACCACTTTCTCTAAGTTAACATCCAGATGGACATCAACCGGTACTTCAACGACATCTGTAATAAGAGATGTAGCACAAGATATATCCTCTATAAGAGCAGGATGTTCTACAGATGTAGGAAAATAAATGATGTGGGAAGAAATAAACTTACCCTGAGAACTAGTCTCAACATCAACTATTTCTTGTTGAATGCTTGGTTAAACCATCTCAGACTCTGCTTGAACTGGTGGACACTTATTTGATCCTCAGGGTCTTTTGAAGATTTTCTTGACATTCACCCACTCGATAGGTTTTGGCGCTTTAGCAGGAGTGTCAGGGATAGTTGGCTCTTCTTCAAAATTAGTCTTTTTAATAATAGAGACCAACTTTCGCCTCTTGATTAGTGGAATTTTATCTTCCACATCCTCATCAGTTTCTTCGTCGTCATCATCCTTAGGAGAAGATGGAACTTTTGGAGCCTTCTTCTTGGGTTCAATTGGACGCTTCACAACTACCTCTTTAGTTGGACGCTCAACCTCTTCATCTGACGCTTCACGAACTACTTGACGCTCATACAAAGGCCTTGTCGCTCCACCGACTTTGGGTGGGTTGAGAAGATTGTTCACTATCCACTTCCCCAAAAACTTAGCCTTGGCCAAAGTTTGACCAACTAAATTAACACAATCTACTCTGAATAGCAGATCACTTAGAACAATACCATAGGGCTTATTGATGGTGTCCAAACAATCCTTGAATCTTCTGAAAAGATACTCACTCCAATTGACCTTGATCTCCATGATAATGGCTATCATCATTTGAAACTTCAATGGAAAGACCTTGTTAAATGTTCTGACTCTGCATTCAACGAACTTGCTATAAGAATCTACCAAGAATCTGTACTTGGCAGAATATCTTTCTTTTCGAAGTTGGGCTTATATTCCATGGTGTCATAATAACGAATCTTTGCCCAAGCCGCTTCGATCTGAATTGCAGAGATAGATTGCAAAGCCTCACTCTCAATTGGCAATTTGAAGTTCTTAGCTATGGTCCGAGTAAAACTTTTCTTCGGGAAGGAGAAAGAGCAAGAGATAGATTTCTTGTCCTCTGAGAGCTTTTCAGATTTCCAAAAGAAATGTCAACGAAGAAGTAATAAGAATATCTGTTCAGAAACATCTGCAGGCCTGTTTTGGCGACAGAATCCAGCATATTCTTCATCGGAATATCAGTTTGATCATATAAATACTTCCAGTCCACCACTAGGCCCTCAATGACCTTGGTGGTATCTTCGGTAATGTTGACGGATTTCTTTGGTGCCATTGTTGAGTGTTTGAAAGACTAGATATTCGAAGAAAGGTTTTGCTTTGAGAGAGAGAATTCTTGCAGAGAGTTTCTGTAAAAGTGAAAGTATTTTTCTGCAAAAATTTTGTTTTAAATGAAACATCAGAAATTTCAATTTCTCTCGTCAATGCGATTTTGCCATGTGTAAAGTTGATGAATCTCAACCGATTTTAGCTTTAACTGCAGATGTGAAGTTTCAAAAAATAAGTAAAGTTACATTTGGTAACTCACATGTATAAATTTTTTCACGTCCGAAGTAATTTTGAAAACGTTTGAGCTCTGTATGGATGGGTTTTTTAAAAATATTTTCATTTTTTAGATCACCAGAAAATGAAAATGCACACTCCAAGGTAAATTCTACAGAAAATACTCAAATTTTAAATCCTACTGCACATTCCCCTATATAACTACTCATCATTTCAATCACTTCATTCTCTCTCTTCATTAATTACATAATTCAACTATTCAACACATTCTCTTTCTTACTTTATCATAAATAAAATATTATTCTAATTTTTCTCCTATCATCATTACATAAATAACTAATTCAATCAACTTTATATCACATCTACACAATTTCCAAACATTTCTCAAAAACACATCCAAACAAGCAAAAAAAAAAAAAATTCACACGAATTTCTATAATACACATTCTCCAATAAAAACTCAAAATTCATTTTCGAAAACACAATCATACAAAGCCTTAGCATTTTCAGAGTGTAACGTACACGCTCATAGTACATTGACACGTATACAAACATGTACTGACTCTGAACCATTACTTTGAAAAGTTATAATTACCTGCCAGTTTGATGTGATTCGAGCGCGTGAATAGAAATCAAAATAAATCTTTGAGTCTATCTAACATGTCACTATAGATTTAAAATAATGCATGGTTTTATTAATATTTTTTACTAAGTGTTTAAGGGAATAGATTCAACGCTTAATAAATTTATCAGATAAGATTTATGTTGAAGCTTGAGTTAAAAGTCTTTTTATTTTGAGCGTCGAACTTTTCATGCACAAATAGTGAGCGTTGATGATCTATGCAATAGAAAACATTTTTGATCATTGATGCTTACTTGGCTTGTACAAGTACAATTTTAAGGTTCCCCTTAAATTTGATAACTTGTAACAACTTTTCAAAAATCTTTTTAGACATAAATAAAGTGGATTCCTTCTAAATTATATGTCTAATAAGGTATGATGCATAATGATTAAGCATTTAAATCGATCGTACCTAGTTCACTTCTTCAAGTGAGAAAGCGTTGTTCATTGAGCGCTTTGGTAAAGATATCCGCTAATTGTTTGTCAGTTCCAATGAAATGCATGGCGATATATTTCTTTTGAACATGGTCACGCAAGAAATGGTATCTAATGTCAATATGTTTGGTTCTAGAATGAAGAACGGGGTTTTGAGTCATGGCTAAGTCGCTTTGGTTATCGCAATGGATAGGGGTTGGACCTAGGATTATACCATAATCTCTAAATTGTTGCCTCATCCATAAAATTTGTGCACAACAACTTCCTGCAACTACATACTTGGCTTCAGCTGTAGAGGTAGATATCGATTGTTGTTTCTTGCTATGCCATGAAACTAACCTATCACTAGAAATTGACATGTACCACTAGTACTTTTTCGATGAATTTTGCATCCTGCAAAATCTGCATCTGAATAACCAATTAGTTCAAAAGGAGAATCTCTTGGATACTATAAGCCTACATGTTGTGTGCCTTTTAGATATTTAAGGATTCTCTTGGTAGCAATTAAGTGTGACTCTTTAGGATCGGCTTGAAAGCGTGCACACATGCATACCAAAAACATAATATCAGGTCTACTAGTAGTAAGATAAAGAATTGATCTAATGATACCTCTATAGTTAGTGATATCAACCTTCTTCCCACTTTCATCTTTATCTAACTTAAGCGTTTGGCTCAGTGGAATTTTCAAAGGTGATGCATTTTTCATACCAAATTTCTGAATCATATCTCGTGTATATTTAACTTGGTTTATAAATATGTCATTAGGGAGTTGTTTAACTTGTAATCCTAAGAAGAAAGTTAATTCACCCATCATGCTCATTTCAAATTGTTCGTGCATCATTTTTGAAACTTTCTCACACAGACGCTAATTAGAAGATCCGAAAATAATATCATCAACATATATTTGGACTAAGAGAATATCTTCGTCATTGGTAATTTTGAATAACGTTGTATCAACGCTGCCTTTTAAAAAGCCTTTACCAATGAGAAAATTAGAGAGAGTGTCATATCATGCTCGAGGTGCTTGCTTAAGGTCATAGAGTGCCTTACCTAGTTTTAGACCATACTCTTGCCATGGTTGTTTATGAATCCTAGTGGCTGCTCGACATAAACTTCTTCTCGGAGTTCACGACATTTTATATGTAATCATATTTCAATTGATATGTAGTCATACGTCAATTTATATACAATCATACGCCAATTGATATGTAATAATACGTTAATTTATATGTAACCATACGTCAATTGACATGTAATAATACATCAATTTATATGTATGTAATAATACATCAATTTATATGTAACCATACGTCATTTGATATGTAATAATATGTCCATTCATATGTAAGAATACGACATTTGATTTTTAACCATATGTCAATTTTTATGCAACCATACGTCAATTTATATGTAATCATATGTCATTTGATATGAAATAATACGGCATTTTATATGCAACCATATGTTAATTGATATGTAGTAATACGTCAATTTAAATGTAACCATACGTCAATTGATGTGTAATAATACATTCATTCATATGTAATAATACGACATTTTATATGTAATCATATGTCAATTGATATGTAGTAATACGACAATTTATATGTAACCATACATCATTTGATATACGTCAACTCATATGTAATAATACGACATTTATATGTTACCATACTTCAATTGATATGTAGTCATACGTCAATTTTATATGCAAACATACATCAATTGATATGTAATAATACATCATTAGACTATACCCACACGTCACTACACACGTACGTTGTTTTTATTAAAATAATACGTCATCTTAAATGTTGACATACGGCCTTTATATTTATTAATACATCATTTTAGTTGTAACAATACATTATTTCATATGTAATACTACTTCGGTTTGCTGTTGAAATACGTAATTTAAAATGTATAATTTATATATATATATATATATATATTAATACGTCAACTTATTTGACCACATAGTTTGTTTTTATGAAACTAATACGTCATCTTAAATGTTGACATACGGCCTTGATATTTATTAATACATCCTTTTAGTTGTAACAATATATCATTTCATATGTAATATTACTTCGATTTGTTGTTGAAATACGTAATTTAAAATGTATAATTTATATATACTAATATGTCATTAGACTATACCCATACGTCGTTGACTATACATGTTCGTTGTTGTTATTAAAATAATACATCATCTTAAATGTTGACATACGGCCTCTATATTTACTAATATATCCTTTTAGTTGTAACAATACATTATTTCATATGTAATAATACTTTGGTTTCTTGTTGAAATACGTCGTTTAAAATGTAAAATTTATATATACTAATACGTAAACTTATTTGACCACATACACCATTAGACTATATACATACGTCGTTAGACTGCACACATACGTCATTTTTATTAAAATAATACGTCATCTTAAATGTTGACATACGGCCTTTATATTTAATAATACATCCTTTTAGTTGAAACAATACATCATTTTATATATAATACATCCTTTTAGGTCAGTTGTGACCTAAACGCTAAACCCTAAACTCTAAACTCCAAATCCTAAACCCCAAACCATAAACCCTAACCCCTAAACCTCAAATCCTAAACCACAAACCTTAACCCCTAACCCCTAAATTCATTGACACACGTGAATATATTTGGCCAAGTATTTTATGAACGAATGTAACAATTTGTAATATTTTATGTTGTGATGATAGGAGTTGAATTGATAATGTTACATTTCTTTCACAAATGTAAGGTGTGTAGACACTACTACTAGTAATCACTTGACATAGTAACGTGTGTACCAAAGACTATGTGTATCCACACTATTACTAGTTTTCACTTTACTCTATATGTAAATGTTTATAGGTTTGAGATATTTATAGACATGATTATACATATTATACAAACGTAATGTGTGTAGACACTACTACTAAGCACACTTAATATGACATATTAATACATAATATTGACGTATGAATGCATGCCAATTTTGCGAATTATTTCCTAGACATAGTAGTATGATTGTCTATCAATTGACGTAATAATACATCTAATATGACGTATTAGTACATTTTAATTGACGTAAGAATGTTAGTCAATTGACTTGCAACCATACGTATTAGTACATTCAAATTGATGTATAAATGCAAGTCAATTGACGTATTATTGTATATCTATAGACGTATAGGTAGACTTAATATGACGTATTAATACATAATATTGACGTATTGTTGCAAGTCAATTGACGTATTATTTTCTGAAAAGCGACCATATGGTTGCCTATCAATTGACGTAATAATACATTTAATATGATGTATTAGTACAATTCAATTGACGTATGAATGTTAGTCAATTGACGTATTCTTGTCTATCAATCAACGTATAGATATACTTAATATGACGTATTAATACAAAATATTGAAGTATGAATGCAAGTCAATTGACGTATTATTTTCTGAAAATCGACGTATGATTGTCTATCAATTGACGTAATAATACATTTAATATGACGTATTAGTACATTCAAATTGACGTATGAATGCAAGTCAATTGACATATTATTGTATATCTATCGACGTAAAGGTACACTTAATATGACATATTAATACATAATATTGACATATGGTTGCAAGTCAATTGACGTATTATTTTTTGAAAACGACGTATGGTTGTCAATCAATTGACATGATTATATTTAATATGACGTATTAGTACATTCAAATTGACGTATGAATGCTAGTCAATTTACGTATTATTGTCTATCAATCAACATATAGGTACATTTAATATAACGTATTAGTACATAATACCGACGTATGAATGCATATAAATTTTAGCTTACGTTTGAAGGAAAAACTGTTTAGTTCTAGATATTTCTTGATAATCTGTCATACATTTTCAGAAAGCTCTATGTGTCTGATTTTAAAAGAAAAAATAGTAAATTTTGAGTATTGTATAGTGCCTTATGGACACTTTCATGAACTCGCGCAAAACTGTCTATAAATTTTAACTTACGTTTGAAGATGATGTATTATTTAAATAAAAATGACATTCGTGTATAATCTAACAATGTATGTATATAGTATAATAACGTACTTGTGTATTCTAATGACATACATGGTCAAATAAGTTGGCGTATTAATATATATAAATTATACAATTTAAATGACGTATTTCAACAGCAAACCGAAGTATTAAATGGATGTATTATTTCATTAAATGTGACGTATGATTTCATATCAATTGATGTACTTTCTCTATTAATTGACGTATTTGTAAATTAAAATTGATGTATTAGTACATTAAATTGACGTATTATTTCATTTCAGCTGACGTATGATGTCATATCAATTGACGTATTTTTATCTATTAATTGACGTATTTGGACATTAAAACTGACTACATAAAATAGATCGATTATTAGTACATAAAACTGTTTTATACTTAATATTTTTTGATAATGTATCATACATTTTCAGAAAGCTCTATATGTCT
This sequence comes from Buddleja alternifolia, assembly GCA_019426215.1. Taxonomy (NCBI): domain Eukaryota; kingdom Viridiplantae; phylum Streptophyta; class Magnoliopsida; order Lamiales; family Scrophulariaceae; genus Buddleja; species Buddleja alternifolia. The sequence goes on along the minus strand of CM033391.1, from coordinate 10,977,331 downwards.
AATTTTAAAGTAAAAAAGCGATTTATGATTCCGAGCATCGTATAGTCGTTATGGACTTTCTCTGAAGTCGCGCAACACTGCCGACAAATTTTAGCTTACATTTGTAGACAAAACTGCTTTATACTAGACGTATCTTGATAATGTGTCATACATATTTAGAACTCTCTATATGTCTACTTTCAAGCAAAAAAACAATTTATGATTCTGAGCATCCTACAACGCGTTATAGAATTTCTCGTAAGATTGCGCCAAACTATAGAAAAAAATTAGCTTACGTTTGAATAAAAAAGTGTTTCATATTAGATTGTTCTTGACAATATGTCATACATTTTATGAAAGCCTTATGTGTGTACTTTGAAAGAAAAAAACAATTTATGATTTTGAGCATTCTACAATGCGCTATAGACTTTCTCGTGAAGTCGCGCAAAACTGCCATTAAATTTTAGCTTATATTTGAAGCAAAAACTGTTTTATATCAGACGTTTCTTAATAATGTGACATACTTTTTTAGAAAGCCCTATGTGTCTATTTTTTAAAAAAAATGGTTTATGATTCTGAGCATGCTACAACGCATTATAGAATTTCTCGGAAGATTGCACAAAACTATTAAAAATGAATTGAAAATACGTCTATTGTGCACTAAATATACATCGAACATGGCTTATGCGTACTGGAGTTGCTATTCATATGAAATTCAAAAATAAAAATAAAAGTTGTACTCGGAATAGAGTCAATATGGATCTCAATTTGTTCCTTTCATCATGGTGAACAAGACCGTGTCTTTTTTTAACAATTTTGATCACAGAAAAATCCAATGCAATTGGATTTGTGGTGAAGGAGAAAACGTAAAAATAGAAGTGAAATGGGGAAAAAGGTGATTGAAAAATGAAAAAATTAGGGGGCATTTTTATCTTTTTAGGTGGGTAGGGAGTGAATCACAAGTTGAATTATGGAATAGGGATTGCATACATCAACAACATGGATAGGAAGTGAATCATAAACTGCAATAGAGATTAGGGATTTTTGTCTAACTTTTCCTTAATACCATTGCACTATCATAAATAATAAATAAATAATTTTACTTTCTACTTTAAAACTTATCCATATAGATAAATGTGTCAACCTCATTAATTTATTTGTTGTTTTGAAAGTAAATAAAGTAATGATTTACTTTATATTGTAATATTTTATTACTACAATTAATTTATTTTTTTTGTCTTCATTTATTGTCAACAACTTTTGTAAAATACACTTTACCTCCCTGCACTATACCCTCTTGAACTACACAAAAATACAGTTACCTCCTTTATTTGCATGAAATTGTCTTAATTACCCTTAACCATTATGTTGCCTTTTATTTTATTTTCTCCACCATTTTTCTTTTTAACAAATTTTTTTTTACATACATTAGTTAAATTTTACCCAAATATCAAAATTAATTGATTAAAATAAGTAATGATATTTTGTTTAGTCCAAACGTTGAACTAATTTAGTTACAACATATTATATTAATGTTTGAAAAAAAAATCAATTAATGCATTGTGACAAAATTAAAATATTTTTTAAATCAATTCTTAATATATTTATGTACATTTTGACAATACACACACACACACACATATATATATATATATAACTGTGTGTGTTCTAAATTAGGGTATAAGCATATATATACATTTATATATTTTGAGTTAATTTATATATCTATTGTTAAAATGTAATTTGCTTGCATTAAGATTTAGATTTACATTCTAGTAAATTAGGTATTAAAATTACAAATATATGTACTAAGAAAATGTATATAAAAGATATTAAAAATCTGTAGGATTAATTTAATTTTGTAACGATGAAGTGCTTGAATTTTATCATACATTAATAAAATATGTTGTCATCAAATTAACTTAATATTATTGCTAAAAATATTGTAAAATATTATTTTAATTAATTAGTTATAATGTAATGGATAAATAATAATGCATTGGATTAGTTAATTAATTATAACATATTGGATAAATTTTAACTAATGTTTGTGAGAAATAAAAATATGTGAAAAAGAAAAAAAAAGTGGAGTAAATGAAAAATAAGAAGACAAAATAGTGGTTAAGGGTAGTAAAGACAATTCCTGCAAATGAAGGGGGTAAATATATTTTTATGTAGTTCAGGAGGGTATTTGGTACAAGTGGTATAGTTCAGGGGGGCAAAGTGTATTTTACCCACACAAAAAAATTTTAGATGTATCACATCTATTTTGCAGGTAAGAAAATGTGATTTCTAAACAAATTTTGTGTTAATAAAATGTTTTTAATTTTATCATGAGAAAAAAAGAAAACGGAAATAGAGATGTTAGAGAAAGGAAAATATATAATAGAACAATCATATTTTTAATGATTTGATTTTTTCAATCCATTAAAAATGTAAAGCGAAGAGAAAAGGTAGTGACCCCAAGTAATCTTATAGAAGAGTGTTTAAGTAATCTAAGAAATAAATGCATTTATTTGTTGGAATTTGTTAATTAAATTTGGCTAAAAAGATAACATTGACAAAATTAAAAATTTCGGGGATGAGTTTTGATAACTCGTTGAAACCTCAGGGATGATTTTGAATTTTTGCCCATCTAGTGTCCATCAATCATTCACCTAAAATATTTCTTTAAATATAAAAAATTAATTTGAGTTATATACAATTATAAAATGTTATAAAATAATGAATAAAATACAATATTTAAATCGAAAATCTGAAATGAATTAAAACAACTCGTACCATCTACCATACTATTACTACGCCTTTCATAAATGTGGCTGACTTCAAATCCATTCATAAAAGTCGCTGTCAGAACTTTATATATAATATGAGGGAAACTTCAGATCACCATTCACCTGCTTAGACCAATCAGGTCGTATTAAATGGATTACAGTTATTGAATGACTATCTAAGTATAAATTTCACTTCCGATCCCATAAACTTTAACAAATTTAATCCCGTTAAAATTTTAGTTGTACTTTTGGTCATATACAATTAAAAAAAATTATATTTTTTATCTCAGCCATAAAAAAAATGGTGAGTGTCATACACGCGCATTTTTTTCTATTTTCTGAGATAGCATCGCATGTATAACACTCGTCTTTTTCCATCTATTTTTAACTGTTGGGACCAAAAGTATAATTTTTTGAATCCTATAAAACTAAATATAAAATGAGTCAAGTCTTGCGGGATCATAAATGAAATTTTCCCTTAAAAGAAGTAGTCGTAGGAGAAACATCATCGAATTTATTTTGTGATAAGTTCGATTTGTTGCAAACATGGTTTTGATAATTAGTCTCGCAAGGAATTTTTATATGAGTTATTGTCCAACAAAAACATATATGGCTAATTATAAAAAAAGAAAAGAAAAGAGAATACATACATGGCTCTTTGAGAACACAATATGCGAAAGAGAATAGTATCTTTTTACTAGTAAAAATGAAGGATGAAATTAACGGACAAACCCACAGATAATACAATATATATATATATACACACACATATATATGAGGAAGATTTAGTGACAAACTTGATTTGATTGAATTAGTATAATTGCTAATTAGATCATTGAGTAATTATATGATGAGTGTAATTCATTCATTAAACAAAGCATGCTTTTTTGTGTTAATCATTTATATAATACATGTCATAGTATCAATGACCATTCAACATTTTGAGAAGGGTAAAAAACATTTTTCTCTCTAATCTATGTAGCCAAGAGCACTTTGCCCCCAACCTAAAACTAAAGTATGACACTCAGATTACCCAATTTATGTAAAATATAACACTTCAGTCTATTTGACAATCGCTGGAGGAATTTTTTGAAATATTCCGTTCAACTCAGGGTACAAAGTGCACATATTATGTAATGAATGAGAAATAATATGCACAAATGTAATATGTTAGGGTGCAAAGTGCACAATTTTTGACAAATTTTGAGGGAATATTCCGAAAGATTCCGCCAACGACATCGGTCAAATGGATTAAAATATCACATTTTACATAGGCTGGGAAATTAGGTGCCAAATTGTTTTTGTTGGGGACAAAGTGCTAGCTGTTAGTGACATAAATTTGTTGGGGGGGGGGGGGGGGGGGGGGTTGATGTTTTTTACCCTTTTAACAATTTACTATCAACTAATGAGAACCATTACAAATTTATACAATCAATCAACAACTAATAATAAAGTAGAGCAATAAACTATTACATTCAACTACAAATTAATAATAATGTAGATAGAGACCTACGCATTGATGAGAGTAGCACTCAAGATGTCTAATATTTTAGAATAATAGCTTTGCAGGTAGAGTTAGACTTCATTGACAACAAAGTACACTTATCAGGGTCTCAACTAGAAATTTCCTAAATAACATTATTGGGTCTAGGAAATGAAGATTTCGCAGATTGATGCCTCAAGTGGTCAAATTAATTGGTTATAGATTCTTTGTATATACTTGTTAAAATTTGGTTGTCGATTGTTTTTTGATGATTGATATTCCTAATGAAATTTTGGATTGTTGTCAGAGAAAATGAATGTCTATAGCATACGTAATTGATTTATGTAAAAGAGAGAGAGAAAAAAAAGTTTACCATGTAGTTTTACCCCCTGTGATAGACGTTATTCTTCAAATCCCCCCCCCCCCCCCCCCACGTGATAAAAAAATTCACAACCTACCCCCTCGTATTTTTAAGAAATATACTCACTGCCTCCTTAAACATATTTTGCCTTTGAATTTTCTTGTGAAGACGAAAATACCCTTGTACTTTGAAAATAATTACAATATATTTTATTTATTTTATTTTGTAATTATTTTTAATTTAATTTTTATTTGTTTTTTCTTTTTTCTCACCTTCTTCTTCCCCAACCATCTTATTCCCCAAAACCTCCACCTCCAACCTCCTATACTCCACCACATCACCAACTTCTTCCCCAGTAGCCTCCCTTGCATCACCACCGACCTCTACAACAACCAACCTATCGCATCGTCGTCGTCACCATTGCCGTCACCAGTCACCGCCGTTAACCCTAAACCCGACTGCCTCTTCACTAGTCCTTGTTCAACACAATTGATTTGCAGAAGGGTGGCGACGGAGACGAGCTTCGATTTGCAGGAGGACAGCGACAACCTTCAGTTTGCAGAAGGACGGCGGTGGCATTTTTTATTTGGTGAAGGTGCGATGACGACGACACTGTAGAAGGCGGCAACGGCGATGGAGTTGTAGAAGGGGGCGGTGGCTGTACACGGCGGCTTCCCGGCGGCATGAGGATGAGTGGTGGTGTGGGGGTGGTAGCCATGTTGCAGGTATATATACATATACTTATGTGTGTGTCTATATATATATATAAATATATATATTATTGTTAAATATATTAGTTTCCATATCTTTTGTGTCTCTTGTCATTTTGTTTAGTAGGTTAGGGTTTCTTATAGTCTTGTACCTCTATATATATGTTTGATATCAATACAAGTCACCTACGAGGTTTTCTCTAATCAAACATGGTATCAAGCCTAACATAGGGGTTCACCTTTTTTTTTTCCCTATAATCAGTCCGCCTAGCCAGTTGCCGATCTCCCGCGGCACACCGTCGTGCACTTCCAAAATGCTACTCGTAGCCTCCATCATTGTTCTGCGATCCGGTAAGTTCTGCGACTTTAATTTTTATTTTTGTCTCTCTCTTTTTTCGAGACTATTATCACTATGGGAGAGCCAACTTCTTTTTCTCACCTTGCCTTCGCCATAAACAACATTTATCATCGTTTCAATTTTAAACTTTGTGAGGAAGATCCTCGTTTTAAATTATGGAAAACTATTTTTTTCGGATTTTTGTCGTAGTTATCGCTTTCTAGACCATATTAACAGAAAATCAAGTCCAAAAAATAAGGATGACGAGGATTGGTTTTCGTTAGATTCAAAAATAAAAACTTAGATGCACAATTCGGTCGACGCGAACTTTCTTGATAGTGTTAGTGGCGATGTTTTACCGCCAAAACGATTTGGGATAATCTCGAGTCTTTTTTCATTAATAATAAACCTTCACGTTCCCTTCATCTTCAAGAAAAGTTTTGCAATTATAAAAAGTGAACATTGTCTATTTTCGATTTTTGTCACGACATGAAACACATCGTTGACAATCTTAAGGATGTTGATTCTCCAATTTCTGATCAGGAATTAGTTATACAGATTCTAAATAATCTTCCTGATTCCTTTAGACCTAATGGAAGCAACTGTTAGGTATATGTCCTAGATACCAATGAGGACAAATAGATTGTATAGGGTATCCAATTACGTTCTATGAACTTATCTTTAATAAAGACATTTATTCTTGTATTCATATAAAACTTCAGAGCATTAATAAGTATTGATCAAATAGTCCATGTGTATCTAGGTTGACTCTTCCCCCTTTATGGAATAAAGAAGTGGCACGGGAAGAGTCTGATACCTGATCACTTAAGAGGGTTCACAAGTCAAGGAATCTTAATTGGGCATTAAGATTCGACTTGTATGAAACTTGTTCTGACAAAGAGTGCCAGTCGAACACTATGGGATAGTGAGAACACGTGTCATAAATACACCAATGGAATTGGTATATTCAAACATGACTCGCAGTAATCCAATCATATGGGTATTTACTCAGTGACTGTCAATGATTGAATTACTGATCATAATAGTATGCGTGAGCCTTAGACCTTAAGGATCATGATTAATGTACTTGTACTGTTGAATCTGTTACTAGAGTAATTAGGCCCAAATCACCCTTAAGTGGGGCCAACCTTGAAGTGCGATCTCAATGAGTCAAGTAGCACTTGTGAAGTGATCACCAAGATGGGATTCACTGTCTCGATAGTAAATGAGAAAGTATCCTATGCGATCATAGGCAAATGAAATTATAAGTCTTTGGACAAATCAATGAAAGTAACTCATGTAAGACATGGAGGGTAATTTGGTAATTTCTTTATGCTATGATTTAATGCACAGTATCAAGTTTAGTGAGTTTGACATATACGATGACTCTCACTTGATTGGGATAAGTCAGTGAAGGGTTTATACACATACGGTATTTATGGTCTAGAGGTTCGTAAATGATTCATTCATTTCGTACTCAATTGGGTTACGATATGAGTCCACGAGACTGGTTAGATGACATTCACATCCTCTGGTAATTCCTCTCATTGACAATTGAGACGAACCTAAAGAGTCGCGCTATAAGAAACGAACAGGATGTCTTTTTGTGTTAATCTTTTAGAAAGATAAAATTAATTGGATGGATTGATTTAATGGTAAATCAATAAATTAAATATTTAATTTAATTAGATTAAATTAAATTATTTAAGTAAAGAATTAATTAAATGAAATTAATTAATAATATATATTTTGGATTTAAATAGGATTTAAATTAAATATATATTAAAAGGTGGACTAAGTTGACCCGGCCAACTTAAGCCCACCTTGACCGTCCATTGGAGCCCTAGGGGCGGCCACTAGGAGTCCCAAAAGGGTCTCTTACTTGTTGCATAAGTCAGTAGAGTTAAATAGCTCTCCAACTGCGTAACAAGTAACCTAACCCTAATTGCATAACACAAAAAGAAGGAAACTCCTACTCTACTCTCCCTCTCTAGCCGTCCACCACCACCACAAGGAGAGAATTTCGGAGATCTTTGGAAGGCTCGTTTCCTGTGAATCTTTGGAGACAGAAATTCTAAGAGAGTTGCTGTTATGTGAATTCAAGAAAACGAAATCGAAAAGGTACTCAATCGCGTTTATTTTTGTAAAACCTTGAAATCATCAAATCCACGTTAAAGTGATTCGACTCAAGGAATCCTCAATTCTTCCGCTGCGTTTCTCGCTCAAAAGGATTCCTAACAGTGGTATCAGAGCCGACTTTAACGCGTTTAATAATTTTTTGCGTTTGAAATTATGTTGGCTGATTTGGGATTAAAAATTTGATTTTTGTATGTTTAATATTAGATATTAAATCTGAATTTTGAAAATCTTTATCGCCTCGAAATCGTCACCCAAAAAGCACCGCAGCTCCGCTGGCGACGCCAACAGCGGCAGCGCCGCTGCTATACAATAATTGGAAAAAAAAATAAGAAAAGGGGTGGGGGCGCTGTTCAGCGCCACAACCGTCAGGTGAAATAGGGGAGTCGACAGCTGCCCCAACAAGTCCAGCACCCGCACATACAGTGCTGGGCTAGGCCTAGCAGTTGCGTGCTAGGTTAGGCCCAGCGCATGCAAACATCGCTAGGCTAGTGTGTGTGCATTCGGGAAGCTGGGCCCAGCCCAATGATTAATTATATATATATATGTATATATATATGTATATATATATATATATTTAATATATTTTTATATATATATTAATAATTATTGAGTTTGACCCAATAGACAAATTTGATCCGGATTTGTCAATTTCCCCTTTTCCTAATAAAATTAATTTTGCTTTTCTAAAATTAAATTAGATTTAATAAGTTAAATTGGATTTGACTTTTACAATTAAATTAGATTTAATTATGTCATAAATTAATTGGAAATTAGTTTATGATTAAAGACGATTAAATAAATTGAATTTATTTTGGGTTGAGTTTGGTTTTTTCAAAATAATTAAGAATAAGTTAGACTTATTTCTTAAATAATAAATTGGATTTGTTCTTTTTAAAATTAAAATTAAATTCATCCTTTCGTAATTAAATTAGATTTAATTAATTATGAATTCTTTTTCGATTTTAAAATAATGCCAACATAATCTTAAATAATTTATTTACATGCTTTGATGTATGTTATGGTGGATGCATCCCAAGGACTTAGGGTTTTTACCACTTTGTATTATCTGAGTTGTAATGGGCCGGTTAGTGCCCACCAGTTTGTATTTTATTTTCGGTAGAAAAATGTATAGGGTGCTTCTAATTTATTTTTATTTTTTTGATAAAGGGTGCTTCTAAGTTATGTAATTAGAAGTAGGACCTTTCTAGAGCTTGGAGCCCGGAGCTTATCAAGATAAGATTTCATGTAGGCCCCTATCCCCCTGATTGGCCTATTGGCTTATATCAATCTAGAATGTCCATGGAATGCATGATGATAGAATAACTAGGTTTTTCTATTATTGAATGGCTCAATTCGATTTATTCCATGTATGCGCGTAATAAATTAATGTGCAAAGTGAAGCCTTATAAAAATTAACAAATTCTCCCGAATTAAAGATACTAAGTAAGAAAAAGATATTGGATATCCTGGCTCTCCATCAAACTTTGAGAGATAGAATTCTGAGTTGTGTATGACATTGTCCCGACTAATGGGGGTTATGCACTAATTCATAATTCAAATCTCTCTAAGTGCATTTGATGCCGTCGGTCGAAGAAAATCTCATCCCATACACCGTTACAGGTTGCAAGATGAGATTCAACTGTTAGATCGATAGGAGTTGATGGGAAAGTACTTAGATGGATCACCACCAATATTTCGTTACAGGCTGAGGTTAAGTGATCCATGAGCCAAAAGTGAGATTGAACCATCAGTTGGATTGATTAGCGTGGAACGTCACTTCAAAAATTCCAATGAGCCATATATTTTTACAGATTGCAACTCATTGAAAATTTTGAAGAACTCAATCACTCACTATGAAATTTGTCCAACGAGATTTCCGTTCATTGCAGTGGGAGTGCAATGGTTCGAAAAATGTAGTGGGAGCCAAGTCCAATTAAAGTCCTAATTTTACTTGGGTACAACATAATCATCTAATGAAATCTTGGTTTATTTTCTGTAGTCACATATCTCTCTCTCAAAAATGGTTAACCCACTTAAAACGATGCTTGAGAAAAATGTCTTCACTGGACCAAACTATAATGACTAGGTCAAAACACTGGGGGCTAAGCTCAAGAAGAAATCGCTTGAGCATATTTTGGAGCAAGATGGTCCAACTCTGCCTAGGGCTAAAGAAGGAAAGTCTGTTCTAAAAGTTTACAAGAGATGGAACTCTGATGCCCAAAAGGTCACCAACTACATGTTGCAATCCATGAGCAAAGACTTAAGAAACATTCATTTTGATATGGAAAGTCACAAATCAATTATACTTCATTTGGAAGAAATGTTCAGGGAACATGGAAAATCAATTTGATATTACTTATTGAACGAACTTTTCCAAGCAAGAATGGGAGAAGACGATGAAGTAGCAACTCATTATGAACATGATATCCACGATAGGAAGGCTTCAAACTCTGGGAGGTTTCATAGATTCTCATCAAGTGAATCTCATTCTCCAATTTATCCTTAGATCTTTCTCTGTTTTTGGCACTGGCTTTGAGGTAGATGACCTGGGAGGATCTTTAATAAATCTTAAAGACATACTTGTTTACATGCAAGCACTTTTGAGAAAGGAATTGGATGATGATTTACCTCCAAATGGGCTGTAGGTGTGAGGATTGCTTCTAATAACCATGAAAGGGTAAAGAAGCGCCCAAGAGTTGCAAAAACATGTATCCACTGCCAGGAAGTAGACGATTGGAAACGTGACTGTCCCAAGCTGAAAGTAGACATTACTTCAGGTATAGAACTTAATGTTTTAGAAACAAATTGTTCTGTTACTATTTTTTCTACTATCTGGATTCTAGACTCCGGGGCTAGTGCTCATATATGCGTTTTAAATCAGGAGCTGGAAAGAAGTAAGAAGCTAGAGCATGGAGAAGTGATGATCAATATTGGCAGCGTTCATAGTGTAGCAGCCACACACATTGGAACCACTTCTGTTAGATTATTATCTGGACATTTATTACTATTAGACAATTGCCTTGTTTTGCCCAATGGGCTTAAGAATATTGTTTCTATTCCTATTTTAGTTAGGAAAGGTTATTTATTTATTTATACTATATTAATGTCCAAAATAACTACAATATTAATGCTGTAATAAGAAAGCGCAATCTGCATGATACAAACTTAAGACAACTGTGGCACTTAAGATTAGGTCATGTCGGGGAACATAGACTACATGAGTTAGAAAAGGATGGAGTCATAGACTCATTGGGATCAGATCACTATCCCACTTATGAGGCTTGTATTCAAGGCAAGATGACCAAATCCTTCTTCACAGGGAATTTTGAAAAAGCCTGTAAAGTCTTAGGATTGATTCATACTGATATGTGCGGTCCTTTTGGAAATGTGGCCCGCGGTGGTTGTCAGTATTTCATAACATTTACCAATGGCCATTCTAGGTATGGCTATGTGTATTTGATGAAGTACAAGTGTGAATCACTTGAGAAATTCATTGAATTCAAGACTTTAGTAGAAAATCAAATTGGGCATCATATCAAGGCATTTCGGTCTGACTGCAGTGGCGAATATATGAGGGCCGAATTTGACCAGTTCTTACTAGAACATGGCATATTGTTACAGCTTACTCCTCCAACCACTCCACAATTAAATGGCGTAGCAGAACGAAGGAACCGATGGACATGGTTAAATCCATGCTCGACTACATGCCCATTTCGTTGTGGGGGCACGCGCTACTCACAACTGTTCACATTCTGGACAGATGTCCCCCCAAATCTGTTCCTAAAACACAATATCAGATATGGCGTGGAAGGAAGCCTAATCTGAAACACATAAAGATATGGGGTGCCCAACTTATGTCAAAAAGACCAAGGCAGAGAAATTGGAGGCTAGGTCGTAGAAAGGATGATTCATTGGTTATCCCGAAGATTCCATGGGATACATATTCTACCTTCATGATGATCAAAGGATCATTGTAGCCTTACATGCAATCTTTCTTGAAGAAGAATTCATTCGAGAAGGTGAAGATGGTAGGAGAATTGTTCTAGAAGAACAAAATAAATCTTCTTTGGAAGACATCGTTCAAGAGACCCAATCCGAACCAGAAATGACACAACTGTCAATGCGAAGGTCTGCTAGAGTATCTCAATTGCTTGAGAGATGTAGTAGCGAAAGGAAACTATGGAGACGATCCCTCTAGCTATGACCAAGCAATGATGGACATGGATTCTGCAAAGTGGCATGAAGTTATGATAGTAGAAATGGATTCGATGTATTTAAACCAAGTCTGGACCCTGACAGATCGACCCAAAGGTATTGTACCCATTGGATACAAAAATTGATCTATAAAAGAAAGATTGGTCTAGATGGCAAGGTAGACACCTATATGGCCAGGCTAGTGGCGAAAGGGTATAGTCAAAAAGAGGGCATTGACTATGTGGAAACCTTTTCTCTTGTAGCTATGATCAAATCCATTAGAATTCTACTTGCAATAATTGCATACCTGGATTATGAGATCTGGCAAATGGATGTGAAGACCGCTTTCTTAAATGGATTCCTCGAGGAGGAAATCTATATGGAACAGCCCAAGGGTTTCATATCAAGTGCAGATTCTCATAAGGTCTACAAATTGAATAGGTCCATTTATGGACTCAAGCAGGCCTCTCGCAGTTGGAACCTTCGTTTTGATGAAGAAGTACGAAGCTATGGCTTTATCAAAAATGAGTATGAACCATATGTCTACAAAAAGGTCGGTGGGAGCAAAATCTCATTCCTGGTGCTATATGTAGATGATATTCTACTTATAAAGAATGATGTAGGTCTGCTAACTTCAGTTAAGACATGGCTTTCAAGCATATTCTCTATGAAAGACTTGGGAGAAGCCATCCATATCCTAGGAATTCGCATCTACAGGGATAGATCGAATAAGATGATAGGACTCTCCCAAGCCCTCTACTTAGAGAAGGTCCTGAAGTGATTTGGAATGGAGAACTCTAAAAGCGGTCTTTTGCACATAAGACATGGAATTCATCTCTCTAAAAAGATGAGTACTCAAAGTGAGGAAGATCAAAAAGAGATGAGTACAATTCCCAATGCCTTAGTAGTGGAAAGTCTCATGTACGCGATGTAATGCACGAGATCAGATCTTGCCTATGTTGTAAGCGTGGTAAGTAGGTTTCAAGCTAACCCGGGCAAAGAACATTGGATTGCTATGAAATCTATCTTGAAGTACTTGAGAAGAACCAAAGATATGATTCTCGTATATGGCAGTGGAGAAATGAAAGTGGACTGTTACACCGATTTTGATTTTCAATCTGACACTGATGACCGAGAGTTCACTTCTGGGTTCATATTCACTCTGAACGGTGGAGCAGTATCTTGGAAAAGTTCCAAGCAAAGCACAATTGCTGATTCCACTACTGAAGCTGAATATGTGGTAGCCTCAGAGGCAGCCAAAGAAGCTATTTGGATTAAGAAGTTCATGACAGAACTTCAAGTTGTTCCTAGTGTGGAGCTGCCATTGCCACTTCGGTGTGACAATAATGGAGCCATCGCGCAAACTAGGGAACCAAGGTCTCACAATAAATCCAAACACATAAAGAGGAGATATCACATAATTCGAGAAATCATTGGAAGAGGCAACATTGCCGTGCAGAAAATAGCCTCAGCAGACAATGTGGTTGATCCACTCACTAAGCCATTGGCGCAGGAGGTGCTAGAGCGACATCTTGAGAAGATGGGTATTAGATACCATGGTAATTAGCATTAAGTGCAAGTGGGAGATTGTTAGGTATATGCCCTAGATGCTAATGAGGACAAATAGATTGTATAGGGTGTCCAATTATGTTGTACGAACTTATCTTTAATAAAGGCATTTATTCTTGTGTTCATATAAAACTTCATGGCATTAATAAGTATTAAACAAATAGTCCATGTGTATCTAGGTTGACTCTTCGCCCTTTATGGAATAAAGAAGTGGCACGGGAAGAGTCTGACACCTGATCACTTAAGATGGTTCGCAAGTTAAGGAATCTTAATTGGGCATTAAGATTCGACTTGTATAACACTTGCTCTAACAAAGAGTGCCAGACGAATACTATAGGATAGTGAGAACACATGTCATAGACACACCAATGGAATTGGTATATTCGAACACAACTCGTAGTAATCCGATCACATGGATATTTACTCAGTGACTGTCAATGATTGAATTACTGATCATAATAGTATGCATGAGCTTTAAACCTGAGGGATCATGATCAATGTACTTGTACTGTTGAATCTGTTACTAGAGTAGTTAGAACCAAATCACCCTTAGGTGGGGCCGACCTCGAAGTGCGATCTCAATGAGTCAAGTAGCACTTGTGAAGTGATCGCCAAGATGGGATTCACTGTCTCGATAGTAAACGAGAAAGTATCATGTGCGATCATAGGCAAATTAAATTATAAGTATTTGACCAAAACAATGAAACTAACTCATGTAAGACATGGAGGGTAGTTTGGTAGTTTCATTATGCTATGATTTAATGCACAATATCAAGTTTAATGAGTTTGACATATACCATGACTCTCACTTGATCGGAATACGTCAGTGAAGGGGCTTATACACATACGGTATTTATGGTCTAGAGGTTCGTAAATGATTTGTTCATTTCGTACTCAGTTTGGTTACGATGTGAGTCCACGGGATTGCCTAGGTGACACTCACATCCTCTGGTAATTCCTCCCATTGCCAATTGAGACGAACCTAAAGAGTTGCGCTATAAGAAACGAGCAGGATGTCTTTTTGTGTTAATCTTTTAGAAAGATAATATTAATTGGATGGATTGATTTAATTGTAAATTAATAAATTAAATATTTAATTTAATTAGATCAAATTAAACTATTTAAGCAAAGAATTAATTAAATGGAATTAATTAATAATACATATTTTGGATTTAAATAGAATTTAAATTAAATATATATTAAAAGGTGGACTAAGTTGACCGGGCCAACTTAAACCCACCTTAACCGTCCATTGGAGCCCTAGGAGCGGCCACTAGGAGTCCCAAAAGGGTCTCCTATTTGTTGCATAAGTTAGCAGAGTTAAATAGCTCTCCAACTGTGTAACAAGTAACCTAACCCTAATTGCATAACACAAAAAAGAAGAAAACTCCTACCCTACTCTCTCTCTCTCTCTCTCTAGCCGTCCACCACCACCACAAGGAGAGAATTTTAGGGATCTTTGGAAGGCTCGTTTCACGTGAATCTTTGGAGATAGGAATTCTGGGAGAGTTGCTGTTACGCGAATTCAAGAAAACAAAATCGAAAAGGTACTTAATTTCATTTATTTTTGTAAAATCTTGAAAATCATCAAACCCACGTTAAAGTTATTCGATTCTAGGAATCCTCAATTCTTCCGTTGCATTTAATTTGTTCGAAAGGATTCCTAACAGCAACAATTACACCAGCAACATCAACAATTTTTTCCACCAAATAATTATGGCCAGCCTCATCCAGTAAACCAACATGGGCCAACCCAACACCCCTTTCAGCCCACTTATAATTCTCACTAGTCCGTTCAACCTCCTTCTTGGACCGCCGACACTCCATATGACCAAGCCCAACGACATGCCTACTTCAATGGGCCGTCTCCAGCACCGCCTGGCTTCCACACTACTGGGCTGACCCTTCAGCAGCCTTCTTCCCAACTGGCCGCCTACCACCATGTCTGTCCTGGGCCCTTTAATACCCAATCTGGGCCTCACTTCTCTAGCCCACCACTGCCGCCTCAGCACAACCATTACAACAATTACAATTCAATGCATCATCAACCTACTGATTTGACACATCTTTTCTCCACAATGATGGTACAATCTCCCGACGAAAATTGGTATATGGATTTGGGGGCAAGTTCATACATGGCCTCTCACTCAGGTAATCTACATTCTATTGTACCTTCTGATACGTCAAAATCTAATATTGTCGGTAATGGTGCTGTACTCTCTGTATCTCATATTGGTTAGTCAAATTTTCCTTCTCCCACTTCATATCTTTCTCTGTCTAACGTTTTAGTCTCTATTAACATTGTCACCAACTTAATTTATGTTGGTCAATTTACTCGTGAAAACAACGTATCCATTGAATTTGATCCCTATGGTTTCTCTGTGAAGGACCTTCAAACGGGCAACCACCTCTTCCGCAGTGATATTCAAGGCGATCTCTATCTGGTTCTCCCATCCAACCTCCGCGCTTCTCCCTCCACTGTCAGCTTTCATGCCTCTTCACCTACTCTGTGGCACCGCCGTCTTGGTCATCCCGGCGTTTCTGTTATTTGTTTTTTAGTTTCTAGAAAATTTATTTCCTATCAGAACTCTTTATTTCCGCTTTGTCATGCATGTCAACTTGGGAAACATCGTCGTTTACCTTTTTATATTTCTACTTCTCGTACTACTAGTATTTTTGAACTTATTCACTTAGATTTATGGACTTCTCCGTTAATTAGTGCAAATGGTTATCGTTATTATGTTATTTTTTTAGACGATTTTTCCCAATTTTTATGGGTCTTTCCCCTTCGTTCCAAGTCTGATATATTTAATGTTTTTCTTAATTTTCGTACTTATGTCAAAAATCAATTTAATACAAAAATAAAGCTTTCCAATGTGATCATGGTCGTGAGTTTGATATCATAATTTTCATGACCTTCATAG
Organism: Buddleja alternifolia; assembly: GCA_019426215.1. Lineage (NCBI taxonomy): Eukaryota > Viridiplantae > Streptophyta > Magnoliopsida > Lamiales > Scrophulariaceae > Buddleja > Buddleja alternifolia. The sequence continues at coordinate 10,960,861 of CM033391.1, read as the reverse complement.
CTCTCTAGGTATTACTTTTCATTTTTTTTGTCCTCATACATCGCAACAAAATGGCAAGGCGGAACGCACTCTGCCATCAATTAATAACGTCAATCGCACCCTTCTATTCCAAGCTCATGTTCCACCCATCTTTTGGGTCGAGGCACTACACATGGCCACCCATCTCTTAAATCTTCTTCCAGCCACTACTCTATCCTACCGTACTCCTTTCGAAATATTTTACAACACCTTTTGAAATATATCTTTATAAATTATAAATTAAAAAGTATGTATTTATATATAAAATATGTTTTTAAATAAAATAAATAATTAAGTATAATATGTTTAATATGGACCATTGATGTCGTTTTAATCTATGGATGTGATTAATCAAATTTACATAATATATAGGTATTAATCTGGACTATCAATTTTTATCTTATTTGATCCAATGGTTATTAATCAGAGGCAAAATTGTCCAAAAAGGTCAAAAAATTACAAACAGTTGCACTACGCGCGAGTGAGGTGAGTAGGGGTTAAATTGTACCTTTATTTTTTTTATATAGGAGTGTTCTTTGTATTATTTTATCACCAGGGAGCTTTTGAATAATTTCATACATCACATGGGTACGGACGATTTTTCTCATTAATTAAAACGCAAACTCACACAAATTATACGCAATACCGACCCTGCAAAGCAATTCATTACAATGTGCAACATACGCGCACTCCATCAACTACATATATAAAAGATTTAAATATATTAGCTAAAACATAGAGATGATTGTACAATATAAGAAAAAGAAAAATGGGGTTTCCTAATTCACATACTTAATGCGTGAATAAGGCCTTTTGTTTGATAGCATATTAATTAAAGATAGTTAGAGAAGTCACGCACCGTTCAGTTGGTGGAAGTTGAGAGAATAAAAAGTGTTTTAAAGAATGGTCCCAATAATTCTAAGTGTTTGATTTAAATTTCTCATTCATTTCTCAATAACACATACTACATTATTATTATACACTTCAAACCCTCCCAATCTTACTATTCTTTCTCCTCTTCCCAAACAAAGAAAAAACATGGACTTTTCCTTCATGTTTTTCTACTTTCTCCCCCTTCTTCCTCTATTTTACATCATATGGCGAACCCTAGATCGAAAAAGGCGCGAAATTTGTTATATACTAGACTACGAATGCTACAAGCCGACCGACGACCGAAAACTTAGCACAAAATTTTCCGGCGAAATCATAAGGAGAAATAAACACCTCGGTATCAAGGAGTACAAGTTTCTCTTGAAAGCCATAGTGAGTTCGGGCATAGGCGAGGAGACTTATGCCCCGAAGATGATTTTTGAAGGCCGAGAAGCATCTCCGACACTCCATGATGCGCTTGTGGAGATGGACGAGTTCTTTCTAGATTCCATTGATAAGCTCTTCAAGAGAACTGGTGTCTCTCCTTCAGAAATCGACATCCTGGTGGTAAACATATCGATGCTAACCAGTATGCCTTCTTTATCTTCAAGAATTATAAATTTTTACAAAATGAGAGAAGATATTAAGGTCTATAATCTCACCGGAATGGGGTGTAGTGCTAGCTTAATATCTATCAATATAGTCCAAAGCATATTCAAAACTAGAAAAAACATGCAAGCCCTTGTTGTAACTTCCGAGTCTTTGAGCTTGGGTTGGTACACGGGTAATGATAGATCCATGATACTAGCAAATTGTCTCTTTAGATCTGGAGGGTGTGCTATGATTTTAACAAATAAACCCTCTTTGAAAGAAAAATCCATGTTCAAGCTCAAATGCCTTGTAAGAACTCATCATGGTGCAAAGGAAGAGTCCTACAATTGTTGCATACAAAAAGAGGACAACAAAGGGCTCGTCGGTTTCCACCTTGGCAAGGACCTCCCTAAGGCCGCCACACAGGCATTTGTTGATAACTTGAAGGAAATAGCTATCAAAATTTTACCCATGACCGAGCTCCTCCGCTTCGCGGGCTTGCTTTTTGTTCGAAAAGTATGTCAAAAATGGAGCAAGGCGGTAGGGGGCTCCACGGCCCGGCCTGTGATCAACTTCAAGACGGGGGTCGACCATTTCTGCATCCACACCGGGGGAAAGGCGGTGATTGATGCAATAGAACAGAACCTCAATTTGAGCAAGTATGATGTTGAGCCGGCTCGAATGACCTTACATAGGTTTGGTAACACGTCAGCAGGTAGCCTTTGGTATGTTTTGGCTTATATGGAGGCCAAGAAAAGGCTCAAGAAAGGTGATAGAGTGTTTATGATTAGTTTTGGGGCAGGGTTTAAGTGCAATAGCTGCTTATGGGAGGTGGTAAGAGATTTGGATGGTGAAAATGTGTGGAAAGATTGCATTGATACATATCCACCAAAGAATTTGGCTAATCCTTTCTTGGAGAAATATGGATGGATCCAAAACGAGGATCCGGATACATTTTCCGTACCGGATGATTACGAAATACCGGATTAATTATATATTTAATTTTATTTAATTTTGGTTTTTACCAAAAATCATTTTACTATGTTGTTTTGATAGGTGTGACATTAATTAATATATAGGTCTTCTTGTTGATGCATTATACAGGCGGTTCATACACAAGTAAAAAGTTGGAGATACTTTTGTTTAGACCTGAAATTTGTATCCTATTGGAAGATGTTCATTACAAGAATAAAAGAGTTCTATTTGAATTGGTTTATTCAACTTTCTCAGTACAAAGAAATAACAACTCCCTTTCTCTCCCTCCTTATGTGTACATTGTTTGTTTGGAACATTTGAAGTTAAGAATTGTAAATTTATTTGGATTCCTTTTGAAGATTACTTGACTTTAAATTTCTTTATTAACTATTTTAAATTATTATAACGGATTTAAAATCCACTTAACATCGAAGTTATTTTAAACTTTTAGTTTCAAGTCGTTCCCTCAAATTTAAATCTTCCGATATATATGAGTTGGATGTTGTGTCCACACGACATGAAATTCCCACTCTTTTTTCTTTAAAAGAAAAATCAATCTTATATATCATTCAATCGAAAATTTACAATGCCTAGAACAATATAATTCATATCGACTCAAACGATATAGTAAGAACATCTGAACCCCAACTATCAAGTTGATGAAGATAACAAATCTTAAGAACTCACAAACGAACACAAAAAAATTCTTGTGCAACTCCTATTCAAAGAGAGAAGAAACTCTCATACGGGAGAGAAAATAAAATACCAACCAAAATATCTAAAACGCAATATAAAAACTTATGTATCACCCGTCTTCATCTTGTCAGATCTGTCTCTGTCTCTTTAGATCCATATCCGTCTCGTCAGATTTGAAGATGTGATGTACAACTTGAAGAAGGGTACTCCAACCCAACCCAACCCGCCGACGATGGTGGTGGTAACAGTGGTGAAATAGACGATTGCTTCATCAAGCCATCGTCAACGGAGGAAATTAGAAGAAAAACGAAAATTAGGGTTTAGAGAGAGATGGGAGAGGGTAAACATTTAGTTTGATGTCCCTTTTTTCTGACATGAAATTCCGACTCTATTAGTTGCTAATTCCTCCACGAGAAACAAATATTAGCTAAATGTAACAGTGTACCTCTATCTAGTTGCGGCTAGGACTTGATTAATTCCATGAAATGGCCGGTCAAATTTGTTCATTTCTTTTAACGTGAAAGACAAGATGAAACGTCAAATTAATATAATATAACAAAGTCTGTATTACATATTCAAAAAGAGGTCCCTTTTAGCCCCCGTATGTCAATTATCACCCCTAGGGTTGTGCAAAGTCCGGTTAATTTATTGAATTGTACCATAATTGACAATTTAATTTGAACCGAAATCAAATCTAATTTTTCGGTTTCATAATCATTTTTTTGATAGAAAAATTCAATGTTTAACTCACCTTTGATTTTAGGAACCGATTAACAAAATCGAACAGAACAAAACACATGTATATATATTTTATTTTAATTAATAAAAAATTAAATTAGAGAAGATTTTGTTTTCTAAACATGATTTATTCTTTGGTTTGGGCATAATTCACATTTTTTCTTGGTTATAATTTTAGCTAATTGAAGCAGAACCTAATCAAACCAAATTTAACTTGATTTTATTGAATATATCGTACTAATCGATTTAGTTCAATTTTTTATTTCGAGAAACCAATATTTTAGTGCGTACAATTAGGACTTATCACACCCCTAATCACCCGTCCATATGCAAATTAGCATGCCATATATATGTATATAAACACACGACACACGGTATTGCAATAAATTGCGAAGTACCATAATTATGAAGCACTTGAAAATTTTGGGGTTTATAACACCCCTAATCACCCCTCCATAAGCAAATTAGCATGCCATAAATATGTATATAAACACAAGAAACACGTTGCAAAGTACCATTGATTTTTCAGATTCTTTCCCCTTATAAATTCTAGATGTTCGACATTTTACCCCCTCAAAATTTAAAAATATTAAGGCTATGTTTGTTTGTGTTTTCTAACCCATATTTTCATTTTCAATTTCATTTGAAAATAAAAATACACACTTTACACCATTCTCATCTGAAAATACACTTATTTTCATTTTCACTTTCACATTCTCCAATAATTACATTTCACTTTATCAAATCACACTCACATTTTTGTTTCTTTTACATCTCCTTACAAAACTCCATATTTTCGGCAACAATTGTGGTGTTATAGTGGAATAAAATACATGATTTTAATCTTCATAGGCACGTGCACATTTGAAAACCCATTTTGAATATTTTTAATGCCCTTTTTGGGATTGATTTTTATCATTTTTACTTATAAATATATTTAATCAATATATTATTACCTATTATTTTATATATATTATTCACATAATCATTACTTTTAACTAATTCAATTATTTCACACATCATCAAATCATCAATTCCAATAATTTTCAGAAACACAACCAAACATGTCTTCATTTTCACACGAAAATCAAAATACTCGCTTTCCCATACATTTTAGGAAATAACGGTTGAAAATGAAATGAAAACACATCCAAACAAAGCCTAGGTTTTCTCAAATTTTTACATTCCCCCCAACCTCTGAATCCTGGCTCCATCCCTCCCTGTTAGGAATTTCATGTTAGCTGTTTTGATAATGACAGGATAGGATTTCATATTAGACCCCAAAAGAATGTAAGTTTATACGTTCATAGAATATCTGTATAATCGTTTGAAAGTTTATTAGTTTGTTAGGCTTGTAATTTTTATCTTTGTAGATTTTAGACTAAGTATTTGATACCAAGTCATTGATGGAATTCTGAGTGAGTCTATCAAGGATGAAGTTGAAAATCAGCATCTGAAGTCAAGAGAAGTTGAAGAACTGTCTTAAGCGTTTGTCAAGCGCTTAAGACTGATTTTAAAGTTTAGCGTTCTCTTTTGACTTAAATCAGACGCTTGACTATTTTATATGCTTTTTCAAGATATAATGTGCAACTGTAAGTAAAACAAATAAAACAGTAAATAACACAATAAATTGTAAGGTTCACTGGGTGGTGTAATCTCAGCTACGTCCTTCTTCTCCTTTGATCACTCGGAGGCAATCCACTAAATTGATTCTCGAAGAATCACACAGAGACTTCTACAAATAGGGAACAAATGGATGTCGATGGCTTGAGCTCCTTGGTCACACAGATTTCTGTTACAAGACACTTCTATCCTCGGAAGACGATCTCGAGCTCCTTGATCACACAGATTTTAGCTCCAATAAAGACCTTCTTCAACAAGCTTCTTTTACACAAAAATACTGTTTGTGGAAGCAACAACTTTCTCACTCAGATGAAAGAGGTTGAGGGTTCTGTCACGGGTTTGTTTGATGTTGGGAAATTCAAACAACTTTGGATATCTCAGTAGTAGTGTAGGGTTCTTTTATGAAAATGTTTGAGATATCGGTGACTGTTTTTGGAATGTATTTGAGAAGTTTGAAGGATTTTGGAGCTTCAATAAAGACCTTTTTTAGCAAGCTTCTTTTACACAAAAATATTGTTTGTTGAATCAATGAGCTTTCTCGAGTTCCAATATGGCAATGGAGTGTCTAAACTTTTCTCTCAAATAATTTCAGCAAAGTTTGGACCTTTTCTTGTGTATATGCGTGTATAATTTTGGTCTTTTTTCCTGTACATAAAGGTTTTGCTGGTGGGCACTACTTATAGAGATTCTTGGGATTTGTCTGTTGGACACAATTAGGCACGTGTCTCTCACGCAGTGAGTCAAATAGTCCTTTTCTGACATTCCTCAATCTCTGTTGGTTCCGATTGGACAGGAGCAGACTTGAACTCTGAAAAGCTGACAGTCTGGTCAAAATGTGGCTTGTCCACAAGTCATACTGTGTTGTTACATGTAATGCACTTATCAAGCATTTAATGCATTTTGAATTTATTTCCCGTTAGAAATAAATGTCTGTTAGTGATTGCATTTAAGTCCTTTATAACTTGGGTTTTATCCTTCAGGTGAATCTGAAAGCTGGACGCTTGAGTCTGAGCGTTTGAAACAGTCTTTAAGCGCTTGACAGACGCTTAAGACAGTTCTTCAACTTCTCTTAACTTCAGATGCTGATCTTCAACTTCATCCTTGATAGACTCACTCAGAATTCCATCAGTGACTTGGTATCAAATACTTAGTCTAAAATCTACAAAGATAAAAATTACAAGCCTAATAAACTAATAAACTTTCAAACGCTTATACAAATATTCTATGAAAGTATAAACTTACATTCTTTTGGGGTCTAACATGAAATCCTATCTTGTCATCATCAAAACATCTAACATGAAATTCCTAACAGTTTCCCCTTTTTTGATGATGTCAAGACCTTAACTCTTATAACTCTTTTATAGATTAAGAGTTCAAAGAAAAGCCCAAAATAACATAAGTTAGCGTTTAGAAAGTTAGATAAGTTAGCTAATGTTAGATTAGCTTCAACAAGATGTTTCATCGATAAATCATTCATTCATGTATATAGAATTGAAAGCGTATATGATTTATACTGAAACGAAGAATACCTGCCTTTTCTTTCTCTTCTTCCCTCTTAGATTGCTTTTCTTTCTCTTCTTCCCCCTTCTTGGCATCATCAAGGGAAGACAACAGCTCAAGCGATACTCACTAGAGGAGGAGAACCAATTGGTGTGGGGAAAACTCGGCCACTTCTATCGACCGTTCAACGTCCACAGTCGCATCCACGTCTGGACGGACAGTGAAAAAAAAAATTCTCTAGCGATTTCCACCACCATTGATACCACTTGTTCGTAAATCAACGTCCAATCCTGTGTCTCACCTCAAGTTCTCTTTTTTTAAAAAAATTATACATGGTTTTTATAAAATTTTCTATTAAGTGTTGAAGGGAAATTTTCATCGCTTAACATATACCATTTGTTGATACCACATGTTGAATTCATGTGATACCATTTGTTGTAAGATTTATGTTGATGCTTGAAATTAAATATTTTTTATGTTTGAGCGTCTAACATATCATGCACAAATAACGATAAGCGTTGATGATCTATGCATATGAAAATCGTTTTTGATCATTGACGCTTACACATGTGTACAAGTACAATTTTAAAGTTTCCCCTAAATTGGATAACTTGTAACACTTTTGAAAGACACTTTTAGAAAATATAATAAAGTGAATTCCCCCTACATTATATGTCTAGTAAAAATATGATGTATAATGATTAAGTGTTTAAATCATTCATACCTCGTTATGGAATGAAGAACATGAATTTCTCTTTTCATATCTAAGAAATTTCTTGAATTTCTTAACCAATAACTCCATTTCCTTTTTCTCACTCGATTCTGTCGCTTCCACCTCACTCGCTGATTTTCCCTTGAGATTGGTTGTAGCGATTAATGCTCTGGAATCAGTCGCTGACTTCTCCCAATTCAAATTCAAAAGCCTTTAGCTCCGAGAACACATGTTCTGGCGTAATAAAGTCCAGCATTTGTGATTCTCTCATTGCTACAGTCTTTATCAAATATTTGCTTGGAAGACTTCTAGAAATCTTTTTGACCATTTCCTTATTGGTCAACTCCTTATCTAGTGACGCTAACTCTGTAATAAGCGACGTAAATCTCGCATCCAATTGATCTAGCGTCTCGCTTGACATCATCTTAAAATTCTCAAATCTTTGCATGGCTATGGAGAGCTTGTTCTCTCATCTGTGCTGAACCTTCACATATTGTGGCTAACTTATCCCAAATTTCCTTAGTCGTAGAGCACGAATTGATCTTGTTGAATAAGTTATCATTGTCACCAATGGCTGTATATAGAGCGTTCCTTCCAACATTATCTAAATTTGCTCTCCGACACTCATCAGCTGACCACTCATGCTTTGGTTTCTCAACATAACCATCTGGAGTCGCTTCAGTCGCTCCAGGCACTTTAGTGATGACTTTGAATATTCGAATTGGCCCATCTAAAATGATATCACACATTTCATCGTCACATGCACAAAGATAAACAAATGCTTTGACCTTCCATGAGTCATAATTTGACTCTGTCAACTTTGGTACTCTTGAAAATGCCATGAATTTTTTTTAAAGCAACTAAAATAATAAAAAAAAGGATCTAAACAAGCAGTTATGCTTGAAAATTTTGAAATTTCGACTTTAACAGTTCTGATACCACTTGTTGGTCCCAAGTGGCATATGAAAGGGTCTAGAATGGGGGGATTGAATAGACCCTGAAGTCTTTTTTTACTTCAAAAATTATTCGTATTAAAATTTGTTGGACGCTTGAAAAGAAGGCGCTTGACTGAGCGTCTATTTAAGACTATTTTTAGAAAGTTAACTTAGACTTCAAGATTTGAATACTATAACCAACTAGGTTTAAGTGTTCAGTTCTTTGATCAGTGTTAGCACAGCGGAATGATTTTAGAGTCTTCTCTTTGAAAGTGTTTAGCATCACAAAGTTTTTCCTTAGTTGCTTATCTTTAAATCGTTTTGAACGCTTAGAGAGCTTAGCGTTTGGTCAAGCGCTTAAGACTGCTTTTAAAGCTTAGCGTTCTCTTTTGACTTAAATCAGACGCTTGACTGTTTTATATGCTTTTTCAAGATATAATGTGCAACTGTAAGTAAAGCAAATAAAACAGTAAATAACACAATAAATTGTAAGGTTCACTGGGTGGTGTAATCCCAGCTACGTCCTTCTTCTCCTTTGATCACTCGGAGGCAATCCACTAAATTGATTCTCGAAGAGTCACACAGAGACTTCTACAAAATAGGGAACAAATGGATGTCGATGGCTTGAGCTCCTTGGTCACATAGATTTCTGCTACAAGACACTTCTATCCTCGAAAGACGATCTCGAGCTCATTGATCACACAGATTTCAGCTCCAATAAAGACCTTCTTCAACAAGCTTCTTTTACACAAAAATACTGCTTGTGGAAGCAACAACTTTTTCATTCAGATGAAAGAGGTTGAGGGTTCTGTCACGAGTTTGTTTGATGTTGGGAAGTTCAAACAACTTTGGATATCTCAGTAGTAGTGTAGGGTTCTTCTATGAAAATGTTTGAGATATCGGTGGCTGTTTTTGGAATGTATTTAAAAAAATTGAAGGATTTTGGAACTTCAATAAAAACCTTTTTCAACAAGCTTCTTTTACTCAACTCCTTGCACCCCTCCATAAGCAAATTAGCATGCCATATATATATATATACACGACATACGGTATTACAATAAATTGCGAGTTACCACAATTATGGAGTACTTGAAAATTTTGGCGTTGAGTTGTTACGTTACCGTACAAAAGGCGTCCAAAATTTATTATGTCTCGCTCCAACCGCAGAAGCAGCTATGTTATTAGCTGGATCCCTCTGCAACAATTGCTCCATGCACGTGAACCTTTTCTTTTTCTTCATTTTTTATAGGAAAAACAAATGTTTAACCTTTTCTTTTTTCTTTTTTTTTTGGATAAAAACCCATATGAACATTTTAAAGTATGAGAAAAGGACATGTTTCATTAAATTGGTTGTGTTAAATTCAAAAATATATATTAATAATTGCTTAATGGAAATTAATATTAACACTCTCAAATGTAATAATTACACTCCCAATTTATTTGACTTTTAACTAAATGGCCGGATTGCCCATGTATTATTTAAACACACAATTTCTCTTAATATTTAAGAAAGATATTACTTTCACTATATATACTATTCATCATTTCTAAGTTTATCTTCATTTTAACACATAATTTCTCTTAATATATAAGAAACATATTAATGTCACTATACTATTCATCATTTTTAAGTTTATCTTCATGTTTTTAATATTTCAACATCATTATTAATTATTTAAAATTATAATTAAAAATAAAAATATTAACTTTCTTACATACATTAGTTAGAATCAGGTCAAGTTTTCTTAAATCAAGTTAAATTTTCTCTTACATATTTTTACATCAGGTCAAACACTAGGCAAAAAATAATATTAATTATCAATTATATTTGTCTATGTAATAATGTTAGCTTTCTTACATACATTAGTTAAAATCAAGTCAAATTTTCTTACATCAGGTCAAACATTGCCCAAAAAATAATATTAATTATCAATAATATTTGTCTAATATAATAATATTAGCTTTCTTACATACATTATTTAAAATCAAGTCAAGTTTTTTCACATCAAGGTCAAGCTTTTGCTTCATATTTTTACATCAGGTCAAACATTACCCACAAAATAATATTAGTTATCAATGATATTTATCTAAAATTATACTATTAGCGTTCTTACACACATTAGTCAATAAAATCAAGTTAAAATTTCTTACATCAGGTCAAGCATTATGCAAAAAAAAAAAAAAAAAATTAGTTATCAAGAAAAATTGTCTAAAACAATGCAATTAGCATTCTTACACTATGTCAAGTTTTTACTTCACATATGAATTTCAATATCTATTAGGCAAAAATAAAAAAGATCTATTAGGCAAAAAAAGTAAAATAAAATAATAATTTTGAATTTGTTGTGTGCATTAATTAACTCTCTTTTTTTTGGCATTTGAGTTAATGTCAGAGAAATCACATGAGGCAAAAAAAGTGAAATAAAATAATAATTTTGAATTTGTGATTTGTATTAATTAACTCTTTTTTCTTTTGGTATTTGAGTTGATGTCAAAAAATTAACATGAAATAGTGATTTGAATTTTATATCAGCAGCTGTATTATAGCTGAATTTGTAATGCATAAAAGATTTCTTAATGATAAATAGATTATAATTCACAATTTTGTCATCAAAATACAATTTAAAAAATTATCTGGTATTCAAAATAAATGATCTAAAATTCTCAACTTCTAACCAATTTTAACTTTTAATAGTTATATGCTAATTAAAATATACTAAGTGGAAAGGTAAAATAAGTAAATAGGAGAAAAAAATGGACAAAGATTATGCTAAAGTTGCAATATATATTGTCTAATGTGTTCAAATATTAAAATATGAAAAGAAACTTAAAAAATGATGAATAGTATAGTGAAAATTATATTTATCTTACATATTAAGAAAAATTGTGTGTTCAAATAATTTTAGATTTGGAATATGATTATCACCTTTGGGAGTGCTAATATCAACTTCCCTGTTAAATTAGAGCAAAACCAACTAATGTGGGAAATTACTTCAATTTTTTTGTATTACAACTCCATCTTCTACGACACTCATTAATGTGCGTTATACATCTAAAATATTGATTTTTTATTTTTGTTGATAAGAAATAAAATATTGATTTAGTATGGGTAGACTGAGGAAATATTGGGATGTTACAGAGAATCGAAAAGTCCGACATGCTATACTTATTATATAATATATATAGCAGAATATTGAGTGGGACTATTAATCGAGTAGTAGGAATAACATAATTTTCGAGAGTTAAGTTGTTAACAAGTATATTTAATGTCCAACGACATGAAATATATCACCGAGTATAAATTTAGTCAACTCCAGTCGGACGGAAGTAGGTTTTTGAAGGCATCGATCATGAGTTCGAGCCACATCACCTCGCTCTTTTTTAAAAAGAAAAGAAAAAAAAAAGTGAATTTTTTTTTCTTTTTATATACATTATTGATAATTTTCATTAAAGATGATATATAATTGCATGGGCCTCACTCTCATTGAAGCCTACGTAATGCGCAACTACTTTGAAACCCTATACTTGAAATCATTAAATGAATGACAGATATGTTGCGCCTTCCACATGTTAACATTAATAAGTAGTAAAGAAGTGTGAGCTGCCTTAAATTCCTCCTCCTATAAATATAGAAGAAATATTGTTTGTCTGGATTTCCATCCACATCATAGTAATTTTTATTTTCATCAAGAAAGAACTCTTTCTAAAGTACACCTCTTTTTTCCTCCCCCCATCTTTTTCCTTTTTTTTTTACTCATATATATATATATATAGAGAGAGAGAGAGAGAGTGTGTGTTTTTGGTTTAGACACGAAGGTTTTGTTCTCATTAAATTATGAAATTTTTGTGTAGAAAGGATTTGACCGAACTCTAACCAATTGATTATATGGTTAATTTGTTACAAATGTGATATAATGATAGTGTACACTTCAAGAAAAATATTTAATCCCAAAAGTATTCGTCGTGTAAGTAATTGAATATGGTTAACGAAATTTGGACATTACATTTGCCTTTGGCAATGTTTGATTGTAAATTTTAAAATATAATAATATTGAACAAAACAAAGTCCATAGTTTAAATTATAATTCCTTGCACTTTATTTTGTAATACTTTCACTTGCCAAAATCTTAGGTCCAAATATATCACTAGAGAACACAATATGTCCCTATTTCATCATGCGTTTTCTGTAGGGCTGAATATATAACAATTTTGCGAAACTGCCCGCATAGAAGCGCACCAAACCATTTTCGTCAAATTATATACAAATCGTGGCTTCAATTTTAAAAGAAAATTGCACTGCCAAGTTGGTTTGGTGACGGTTTTGGACCAAACCGAACCGGAGAACCACCATTATATATATATTATTTAAAGTCTTTTAAGAAGTGAAGAACAAATTTTTTGGGCATTAATTATAATGCACTTCACTGTTGAAGTTGTGTGCAAAATTTTTATTAAGTGGCTAAACATTTAATAGATTAATAAATTGTTTAAGCACTGAATAATTTGTAATTTTTTAAGTTTATTTTAGCTTTGCAGACAATCTAATTATGCTATTTGACAATTTATCGATAACTACTGTAGTGCTTTGTTTAAGCCTTGTAGGCTATTTCATTATTATATAAGGACTGTTTAGTAGAACGAATTTTTTAAATATTTTTAAATTTTGTGAAGTTTCTGATTATGTTATGTAATTTCTTGGATTAATATTTTTCTGCTAAACACAGTTTTTATCTATTTGAAATAATTTGCTAGTTTTAGCTAGACAATTTTAAAAGATTACAATTTTTATACTAATATCCTGAAATGTGTATTTTTAGTTTCATTGGACTAGCTTTTTTTTTCCAGATAAAAACAGCAAACCACCCAAAACCGCCCCCTTAATTTTATTTTTCGAAATGGCAGTTTGATTTTCTCTATAAAAAACTACACTTGAAAATTCGATTTCAATATTAACCAAGAAAAATCGAAACCGCTCCACGAACACCTCTAATTTCCTCTGCTTTAATTTACTGTCTACATCAAGTGTTTGGGAAGCAAAATCAAGCAAATTAAAGAACATAAATTGGAGATGGTAAAGTAGTTTAAATCATTTTCTACATAACCTTGTGACTTCTTTTATCATACTAATTGGGTAACAAGGGAAAAATCTATACTAGACAAAGTTCAATGGTTCTAGTATTTATCTCTCTCATATAATAAAATGTATTATGTGTGGTTCCTACACACACTTGTGTGAAAGAGATAGATAGAGAATGTACACTCGGATAATTGGACTCGGTCTGACATACAATTATCTAGTAACATAAAATGTGTTTTATTAGATGGTTGTGACGTAGAAATAGGAAAAACAATCCAATTTTTACATGTGTCACATACCAATGCAAATTATTTGAATTGTAAAGCGGTATATATATATATATATATATATATATATATATGTAAGCATGTGGCGAAGATAATTAATTTTATAAACCAAACCATAAGTTTATTATTTGACCAAATACTAATTTTAGACATCCTGCGTAAATTTATACTTGCGTCTCTTTTGCATTAAATATATCGCAAATAATGGTAGTGATTAAAGTATAATGTGTATATTTGTTGGGTTGAGGCATCTTGAACATTATCTAAGTATAATCCTGGAAAAGTCACAAAAAATGTTGAGCAAAATCTACTTAAGCACCTTCAATTAGCTAGTGTTAAGAATTTTATGTCAGATGTTTTGATGATGACAAGATAGGATTTTATGTTAGACCCCAGAAATGTAAGTTTATGATTTCATAGAAACATTGTATAAGCGTTTGAAAAGCTTACTTATTTTGTCAGGCTTGAAATTTTTTATCTTTGTAGATTTTAGACTAAGTATTAGATACTGAGTCGCTAATAGAGTTCTGTGTGAGTCCATTAAGCGATGAAGTTGAAGATCAGCGTCCAAAGTCCAAGTGACTCAAGCGTCTAGTCAAGCGTCCAGTCAAGCGTCCAAGTGACTCAAGCGTTGACTCAAGCGTCCGAGCGACTCAAGCGTCCAACTTTCAGATTCACCTGAAGGATAAAACCCAAGTTATCAAGGACTTAAATGCAATCACCAACGATCATTTATTTCTAACGGGAAATAAATTCAAAATGCATTAAATGCTTGATAAGTGCATTAAATGTAACAAGACAGTATGACTTGTGGACAAGCCACCTTTTGACTAGACTGTCAGCTTTTCAGAGTTCAAGTCTGCTCCTGTCCAATCGGAACCAGCAGAATTTCAGGAATGTCAGAAAGGGACTATTTAACGCGCTGCGTGAGAGACACACGCCTGATTGTGTCCAACAGACAAATCCCAAGAATCTCTATAAATAGTACCCTCCAGCAAAACCTTAGAGAGAGTGCAGAGAGAGAAACTTTGTTGAAATAATTTGAGAGAAAAGCTTGCAAACTCCATAACCAAAATTCATCAAGCTTCTCAAATACATTCCAAAGATAGTCACCGATATCTCAAACATCTTCATAGAAGAACCCTACACTATTATTGAGATATCCCAAGTTGTTTGAACTTCCCAACATCAAACAAACCTGTTACAATAAACCCTCAACATCTTTCATCTGAGTGAGAAAGTTTGTTGACTTCACAAGCAGTATTTTTGAGTAAGAGAAGCTTGTTAAGGAAGGTCTTTATTGGAGCTGAAGTCTGTGTGATCAAGGAGCTCGAAATCGTCTTTCCAGAAGCAGAGGATTGAAGTGGCTTGTAGCAGAAATCTATGTGATCAAGGAGCTCAAGTCATCCATATCCATCTCTTCCTGTTTGCCTATTTTGTAGAAGTCTCTGTGTGACTCTTCAATAATCAATCTAGTGGATTGCCTCCGAGTGCAAAGGAGAAGAAGGACGTAGCTGGGATTACACCACCAAGTGAACCTTACAATATCTTGTGTTACTTACTGCTTTATTGCTTTACCTTACTCTTGCATATTAATCTTTGAAAAGGCATTAAAACAGTTAAGCAACTATATCTGGAAAAGGAGAAGGCTAAGCTTTCAAATCAGTCTTAAGCGCTTGACCAAGCACTAAGCATTCTAAGCGTTCAAAACGTTTTAACCAAAAGCAACTAAGAAAAACTTTGTGATGCTAAATACTTTCAAAGTGAAGACTTATAAAATCATTCAGTTGTGGTAACACTGATTAAAGAAGTGAACGCTTAAACCTATTTGGTTATAGCATTCAAATCTTGAGGTCTAAGTTAACTTTATAAAAACAGTCTTCATTAGACGCTCAAGTCAAGCGCCTACTTTTCAAGCGTCCAACGAATTTTAATACAAAATTTTTGAAGCCGAAAAAGACTTCAGGATCTATTCAATCCCCCCTTTAGACCCTTTCGTATGCCACTTAGGACCAACAATTGGTATCAGAGTGGTTGAAAGTGAAATTTTAAATTTCCAAGTATAATTGCTTGTTCAAATCCCTTTATAATTTTAGTTGCTTTAAAAAATTTCATGGCATTTTCAAGAGTTCCTAAGTTGACCGAGTCAAATTATGACTCATGGAAGGTCAAAGCATTTACTTATCTTTGTGCTTGTGATGATGAAATGTGTGATATCATTTCAGATGGACCGATTCGAATATTCAAAGTCATCACTAGAGCGCCTGGAGCGACTCCGGATGATTATGTTGAGAAGCCAAAGCATTAGTGGTCAGCTGATGAGCGTCGAAGAGCAAATTTGGATAATGTTGGACGGAACGCTCTATATATAGCCATTGGTGACAATGATAACTTATTCAATAACGTCAAGTCGTGCTGTACGACTAAGGAAATTTGGGATAGATTAGCCACAATATGTGAAGGTTCAGCATAGATGAGAGAGAACAAGCTCTCCATAGTCATGCAAAGATTTGAGAATTTTAAGATGTTGCCAAGCGAGACGCTAGATCAATTGGATGCGAGATTTACGTCGCTTATTACAGAGTTAGCGTCTTTGGATAAGGAGTTGACCAGCAAGGAAATGGTCAAAAAGATTTTTAGAAGTCTTCCAAGCAAATATCTGATAAAGACTGTAGCAATGAGAGAATCACAAATGTTGGACATTATTACGCCAGAACATGTGTTCTCGGAGCTAAAGGCTTTTGAATTCGAATTAGAAGAAGTCAGCTACACCTCGTCTTCAGCGACTGAGTCCGGAGCCTTAATCCCTACAACTAATAACAAGGGAAAATCAGTCAGTGAGGTGGAAGCGACAGGATCGAGTGAGGAAAAGGAAATGGATTTATTGGTCAAGAAATTTCTTAGATATGAAAAGAGAAATTCCTGTTCTTCATTCCAGAATGAGGTATGAATGATTTAAACGCTTAATCATTATGCATCATATTTTCATTAGACATAACCTTAAAATTGTACTTGAACATATGTGTAAGCGTCAATGATCAAAAATTGTTTTCATATGCATAGATCATCAACGCTTATAGTTATTTGTGCATGATATGTTAGACGCAAACATAAAAAGAATTTGATTTCAAGCGTCAACATAAATTTTACAACAAGTGGTATCATCAAATGATATATGTTAAGCGTTGAATATTCCCTTCAACACTTAATAAAAACATTTTATAAAATCATGCATAACTTTTTTAAATGTCTTGAGAAGGCAGACATAGTTGGATGTTGATTTACCATCAAGTGGTATCAACGGTGGTGGAAATCGCTAGAGAATTTTTTACTGTCCTTCCAGACGTGGATGCGACTGTGGAAATCGCTAGAGAATATTGTTTACACGGTCCTTCCAGACGTGGAAGCGACTGTGGACGCTGAGCGGTCGATAGAAGTGGCCGAGTTTTTTTCCCCCACACCAACTGGTCCTCCTCCTCATGTTTTAGAGTATCACTTGAACTGCTGTCTTCCCTTGATGATGACAAGAAGGAGGAAGAAGAGAAAGAAAAGCAGTTTAAGGGGAAAGAGAAAGAAAAGGCAGGTATTTATCATTTCAGTATAAATCATATACGCTTTCAATTCCATTTATATGAATGAATGATTCATCGCTGAAACATCTTGTTGAAGCTAATCTAACATTAGCTAACTTATCTAACTTTCAAAACACTAACTTATATTATTTTGGGTTTTTCTTCAAACTCTTGAACTATAAAAAAGTTATAAGAGTTAAGGTCTTGACATCATCAAAAAGGGGAAAATTCTGAAGAATTTCATGTTAGATGTTTTCATGATAACAAGATAGGATTTTATGTTAGACCCCAAAAATGTAAGTTTATGATTTCATAGAAACATTGTATAAGCGTTTGAAAAGCTTACTTATTTTGTCAGGCTTGAAATTTTTTATCTTTGTAGATTTTAGATTAAGTATTAGATACTGAGTCGCTAATAGAGTTCTGTGTGAGTCCATTAAGTGATGAAGTTGAAGATCAGCGTCCAAAGTCTAAGTGACTCAAGCGTCTAGTCAAGCGTCCAAGTGACTCAAGCGTTGACTTAAGCGTCCAAGTGACTCAAGCGTTGACTCAAGCGTCCGAGCGACTCAAGCGTCCAACTTTCAGATTCACTTGAAGGATAAAACCCAAGTTATCAAGGACTTAAATGCAATCACCAACTGTCATTTATTTCTAACGGGAAATAAATTCAAAATGCATTAAATGTTTGATAAGTGAATTAAATGTAACAAGACAGTATGACTTGTGGAAAAGCCACCTTTTGACTAGACTGTCAGCTTTTCAGAGTTCAAATCTGCTCTTGTCCAATCGGAACCAGCAGAATTTCAGGAATGTCAGAAAGGGACTATTTGACGCGCTGTGTGAGAGACACGCGCCTGATTGTGTCCAACAGACAAATCCCAAGAATCTCTATAAATAGTACCCTCCAGCAAAACCTTAGAGAGAGTGCAGAGAGAGAAACTTTGCTAAAATAATTTGAGAGAAAAGCTTGCAAACTCCATAGCCAAAATTCATCAAGCTTCTCAAATACATTCCAAAGACAGTCACCGATATCTCAAACCTCTTCATAGAAGA
Organism: Buddleja alternifolia; assembly: GCA_019426215.1. Classification (NCBI taxonomy): domain Eukaryota; kingdom Viridiplantae; phylum Streptophyta; class Magnoliopsida; order Lamiales; family Scrophulariaceae; genus Buddleja; species Buddleja alternifolia. Next base: position 10,942,214 of record CM033391.1, on the reverse strand, counting down.
ACCCTACACTATTATTGAGATATTCCAAGTTGTTTGAACTTCCCAACATCAAACAAACCTATTACAATAAACCCTCAACATCTTTCATCTGAGTGAGAAAGTTTGTTGACTTCACAAGCAGTATTTTTAAGTAAGAGAAGCTTGTTAAGAAAGGTCTTTATTGGAGCTGAAGTCTGTGTGATCAAGGAGCTCGAGATCGTCTTTCCAGAAGCAGAGGATTGAAGTGGTTTGTAGCAGAAATCTGTGTGACCAAGGAGCTCAAGTCATCCATATCCATCTCTTCCTGTTTCCCTATTTTGTAGAAGTCTCTGTGTGACTCTTCGATAATCAATCTAGTGGATTGCCTCCGAGCGCAAAGGAGAAGAAGGACATAGCTAGGATTACACCACCCAGTGAACCTTACAATGTCTTGTGTTACTTACTGCTTCATTGCTTTACCTTACTCTTGCATATTAATCTTTGAAAAGGCATTAAAACAGTTAAGCAACTATATCTGGAAAAAGAGAAAGCTAAGCTTTCAAATCAGTCTTAAGCGCTTGACCAAGCGCTAAGCATTCTAAGCGTTCAAAACGTTTTAACCAAAAGCAACTAAGGAAAACTTTGTGATGCTAAATACTTTCAAAGTGAAGACTTATAAAATCATTCCGCTGTGCTAACACTAATTAAAGAAGTGAACGCTTAAACCTATTTGGTTATAGTATTCAAATCTTGAAGTCTAAGTTAACTTTATAAAAATAGTCTTCATTAGACGCTCAGGTCAAGCACCTACTTTTCAAGCGTCCAACGAATTTTAATACGAAATTTTTTAAGTCGAAAAAGATTTCAGGGTCTATTCAAACCCCCCCCTCTCCCTTTTAGACCTTTTCGTATGTCACTTGGGACCAACAACTAGTTTTTTTTTATAAGAATTAAACAATAACTTACGGTAAGCGATGAACCCACCTTATGTTAGGACTTAAGTATTGAATTTTCAGATTTATCATTATAAGTTTAACCAAAAACAATAAAACATTTATCATTATAAGCAAAGGTTTATTAAATTAACATTCAAAACTAAAATTAACAACTTAATATCTCTTAATCGGACGACATTTGGTGATTATATAAAGTCAAGTGCCATTAAACATTTGATGCGACATCCTATCGACGTTGATATATGCCAGCAAATTAGGTCTTGTTTGTTTATGTTTTTGAGTTAGAATCTTGGAAAGATTTCGAGGATTGTGTACTACGAAATCTTGTGTGAAAATGATGTGATAATTGATATGTACTGTCACTATAGAAAATTGAGTATTGGTAATGAAAATATATGTCATGGCTTAAAATCGTGGTTTATGAAGATCTAAGCTCATGGCTAACTTGGCCGTTGTAAATGTTTCATATAGCCACACTAAAGTTAGCCGTGGTAAAAAAGAATGCTAGTTATTTTAAACTCTAACTAGTCATGGTGGAAGAAATATTAATCTAACATTTTTTTACAATGGCTAAAAATCATAGTGTTTACAATGAATAAAACATTGATCATGGCTATAAGTCATGGTAAATATTTTGGTCATGCTTGCAAATACCACGGCCAAAGCCGTAGCAAAGCCGTGGTCAATTGGTTTTAACTATGGCAAAAGAACTTTTCACCATTGCATATTGACATGTGCAATAATCATTTTTTTGTAGTGTGTTAAATGATTGTAATTTGTACAACGTGTCAAATAAAAAATGATTGGTTGATGTATGATAGGTTAACTATAAATTAAAAAATGTAAATATGAAAGAGAAATAGAAAAGTATTAGTTGGAGTAAAAGATTATTGATTGATAATTGTGTGAAATGATGGATGTAGTAATTGATAGGTAGTTACATCGAAAAAGGAAAAATGAAGTCGAGAAAATGTGAATTTGAATGAAAATAGTTTTTGTAGTTTGGTTTTTTAAGATTTTGTGATTCAAGATATAGAAAATGAAATTCAAAAACATAAACAAACAAGACCTTAGTGTCTATGAAATACAGACTCGTCATCAGACTGTGTCTATTTTTTTCATACAAGTGTGTGTGGGGACCATATGAAATACATTTTACTGTGTGAGAAAGATAAACATTAAGACCATTGAACTTGGTCTAACATAGATGGATCTGACAGAGTTTGTTTTCTCTCTCAAATGAGAGTTTCGTTTCTCTTGAATAAAAGTGTATCTTTTGCACAAGAGTTTTCTTGTACTCATTTTTTATTCCTTAAGATTTATTATTTTGAAAAAACTTGATATTTGGTGCTTCAATTGTTATTTATTACATTATTAGAGATAGTTTAAGTTGTATTGTTTTTGACATTATAAATTTTTTATTGAATAGAATAAATTGACAATTTTTTCTTTAAAAAATAGAAAAAAAATTAGAAAGAAAATAAACAATATAATGAGAGAGAACATACACTATTGTGTGAAGTGATGGTCTTTTTATGAAAAGCAATTATGATAATATTAATTAATTATCCTTTAGATAAGCTATCAACATCAAGATATAATTATGTATTTATATTCATCAAGGAAAACACTTTATAATGAAGTAAACCACTTTCTTCTTGTCTTTCTCATATATAGATTGGGGGTCATTCTTGGTGGCACTTGGAGTATAGCTCCAGGCCACTTTTCTCTAATTGCCCAATGGTCCAGCCTTTTCTAAAGATATTAAAAATTGGTCTTTATAGTTTTTTTAACATTTTTATAAAAGTGGCAAATACATATAAAATGAACAGTGTTACCAAATTTTTATTATTTAACGAGTTAAGCATTCTATTTTGAAATTCTCATGTAAAAGGGTTGCTTCATAAATCCCGTTGCTTTATTAACGAAAACTTATATTGGATCTGGAGTAAAATACCTATCTTACCCTGTTGAATTTTAAAATATAGTCTTAACTTATTTAATAATTTAAACTTAGAAACACCATTATGATAAATAGCTCGAGAAAACCTTTTTGATGTGGAAGATCAGATTAAACTGCGACCACAGAGCATACTCAGAATACTCAAGCTCTGATACCATTTTGCTTGCACACTGGGGGGAATTATCCCGCACATTTTGTCTCCCGACCAGTAACACCGAGACGGTAAACAAAATCTTCCCAAAGCAGTATCAGATATTATTGAAAACAATAATTTGTACAGCGGAAACATATTTTTGGGATGATGAAAGGGTAGAATGTTACTACTGTTCATCATCATTTTTTATTTTTTATTTTTTATTTGGTTTTTGAGCATATTTAATGTTTTTGGATTTTCAAATTTTTAATGTTTTTGTATTTTTTGACCATGAGAGAGTTATAACATTTTTAAATAATAGGGGAATCCCGTCCCTAGGGGTAAACTACTCACTATGCATATTAATAAACAATAAAAACTTACAAGAGATTTTAACACGCAAAGTAAATATTTTATTACAAGAAAGGATGAGAGATTCTCTAGCAACCAAGAAGTGTGGGTTGGAGAATGTTAAGGTGCAATTTTTACAACTGAGGGATGAGGTCCTTTTATAGGCCTCAGACATGAAAGAAATTACAACAAAATGAAGAACAAACTTGGCATCCGAGCTGCCATTATTACAAACAGTGTCTAAACAGTAAAAAGTACATAGGTGGCAATAGTGAACAGTTAATATGGTACAAAAGTTGCTGAGATTGTTGCTTTGAATTCAGTGCCTTGTTTGATAGCTGAATTATTGCTGCAAATTATTGTCCTTGCTGCTGATACATTTATGGCTTTTGTCTGGGAGATGCATTATTTTGCTAAAACTTTGAATGCTGTCTTCATGAACTGTCTCTTGAAATTTGTCTTGTAGCTGAATTATTGGTGCTGCTAAACATTATTGCTGAACTGTTGAAGCTTTTGTCTTCTAGTATGTATCTCGACTGGTTCCTTCTAGATCTGGATTATATTCTGAATCAGGATTATATCTTGGTGGGTATTCCACACTTGTCATTGCTCTTTTTCCTAATGTAGTAAGGCGAATTTTGCATTTGGTCTTGGCCGGAATAAATATGCTATGATGAGGTGCCTGGAAAATAAGCTTGAGGTCTGAATCTGAATTGGGCATCATATACTGTCGCTGCTTTTTCCTCCGTATTTCCAAAGCTAATTTGAGCTCTTCTATATTGGCTAAAGGATTAATGGCTTCAGGAAAATTCCACAACGTTGACATTGGTTCCCATTTTTCATAATTCTCTGTTATTGAAAAGAATGAACGTCCTATTTCTATTCCTGTAGTGTTCCAAATTGGAGGTAGAGATACTATGTCAAGCTTGAGACTTTCTGCTGCGTTTTACTTGAATATAAAATTGACAGCGTCTGAAATATGTCGACCTATATGAGTCACTTGTACTGGATCTGATACAAATATTTTTGATACAAAGCCATAATCTAATAACCTTTGAACGCTGATAAAAATATTATCTATCCATCCTTCTCTAAAAACTGATGCGTCTATGTGAACATTAGGCCATGAAAAGTATTTAAGTGTGTAGAATTTTAGTGATCCTTCATGGCGAATAGGTTCTCCCTTCCATTGTAGTAGACTGGTTTTGGAAACTATCCCTTCTATCTGCTGGTTGATAATAATTTGAGCTACCTTTAACATTCTTGAGTAAAAACCTTCTTCTGCTTTTTTCCAAATTATAGACTGAATTTCTTCGGGTAAGGCTAAAACTGTTTGGCATGGATTAAAGAAAGTTCGAACAGACAAGAATTGGTAGGATTTATTTTGGATCTCCTTAGGAACATTATTTTGTCTAGGGTTTATTAAATGGGCTGATAACTTTTGATGCTAGGCTAAAAGGTCTTGATAAATTTTTCAAGGTTGGTAAACTATTTAGTTATGGTTTCTAGGTCATCTTCGACTGCAAAGGCTGGTCTATTTTGAATATTTTGCTGAAAGTTAGGCCTGAAAGCTGGTCTTCTAGCTGTTTGGTTATAAGCTGCAGAGGGAGGTCTTGTTTGTTGATTTCCTTGGTTGTTGGATGTCATGATCTGTGACCCAAAATTAAAGTTAATTGTCTGCTTAATAAATCTGCTATGCTATTGTTTGATCCTTTAATATGTTCAAAATCTACTTTATATCCATTACCTTCTATTGCATTTCTAAAATTTAACCATCTTTTATTATTTTGTTTTCTAGAATTTTCATTTTTTATGAATCTAACTACAGCTTCACAATTTGTTCTGATGGTAAAAGATTTATTTAAATATAGTCTAAAATGGTCTATCGTTTTAACTATTCCTGCTATTTCATAATCTAGACTAGTCCAATTACTTCCTGTTTTATTAAAATTACCACTGGAATAAGTTGATATTTTTTCTTCACTTTTTGGAGAAAATTTATGAGGTTTACATTTTAATATTGCTCCCCATCCTTCTATAGAGCTATCTACTTCTATTATGACATAATCAGTACTTAAGGGTAATTCTAAAGGTTTTAAATCTTTAACAATTTCTTTAATTTTTCTGACTAGGTTAATATCTTTCTGATTAAAATGTCTTTGACCTGATTTTCCTGTTTTCTTATATAATGGTCCGACTAATTTACTAAGTTTAGGAATAAATTTTCTAGAGTAATTTAATATTCCTAAAAACGCTTGTATTTGTTTTAAGTTTTCTAGCTTATCTGGAAAATCTAGAATTTTTTGAGCTATATGAGGTTGTAATTTAATTTGTCCATTTCCTATTTCTAAACCTTTTTTTTTTTTGCAAATAATCGATAACTTCCTATTTCTAAACCTAAAAAGCTTATTTTTCTCTTAAAAAGTTCCATTTTCTTCTTAGATACTACTATTCCGTTTTCTTCTATTAAATTAAACACTTGTTTTAAATGATCTTGATGTTGCTTAAAAGTTTCAGAAGCTACTAAAATGTCATCTATATACACTAAACAGAAATCTAAATGTTTAAATATACTATCCATAAATCTTTGAAATATTGCTGGAGCATTTTTTAAACCAAAAGATAGAACATTCCACTCGAAATGTCCTTCACTACAGCTGAAAGCTGTCCATTTTTTGTCTTCTTCTACATTTTAATTTGATTATATCCGCTTTTTAAATCAAATTTTGAAAATATCTTTTTATTTTGTATAAGATTAATTAACTCATCTTTATTAGGTATTCTATAAGCATCATCTTCTGTATTATCATTAAGTCTCTTATAATTATATACTATTCTAGGTTTTCCTCTTTTTATTTCTGCATTATTTCTTACTATAAAGGCTGCTGATCTATGAGGACTATCAGTTCTTCTTATAACACCAATTTCCTACATTTCTTTTATTTGTGTTTTGAATTCTTTTATATCTTCAGGAGTATATTTTATAGCTGCTGTTCTTATAACTATATCTGGGTTTAATATGTTTAGTTTAAAAGTATATTTACTTTGTTTTTAGCTAAATCATCTCCTATAAATCCTAACATTTCTAATTTATGCAAAATTCTTTCATTTTCTAGGTTTAAAACTTCTAATCCCTTTCCTATATCTCTAATTTCTTCATCTAATAGGATATCTATAGTTTCAGGTTCTATATTATTTTGTTCTAATTCTTTGAAAAAATCGAGTTCATTATTACCATGTCCACCACGCTTCGCAGTCAACTCTGATTGTTTAATGTATCTATTAGTTGGAAAAGTATAATTATGTTTGCTAATAGTAATATAATTTTTTCCTATTAATATACTACCATTTAATGCACAAATGAAGTTTAACCCTAAAAGGAATTCGTGGCTATTTATGTTATCTGGTGCTATAAGTACTTGTCCTAATGTATATTTACTACTATAATTTCCTGAAAAATCCTTAAATTGTATCCCTATGTTAATTAATTCTTTTATTATTCTCATTAATCTATTTCTGCTGTTCTACTAGTAACTGTATAACTTAATTGTGTTACAAATTCTTTTGGCACAAGACTAGCGCTAAGCATGCTTTTTGTACTTCCTGTATCTAAAATGGCTTTAGTTTCAATATATTTTTCTTGATTACACCATATTCGACAATCTAAAAGTATTAGACTACTAGTATAGGGTACTTGTAGTTGGGGTTCATACGCTGTATTTTGTAAATGAGTTTCTTCTAATATTTCATCAAGTTCTTCTATAACTACATCTTTTCCTTTATTTTGATTACTACTTATGTTTTCATTATTTTTTAATTTTAATTCTATTAATTGTATTCTTAAATCTAAATTCTCTATTTTATGGCTTTGAACTTCTACAGATTCTTGTTTTTTACTAGGTTTGGGCGATACATCTGTTTCTATATTATATGCGTCTTTAGCACAAATAAAACAAATCTCGTCATGTTTTGCACTGATATCTTAAATGCATATCAGGATATAGTCTACAAATACTACAGGCTACACTCATAGTTCCCTTTCCATTTATATATTTATGTTCACATGAATTATTCATATAGGTATATTCTATTATATTTGGAATTTCTGGTCTTTCTTCACTTACTATACTAAATATGCTTTCATTATCACTTTCATTACCGTCTATACTTACTACGTCTTCATCTAATTGTTCTGCTATGGCTGCCCGTTCCATATTAAACTGTCTTTTCGGACATCTATTAGCTAAATGTTTAGGATCTCCACAAATATAACATGTGCATTTTCTTGTTGATGGCTTTTTAACATAATTAGGTGGCTTTCTTCCTTGCCTATATTGTCTAAAACTAGATTTTGGTTTATTTGATTTCCTTAATATTTTGCGTTTTGGCTTAAAGTAATTCTTCTGTCCATATTGTTGTGGAGTGTATATAGCTTTTCTACAAAACTCATAAGATTGCTTTCTAATTTGTTCTCTAATAAATTCTTCTTTACACCATTCCTGAAGTTTAAAGAAAGTATATTGTACTCTAGGTTCTATACCTAATCCTGTAAGATTACCATTAGTTTTTATCCATTCTTCATGTATTCTTTTTCCTAAATCTTGGGGTAATTTCGTAAAATATCTATTACATAATTCTTCATCAAATACTTTATTAGCTTCTCCTATTAACCTTGTAAAATCTTGACTAAAAGGTATAATATATTTCATATCGGTTATAGTGAGTTGTTCTAGGTTTCTAAGTGCCGTATCTTGTATGAATGTATTTTCTCTTCCTGGATCTATTCCTATTATTAACGTTCTAATAAAACTAGTAAAATTATAGGGATTATTTCCTAAGGCCTTTATTTCATTAATTCTATTAGGATCTTTCTTCTTCTTGCTTTGCCAGATAGATAATGATGTAGGTCCTAAGCATGTTTCTAAAAAATTAAACATATCCATATCTGCCTTTTTATTTGTTTCCCAATGTCTTACTACACATTGTTCCCATATATTTATTTCTTCTGGCCACATTTGTGGACTTCCTAATTCAATTACAAACATAGTTCCACTCATGGTTTTTCCTATGGGTTGTCTTGATCATATATATTTATTTGGCTGCGTTGATCCATATTCATATGTTGGATTTTTCCATTCTGGTCTACCACTCATTTCTACATTTCTAGCTGGAACTTCACTATAATCTGGTTATACTCTAGTTCTTTTTCCTATATTACTACTAGTACTTGCTTGGCTATCTGCCATAAAAGCTACTTCATTGCTACCTTTTTCTTTAAAGAAATTTTTAAATTCTATTTTTCCTGAAACTATATCATCTACTAAATCAATATTATAATATTGTTTAAATTCTTTTTCAGCTGATTCTAAATTGATATCTAAATTCATTGCTTCAAAATACATTTCGTCTACTAATTCTCTTAAATTATTTATCTCGAAATTTTTTCTTAATATTTCTTCCATATTTTTTGGTCTATAATCATTTTTAAGCTGACTTTCTAATTGTCTAATTTCTTCGTCTATTTCTTCTATATTTTCTTCCTCTTCATCTTCTTCGCTTTCTATGTCAGATATTATTTCCCAATTTGCGAATCTACTAGTTATTCTAACTTCTTCTTCTTCTATAATATTCATGTAGCTTGTTTCAGTTTCATTATCAGTTTCTTCTTCTAGATCTTCTAAATTTTCTTTGGGATCTTGTTTTTGGTAATTAAGAAATCTAATAGAAGTTTGACCTCTACTGTTTGTATACATTACACTTTCTCCTGGAACTTTGACAGTCTCATTTTCTTCTAAGTGTTTGGTTAATTCCCATTTTTCTCCATTTAAATCGTTATTATCAATATTTAAAGGTTTAATCATTTTTACTCCTACTGAGGCTAATCCATCTATTATCCCATCTATATTAATTTTATATTGAGGAAAACTATTATTGGTTACTCTTCCTAAAAATGCTATAGAAACTACTAAGTTGTTACCATCATATGTTTCATATCCTCTAGTTTGTAATCCTATAGTAATTTTATTAATATCTTTAATACTTTTCATCATGTTCGGGGCTACATAAAATATTCCTACATTATTAGTCATATCTATTTCCATACTAGCAAATACTGCTCTCCTAGCATCAGACCAACTTTTATCTACTAATAAAACTAAAACCTTTCCACCGGTTCCCTTTCTAGTTAATCCCTTTATTCCTACAATAATTAATCCTAAATGTATATACTTTTGCTTTAATTGTTTTAATTGTTTTATACATTCCGGGCTAACTAAGCTTATATTTTCGGCATTTGTTGTAACTTTTACTTCTTTTTCTCTAAATTTCTTAATTAAATGTGTGTTAAAGTCCATTTTTCCCACTTTGTATAATGTTTTAGGTTTTAACTTATCTATTCCCTTGTTATTATATAAATTAAGATTTTCTTCTACGTCTATTATTTCTTCTAATTCTACTTCTCTAGCTAAACTTTGACTTCCTGATCCTCTAAACATTCTTTTAGTGAAAGTATTACTTATTTTTCCTTTCTCTTTTTCTTTATTACTTGATTCACTTATAGTTCTACTAGTACCACTAAATGATCTCATCATTTTTTACAAATATATATATTTTTTAGGTTCCTTTTTAGGTTTTTCAGATTCGTCTAGTGCTATATTTGCTAATCTTTCTTCTATACTATCTTGTAAATCTCCTTTAATCACTTGAGATACTGTGTCTATTTTAGTACTTAATTTTTTTAACTTATTTTCTAATTTATCTAGCCTTTCGAATATTTGTAGAATTAAAGTGAATTGAATATTCCAAAGTTTAGGATATAATTTATCTGAATTACTAGTTCCTTGATAGGTAGTAAATCCTTCTTCCGTATATAGATATTTATTTGCTAGTTCAATGGCTCTTTTATATTCTAATCTATTTTCTATACTATTCATCCGCTAACTATTCGTTCTATATTTTTTAAAGTTTTACTTGTTTCTAAGTTTTGAGCTTCAAATTTATTTATTTTTTCTATTACTTGGCTTAGAGTTTTCTTAGTTTTAATTTCTAATTGTTTTAGCTTATTACTTTCCAAGCTATATTTTAACTCTATTATTTCGTCTTTAGTGGGGAAAAGCTTATTATATTCCTTAACTATTTTTAGAGTTTCCTCAGATTGTTGTTTAATATAATCTAAATTATTATTTTCACCCTTCTTTATTATTTCTCTATTTATTAAAACAGTTTCTTTTAATGATTCTAACGTTTTACAAAGTTTAGCGTTATTTATTTCTAAGTTTGATGCTAATGATATAATTAAGTCTGTTAAACTATTTAAGTGTTTATTTTCTGAATGTAAATTGTGTTTAAAATTTGAATCAAATCTACAAATAAATTTATGTTTATCTAAAGAGATTACGGTTCTATCGGTTAAACTATATTCTAAATCTAGATATTCTAATCTTTTATAATTAGAAGAAGCTATTTTAATAAAGGCTGCTATTAATATATTCAATATTAAAAGGTACTTAATATAGTTTTCGTGATCTCTTAATCTAGGAGGTATGTTAAGATAATTATTAACCCAATGTTCTCTCCTAATTATTAATTGATTTCGTAATTCTAATATTAATTCTGTATTAGTATAATCAAAGTTTTCTAAAGTATTAAGACAATCAATAAAAGCACTTAAAATATGAGCAGGAATTGGCATGTATGTAAATTATGAATGTAATAAAAAGTTTTTATGCAGATTTATAAAAGCGGGTTGGAATTCCCTTTTCTTTAAAATATGTATAATTTTTCTCATGGGTTTAAATAAATTTACAAGAAACTTAAATGGACTGAAATAAAATAAACATAACAAATAAAGGACCCTTTTGCAAAGTCAACAATAGTGGCTGAAATAGTGAAAATTTACACTTGTCAGATTGTAGTGGAAGGGGAGTTGGGCTCCTGGTGCTCCTAAGAATCACTCATAGATTAGTTTTGATTTAGACACGAAGATGCGTTGCAGGTGAGTTTAGCGTTGGGTTGAAAGGTTAAAGTATGCACTTGAAGTATAAAAGTTAATTTGATGAGTGTTTAGTCCACGTTGGGTTTTTATAATTTTTTAAAAAAAATTGCATTACAAAACCACGTTTTAACAAAGTTGTAAATTTTAGAACTTGTATAGTTTTGTTTGAAAATTGAATTCTGAATTGTCAACCATTATGAGAGCAGGGTCGCGGAGATCTACGAAGCCCAATTAGAGCGGCTTGGGGTGACGATTAGTCATCAAAAATCCCTTGTCTCTCATACTGGGGCATTGGAATTTGCCAAGCGGTTCAGAGTTCGAAGTGGTAGTCGGATCTATCTCCTGCCTCCATCAGCGGGCTTCTGAACTACTTCCACCCGCATGGGCTAATGGCACTCCATATGAAATATCCAGTCAAGAGGTTCTCCACCTTGGCTCGGATTGGCGTAGGGGAAGTCCAGGATATATAAGAGGGTATCATTGTAGGACCTATCCGACAAGCCATGGAGGAACCCTTTATGGTCTTGATGTAATTGGGGCTTGTACTTAAAGAGGTCCAAATCATGTTTGGGCCATTTGTTTTCATCGAATTTTTTTCCTCAAATTTTGGTCTGTGAAAGTCAAACCACCAAACAATTCTCAAGTGGTCAAAAAATATATCTAATCTCATTTTTGAAAAGAGTGATATTATATACCACCTTTTATATATTACCGATTTTTCACTCCCCCTATTTTTGGCAAAAAATCATTTTCAATTAATTGATTTTAATAAATTTAATACATCCATACTTTCTAAATCAAGGAGAGGTGAAAAATCGATGATATAAAAACGATGGTGTTGGTCCCAAGTGGCATACGAAAGGGTCTAGAAGGGGGGGGGGAGTTGAATAGACCCTGAAGTCTTTTTTTTTTACTTCAAAAGATTTCGTATCAAAAGGTTTTTGGACGCTTGAAAAAGGTAGACGCTTGAAGTGTCTAACGCTTGACTTAAGCGTTCACTTAAAATATTGGTGCTTTGGCGAAGCGTCTGATGAAGAATATTTTATAAAGTTAACTCAGACTTCAAGAATTGAATACTTTGACCAAGTAGGTTAAGCGTTCAGTTCTTTTAATCAGTGTTAGCACAGCGGAATGATTTTTTGGAGTCTTCTCTTTGAAAGTTTTAGCGTCACAAGAGTTTTCTTAGTTGCTTAGCTTTTGATTGTGTTTTACTTATGCAATGATATGATAGATGAAGGAATTGACTGAAAAGTAAATGACACAAAGTTTGTAAGGTTCGTTGGGTGGTGTAATCCCAACTACGTCCTTCTTCTCCTTTGCACTCGGAGGCAATCCACTAAAATGATTCTCAAAGAATCACACAGAAACTTCTACAAATTAGGGAGAGATGGATGTCGATGACTTGAGCTCCTTGATCACACAGATTTCTGCTCCAAATCACTTCAATCCCCTTGCTTCTTTCACCCAGAAATAATGCAAGTATCCAACTTCGACTTCACACAGATCGCGAGGCTTGGATGGGGTTTTCTAAAACGGTTTGTTTGATTTTGATGAAGTTCAAACAACTTGGGAATATCTCAGTAGGAAAGTGGTTTCTTCGAAAAGAATGTTTGAGATATTTGTTGACTGTCTCAGGATTTGAAGAAAAGCAAGTGAAATGTTTTCTTGAATATTCTGGCTTTTCTGAGAATTTGAGGAATGAGACTTCAATGCAACAACAATTTGGCTTGATAATTGATCTCTTCTTTTGGCTTGTTGTTGAAGTTCTATTTATAGGCATTCTTGGAGAAAGTGTCCGTTTGACACATGCACTGGCGCGTGTCTCTCACTTTCGCGAGTGAACAACCTTTTGTCCTTTTTCCTGCAAATCTGCTGCACAAAAGTTGGTGCTGCAGTCTGAGATAGTTGACAGTCCAATAGGGTGACTTCTCCGTACGTCTGAAAGTGCTTATCACATTTAATGCTCTTATCAGCATTTAATGCATTTGAATTAAATACCCGTTGGTACTTAATGCTTTGAGAATATTTGCATTAAACTCCTTCTGGACTTAGAAATAAATTCAGGTGAAAGTACTTCTGTCCCATAAGGTGACGCTTGATGTAGCTGGTCAATTAAAGGCTTGGAGACTGTATCTTCTTTCAGAGATCAGGCGCTTGAGTCTTCGAACTTTACCACTGATAAACTCACTCAGAAATTATCAGACGCTCAGCCTAAGACTACTTTGCCTAACAATCTAAAATAAAATAAAACAAAGCCTAATAAGCTTATTACAAATCTAACGCTTCAAAGCTTATACAAATTTTTCTACCAAAATAAAACTTACATATTTTTGGGGTCTAACAAAAAGTCCTAATTGTCATCATCAAAACTTCTAACATGAAATTCCTAACAATTTCCCCCTTTTTGATGATGGCAATACTTACTCTTTTATAGTTCAAGAGTTAGAAAGCCAAAAGTAAAAGTTAACTTTGATTAGATAACGTTAGTTAAAGTTAGTTACGCTTCAACGAGATGTTTCAGCTAAAAACAATGCATTTTATATATATCGAGAATTACAAGCATTTTTACAACTGAACAAGTAAAGAAATAAAAGACAAGAATATAGATAATGTAAAATCAGAAAGTTTTAACGTCTTGGTCTGACTTTGTATCGCTTGGGCATTTCGCTCGGATAGCTTCAGTTAGATTGTCTTCCAAGGTCATCATTGCTTCATGATCTTTGTTGATTATGAGCTTATTTTCTTCTTGTTGTCTCTTCTTGAAGTCAGTAAAATGATTGTCCCAGTCAGTTGGGTCAATACCAATATACCTTAGGCAGATTCGAAAAGCTTGGATAAAGTCAGTCATCTTCCTCTCTTCAGCTAAGATTTTTGGATCTGTAGGTTCTGGAATGGACGTTCTTTGAAGAGGGATGTCAAACTGTTCAAGAAGTGCTCTTGTAGGTACTGGTAGATTTGGATATAACGCTCTTGGAGGTTCCCTTAGTGTACTACTAGGTGCTCCAGATGTACTTTGTTTCAGAGCAGTTATCCAAGACGGAAGATTAAGCGCAGAAGGAGAAGGAAGCACTTGACGCTTAGGAGACGGAGGCTCTTCAGCTCTTGAACTAGACTCTTTCCTCTTTTCTCCTTTCTTCTTCTTTTCCCCCTTATTGCCATCATCAGATTTTAAGAAATGGTCTGTGAGTACACTGACCTGATGAGCAATCTGAGACATAGAAGCTGTGATGTCATCCAGACGTTTGTCGAAGCGTTCCTGCAGAGCGAGAAGCTTGGCGCTGGTAGCATCATTCACAGAGGTCTCAAGGGTTTCAAGGCGCTTTTCAAGCTCTTCTTTCATGGCAAGTTAGATTGCGTGAGTGGCATCATGCATTTCTTGAAAATTTTGTTTGCACTCACCAACAACCGCTTGAGCTGAACTACGCATATGAGCAATTTGAGCGCTCATTACGTGAGTTTCACTCTTTGCCAGATCGTCTTTAATCCAATGGAGAGATTCTGCATTCTGAGTAGCGTGGTCGCTAATAGTCTCCAAGACGGATTTGAGTAAAGGACCAAAGGATTGACTCTCATCTGATTGAACCGCTTGAGGAGTCGATCGCTTGAACCTTGATGAGTGTTTGAGAGAGTCAAATGAAACTTGATAGGCTGGGTCAAAAATAGTACCTCGAAGAGCAACGGGAAGATCCTCAGCACTATCATCAGTAACATGTTCAGGAGCGTCAGGGATATCCTCTGGTGGAGACGCTTGAACAGGGTCTTCAGTAGGCGCTGGAATACTTGTAACTGCAGACGTGAACGCTTCAGCTGACTTAGCAGGCGCTTCCTCAAGCGTTGATTCAGGTTGACGAAAGTCATCGAATTGGAAGTTCCAGCTTGCTAACTCGGCATAAGAAGTGGATGCAGAGTCCAAGAGTTCAGTGAGTCTGGTTCGAGAAATATAAGTACCGGAGATGAATGTGCGAAGAGGACTATCAATGGCCCTGATTTGCATTGGACCAATGATATCAAGCACATGATTTGGGAAGACTTTGGACGGCGCTTGAGCAATTGAAAAGAGTGAATCTGGACAGTAATGTCTGGAAAAGCCAATCAAGCAGTCGGAGGGAAGAGACGTAGGGCGCCGATGTTCAGGTACACAGTCAGCATAGTACTCTTCAAGATATGGATAAATTGCTTGAGCCAGCTCTTGATTCCTTTCAAACAGGGAGAGGACAAACTCATAGTGATCGAGTACCTCGCTGCGGATTGAAGGGAGCAGTGGATATCCTTTGAATGGACTGATTACTGAGCCGTTCCAAGGTCTGAGATTGGCAGTGAAGATCTTATCGAAAAGAGAGACAGGAGTTAAAATCTTCACCATCAAATTGAAATTTTCTTCACAGTGGCTTGGAGCAAAATTCAAGCACAATACACCAGATGTACCACTGGAAGAGGCTTGAGCGTTGAACAGAAGAGGAGTAGAGGATAATCTGTGAAGCTCTTGACGCAGACACTATTCAATTTGATGTCTAACAATTGGGAACTTGAGAACAGGTCCGACTCTCTGTTGACGCTGCTTGAGGCAATACTTGGCGAACTGACGCTTCTTGTCATCCATGCCTATGCCAAAAAGATGGGGAGCTTGGACTAACTCTGAGAAAGTATATTTATGTCCCATATACGCTTCAACCCAGTTGACTTCATTTATGCAGTAGTCTGTGCCAGCAGTCACCATAGCGCGAATGCCTTCAAGATGAATGTCTCTGATAGCTTCAAAGCGGTGTCTATCAGGCTGATAGTTTGCATTCCAGACGCTATCAAAATATGCATCAGCTTCAGTCTGAAGCAAGTCTGTCAACGATTCAAGACGGTCACTGGCATGAACAACTTTATTCTTCCACAGACGAAGTGGATGGACCGACGCAAGGTTTTCAGGGCTATGAGCAGTCTGAGGGAAATGTGTGTAGCCTTCTCTGTTCAATACTAACTCTGAAGGATTGAGAAAGCTAGGACGTAGAGGCTCATACACACGAATGTTGTAATCCCTTAGAGCGAACCCGGTTGGCTTGCTGTGCCCATAATCCAGATAGTATGCCAAGTCCACGTCACATCTAGGAGTTCTGCCTCCTTGTCTGTCTTGTATGATGGCTTTGATTCGACTGTCAAAATCAATCAGTCGAGCAACGTCAGTCTCTGCAGCAATATATCTCGCTTCATTGTATCCTGCAGGAATGAAATCTTCTTCCAGCGCTGGGGGCATGAAGTTAATTGAATGATCAATTGTCTTCAGCGGATCGAGTTGGAAAAAGTGACGAGGAACTGGAACGTCTTCAGCATCGCTCTGACCTTCTGAGCGTGCCTCTGTTATAGCAGCAGGTTCCTCAGCTTCAATTGCAGCAACTTCTGTGGCAACATCTTTAGCGATAGTAACGACTTTGGTCAAATCAACATCCAAGAGAATATCTGTGGACGCTTCAGCAGCAGCTGGTACTATAGCTGAAATACAAGAGCTATCCTCTATAAGAGCAGGATCTTCTACAAATGTAGGAATAGAAATGCTGTGGGAAGAAATAAACTTACCCTGAGAGCTAGTCTCAACAGCAATTCTTTGAGCGCTTGGCGCAACAGCGACTTGAGCGCTTGGCTCAACAGCGACTTGAGCGCTTGGCTCATCAGTCTCAGGCTCTTCAGGATCAACTCGACGCTTGCTAGTCCTGGAACGCTTGAAGATTTTCTTTATGTTGACTCCTTCAACGAGTTTAGACGATGGAGCGGGAGGATCAGCAGCTGGTTCTGCAAAGTCTATTTGTTTGATGATCCCTTCCAACTTCTTTCTTTTGAGAGGTAGCTTGTCCTCGGCATCCTCACCAACCTTTTGAGAGGAGGTGGCAAATTAAACTTTTGGCTTTCTGGGAGCCCTCTTCTTTGTTGCAGCCCGACACTTCACAGCTTCTTCTGGCACTGGCGCTCCGCTTCTTAATCGGACGCTTGACGTACTTCCAGACGCTCAGATAGTGGTTTAGCCGCACCACCAATTTTTGGAGGATTGAACAGATTGTTCAGAATCCTTTTTCCCAACAACTTGGACTTATTCAACGGAAGTCCAGACGAGTATACACAGTTTGATTTGTACAATAGGTCTCTTAGAACGAGTCCATAAATCTTATTCGAAGTGCTTAGACTATCCCGAAACCTTCCAAAGATGTACTTACTCCAGTTGATTTTGATGTTGAGGAGTATAGCAGTCATCATCTGAAATTGTGCAGGGTTTACCTTATCAAAGGTTCCCACTCGACATTCTATGATCTTGCTGCAGAAATCAGCCAATAGCCGGTATTTGGACACCAGGTCTTTCTTTTCGAAGTATTGAGTGTAGGGCACATCGTCGTACGCACTCATGATTGTCCATGCTTCCTTGATCTGTTTCAATGTAACGCAATCCAATGCCTCACCCTCATTTGGAAGATTGAAGTTCTTGGCGATGGTGGAAGCAGATAAGAGAAATTTCTTTGGAGACTCCTTCTTGGATAAAGAGATTAGACAAGAAATCGACTTCTTGTCCTCTGAAAGTGTAGCAGTCTTCCAAAAGGTATCAACTTCAGTTGGAAACATATAAGAGTATTGGGTCAAGAATGGTTTGAGCCCAGCTTTGACGACCATGTCCGTCAGGTTGATCTGAGGTTGTTCATAGAGAAATTTCCAGTCGACAACAAGGCTTTCAGTCACCTTGATGGTAAGTTCAGCAGAAGTAGACAATGATTTCTTTGGTGCCATTTTTGTGAAAGAGATGAACTGAGATGTTTTTTGTTTTGAGAGAGAGAGACTAAGTTTTGCAGATATGTTTTGAGTAAAAGTGAATTGTCATTCTGCAAAAATTGTGTTTTAAATGATACAGTAAAGAATTTTTGAAATTTGTGTTTTCTAGTCTCTGTAGGATTTAGACACGTGTAACAATTGTTGAATCTCAGCCATAAATTCATTAACTGCGGACGCGAGTTTTGTGTAATAGAGAGAAGTTACATTTGGTAATTCTCAGATATAAAGATTTGACATCCGAGTTAAATTTTTTTTTTTATATATTAAGAGTGGATTGGACTTGATTCAACGCTTAACTGATATCATTGGTTGGTGTTTACTATAACTGTTGTAATATAGACGCTTAAAGTCAAAATCCTTTCTATGTTTGAGCGTCCAATATTTTATGCAAAGATAATACTGAGCGTTGATGATCATGCATCTGAAAATTTTGATCATTGACGCTTACAGTTATGTTCAAGTACAATTTTAAGGTTCCCCCTAAATTTGATAACTTGTACCAATTTTTGTTTTTCAAAGAAGGTTGTTAGACATAAATCAAGTGGATTCCCCCTAAATTATATGTCTAAAGTATGATGCTTGATGATTAAACGTTTAAATCAATCATACCTAGTTCACTTCTCAAAGTGAGAAAACGTTGTTCATTGAGTGCTTTGGTAAAGATATCTGCCAATTGTTTGTCAGTTCCAATGAAGTGCATGGAGATATCTTTCTTTTGAACATGGTCACGAAGAAAGTGGTATCTAATGTCAATGTGTTTAGTTCTGGAATGAAGAACAGGGTTTTGAGTCATGGTTAGAGCGCTTTGGTTATCACAATGAATGGGGGTTGGACCTAAGATTATTCCGTAATCTCTGAGTTGTTGCCTCATTCATAGAACTTGTGCACAACAACTTCCTGCAGCTACATACTCAGCTTCGGCTGTAGAGGTAGCTATGGATTGTTGTTTCTTGCTATGCCATGAAACTAGCCTATCACCTAGGAATTGACAAGTACCACTAGTGCTTTTACGATCTATTTTGCAACCTGCAAAATCTGCATCTGAGTAACCGATTAGTTCAAAAAGAGAATCCCTAAGATACCATAAGCCCACATTTTGTGTGCTTTTTAGGTATTTAAGGATCTTCTTGGCAGCAATTAAGTGTGACTCTTTAGGATCAGCTTGAAATCGTGCACACATGCATACCGAAAACATAATATCAGGTCTACTGGCAGTGAGATGAAGAAGTGATCCAATGATACCTCTATAATTAGTGATATCAGCTTTCTTTCCACTTTCATCTTTATCTAACTTAAGCGTTTGGCTCATTGGAATTTTTTAATATGATGCATTTTCCATACCGAATTTCTTAATCATATCTCGTGTATATTTAGCTTGGTTAATAAATATGCCATTAGGGAGTTGTTTAACTTGTAGTCCTAAGAAGAAAGTTAATTCACCCATCATGCTCATTTCAAATTGTTCTTGCATCATTTTTGAAAATTTCTCACACAGACGCTTGTTAGTAGAACCAAATATAATATCATCAACGTAAATTTGAACTAAGAGAGTATCTTCGTTATTGGTAATTTTAAATAACGTTGTGTCAACGCTGCCTTTTGAAAAGCCTTTACCAATAAGAAAGATAGAGAGTGTCATACCATGCTCGGGGTGCTTGCTTAAGCCCGTAAAGTGCTTTTTCTAGCTTGTAAACCATACCCTTACCATGATTGTTGATGAATCCTGGTGGTTGCTCCACATATACTTCTTCTTGGAGTTTACCATTCAAGAAGGCACTCTTTACGTCCATTTGATATACTGTAAACTTGTTAAACGCTGCATACGCTAGAAACATGCGGATTGCTTCAAGACGAGCGACAGGAGCGTTTGTCTCATCAAATTCAATACCCTCCTCTTGGCAATATCCTTGAGCTACGAGTCTGGCCTTATTTCTTACAACAATGTCGTTCTCATCCATCTTGTTTCTATATACCCATCTAGTCCCAATAACTCCTTGGTGAGTTAGTCTTGGTACTAGCATCCAAACCTTATTTCGTTCGAACTGATTGAGCTCTTCTTGCATAGCTTCAATCCAACTTGGGTCACTTAGTGTTTCATCCACTTTCTTAGGTTCCTTTTGAGATAGAAAGCTTGCGAACATAGCCTCATTGAATGTAGCGGCTCTAGTTCTAACTGGTGCTCCAATATCTCCAATAATTTGCTCAGGTGGATGGTCACGCAGCCATAGTCTATCTGGTTGGAAGGGATTAAGAGGTTGAACAGGCGCTTGAGAATCATACGCTTGACCATCCTCTTGCGTAGGCGCTTCAAGTTCACAATTCCTTATTTGCTCTTGATGATCACTCTCTTCATGATCATCAGCATTTCTTACATGATAATTTAGAGTAATCTCACGAGTATTCTTAGGAGGTGGCACTGAGATCTCATCATCGTCGTCAGTATCTTAATCAATAGTAATTTTAGACGCTTGATGACATAGATCTTCAACTCCTACATCATTTAAATTAACCTTACTCGGCTCTTGGTTAGCATCATCAAAAACAACATGAATAGATTCCTCAACCTTCGATTTGATCTTATTGAGAATTCAAAAATTCTTTCCATTTTTGGCGTAGCCTAGAAAGATTCCCTCATCCGCTTTAGGATCAAAAGTCTTTAGGCTTTGGGATCCATTATTGTGGATAAAACATTTAGAACCAAAGACGTGAAAGTATGAAACATTTGGCTTTCGTTCCTTCCATAGTTCATATGGAGTTTTTCCATGCTGTTTGTTGATCATGCAGCGGTTTTGAGTGTAACAGGCAGTGTTGATCACTTCGGCCCAAAATCTAGGAGCAAGCTTGGATTCTGCTAACATAGTCCTAGCGGCTTCCTTAAGCGTTCGGTTCCGGCGCTCAGCAACACCATTTTGTTGGGGAGTTCTGGGAGCTGAATACTCATGGTGTATTCCATTTTCTACACAAAACTTCTCAACAACCTTGTTAGTAAACTCAGTACCGTGATCGCTTCTTATTCTTGCAACCTTAAGATTTTTCAATGTTTGAAGTTGCCGAATAAGCGTTGTTAACTTGTCACATGTTTCATCTTTGGATGAAAGAAATTCCACCCAAGTAAATCTAGAGAAATCGTCTACTATCACCAACGTATACTTTTTACCGCTTACACTGATCGTTTGAACAGGTCCAAACAAATCCATGTGAAGTAGTTCAAGTATTCTAGAAGTAGATAGATAAGGTTTTCTCTTGAACGATGACTTAACTTGTTTACCCATTTGACAAGCGTCACAAAGGCGATCCTTGTGAAATGGTCCATTTGGTAATCCCTCTACAAGATTTTGACTTATAAGCTGAGAGATTGTCTTAAAGTTGAGGTGATTCATTTTTCTATGCCATAACCAACCCATTTTAGATTCATTCTTAGCAACAAAACATGTTGGGTTGTTATCAAGGGTTGAACCCCAATCTACTAAATATACGTTGTTAGTTCTTTTTTCTTTCAATTTAGTAGACTTAGTCTTAGCGTCGTTTATATAGCAATAGTCACTTGAGAATATGACTTCAAAGCCTTTATCACAAAATTGACTTATGCTTAATAAATTGTGCTTCAGACCCTCAACAAAATAAACATCACTTATCATGATGTTCCCCCTATGCACAGTACCTATACCTTTGGTTTTACCTTTGGAGTTGTCACCAAATACAACCTGAGGACCATTGGCAGCTTGATAGTTGATCAGAAGATCTTTGGAACCTGTCATGTGCCTTGACGATCCACTATCAAAGTACCACACAGATGTATCGACTCTAGCTCTAGGTACCTGCAATCAAAAAGGGAAGTTCTATTTGTGTTTAGGTACCCATTGTTGCTTGGGGCCTTCAACATTAGTATCCTTGTTAGTTTGAATTAGAACTTTAGGAACCCATATTTGCCTCGTCTTCATTGTAGGAATACTGGCCTTTTTGGGTTTCACATTGTGCTGTGTGTGCTTTTTGGATGTATAATAATATCCGCGATTATAATAATAGTCATAATCATAATCATCATAGTATCGATAATATGATCTTGACTGTCTTGGATATTGACGCTGATATTTCCTTGGCACTGGCTTGGGTTGCACTTTTTGTGCTGGACGCTTAGCGCTTGATTCACAGTTGTCGGTCTTATCTTTAACCTTTTGAGCGTTTGGATAAACCCGTCTTTGTGAATCATTTGCCTTAGCCTTACCCTTGCCTGAGTTAGTTTTGACTTTCTCATTTGGCCTCTTACCATTGTCACTAGGTTCATTTTGTGTTTGACCCTGTGAACCTTTTTCAACAAAGATTACACCCTTTCCTTTGTTGTTTGCCGTAACATCAAATTTATTTGGTTGTTTACCGAGTTTATCGCATCCTAACCCGGTCTTCTCACCAAATAATCTGGTTACTTCAGTCACATTATCCAGCTGTCTAGAAGCTTTTGATAATGATGAGATGAGCTGCTCTGATTTAGCAAGTCTAGCGATCAAATCAGCTTCTCTCTTGACTATTATATCAAGATCACCTTTTAATTGAATAACTTCACTCTCAAGCGATTGATTTTTTTCAATGCACTGTTGCTGAACTCGCAACTCTGCTCTGAGCGTTACTTTATCTCTTGTGAGTGATGAGATAATAGCGAGATCATTTTGATATATTTTGGCAGCTTCTTGACATTCATTGTAGTATTCTTTGACTTTGTCAAGTAATTCATCGTAAGAAAGAGGAATTGATAATTCATTGATTACCTCAGGAGACGCTTCATCATCTCTGGCCATGAGACATATGAGCGCTGAGTCATCTAATGGCTCATCATCATCACTACTTTCTTCTGATGATTCTAAATCTTCAGGTGCAGATGCTGGTTCTGATTCTGCTAGCAAGCCTTGATGACGAAGGTTGCTCCTGAATTGGTTTCTATCCAAGTAATCCTGCCTTGAGGGCTTGGATACGTTTGGATAAGGGCAATTTATCTGGTAGTGCCCTGGTTTTCTGCAATTATAACAAAGATTAGTTTTCATCTTTTATTCATTTGTTAACCTTGCAATGTGTGGTTTTGAGACCACTGGAGCTGGGAGACTTTGAGTAGACGCTTGGTATTGAGCAGGTGCTTGGGGTGAAGGAACAGAATACTGAGACGCTTGAAACTGTTGTTGCACAGGAGAAGACGCTTGATATGAAATTTGTCCTTGATTATTGAAACCTTTTCCTTTCTTTTCATATCTCAAGAACTTCCTGAATCTATTCAGCAATGCCAACTCTTCTTCCTCATTGATATCTGAATTCTTTCCTTTGTTACCCGATTTACCTTTGATTGATGCAATGAGCGCTCCAGATTCAATCACTGGATTACTCACAATATCACTAGCAGAGTTCAACTCGAACTCGAATGCTTTTAGCTCTGAAAAGGCGTCTTCTGGAGTTAGGAGATCCAGCATATTTGATTCTCTCATAGCGGTTGTCTTCATCAAGAATTTACTTGGTAAGCTTCTAAAGATTTTAACCACCATTTCTCGGTTCTGTAAGTCCATTCCCAACGATGTAAGTTCTGTAACTAGAGCTATAAATCTTATATCCAATTGCTCTAACGTTTCATTGGGTAGCATCTTAAATCCGTTAAACTTTTCCTTGGCAATGGAAAGTTTGTTTTCTTTGATTTGGGCTGAACCACCACAAATCGTAGCCAACTTATCCCATATTTCTTTAGTAGTTTTGCAAGATTTAATCTTGTTAAATAAGTTGTCATTATCACCAATAGCCGTATATAGAGCGTTACGACCAACATTGTCCAAATTGGCTCTTCGACGCTCATCTGGAGTCCATTCTTGTTTTGGTTTCTCAACGTAACCATCGGGAGTTTCTTCCGTGGCTCCAGGCGCTCTTGTGATAACTTTGTATATTTTGATTGGCCCATCTGAAATAATATCACACATGTCATCATCACATGAACAGAGATATGTAAATGCTTTGACTTTCCATGTGTCAAAATTTGATTCAGTCAGTTTGGGAACTTTAGCGAATGCCATATCGAGAATTTTAAAAGCAACTAGATTTTGAAAGAAAAGGATCTAAACAAGCAATTACGCTTGGAAATTTTAAAATTTCAATTTTAACCGCTCTGATACCACTTGTTGGTCCCAAGTGACATACGAAAGGGTTTAGAAGGGGGGGGGGGTTTGAATAGACCCTGAAGTCTTTTTTTTTTTACTTCAAAAGATTTCGTATCAAAAGGTTTTTGGACGCTTGAAAAAGGTAAACGCTTGAAGTGTCTAACGCTTGACTTAAGCGTTCACTTAAAATATTGGTGCTTTGGCGAAGCGTCTGATGAAGACTATTTTATAAAGTTAACTCAGACTTCAAGAATTGAATACTTTGACCAAGTAGGTTAAGCGTTCAGTTCTTTTAATCAGTGTTAGCACAGCGGAATGATTTTTTGGAGTCTTCTCTTTGAAAGTTTTAGCGTCACAAGAGTTTTCTTAGTTGCTTAGCTTTTGATTGTGTTTTAATTATGCAATGATATGATAGATGAAGGAATTGACTGAAAAGTAAATGACACAAAGTTTGTAAGGTTCGTTGGGTGGTGTAATCCCAACTACGTCCTTCTTCTCCTTTGCACTCGGAGGCAATCCACTAAAATGATTCTCAAAGAATTACACAGAAACTTCTACAAATTAGGGAGAGATGGATGTCGATGACTTGAGCTCCTTGATCACACAGATTTCTGCTCCAAATCACTTCAATCCCCTTGCTTCTTTCACCCAGAAATAATGCAAGTATCCAACTTCGACTTCACACAGATCGCGAGGCTTGGATGGGGTTTTCTAAAACGGTTTGTTTGATTTTGATGAAGTTCAAACAACTTGGGAATATCTCAGTAGGAAAGTGGTTTCTTCGAAAAGAATGTTTGAGATATTTGTTGACTGTCTCAGGATTTGAAGAAAAGCAAGTGAAATGTTTTCTTGAATATTCTGGCTTTTCTGAGAATTTGAGGAATGAGACTTCAATGCAACAGCAATTTGGCTTGATAATTGATCTCTTCTTTTGGCTTGTTGTTGAAGTTCTATTTAAAGGCATTCTTGGAGAAAGTGTCCGTTTGACACATGCACTGGCGCGTGTCTCTCACTTTCGCGAGTGAACAACCTTTTGTCATTTTTCCTGAAAATCTGCTGCACAAAAGTTGATGCTGCAGTCTGAGATAGTTGACAATCCAATAGGGTGGCTTCTCCGTACGTCTGAAAGTGCTTATCACATTTAATGCTCTTATCAGCATTTAATGCATTTGAATTAAATACCCGTTGGTACTTAATGCTTTGAGAATATTTGCATTAAACTCCTTCTGGACTTAGAAATAAATTCAGGTGAAATCACTTCTGTCCCATAAGGTGACGCTTGATGTAGCTGGTCATTTAAACGCTTGGAGACTGTATCTTCTTTCAGAGATCAGGAGCTTGAGTCTTCGAACTTTACCACTGATAAACTCACTCAGAAATTATCAGACGCTCAGCCTAAGACTACTTTGCCTAACAATCTAAAATAAAATAAAACAAAGCCTAATAAGCCTATTACAAATCTAACGCTTCAAAGCTTATACAAATTTTTCTACCAAAATAAAACTTACATATTTTTGGGGTCTAACAAAAAGTCCTAATTGTTATCATCAAAACTTCTAACATGAAATTCCTAACAGATGGTATATAGTATTTTTGTTTTGAAAATTTTAAGTCCTAATTCAATTCTCTCTACCTTAGCTCTTGTACACATCAATCAGATCTAGCATTTACTTTTACCAATCACATC
The DNA here is from genome assembly GCA_019426215.1 of Buddleja alternifolia. NCBI lineage: Eukaryota > Viridiplantae > Streptophyta > Magnoliopsida > Lamiales > Scrophulariaceae > Buddleja > Buddleja alternifolia. Next base: position 10,916,250 of record CM033391.1, on the reverse strand, counting down.
AATTCTTGCAACTTTTCCAACTCCCATATTTACCCAATATAATGGAAAATGTTTGTATACACCCAATGTAATATATATCTAATGATGTAGATTAAGTCATGTGATATCATATTGCTATTATGTGGTTTAATCTACACCATTTGGTATTCAACACTAGATGTATACAAAAAATTTCCCAAAATAACTAACTGACGAAATTAATAACTACACATTAGTTGAACTTTATGTTATATCAAGGACCCATCATTCATAATGCTTTATCTTATTTAACGCACATCTTTTCATGTGGAAATACCTCAAGAACCATTATTCAAATATATTTTCATTCTCATTATGTCTTTTCGAATAAAAGTTTTCACAAAGTTATGTTTATCCAAACATATTTTCAATTTCAAGCTATAAATTATCAATTCAAAACAAATCATCCAAAAACATTTTTATTCTTCACACAAAAATCAATACAAATTCTAGAACTCAGTTTCAACATTGGAAATGAGATTTGGAAACGAAAACAATACCATTTTTCTTTTTTGGTTGTAAAAGGTTAGACAGGGAAGTCTAATCTCTCAGGCCGGGTCGCGCGAAGAGAAGTCTTTCCCAAGATGGTGTCTCCAGTAGGATTTGAACATTTGTCACCTTTGGGGGGTCACAAGCCATTTACCACTTGGCCCAACCATCTTAATCGAAAACAATACCATACAAGTAACTTTTATCATAACCAATTATTCTATTAATTAATTATGCAAAATTTAGGCTAAACTGACGGGGCATATTTTAACTATGAAGGCGCTACTATAACCTTTGTTTCTTTATTAAACCACGTCATAGAAATGTTAGTACAGACAGAATATGAGCATGCCCGAGCCAGATATATGGTTAATAAATCGTAATTATCATGTAATATTATATATTATAATAAAAGTAGTCAATCACAATACATGTATTATGGTGTTTGAGGTGTTATTAGCTGAGTTTGAGCAAATCGAATTTGGATAAATTTCTTCCATTTTCATTGCTTTTGCCTTGGGTTATGTTGATCCTTTGAATTTTGTTGAGAAAACTATAGTTTTAAAAAAAATCTCCACTTTAAATTATAACACATTTGCGCTTTTTTTTTTCTTTCTAATACTGTCGTTTTAATATTTTCTTATCAAAATCCTAGATCCAAACATATCTTTAGAGAACGCAAAATTTCCCTACTTCACTATTGTCTAATTTCCCGCCTATTTCAAGTGCTTGAGAAGCAAACTTGATAGGTTCACAAATAACACTGTTTTTATGCCTTAATTGACTGATTTTTATTGGTTTGTGATTAAGTTTATACCACATATATATACTTGAATTTTGTGTTGGTTGTGTTTTTGTAAACAAAAAAGAGTAAAAAGAACGAGAAATTTTTCAAAATACAACTTTAGTCACGACCAAAATGATTTTTAACCACGGTGACCATAAAAAAATCGCACTTTGAAGATATGAAGTAACAACGGGAAATAGGCATTTTAGTTGTGAAAAACGGGTTTTAGCCACAACCAAATGTACTTCATGCGTAGCTACTGGCGAATATCAGCATCTATGAAAGCGTCGTCATTAGGTTATTTTTCGGACTTTTGCCCACTTTTGATATTTTTGACACTTTGAAACATACCAAGAGGGTTGGAAGAAGCCTGGCGAAGAAGAAAAATGCGAGGATACTCCATCTTTGTCCACGAAGATAGAAAATTCAAGTAAGACCTATCAAGAAATGTATTAGAGAGTTTTAATTTCATTCTTTTAGATTTATTTTCATTGAACATGTTTGCAAGATGAATTATCATTTTTATTTTATGATTATGATTTAATTTCATTTGATTGAGGCCATGTGAAGGCCAATTCCTATGTTTGATTTACGAGTATTATTTTTCTAGATTAATTTTATTTTAGAATGTGTATTTAATACTTGTTCTTAATGCCTATGATTGATTAGCTACCAATTATGGATACATGCTTAGTTTTGAGACTAAGAGACAAAAACTAGGGATGCATCTAGGTATTAAACACCACAACATAAAATTGACTAGAGATAGATTCAATTTCCTTGTGTGTGCTTTTCATGAAAATAGAAAATTTCATAGATCTTTGTAATGCGTTTTTCTTAATTCAATTTTCATTTAGAGATATAGGGAATTATTAATGAGAATAGAATTTCCATATTAAGAGGTTGAGTACTGACTAATTTAGGGGATTTCGTCGTAGCCTAAATAATTAATAATCCGGTAAGATAGAATTTATAGTCAAGTTGAGTAATTGGTTGAATTATGTGCCTTAATCGCTTTTCTCATTGATACTGACTCAAAGTTAATTGCTCTCATTAGTTGGTACTTCTTACTTAGTTATTTTTATTCATAATTAGCACATAGATTGGTTGATTTAACTTAGAATTAGATGACATAATAATTTCAGTACTTAGATAGAATTGTCACTAGAGTATGATAATCCAAATTCACATCCACTATATTATTTGCATAACTTAATACACTTACCAGGAATTTTGTGTGTCAAATTTTTATCAAATAAGTTAAACAATATATAATCACTTGATTATACATACACGTACACATGAATTGGATTGCTAGCGAGTAGATTAAGCATGTGGCAAAGCTAATGAATTTTAATTAGAAACCAAAAATTGACCAACTACTGATTTTTGACATACTACATAAATGTATTATGCATAGGTACGTCTCTTTTACATTAAGTATATCGCAAATAATTGATAGTGATTGAGTTATATATGTGTACATTTGTTGGCTTGGGGCATCTTGAATATTAATCAACATAATTATAGAAAAGACACACAAATTTTGAACAAAATCTACTTAAGCACCGCCAGCTAGTTTTACCTTATCTAAAAGGATAATTAGTTAATATTATCATAACTACTTTTCTGAAATAACCATCGTTTCCCAAAAGAGTATCTGTTTTTTTTTCTTTAATACTTATTAGGATATGTTTTATTTTAATTTTATATTTTAGAGAGCCATTTATGTGGTGTCACATTGAACTATTGAATTCATACTTGACATATGTGTATTTCAAGATAATATTTGGGAGGTCCGAGACCAAAGGTCTTGAGTTGAACTTCACCACTCAAATGTATATCGTGATGATGGACTCCGACCCGACATATCTATGAACACGTAAGTGATGGAGATGACTCTTGAGCCTCTCAAATATGACCCAATATTTCATAGGCACAAATTTTCTGACATATATCCACGTTGACAAGGTGTCGCATCAAATGGTTATTGGCACTTGAGTTTAATCACCAATGTCATCCAATCAATAGATGTTAATTAATTTCTTGTCAATTTTAATTTCATAAACTGATAAATCTTTGGTCTAATGGTAAAAGCTAAAACCCAAGACTGCCAACAAAAGTGTACAGTTAATATTTGATAATTGTAAGCTATTGGTTAATAATTATTAATATCAAGATATAATTTATGTATTTACCACTTCATGAAAAAATAAGCAAGTTCAGATCCTCTTGAAAGTGTGATCATTACTTTACTTTTATAAAAATATATTTTCTCATTGTATGCATGTCTTGATTTAAGGGAAAATTAGTAGAAAATTCCCAATTGCTATTCAAACTCATGAATCAGTCCCTAAGCATGATTTCAAGCTCTGTACTCTCTAGTTGATGTTAGAAATTGTGATTCACTTCTTAGTCACTTGAAAAGACAAAAATGCTCCCCACTTTATTAATTTTTTAATTATGTCTTCCCTACTTCTCTCTCCTCTTTTCCCTTTTCTCCTCCACCATAAATCCTATTACATAGGCTTTTTAGGCGATCAAAATAGTTCAAAAATGACACCGTCTTGTTCTCCATGATGAAAGGAACAAATCAAGATCCAGATTGCCTATATTAATTGAATTGTAGCCATACATATGCATACATTAATTGAATTGTAGCCATACGTCAATTATACATTCGCATACATGAATTGACAGTGTGCATACTTCAATTATACATATCCATACGTCAATTTATATATAGTCATACGTCAATTGATGATATTATACATACGTCAAATGATTTCCAAACATACGTCAATTGATATTATACATATGTTAATGTATACATGTGCATACGCCAATTGATATGTATACATACGTCAATTGATTTTACACATACGTCAATTGATATGTAGCCATACGTCATTGATGTGTACTTACACGTCATTTCAATAGTAATAATACTTCAATTTATATGTAAAAATACGCCGATTGTAACTATATACGTCGTTCTAAAGGTAAACATACTTCAGTTGAAGTAAGTCATGTTGCGCTGTATTTGACAATTTATTATACAATATAAGTCAATTTACATGTAAACATACGTCAATTGATGTAAACCATGGACCTTAAACCATAAAACCCTAAATCCTAAACCACAAACCTTAAACCATAAACCCTAAATCCTAAACCATAAACCATAAATCCTAAATCTGAAACCCTAAACGCATTATTTTTTTTAAGGAATGATTGTATATATTTGTAATATTTTAAAGTTATATTATATAATTTATTGGAGAATAATAGGAGTTGAATCGATAAAGGTACATATCTTTCACAAACATAATGTGTGTAAACACTACTACAAGTGATCACAAGTGTAAATTGTGTGAGTTTGTAGTTTTGAAATACTCATTCACATGCTTATACTTGGGCATGTTATATATATTTATAATGTCACGTAGGTTGCATTAAACAACATACTTAGAGCAAAATACGCAATATACGAATCAATTGATGTATGTATGTGTCAATTGAAGTATGTATACACATCCATTGATTGTGTATAATACCAATTGACGTATGTCTACACATCAATTGAAGTATGGCTACAAATCATTTGACATATATATACATATCAATTGACGTATGGCTACACATCATTTGACGTATGTATACATATCTATTGACATATGTATACCTATCAATCGACGTATGTCTACAAGACAAATGACGTATTTATATTCGTCAATTGACGTATGCATACATATCATTTGATGTAAGAATATATATCAGTTGACGTATGTATTCAAATCAATTGAGGTATGTCTACACATCAATTGACGTATGTATTCAAATCAATTGACGTATGTCTACACATCAATTGACGTATGTCTACACATCATTTGACATATGTATACAATCTATTGACGTATGGCTGCATATAATTGACGTATGATTATATTTTAAGTGATGTATAGATTATATTCAATGACGTATAGATACAATAAAAATGACGTATTGTTCATATAATAGAATTGTACCATAGAAATCATCCAATACATCATTAATTGCATCGTCAACTATGCCCTCTGTCTCAGAATAACTGCGGCCATACGTGCTCGGAAAGAATCTAACCCAACGCTCTGGTGATATAACCAAAATGACTCGAAATCTACGGCAAAACACTTTGCCCACATGAACACAAAAACCCCACAATCCACCCCCCTCTTGTTGGCGGCAATCCTTATTTTTTTCCACGGTTCCCTCGCCAATATCACAACCCAACTTGTTTTTTAGATAACTCGAGAAAAACTTAGCCTGCAAAAAGGAATTTAACATTTTTAATATTTTTTAAATACTCATTTAAAATGAAATGTAAACAAACTCACAATGAGTATTGCCGCTGCTGAATTCTTCGGGGTCCAGATAGAATTCATGTGTATGAACTTTTTCTCCTTCGTATCAATAACCAGAAGTGTCCAATGAAATTCGTCGACAATTGGGATCATGATATACCGGCACGTGTTCATGACATCTACTGTCAGCTTCTGTATAGATTTGGCTGAATGTGCAGTCAAGTTATCAACAACATCTATATACTGATCTTGACGGACGGACGTGCTTAGTTTGCGAAGTTTCAGAAGGACTTCAATCTATCAAGTGTTAATTTGCTAGTATTTACAATCTAACAAAATCCTAACACGTACGATTATTTTTTTAGATTCTTCTACATTGATACCTGAAAATAAGAGGGAGAGTAAAAGACGCGGTGGCCAACAGTCGTTGAAACGACATTGTTACACAGAATGTCCACGTAGCAATCCACCAAAGACGAGGATAGTGCCTTCCGAACAATAGATCACAAAACTCTTTGTGAGGAAGATCAAGTACAGGTGCATCCCAAACAGGCACACTGCAAATTGAGATTTATCATTATTAGTAGACAAATCAATTAAAATAAAAAAAGATAAGTAATATATTTAGTATTTGTACTCTAGCATGTCTCCACAAATATAAGCATCAATGATCCGACGATCATCATCACTTAGGTCTTGTGAACTAGTTCATCCTCCCTTTGTACTGCTCAAGGGTATTCTTACTGTCAACTTCATGAGATGATATATAATTGTCATCGACTTCAATTGGAATCTGTACATACTTGTCGTAGTCTCAGATGTAGTATGTTTTCGTATTAAATGCAGTAAATATTTACATAAATGAAGTATGAGTTCCTAATGAATGCAGTATACAAAGTCATGTTTAATTTAGTATGGTTCCTTTATAAATGACGTACGAAATCGGACTAACCGAAGTATGAGTTCTTACTCATTGACGTATGGAATACTTTAATTGCAGTATGTAAATTCATGTTTTACCCCCGTAGTGATTTGTCACAAGTTAGCAAGCCTAATACAGAAAGTATTAATTCCTACGTCTTATTAATAACAATTTGTTTAATAATGCATGCAGTATATCAATGGTTTACCTCTTCACACCCGGTACGTTGATGTGTCTTCAAGTCACCAACATCTTCTTCGCATTTCTTTTCCTCTTTCTCTATCTCTTCTCCTTCAGCCATCTTTTTCTCTTTCTCTATCTCTTCTCCTTCAGCCATCTTTTTCTCTTCCTCACTCTCTCTCTCTCTCTCTCTCTCTCTGCGTCTTCATATCTCTCTTTCTTTTCCTCTCTCTCTTTCCCTTCCTCTCTCTCAGCCTCTTCTTTCTCGTCTTCGTTCTCTTTCATCACACCAGATTTGCCAACATTCTCCTCCTCTGTTTTTCTTTTCTTCAACTGAATAAGGGTGTCAATTAGGGCATCATCATCTAAGTCACTGTCCTTGGTTATGATTTTTCTTGCCTTACGTAAAAGAACCCTTTTGCCCAGTCGTTCAATTACCTTTTTTTCTTTCCTCTTGTTTCAAAGCCGAAATATGATCAACATCAACTCGTGCTTCGATTGGCTTTATAAATTTTTTCTCATCTTTGAAAGTATACATCTCAATAATCTGGTAAGAACATAAAAGTTCAAACTTGCAATGAATTTTTAAGGGAGATTAAACATTGTAAACACACCAATTACCTCATCTGGAGTAAGTGCTCTAAATTGTCGCGTGACAGCATCAATGTCGTTGGAGATGATTGTCCTCCCCCACTTAAAAAGCCGTGGGACGGAGCGCACCACGCGTTGAGTCTCCATGGAGCGCACATGCTCAATAACCCAAGCCTAGAATGAAGCATATAACAATGAGTATTTAGATCTATGCAATTTAATACGGTTTCCAGAAAACATACTTTATTTAACTGCAATGCAGAACTAATACAACTAACCATAAGTCCAATTGTACATCCATTGATGTATTTCATTTGCCCCAGTTTTTCAGTATACTCGTAGATTTGCTTCATCAAGAACGAGTGAACGGCGCGCCTCCAAGCATACTCCCAGAGGTATTCCCAATCATCCATGTAAGCAAGCAAAAATTGTGGAGTACGAAAGTTATTGCAAGGAAATAAAATAGCATTACACACAAAAAGAACATACATCCTAAAAAAATCCTCTCGCCTTCGATTTTCTAGAGACTAACTCATACAATTTCATAACAATATTATCCCGCGTCACTTCACTCAATTTCCCATCAAAATGTTTACTTAATGTTTTGGACTCCACCAAATTCATTTCCAAGTCAACATACTGACCTAACTCGTGGAGCCCCATCACAATGGAGAATTCGGACGCGAGGAATGGAACTTCAGTGCCGTTACCAAAAACAAATGCCTTACTCTCCCAACGGAATGTCCACAATAGTGCCCCAACTTGAGCTAAGCTATGGGACATGTTTGGAATTTTCATGTATGAGAAGAACGGAGTCTTCTTTATTGCTTCTCGAAGCTTTTTCGACATCAATCGAACTAATTCTTCCATTACTTTACAGTATGTATTCGGGTGGCACCGTGACAAGACATCGTACTCCTTCCTATGATGTTTTTTCGCCATTTAGACCCTGCAAGGATCAACCAACATAAATTATTAGGGTAAATAAATAGACAAAACTGAAATTCATAAATAGACAAAACTGAAATTAACTAAATTCAATTCACCTACACTCACAAATCCAAAATTATAGGTGAAAATCGAATACCCAGGTGGTGGTGGTGTGAGCGCCGACGATGGTATGAGGCTTCCAAGTGAAAAATTAGAAATTTAGGGAACAAACTTCGAAAATCGAATACCCAGGCGACGACGGCAAGGCGGAAATCGATTTTGGGAGAAATTTTTGGCTGGAATTTGAGAAGACAGCGAAGAAGGAGGAACCGTGTTGAGAAAAAGAGAACACACAGGTTGAAGGCGGGAAGATACTGATACACTTATGGGGATCATGTAATTTTTTGTTCGAGTTAAGGGCAATTTTGTCTTTTCAAAGGGTTTAGGCAGGATCATGTAATTTTTTGTTCAAATTAAGGGCAATTTTGTCTTTTCACAGGGGTTAGGGAGCTTAGACAAATTTTAATTAGGAACTAGGGAGTGCAGAGTTGTAAATTAGGAGTAGAGACTGATTTTGAACTTTGAATAGGGTTTGGGGATTTCTCACTAATTTTCCCTTATTTTAATGTTGACATACGGCCTTTATATTTATTAATACATTCTTTTAGTTGTAACAATACATCGTTTCATATGTAAATATACTTCGGTTTGCTGTTAAAATACGTCATTTGAAATGTATAATTTATATATACTAATACGTCAACTTATTTAACCATGTACGTCATTAGACTACACACGTACATCGTTGGATTATACACTTACGTCGTTCTTATTAAAAATAATACGTCATCTTAAATGTTGACATATGGCCTTTTTATTTACTAATACATCCTTTTAATTGTAACAATACATATGTAATAATACTTCGGTTAGCTGTTAAAGTACGTCATTTAAAATGTATAATTTATTTATACTAATACGTCAACTTATTTGACCACGTACGTCATTAGACTACACTTGTATGTCATTAAACTATACACATACGTCGTTAGATTATACACGTACGTCATTTTATTAAAATAATACGTTATGTTAAATGTTGACATACGACCTTTATATGTATTAATATATCCTTTTAGTTACAACACTTCATATGTAATAATATTTCTCCTAAACCCTAACCCCTAAACCCTAAGTCCTAATCCCTAAATCCTAAATCCTAAACACTATGACCCAACATACCTAAAATTAAATGGTCCGAAACTCAATGTTTACATATATCTAAGCAAATTATGCATTTAATATAATTTAATGTATATTTTTTCACTAACTAGTATTATTTGTGTTTCCAAAACTCAATGTTCACATATACTACTAGTAGTGATCACTTGAATTTTAATGTGAGTTTGTAGTTTTGAGATACTCATACACATGATTATACTTAGGCATGTTATATATTTAATAATAATTATTTATAATGTCATTAAGGTGCATTAAACAACATACTTGGAGCAAAATAGGCATTAAATAGATATACCAAATACTATGTATATCCACATTACTACTAGTTATCACTTGACTTTATGTGTAAGAATTTACGGTTTTGAGATATTTATACACTTGAGTATAAATATTTCATATTGTTCACTTATAACATATCTTTACCAATAATCTAACGTATCATTTCAAAATGTATTGTTACGACTAATATGATGAATATACAATGACGTATTACTACATATGCAATGTTGTATTATTACATAAGAATTGACTTATTATTACATATAAAATAACATATGATTACATATAAATTGATGTATTCTTACATATCAATTGACGTATGGTTGCATATAAATTGACGTATGACTATATATCAATTGATGTATGGTTGCATATCAAATGTCATATTATTACATATGAACTAACGTATTATTACATATCAAATGACATATGATTACATATAAATTAACGTATTAGTACATATCAATTGACGTATGATTATATATAAAATATCGTATTATTATATATGAATGGACGTATTATTACATATCAATTGACGTATAGTTGCTTATAAATTGACGTATGACTACATATGAATTGACATATTCTTACGTATCAATTGAAGTATGGTTGCATATAAATTGACGTATGACTACATATGAATTGATGTATGATTACATATCAAATGCCATATTATTACATATGAATTCATGTATTATTACACATCAAATGACGTATTATTACATATAAAATGATGTATTTTACATGACAATTGATGTATGTGTACATGTAAATTGACGTATTTGTATATATAAAACGATGTATGGTAACATACAAAATGAAGTATTATTACATATAAATAACTTTTTATGTCATTTAAATGACGTAGTCTTACATATGAAATTAATTATTATTACACATCAAATGACGTATCTTTACATGACAATTGACGTATGTGTACATGTAAATGACGAATTTTTACATATAAAACAACGTATGGTATCATACAAAATGAAGTATTGTTGCATATAAATGACTTTTTATTTCATTTAGAGGATGTATTCTTACATACGAAATGAATTATTATTACAAATCAAATGATGTATTTTTACATGACAATTGGCGTATGCATACATGTAAATTGACGTGTTTTTACATATAAAATGATGTATGATAACATACAAAATGAAGTATTATTGCATATTAATGACTTTATTTTGTTTAAAGGATGTATTCTTACATATGAAATGATGTATTATTACATGACAATTGACGTATGTGTACATGTAAACAACATATTTTACTTATAAAACGTATGGTAACATACAAAATGAAGTATTATTACATAGAAATGATTTTTTATTTTATTTAGAGGACGTATTCTTACATATGAAATGACGTATTTATTACTCATCAAAAGGTGTATTTTCACTTGACATTTGATGTATGTGTACATGTAAATTGACGTATTTGTATATATAAAAAGATGTATGGTAACATGAAAAATGAAGTATTATTGCATAATAATGACTTACATAACAATTGACGTATGTGTACATGTAAATGGCGTATTTTAACATATAAAACAAAAAACGGTTTATGATTTCGAGCACCGTGCAATGCGTTATGGACTTTCTCGTGAAGTCACGCAAAACTGTCGACAAATTTTAGCTTATATTTGAAGGAAAACCTGTTTCATACTAGAAATTTTTTGATAATATATCTTACATTGTCAGAAATCTCTATGTGTCTACCTTGAAACTAAAAAAATAGTTTATGATTCCGAGCATTGTACAGTGCATTATGGACTTTCACATGATGTCCCACAAAACTGTCAATAAATTTTAGCTTATGTTTGAAGGAAAAACTGCTTCATACTAGAAATTTCTAAGTAATGTGTCATACATTTTAAGATATTTCTATGTGTCTACTTTGAAATAAAAAAAAAATTGCATATGATTCCGACCATCGTACAGTGCGTTATGGACTTTATCGTGAAGTCGCGCAAAACTATCTATAAATTTTTAGCTTACATTTGAAGACAAATATTCTTTCATATGAGACATTTATTGATAATGTCTCGTACAATTTCCGAAAGCCCTATGTGTCTATTTTCAAAATAAGAAAACAGTTTTTGATTTCGAGCATCCTATAGTGTGTTATGGACGTTTTTGTGAAACTGCGGAAATCTGTCAACTTATCATTTTTTTTAATTCAAGAGGACGGGGGATACCCTACATATCTAGCCCGACAAACCCAGGTTGATACTTATAATCCTGAGCATAAAGACTCTATCTAGTTCTATAAAGGAGGGGAGAGCTACAACTTGTGACAGCCTGGATTCGAACCCAGGACCTCTCACATAAAGTGGGAGGTGGATATCATTTGAAAAAACTTCAACTATGCACTAAAAATACTTCACACATGGCTTGTCGATACTGCAATAGCTATACATATGAAATTTGAATATATATATATATATATATATATTACTTGAAATATAGGCAATATGGATTTCGATTTGTTCCTTTCATCGTGGAGAATAAGACGGTGTCACCTTTGAACACAATCGATCGCTGAAAAAGCATATATAATCAGGTTTATGGTGAAGGATAAAAGGAAAAAAGAGAAGAGAGATGTGAGGAAGAAGATGATTAAAAAATTAAGGGAAAAATACTAAACCCCTGCTAAAATAAATTTGTGTATCCAAAAAACTCATCAAAATATTTTTCAATCTCAGAAATCCATTTCACAAACTTTTCATTTCAAAAAGCCCAAAAGTTAGGATTAACAACTTTTTGAATTAAATTACCCTTCATTTAATAAGTGATAAATTGATCAATGGATTTTTTTTCTATCGAAATTATTTTATTTTAAAATTTTAAATTGATTAATAGTATAATACGAATTTTATTTTTTAGTAAATACTTTAAATATTTATGTAATTTATTTTTGATTTTAATATGGTAATTATCTAAAAATTATTTTTTTAAATTTTTGAAAAGATTTAAAAATCTGAAAAATATAAGATTGTAATCATAATAAGTGCGATCATCAATACAAAATTTCTACATGAAACTTCAATTGATTGATTTCTTATTTAGAAGGCTAAGGACGATTAAGTCTATAAATTTATTAACTCTAACTGTTGGGGTTTGTGAAATGACAAGTTGGTGGAATGATTTTTTTTGAATGAAAAATATTTTCACGGACTTTTTGGATACTAAAATTTATTTTATGGGCGTTTTAGTAATTTTTCCAAAAATTAATAAAGTGGGGTAGGGGGAAAGAGAAGTCATACTGAGGAAAAGGGGAGAGAGAAAGAAAGTTTTGTAATTTTGTGTGTAATTGAGGGCATTTTTGTCTTTTTACATCAATTAGGAAGCTAATCCAAAGAGTGAATATGAATTGAAATGCATAGTTTAAAAACATGAGTGGGGACTGATTTTTAAATTTTATTAGTGAGTGGGAATTTATCTCCAATTTGCTGTTGATTTAAATCTACTCATTGTAAGTGATAAATATTTTGAAACTTTAATTTGTTGAAGTATGTAACCCCACATCGTCATCCTAACTACAGGGTACATTAATCGTGGTTGTCTATCAACTAAAATCACATCATCATCTTTGAAAAATATGAGCCTATTTGCTAAGTACAACGTCTTAGGTATTTTGTGGAATTCACCAACTTATCCAGGGATGAGATTTTTGAGCCTTCAAATTAATGAACACAATGAATGACCGAAAAGATTTAGAGCCCAGATTGTACATGATGAACCTGTCATGCACTGAGTGCTTTGTCGAGCTCTGTATGCCTATGGAACCAAGTTCAAGCTCCATTTTTTTTGTTCATGAGCTTTTAATATTGAGAAGGATGAATTGCAATAGTAGTCTCGTATATTAAACATTTTGTAATTTTAGTCTCATTATTTATAAGAATTAATCTCATAGGATGGAATTTCATGTGTGGAATGCACATGACTTTAAGTTTATTACTGATCACGTCCGTTGCACATGACCAAACTAACGGTTTCTGTCCGTTTTTAACGATAGAGACTAAAACTGCAAAAGAATACATTTTATGACTAATTTTGCAAGCTTGCAAACAATGAAATTGAAATTGTAAAGGTGCAAATTCTATAGGACTAAATTTGTAGTTTTCCTTATTTAGAATTTAGTTTATATTTATCAAAATAAAAGATGTATTACAATTAGATAATGGAATAACATATGTCGAGCTAGAGTATGAGCTCGAATCTCTAGAATAGTTCTTGTTGAGCTGAAGCTCAAGCCTGTAAATTTCATATAGGTAGGTTCTTGCTTAATTTTACAATAAAAAACAAGTCATCTGCTACAAAATTGCTATGAAATAGATTTCGTGGTTATTATGATTAAATAACGATGGATATTTCGTAGTAAAATTCATCTTAAAATAAGTGAAAAATTAAAATATTTTAGCGACGAAATAGCTAGAAATTTGCAACAGAATCCACATCCATTACGGGTGGCCGTGCTTGTGCAACTGATTTGCTACATATTTTGCTTTAGAAAAATAAATAAAATATCTTAACTACTGAATAACAATGATACTTGCTAGGAATTTAATCTCGTAGTTTATGTTGTACCCACCTCAAATGAATTTTTATTGCTTGTGCAATGAAATAACTATTTATTTTGTATAAAAGACTTATGCAAATTCATCGCCATGACTACGGGAATTGCCACTTATTTTTACGGACATCTTGTTGAATATAATTATTTTGTTACTAATGTAGCTATGGGCCATACATCATTTCACTTCAAAAATTGCTATAGAATTTCTTTGATGAATTGTTGCAGAATTTTCGTAACCCTTGGTGATAAAATTAATTGCTAATGAAATTTTGTTACCATGATGACGAGAATCGCTACACAATGTTCGTAGCTATGAGATGAGACTTGCTATTGAACTTCTGCAGCAATAATGATTGTTAAAGATGATAAATACTAGGGAAAATTACTAAAAACCCCCTAAAATAAATTTTTATATCCAAAAAACCCATGATAATATTTTTCAATCTCAAAACCCACTCTACAAACTTTTCATTCAAAAAAACCAAAAAGTTAAGATTAAGAACTTTTTTTACTAAACTACCCTTCATTCATTAAATTAAAAAATTGATTAATTTATCTTTTTTATCGATTAAAATTGATAAATTGAATAATTCATATTTTTCTTTTTAGTATTGAATGTTTTAAAAAAAATTATAATTTTTTTATTTTACTATGGTAATTATCTAAAAATATTTTTTAATTTTTTTTAAAGAAGAGTAAAAATCTGAAAAATTTAAAATTTATATTTAGTCAATTATTAATATAAAATTTCTAAATAAATAAATCTCCATACAAAACTACAATTGATTTAATTTTTAGTCTAGAAGGCTAACGACAATTAAGTCCATAAATTTATTAACCTTAAGTCCTAGGCCTTTTTGGAATGAAAAGTTGGTGGAATGAGATTTTTGGATTGAAAAATGTTTTCATGGGTTTTATGGATATAAAAATTTATTTTTAGGGATTTTAAGTAATTTACCCTAAATACTATATATTTCTCTTCTCTGATAGATTAAGCTTTTCTAAAATATAACAAACAGTAGGTCCTGATTTCAAATCTCATAACTCCCTTCATCACCATGTGAGGAAGCTTGTTAGATATAATAAATATTAAAATGTTTCTAATCTCTAATGAAATTCCTACGAAGTGAAAATATCTAATTTTTTTAATCTCTAATGAAATTGCTACAAAAATTTTGTGTTTATATTAACAATTAATACTCCATCACCATGGTGATGAAAACGTTTATATGTTTGCAATAAATTTTCAGTCACCATTGCGTAGCTTCAAACTTTGATATATAGCTACAAAATTCTCCAACTCTGTATCTAGATTTAGCAACACCTCTCTGTAAATGGGCTACTGTTGGGATCGGTGGTGCAACCCCGAGGATGCTGGTCACAGCGAAGCATGTAATTTAAAATTTAACGCGAAGCATCCCCAAATTAGGGCTAGGTTGACATGGTACAATTGGATTAACGAAAACATACAAAGGGTGTTTTCTAGCATTTACCTCGTTGACGAAATTTCAGTAACAATTTCTTTGTGATTTCATATCCCTCGAACGGATCTTTCCCAAATGATTCCCTCAAAGTGGTTTGCTCCAACACCACAAATGTTGCTTCTCTATGGTGTATCCACAACTTAGTTCGTACCCTCGATTCGTTTTATCAGTGCTTGCTAAAAACGATTCGAACTTTTGGCTTATAGAAATAAAGAGTAAGAATTATTTCTCTTAATTCTTCATACTCAACTCATGAGTTAGAAGAAACTATAAAAGAGATGGAGAGAAAAAGAGAGAGGAGAAAACACACGTTCATAAACTTGTGTAGAGTGAATTAATTAATTCAACTAATATATATATATATATATATATATATATTGATGTGTGTGGGAAGCACACCAATGATAATATGCGATATATTATATAATAATATAGTATAAATCATGGAAATAATAGTAAAAATGACACAAGATATACGTGGTTCGGCCAAAATATGACCTACGTCCACAGGGTAAAAAAGTCGATCCTTTCATTAGCGTTTGAAGTTGATATATATACAAGTTTATGATGGAGTGGATAAAAAGGTAAGTCAACTATTCCTAAATGTACATTGGAAAGTAGAATAAATCATGATCCTTCCATCTTGGGCTATATCTTTAATGGTATAATTGGCAAGTCAGTCGGCATGATCTCTGCAGGTCCGGATATGGTAAGTACATCTCCTGATTGATTCTTGTCTGATCTTGCTCCAGACTTGCCTTATATAGAATGCTCTACCTCTACAGGTCAGGACCGGGCGAACCTCCAGTTGGACAGACCTGACCATGATATCTTTTAAAGGGGATCTGAGTCCGTGATGCTATTGGGCTTGGGCCCCTAATCGTGTTGGACTACCAGCTTGGTCTAAGAACTTATTTCGACCCACATCAATAGTCTCCCCCAACTCTGCAGTTTGACGTAGTCAAGCTGCGAGAGTTGAGAAAAGGCAAATCTTTGGGCCGATCTGAGAGTACCCTTAAGCTGCGCAGGTAAAGATTGTTGAAGCTTCTTTCCAGGTAAGGAATTCTCCTCAGGTGAGTTTTCCAGACAAACCCTAAACCTGACGTGACGGTTACATTTCCCCATGCTTGTAGTTATGGAGTTACCTCCTGAAAAGTCGCGCCACTCATTGTTTTTGCAGTTGAGGCCGCCATCTTCGTGCCCTGGCAATCGTCAATCTTCGTCCATGAGTACGGTTCGGGTTGAAGCCCGCTTTATCCTTAATTATTTTTGGTTTATTTTTGAAAAATCAAATTTCAAAAAATAACTTACCAAAATCTTGAGATTTTATTTCCTTCCATTGTTTGTGCTTCGTTGCTTAAAATCAGAATCCTTCAATTCTTCGTTCACCTTCTCTCGCCAGCCATTTCCTCCATGTTCATTGCCTCTTTTCTAGGTATTGCGTCTCATTTTCTTCTTCTTCTTTTATTTGTTTGTTGTGTGTTGTTTTGTTGTTTTATTTTGTACAAGCTTTGGGTTTGTTTCCATTTGCCATTGTTGTCCCCGTTCCCCTTTGTACGCGAAAATGTCGAATAGCTTAAGCTTGGATTCTCAAAACCAAGAAGAGCATCACAATGTGTTAGAGCATGATTTTGTGGGGGATACTTCTTCTTATGTGCGAAATTTGTACAGTGGGACTCTTGTTTTGGGGGGAAAAGAACTTGTAAACCTTTCTTCGTCAGATACAAAATCCGATGGCCGAAATACCACCCTTATCCCTTCGTCTCCAAGTGCTGGGGTTAGGACTGGTCAAGCTGGGGCTTCCTCCAAGGGTGAGGATGTGCACCAGTTTGACCCTGATTCAGGGGAAGAAGAAAAATCAAACCCTAGGTTTTGGGCAGAGACTCCCTCCACTTTTACCCTTCAAAAATTAAATAACTTTCGTCGTATGTATGGCATACCGGACGACTACGCGATAATAATACCTTCTCCTGAGGATCGGGCCCACCGCCCTCCTCCTCAACACACTTGCTTTCATGTCGCTCTTTTTCGCGCAGGTCTAAGGCTCCCCATCCCACCTCTCTTCATATCCATAGCTAATAGGTATGGTATCCCTCTAAACCAGTTCGCGCCTAATGCCATTCGGATGATGGCTAGGTTTGCCGGTCTCCTTCATTATTATGGGATTGAGCCCACAGCCGAGTTCTTTTATTCCCTCTTCCATCCTCGCACTAGTGTTGCTGATAGTGGGGTTTTCTATCTGACTTCCCGAGGTCCTGCCATCTTCCTTGTTGGCCATCCTGGGGATAAGCGATGGAAAGACATTTTTTTCTATATCGCCCCTCCGCCAGGTGTGGTGTGGAATTTTCGTCGTACTTTTATGGAACGGTTGGATGAGCACCATCCTACCCCTCGACAGTTGTCCGAATACCATCGTCGGGTGGTGGAATATTTGAATTTTTCTCCTCGGCATATGGGTAAACTTGTTGATAGCCGACTTCAGTACAACATTGGTTATAGCCCCGTGGGGGCTGACCTGAAGGGTGTCACCGTAGGTTGAGTCTTGGATTTTAACTATCCCTCTGTGTTTGTTAACTGTTTTGCTTTTCATAACTCGTGCTAATCCTTGCTTGCTTGGTGTTTGCAGAAAGACTGATGGATTTAGCTCGCGCCCAGAGTTTGTTAACTGCAGAAAGCAGCGTCCCCCCTTAGAAGAACCAGCTCTGCCTCCTCCACCTCCACCGGTGACGCCACAGGATGCCCCTTCTGCCATTTTGACTTCCCCCCCCCAGGTCAGGGTGATTCCTCCAGATCGCGGACCAACCAGGAGAGGGCCTTCGAAAAAAGACCCATGACCTCCGAGACTCCCTTTAGCGTGCGTCCTCCTAAATACAGTAGCTTAGGCATAGCCATCCATGAGATGATCCCCGACCTGCTCCTCAGGACTTTAGATCCGCCTGCTTCTCGCATAAAGTCCAGAGCCTCTGACCCTCCAGCTTCTGCCTTGTCGAGCAACGAGCTCTCGGTCATGTTGGACTTCTTCCAAAGGTTGCCCAACTCTACTGATCGTCATCACCTGAAAGGTATGTCCCCTCGAAAGAGGGCTGAAGCTGCGGCACTCATATTTCCTAAGGTAATGTAGCTTCTTGTGTATGTATGTTGATTATATATTTGTACTTTATGCCAGTTGTAACTTGCTATGCGCAAATGTGTTGTAGTGTATGCTGTTAGCTGGCCAGGTTGTGCAGGATGCTTACAAAGGCACAGAGGTGGAAGAATTGCAGAAAAAGTTGTCCCGAGCTCATGAGCAGCTCCGAAAGGCCCAAGACTACAATGTTAGCAAAGACAAGGAGCTGAAGGTTCTTCAAAAGGACTTCCACAGGCTTCTTGCGGAGAAGGTGGACCTGGAGGCAAGCCTTTCAGACATCGAGGCTGCCCATGCTACTGCCTTGAAGAGTACCTTAATTAAGGCACATGAGACTTGGATCGACGAATTGCCTTCATCTGAAGAGGGCCAGGCCTTGATTGCCAAGTTCAAAGTTGACTTTCTTGCTTCTAAAGAGTTCGAGCGCCTTACTGATGACAAAATCTTGGGTTCTTCATCAGGAGTTTCGAAGGGTGTGCTACACAGTTCAAGGCTAAAGGCTTTCCTTCAGCAGGTGTCTCTGATGACTTCTTGGACTGTGATGTTGGTCTTCTTGAGGCTATGGCTGCTCCAAATCCAGCTCTTTGAGGTCCCTCCCCTCGCCCTACTGCAGATCAAGTTGTTGCAATGTTACCCGCTATACAGTCAGGTGAGGCGGATGCTCCAGGTGGCGCTGGTGGTTCAGGTGGTGCTGTTGTTGATACTCTGGCTCTGGCTGATGCTCCCGAGCAATCTTGAAAATTTATATTCTCTCTCAGTCTTGATATTTGACCGACGTATGTGGCCCTGGCATTTGAAACACTTTTTATGTTTTTGCTGATAGTCGTTTTAAAGTTTTACAGTATCTGCCCGGGTTTGGGCTATGAATGTTTAGTAGGTTTATGAATATTTTGCACTTTTACCTCTTTGCTTACAACATGCATTCTGGTAATATTGCACGCGTTTTCTACATGTGTTGCCCCTGTCTCTTTTATAAGAGAAACCAAAAAGGTGAATCTTGCACAAACTAATAAGTAAATAATGAATGACCATACCTTCCTTTCTGATAAAGCCAAGCATGTCCTTGATAAATTGGGTAGCACTTTTTATTTAACATTCCTCACAAAAAAACAAAAGACAAATTTATCAGTTTCAAGGTGGTACCTACCAGACCTGTGCCGGACTATAGCTCCAGCTGGGTCAGGTAGTCCACATTTTTGCAATCGTGGGGACTTGTGCTTTCACATCCGTCAATTCTTAGTAACTTGATTGACACATACAATCATGGGGGCTTGTATTGTCGTTGTGCAATCATGGGGACTTGCACTCACTTTTCTATGCAATCGTGGGGACTTGCCTCAGGATAAAACACCTTTCTCCAGGTGCGTACAATCGTGGGGACTTGTACCACCTCTGTGCAATCGTGGAGACTTGCACACGGGATCAAACACTCGTCATTAGGCGTGTACAATTGTGGAGACTTGCACCGCAACTATGCAATCGTGGAGACTTGCATTTACCGCCTGCCTTGCATCCATTTTCTAATGCCCAATCATCTCTCACACAGCCAACAATAAGCATGGCATATAGTTAGCATTTATTATTGACTAAATGGCATGAGTGCACAAACATGATTACTTTCTAATTATATGATAACTACAGTTAAGGTACATTTTTGCTACCGTTTATCATGAGTTAAGCAGGCATGACGTCTAAGCAGGCACGACGTCTAGCATTTATCGTTAGTTAATAAAAAAAAATGATAATTGACGTGCTTCCCAGGTGGTCACCCATCTCAAAATTGCTCCCGTCTGAGCACACTTAACTTTAGAGTTTTGATTGAATTTGGTACATGAAAGCTTCCCACTAGTCACCGGGTCAATATATGTCATGCCCTACGTGCTTCTTACATGTCATTTATATGTCACGATGAATGTACATATGTGACACATAGAAAATATAAGGCACAAACGTATAACACGTATTAAGCTAGCAGCTGCAAATAATTCATTGAATAAAATAATAATATTTTCAACAAACTTCACAATAAAGTTTGCTAAACCGACTTTGAAGTCTTTAAAAAGACTCTGGACGAAAATGGAAAGCAAAAACAAACGTAAGAAAAGAAAGAAAAACAGAGAAGAAAGAAAAGAAAGAAAAGAGAGGAAAAATTCAAGGAAAAATAGGAAAGGAAGAGTAATAGGTAAAGGGAGCTAGGCAAATCGACGTGCCTGTTACACGTAAGTCTTTTACCGATTGTTTCTTCAATTTAATTGGTGAATTTGGAATAATTATAGAGGATTGTATTTAGGTATGGTATATACCCTTTCTACAGGTTATTGTACACCTAAAATTAGGAAAAAGTATCATTATCTAGCTTCGGTAGCGTCACCTTTTCTAGTTCATTGCAAAGGACTTAAGGTAAGTTGAAGTTCGTTTTCTACTTCATAAGGACCATATTATACATGTTTATGATGTTTTAAGATAATTGTTTGGAAATGAATGTTATTACTTGCCTATTGTGTAAAGTGTTGAGGTATATATGTTTATGATGTTTTAAGATGATTACTTGGGAATGAATGTTTATTTCTTGTTTATTGTGTATATATGATTATGATGCACATGTAAAGAAAATGATTTGAAAAAGGGAGGTATGGTATTTGATTGATGGTCGGGTAGGCATGGGACGCGGGTGGGACCGGCGGACCCAAAAGACTGGTGGTGAATACCTTGAGGTGTAAAAATCAAGATAGATAAAGCTACGATGTACTGGTGGTGAATACCTTGAGGCGTAAAAGCCAAGATAGATAAAGCTACGATGTATAAGAGAGTTAGCGTTTAATATCATAGGGCCGAAAGGTCGGTTATGAGAACCCCTTGGCCAATTGTTATGAACAGGTTCCGAAAATGGACGCCTATCACTATCAGTCGAATACCACACTTCGAGGGTACCCCAAAAGGAAAGGATAAAAAGGAAAAAGAAAAGTTTTAACTGAACTATGCATTATTGACTGTCGTATGTGATATGTGAAATGTTGCTTTTAAAAATATGAGCTTCTTCTTACTGAGCCATTAGCTCATTAGGTTCTTATGATGCAGGTGATGATTATGTTAATATGTGAAGGTTGCCCAAGTCTCCAGAGCGGTCTTCATATGTCATGCTTCGAGCACTTTTGTACTCTGATGTTGATTTGTATAGCAGCTCTGTTATGGTTTTGTAAACGTAAGTATGTTAATACAGGAATGAAGGTGCTGGGTTTTGATGTATATAAAAAAATGATTTACTTTTATTTTAAAAGGGATATATTCTATTTTTTTTTAAAACCATAACATTTCAAAGGTAGAAAATAGGTCATCGCCCCCTTGGCCTAACCGTGTGGCTTATCTGAGTTACATGTACGGGTCGGGTCGGGGTGTGTGACACCCTTGTTCTCCCTCCGTACCAAAATTTTCCTAGACGGGCTAGGGTGGCCAGCCCATACCGTTGGCATCCTTCCTTATGTCCCACATTCTCCGAATTTCGCTCCTTGTTTCACCTCCATCCTTATGGCTGCCCGTTCCTCCTTATCGCTCCAAACCCCGGTCTTCCTAAGGGTAGGCCTATAAGTGTTCCCGAGGGCCTACCCCTCCTTATTTCTCCCTGGCCTGGAGACCGTCTGATCTGTAGGCGAATGATCCATACCTAGACAGAACTGGGTCTCCACCCAGATGGTACAGTCCTAACCTCCGACTACCACCACTTTGCCAGCCCCCCTTTGCTTCACAAAATATCAAGCATATTTTACATAATTATATACATAACTCAAATTCAAAGTTTTGGCAAAATAAAATCTTACTAAATTATTGGAGCTTTGCATGTGGCCCTGCAAAGAAGGCTTTACAATCTCTAGGTCGTACCTGGAAAACATAACAATCATAACTTCCAAAGAAGATTATTAACAAAGCGTGAGTCTTTCGAATGGTAAAAACAAAACATAAGATGAGAAAATAGGATAAAAGAGGGAGCAATCTTTATGATCACACGTAAAAAAAATTCAGGTTTTGCATGTTCCATGGGCGAGGGAGCGGCTTGCCGTCCCCATCTTCCAGCTCATAGGCTCCTCCAGCTAGTACTTTGGTAACTTTGTACGGGCCTTCCCAGTTAGGGTCCAACATCTTCACAGTCTGCACCGCATCTACTCTCTTCAATACCAGATCTCCTACCTGGATAGATCTGACCTTTACTTTTGTTCCTTGGGCTCTCATGATCCTCTACTTGTATTGTTCAATCCTTAAGTATGCCTTGTCTCTGACTTTGTCTACTAGCTCCAACTCTTCCCTTAGTCTTCCTTCATTCTGCTCTGGCTCAAAGTATCTGACTCGATGGGATTGTACCCTGACCTCTGCAAGTATGACGGCCTCAGCCCCATACACCAAATGGAATGGACTTTCTCCCGTGGTGGACTTAGGAGTAGTCCGATATGACCACAACACTGGTTGCAATTCTTCGACCCAATTCCCACCCGCTCCCTCCAGTCTTTATGACCAAGGTTAGGGTATTTATATAAACTTATTAGAAATGGAATATGGATAAAATAAACGAGTTGACTTGTGAAAGAAAAAGGGGCATATGAATTTTTAAAAGCTAAGTAGTAGACATACCTGGTCTTTAAACCTTAGACTATTATTCTATTAGTAACCTCTACCTGGCCATTGGTTTGAGGATGAGCTACAGTGCTGAAGCGTTGCTGGATCCCTAACTCTTCACACCACTTCCTCAGCCTGGCCCCGCAGAATTGCCTGCCGTTGTCAGCCACGATTTCCCTGGGTATGCCGAATCTGCAGATGATGTTCTTCCATAGGAAACGAATGACCTCCGCCTCTGTGATCCGGGCCAAGGCTTTAGCTTCTACGCATTTGTTGAAGTAGTTTACTAGCACCAGTAGGAATTTCTTCAGGCCTTTTGCTATGGGAAATGGGCTTGCAATGTCCATCCCCCATCTAGCGAAGGGACAAGGAACACTCATAGAGCCCATTGCTTCCGCAGGTTGATGGATGAGACCAGCATGTTTTTGGCATTGTTCACATTTCTTCACTAGGTTAGCCACATCTTCCTTTAAGGTTAGCCAAAAATAGCCAGACCTCAAAGTCTTTCCAGCTAGGGCTCCCCCACGTATGTGGCTTCCGCAATCTCCCTCGTAGATTTCTCTTAGTATGTAGTCTCCTTCCTTTATCGAAACACATCTCAGGTGGGGTTGTACGAATGAATTTTTGTATAGCACGTCATCGATCAAGACGAACCTAGCAGCCTTGGTCTCCAATCGTTGTCTTTCCTTTCTTCCTTCAGGTAGTACCCCTTTCGTAAGATATTGGATTATCTCCGTCCTCCAATCTTCACCTTCTTCTATGTGTAGAATCACTTGTTCGATGCTAGGCTTAGTGAGTGCTTGTATGGTAATGTTCTGGGTTTGACAGTCAGTGACTGAACTGCCCAGCTTAGACAGATAATCAGCCTTGGTATTTTTAGCTCGGGGTATTTGATGTATCTCCAGTTTGTGGAAGTTTTCCCATAGTGACTCTATGGTTTTCAAGTATTTTACCATCCTCTCCTCCTTAGCTTCGTAGGTCCCATCAATTTATTGGTAACGAGTTGTGAGTCTGAGTATACTATCAAATCTTTAGCTCCTCCTTTGATTGCCATTTTGAGTCCCATGATGAATGCTTCATATTCCGCTTCGTTGTTGCTTGCTTTAAATAAAAATTTGATTGCATACTCCAGTTGATCTCCTTCGAGCGTAGTGAGTACCACACCTACGCCACTTTCATTTTGGGTGGCTGATCCGTCTACATGTAAGAGCCAAACCTTTTCTTCTTCCTTTCCCTCCTGCTTAGGTCGGGTCATTTTGGTGACAAAGTCAGCTAGGACGTGCGCTTTGACTGCAGCTCGGGACGTGTATTCTATCTCAAATTCCTCCAACTCCATAGCCCATTTAACAAGTCGTCCTGATGTCTCAGCCTTTCCTAGCACAGCCTTAAGTGGTTGACTAGTCTTTACAATGATTTTGTATGTCAAAAAATAGGGTTTTAGTCTTCTTGTTGTAATGACTAATGCCAATGCCATCTTTTCGATGTTCGGATATCGAGACTTGACATCTGAAAGTACTTTGCTGACGTAGTACATGGGTTTCTCTATTTTGTCTTCCTCCCAGATTAGGACTGTGCTGACAGCTCGGTCCGCCACAGCTAGGTAGATCACCAATGGCTTACCCTGCACAGGTTTAGTAAGGAGTGGCATCTGGCTCAGGTACGCCTTGAGGTCCTCAAAAGCTTGCTGACATTATGAGGCCAATTGAAATGGTCCATCTTGCGTAATATTTTGAAAAATGGTAAACTCTTTTCTGTTGATTTGGATATGAAATTGCATAGAGCTCTGATTCTCCCGTTCAACCTTTGTACTTCATTCACATTTCTAGGTGCCACCATGTCTTGGATAGCCTTGATCTTTGCAGGATTAGCCTCTATGCCTTTTTCCGTGACCATGTACCCTAGGAACTCCCCCCCCCCCCTTGATTCCAAATGCACACTTGGCTGGGTTCAGCTTCATCCTATATCTCTAGGGTGTTTCAAAGGTTTTTTCCAGGTCTTGCACATGAGTGCTGGCAATGTGACTCTTGACCACCATGTCATCTACATATACGTCGATGTTCTTTCCCATTTGTTCCCGAAACATCATGTCCACAAGCCTTTGGTATGTAGCTCCGGCATTTTTTAGACCGACGGGCATGACTATGCAACAAAAGGTGCCAAAGGAGGTGATGAAGCTGACTTTCCTTTGGTCTTCCTCAGCTAAAGGTATTTGGTGATACCCACTTTGTGCATCCATAGTGCTTAATAACTCGTATCCACCTGTAGCATCCACCAACTGGTCTATCCTTGGTAAGGGATAATGATCCTTAGGACAGGCATTGTTTAGGTCGCGAAAGTTGATACACATTCTCCATTTTGATCCGCCTTTAGGTACCAGGACTACGTTGGATATCCATTCGGGGAACTGTCTTTTTACAATGTGCTTGGCTTTGAGTAACTTATCAATCTCTGCTTTGATAATGGAGTCCTTTTCTGGTCCAAAATGCCTTTTCTTTTAGATGATTGGCTTTGCACTAGGGTCTACGTTCAGGTGATGTTGTCTACGTTCAGGTGATGTTGTATGACTGTTGGGGCAATTCCCACCAGGTCATTAGCTGACCAGGAGAAGACATCCGAATGCTTTCACAACATGGCTATTAGTTCATCCTTCAGGTCGGGGCTCAAATGCGATCCTATTTTGACCGTCTTTTCTTTCTCTCCAGGTAGGAGTTCTACACTCATAAGTTTTCCTACTGGCTCTACATGTGACGACACCATCTTCTTAGCGATTTCTTTGTCCTCTACCTTCATCGATTCAGGTTTGCATTTTTTGTCTTCATTTGGCTTCTCTCCTTGCTTAATGGAGGCTAGGTAACACTTCTTAAATTGATGTTGATTACCAGATACTTCTCCTACTCCGTTGATCGTTGGGAACTTGATCTTCATATGTGGTATTGAAACCACTGCTTCGAACAGGACCAGTGCAGGTCTGCCCAGTATCACATTATAGGCCGAGGGGGTATCCACGACCAAAAATCTAGTTAGCTTCGTTACTTTTTCAGGACCTTCCCCTAAGGAGAGGGGTAATGAAATAATACCCATGGGTTGCATCGCTTTCCCTGAAAAACCAAACAACACAGTACGCACGGCCTCCAGCTTGCCTACTCCTAGATTCATTTGTTCGAATGCTTGGTAGAATAAAATATCTACCGAGCTGTCGGTATCCACGAAGATCCTTTGTACATCATAGTTTTCTATAACAGCAGTTATTACCAATGCGTCACAATGAGGTGTTTGTATAGCTTGGGCATCTTCAGGTCTGAATTATATTTCTCGCCTAGGTCGGGTCTGGCTGACGTTCATAAAGAACGCGGGATGAGTCTCTACGTTCCTCGTTTGTCTCCTTATGCTTCGCTTCGTTTCATCGGCAGCCAAGCCTCTTGAAATAATGTGAATAGTTGCTCGATTGTTATTGTTGGCTTCCATAAGTGCTGCCCCTGGAGTTGGTGCTGTATTAATTTGCTCAGGGAAGTTCTCTCTACCTCCAGATACGGTTCTTCCGCCTCGCCATTCTCTACCTCAACCCCTCCAGGTATGACCCCCTCGGGCTGGGGCTGAATTGCTTGCATTGTGAGTGTCTATGACATATTCCTTCAAGTAACCCATTTTGGCTAGACACTGAATTTCATCGATCAATTGTGGGCACTCATTCGTATCATGTTCATACTCACGATAGTATCTGCAAAAGAGTGCACTCGGAGGATTCTTGGGCTCTTGATCTGCACCTTCGGGCCATGGGATCAGATTTTTGACCTCCATAACCATCAAATGGTCACTCCAGTTTCCCCTCATAGGTATGCGTCGGGATCTGGGTGTACCTGGATGTGGTGGTATCACATGTGTTGAGCTGGGAGCCCAACTACCTCTCTCTTCTTTTCGCGGTTTATGCTTGTTGTCCTCCTCTTGCTTTTCTTTCTTTTGCTCGGCCCTTCTCATCATGTGTGCGTCCTTTAAGTTGACATATTTTTCAGCTGTGGTGAGCAGCTCGTCGAAACTCAGGGCAGGCCTCTTGGTTAACGGCTTGAAGAGGTCTCCCTCCTTTAACCCTGTTGTGAAAGCGCTTGCCTTCAGGTCTGATATCGCGGCCGGTGTCTCTAGTGCTGCGGCGTTGAAATGTTTGACATATGCACATAAGGTTTCATCTTCCCTTTGCTTGATGCTGAATAGACTTAAGAGAGTCTTCTCATGCTGCTTGCTACTGGTGAATTGGTGTAAGAATTTTGAGCTGAACTCCGAAAAAGATCCAATGGATCTCTCCGGGAGTTGGTTGAACCACTGTTGTGCAGACTTGGCTAAGATACACAAGAACACCCTGCATTTGATAGCATCGGAGTAACCTATGTAGCAAAGCATAATTACGAAAGGTATACAAGTGGTCCTCTGGATCCGTAGTTCCATCGTAAAGCGCAATGGACTGGACCCTGAAGTCCCTTGGTAGTTCCTCCTTTGCAATGAAATCTGTAAATGGAATGCCTCGACCTGCTGAGGTCAGGCCTCCTATCGCCTTACGCTCTTGGTCTTCCATTCGTCTTGCTATTTCCTCCATTTGCTCCAGTCGCGCTTTTGATTTTTCTTTCATGCCATGATCTACCTACCCAGATCGGGCCGAGACGTAGCTACTAGCATCATCCTCGAGATCTTTGTCATGTTTTGTATGGACTCGTGCTTGTCGTTTATGCAGATCATCCTTCCCAGGTATGTCATTAAGTGAGTGTTGCATCTGGAGATGTGACTTTTCCTCTTGCGGTTGTTCTTTGTGGAATTTAGGTTGGGGGACCCAACCTTCCAGATCTTCCTCTTCCAGGTCTAGGCGGCGCATATAGCGTCCCTCTGGAACTAAGTACTTTTTTGGAGGCATGTTGTTTTAGGCCTTATGTGCATTGGAAAGTAGAATAAATCATGATTCTTCCATCTTGGGCTATATCTTTAGTGGTATAATTGGCAGGGTGGTTGGCATGATCTCCACAGGTCCGGATATGGTAAGTATATCTCCTGATTGATTCTAGTCTGATCTTGCTTCAGGCTTGCCTTATATGGAATGCTCTACCTGTACAAGTGAGGACCGAGCGAACCTCCAGCTGGACAGACCTGACCATGATATCTTCTAAAGGGGATCCGAGTCTGTGATGTTATTGGGCTTGGGCCCCTAATCGTGTTGGACTACCAGCTTGGCCCAAGAACCTATTTCGACCCACATCATATATATATATACACACACACACACACACACATATTGGCCACCACCAACAACATATATACACACGCCTCTTACTCTCTCTATGGGTGTGCGTGTGTGTATATGTGTGTGTGTGTGTGTGTGTATATACTATAATATAGGGGTTAAGACAATAAACCCTCCGAACTATTTACTTTTTTGCACTTTTTTAGATAAACTTTTTTTTTTCACTTTGCCACTTGAACTTCACTGGATTTGCAGATTCTTATATAAGAGCATATTCCGACGGAATATTCCAACAAAAAATGCAATTTAACACAAAGTTGAGGATGCAAAGTGACAAAAACAAAAAAGTTGAGGATGCAAAGTGAAAAAATAAAAAAGTTGAGGATGCAAAGTGCAAATTTAATTCGAAGAAAGTTCAAACTTCGTGGTGTCATATAAGAATTTGCAAATCTCATGAAGTTCAGGAGGCAAGGTGAAAAAAAAATTATCTAAAAAAGTGCAAAAAAGTGAATAATTCGGAGGGTTTAATGTCATTACCCCTATAATATATATTATTCTTTTAATTGTTTCCTTCTTTGTTTCTCTTCCTTAGTTAATTAGTTCCACTAGTTAACAAAATTGATCTTTCTATATATATTTGAGATCCTTCCAAATATAAACAAGATCTATCCGAACGTATCTATATATGTGTGTGTGTGTGTGTGTGTGTGTGTGTGTGTTGACTTGGTGAACAAGATAAAATCCTTCCACCATACACACATACACATACATGCCTAACGTGTGTGTGTATATATATATATATATAATTTTTTCCTTCATATATTAATTAATTAGACCACTAATTAATTAATTAATTAGTTCTAAGACTATTATTAATCAAGACCACTTAATTAATTAATTTCTTTTCCAAATTAATTAATTTCAATCAATTAATCTCTCGATTAATTCATAAAGAATTAACTTAGCCAATGAGTACTATACTAAGTTAAGTGTGTGATCCCTTAACCTCATTAACAAGCTAGCAATAGATCCTATCCAGAGGCAAAATTAATGATCCAAATAATTAACTAGGTCATGAATTAATTTCACCAAATTAATCCAAGGCACTTATTGGTCATGGATCGATGTCTAGCAACGTGGTCATAACTTCCTAGATGTTAACGATGAAAAGCAAACATATCTAGGTCTCGATCTTCATCTGAATTGAATTCTTTCATCTTTTTTCCATCTAAGTCTAGGGTTTGGTGACGATTGAAACCTTAATAACCTCAAAAACTATGATTGTGTTGCAAACACTAATGATCCGGTCTTCTAAGCAAGGATCACCATTTCCTCTTTTAAGACTTCGCTCCGGCCGGAAGCTTTTATCGATTATTTAGAGTTACACAATAGCATAGGAAATACCAAGCTATAAGCCCTGGATAGATCCCATATCCAATGTCATTTGTTCCGCTATACTACCAGACTATACAGAACATACGCCGACGTATTATTCTCTAGGAGTGCACGTGTATATCAAAGTATAGTGGGTAGCTTCCTTTCCAGACGTGACATCTCAGGTCAAAGGATTAATCTCACACTACAAAACCAAAGGACTTCTAGTTCGACCGGAACCAATGAGATGTCTTTGCGGGGTTATTCAATTCCAAACTCACCCAAGTATGAATCTTTGTACATGCATTGACCCGGCGGGTCATTGTCTAAGGAACAAGACACTCTGCCATTTGAAAATGACATATACAAACAAGTCTTGGCGAGATCTTGGTATCCCAAATCTCACAGTCTCTATGACTTGGAAGGAGGATTTAGGATTACAGCCCTTGAGAGCGTTCCATAGTCTGCGCGACTACTCCCCTAGCTTTGTGTAATCCATGGGATCTTTATCTAGACTAATTAAATTTATATATGCGATAAAGAATACTTTTCAAATAGGTCTGACATGATGCAAAAGACAAGACTATCATACTATGCAGTTTTATCCAAGAGATTCAGATGTTATCCGACTATGCCTATTTTACTTTTTCCTTAAGGACAAGGGGACTATATGGTACAAATCTCTACCTACTGGGCATACAACACTATCAATGTCCCACTTTCCCTAGAGCCTACTGTTTATGTTTCCATACAATCCCATGTTCCAGGTGCGCCTTTTGAACACAGCTCCTATTCAACGGTTTGGTGAAAGGGGCTTGCCATGTTTTCTTCGAGTCGATCTATTCCACTAAAACGTCGCCTCTGATAAATGATCTCTCAGATCAAATACTTTCTCTAGAAGTTTGTTTAGTACCACAGATGATACCTTTTGCTCTTACTTAAGAGCTTAAGTATCATCGATTAACATAGTACCATAGTACTCGATCTACGATGGACTGAACCTTGTACATAATAGGTTCGTTTATCCAAACATACTTTTTCCATCGCCTCTTCATTGGCGATTCATTCAACCTCCATGGTGGATACAATTGTGGTCTCTCACAAAGAGACTGTGTACAGCTTATAGATCCGTCGTTGAGTGTAAATTCAAAATCTAACTTTAATTTTTAAGTTCCACAAATTAAAACTAGAGTCGGCGTGACCCTTCAGTTCCTATTATTCGAGATTGTAATTTCATGTTGAACCTTTTCAACATATAATTTATGTACTTGCAATAGGAGGATCCAGCAACTTAATGCCTAACTTCGAAGTATCCTTACATCAAGTATCGGGATATTCTCCCATGTATATATGGAGAGTCGGGTTGAATTGTTTCTCTCATTGTTGTTTTGTTTGCAATATCATCAACAAGGAAACTTAACACGTTTAGTTACCCTCTCACTGACCTATACGTTCACACTTGGCTCTCAGCCATTAGTCAATATCTCCGTATCCTTATACGATTTCATCGAATTTTAAGTTCCAGCTTCATAAAGCTTATTTCAATCCATCAATTGTACCTTTTAGGAGCTTGTACACTTTTTCCTAGCTCCCACTACTTGTATAGGCTTCCAGCCCATGTATGCAATCCTTCTTAATTATTCTTTCAAAAAAATACAAGAGTTGGAACTTATGTTTATAGGTCATGGTTCACATTCATTGTGCACAGTTAACTGTCAGTGCTGTATGCATTTATTGAGTTTCCCAAAGTTCTATTACTTTCTCCATATTTACAAAAAAGGAACCTCTTTATCTTACATGTTACTTTCCTCGAGGTGATCAATATCACCCTCAAGGCGTAATAGATTTGGTATTCATAATACCCTTTAAGATATTCAATTAAACTTGGACATTAAGATCACTGATCTATATAAACTCCCACTATATGCTTGACACGGGCATGTCATCTTATATCCCTAGATATAGATGGTTACTTGCATTTGTTGTGTTATATGAGTTTCAATTTTCATGAGGATTCGTTTTATATGTTAACAGAATTAATATAGAACCTCCTGCCTACGATCAGTTCGTAGTGAATTTCAACATGAACTAATTGTTTGCCACTCTCCCAGAGTTGTTGGACATGTTGCACACTGCTGAAGCAACGGTCAAAAAGGCTAAGCATGTGTTGCTTGCTGACACTTCTTCATCTCCCGCTTTTGGTAATAAGAAAAGCAAAAGGAGAAAGAAGAAAGAAAAGGGCAACGAACTGCAAGCAAAGGACGGTATCAAGAAAGTCAAAGAGAAAAGTGGGAAATATTTTAACTACAAGAAGAAGGGACACTGGAAAAATTAATGCCCTGAGCCTCCTCGTGAGCCCACTAAAGGTACATTTTTTGTAAAGTTAACTTGTTAGTTAACTATGCTTCTTAAGTGCCATGACACTATTAGGGTACTCACTTATGCAATGGATTGCAGATGGTGGGAAGAATTTAGGAATAAAGAAATGAGGTCATAATCCTGAAGATGCCAAGGAAGCGTCTGTCGCAGCCAAGGCTGAAGGATAAAGAAAAATCATTTACTTTTTTGTTTTTATGAGACAATGTTTTTGGACAATGTTTTAATCAAGTTTTTGAATTAATGTCATGAACCATGTTTTACTCCACCTTGGTTTATGGGTAGAGATTCAATGTTTTATTAAAGTGCGTTTTATTTATGGTTCTACAATTAATTCTTATGACATGCTATCTTCACAACATTTGACTCATATCACACAACAAATGTATACATTGATCTAGTTGCCAAGGTAATAACCTAGGCGAACATATTAATCTATTAGAAGTAGACTAATAAGTGTTGTTGGTCCCAAGTGGCATACGAAAGGGTCTAAAGGGGGGGGGGGGGGGTGAATAGACCCTAAAGTCCTTTTTTTTTTTTCACTTCTGAAAATCGTATTACTTTTAAAGTATTTGAACGCTTGGAAATCGTATTATTTCTAAACTTAGACTGGGTGATTTCAACGCTTACCAAAGTAGGGCAATGTTTAGTCACTTAATCAGGGTTAGCACAGCGGAAGTATTTTATAGCTTAGCATTCGGTTTTGGTTCAAAGTAGTCGCTTAACTGTTTCAAACCTTTTTCAAGATGTATGCAGTATGGATAGTAAAGCAATAAAACAGTAGATGAATGAAGCAGTAAATGACACAAGATATTTGTAAGGTTCACTGGGTGATGTAATCCCAGCTACGTCCTTCTTCTCCTTTTATAAGGGAGGATATTCACTAAGTTGATTATCGAAGAATCACACAGAGACTTCAACAAAGTAGCGAGAGATTGGATATAAATCTCGGAACTCCTTGGTCACACAGATTTCAGCTCCAATAAAGATCTTCTTCCACAAGCTTCTTTTACATAAAAATACTGCCTGTAGATCTACAAACTTTCTCACTAAGATGAAAGATGTTGAAAGTTTCTGTAACGGGTTTGTTTGTTTTTGGGAAGTTCAAACAACTTGGGATATCTCAGTAATAGTGTATGGTTCTTCAAAAAGGAAATTTGAGATATTGTTACTGTCTTTTTGGAATAGGTAAGAAAAACTTGAAAGGATTTTTGGCTATGAATTTGTAGGCTTTTCTTTCAGCAAAGTTTGTACCCTTTTCTTGTGTCTTTTTGTATATAATTTTTATATACAAGACTCGTGAATTTTTCACGTATATATGACTTATAAGTTAATATGCTTCATTATTCCTAGGGTTTTGCTGAGGAGAGTATTTATAAGTTCCTTGGGATTTTGTCAGTTGGACATAATTAGGAGCACGTCTCCCTAAACATTCCTTGATTCTGACATTCCTGATTTTCGAACATATTAAAATGGTCAGGCATGTTTTTGGTTTCATAGATCCGACAGTCTTGGTCAAAAAGTGGCTTGCCCATAAGTTATAGTGCTTATATTTTAATAGCACTTATCCGACTTTTAATGCATCTTGTATTATTCCCGTTGGCAAATAATCATTAATAGATTAATGCATTTTAAGTCCTTGATAACTTGGGTTATAATCCTTCAGGTAACTCTGAGAGCTGAGCGCTTGAGTCTTTTGGACGCTTGACTTAGAAACATTCTCTAAGCGCTTTACCAGACGCTTGTCTTTGGGACAGTCTCCTGAGCACTTTAACAGACGCTTGAGACAAGTCCTTATCTTTATTCAATCTTCAGACGCTTGACTTTCGACTTGATCTTTGATAGACTCACTCAGAATTCCATCATTGATTTAGTGTTAAATACTTGGTCCAAAATCCATGAAATGTCTTGAGCGAACTCAGATCCTGAAATAGTTCCTTAGCGTTTGACGGATGCTTGGAATAAATCTTCATCTTCACTTTGACTTCAGACACTTCACTTCATCACTTAATAGACTCACACAGAATTCTACTAGTGATTTGGTATCAAATACTTAGTCTAAAAAATCTATAAAGATAAAAATTACAAGCCTAGTAGAAATACAAGCTTTCGGACGCTTATACAAATATTCTATGAAAGATTATACTTACTTATTTGGGGTCTAACATAAAAAAAAAACTTAATTGTCATCATCAAAACATCTAACATGAAATTCCTAACAATTTCGCCCTTTTTGATGATGGCAATACTTACTCTTTTAAAGTTCAAGAGTTAGACAACCAAAATAAAAGTTAGTGTTTGGTTAGTACATGTTAGTTAAAGTCAGTTAAGCTTCAACGAGATGTTTCAGCTGAAAAATGCACTTTATATATATTATTGAAAGTACAAGCATTTTACAACTGAAAAAGTGTGGAGACAAAGAAAAAATACAAAGTTAAAAGATCTAATGACGTGGCTTGATCTTGTATTTCTTAACCATTTCAGCTCGAATCGCTTCGGTCAAGTGATCTTCCAATTTTATCATTGCAGCGTGATCTTTGTCGACGATGAATTTATTTTCTTTCCTGTCTTTCTTTGAAGATAACAAAGTGCCTTTCCCATTCATTTGGATCTATACCAATGTACCTGAGGCAAATCCTGAAAATTCTGTTTAAGTCACCCATCTTTCTTTCTTCAGCTATGAGCCTTGGGTCAGTGGGTTCCGGAATTAACGCTCGTTGAAGAGGGATGTCACACTATTCAAGCCTCGCAAGAGAAGGTACTGGCATATCAGGATATGAGGCTATGGGAGCAGTTCTTGATGTTCTGTCTGGCACTCCAGAAGATTCAGCTATTCCATAGGTAATCACCCATGATGGAAATTCAAGATTCTGCGCAGGAGGGGGAGGAGTAGGTATATGTTGACACTTGGGCAGTGGAAGTGGGTCTTGAGCTCTTGAACTAGAAGATTTCCTCTTCTCCCATTTCTTCTTTTCTTCCCCCTTATTGCCATCATCAGACTTCATGAAATGCTCACTGAGAAGACTGACTTGACTAGCAATCTGGGCTACAGAAGCCTCTAAGTTGTTGAGGCGTTGATCAAAGTGTTCTTTCATAGCTAATTGATTGGCTTGATTACCGTCAGTCAGAGAGGTCTCTAGAGCAGTAAAGCGGTTGATAAGATCTTCTTTCAAGACCAAATGACTTGCTTGAGTAGCATCAGTCATCTGTTGAAGTTGCTTAAGGCATTCAGCCATGACTGCTTAGGCAGAAGGAACCGCTGGAGAGACGAGACGCTTGAAACGAGATGTGTGCTTGAGAGATTCAAGGGGGACTTGATAGGCAGGATCAAACATTGTCCCTTGAAGCTCTGGTGCAAGATCAGATTTATCAGAGGTAGCAGAGTCAGAGGCGTCAGGACTATCCTCAGGAAGAGACGCTTGAGGTTGTTCCTCTGAACGCTCAGCAGTGGGTGACGCTTGAGACGTAGAAATGTTTTCAACAGATGCTTCAGCAAGCGCTGACTCTTCTTGGTGAAAATCCGTGAATTGGAAATTCATGCTGGCAAATGGCTCATCTGGATATGGATATGAGGCACTCTGAAGGAGTTCATGCAAGTGTTGAGAAGGAAGACAAGTACCTTGAATGAATGTGCGCAAAGGATTATCTATGGCCCTTATGTACATGGGACCTAAGATATCCATCACATGATTTGGAAATATTTTGGAAGGCGCTTGATAGATTGAAAAGAGAGCGTCTAAATGGTACTGTCGTGAAAATCCAATCAGCCTATCTGTTGGAAGACTTTGGAGTCTCTGCGATTCAGGAACGTAGGCACTGTAATATTCTTCTAAATACAGATAGATTGCTTAAGCAAGCTCTTGATTCTGTTCCAGCAGAGAGAGGACAAACTCATAATGATTGAGTATTTCCTTTATGATAGAGGGGAGCAGTGGGAATCCGGTGAAGGAGTGAATCCTTGACCCATTCCATTGTTGCAGATTGGAGGTGAAGATTCTGTCGAAAAGAGCAAGAGGTGGCATTATCTTGACCATCAGATTGAAATTGTCGTCACAGTGGCTGCGACGGTTGTTGAAACAAGATTCTGGGAAACTGCCACTAGTTGACGCTTGAGCGTTGAAGTGTAGAGGCGTGTTGGAAAATCTGTGCAATGCTTGGCGTAGAAACTGCTCTATCTGTTGACGCTCAAATGGCAACTTGAGCACTGGTCCAACACGTTGTTGACGCTTCCGCAGGCAGTAATTGGCAAATTGACACTTCTTGTCATGCATGCCTAAGTCAAAGAGGTGAGGAGCGCTGACCAGCTCTTCAAGCTTGTATCGATTGCCAACGTACGCTTCAGCCCAGTTTACCTCAGTCATGCAGTAATCAGGACCTGTATTGACTATAGTGCGAACGCCTTCATGATGGATATCTCTGATAGACTCAAAGCGATATCTATCAGTCTGATAGTTGGCATTCCAGATGCTATCAAAGAACACGTCGGCTTCGGTCTGTATCATATCTGTGAGAGATGCTAGATGTTCACCTGCATGAACGGCTTTATTCTTCCACAACCGAAGTGGATTGACGGAATTTATGTTCTCAAGATTGTTTGCTACAAGAGGAAAATGTGTGTACCTTTCTCTGTTCAAAACTTTTTCTGATGAATTGAGAAAGGTTGGATCATACACTCGGATGTTGTAGTCTTTTAGGGAAAAACCAGTTGGTTTGCTATGCCCATAGTCTCTATAATAGGCCAAGTCGACATCAGATCTTGGAGTTCTACCACCTAGTCTTGCTTCTTGGATGGCAACAGCAGCAGGTATCTGACGAGGAGTTTTGCCAAGTTCAATAGCAATATAATATGCCTTTTCAATTATTGTGAGCTCTGAGTTGAAGATAGTGTCTCAGATAGTCTGATCAAACTTAATCAGCTTGGCTATGTCATTTTCTGCATTTATGACATTTTCTTCATTGTAACCCGCAGGAATGAAATCTTCTTCAAGCACTAGAGGCATATAGTTGACTGACTGATCAATCGTTTTTAGTGGATCCAGCCTAAAAAAGTGTAGCGACTTTATAACTTCCACAGCAACGCTCTGAACTTTCTGAGTGTGCCTCTATTATAGCCAGAATAGGAGTTGATGTTTGAACCTCTTTGGAAGCAGGTTCCTCGATTTCAATTGCAGCAGTTTCTGTGACAGCATCCTGAGCAATGGCCACGACCGCAGTCATATCAACATCCAGATGGACATCGATAGGCGCTTCAACAGCAGCTAGAGGAAGAGCTGTAATCAACGAACTATCCTCTATAAGAGCAGGATCTTCTACATAAGGAGGTAAAGGAATGTTGTGGGAAGAAATAAACTTACCCTGAGAACTAGTCTAAATAGCAATTGTTACTTGAGAGCTTAGCTCAGTAGTCTCAGGCTCTATAGAAGTAGAAACAACTTGACGCTTGCCTGATCCTCGGCGCTTCTTGAAAATTTTCTTGATGTTAACCCCTTCAACTGGTGTGGATGCTTGAGTAGGGGCAGCATCCTGTTTGGCATCAAAGTTGATCTTTTTGATGATCTTTTCAAGTTTCTTTCTTTTTATTAGCGGAAGCTTGTCTTCCTCATCTCCATCAGTTTCTTCATCATCCTTGGGAGGAGATGGAATAGGTTGAGCTTTGGGCTTTCTGGGAGCCCTCTTCTTTGTAATAGCTGGATGCTTCACGACTTCCTCTTGAGCAGGACGCTCAGCCTCCTCATCTGACGCTTAACGCACACTTTGGCGCTCAGAGAGAGGTCTAGCAGCACCTCCGATCTTAGGTGGGTTGAAGAGATTGGCGATAATTCTCTTCCCATAGAATTTATGTTGGGCCAAAGTAATCCCAGCAGAATTAGTACATTCTGCTCTGAAGAGCAAGTCACTGAGAACTAAACCATAAGGTTTGTTTGGGGTGCTCAGACTGTCTTTGAATATGCTAAAAACATAAGCACTCCAGTTGATTTTGATGTTGAGCAGTATAGCAGTCATCATCTGAAATTGGATTGGGTTCACCTTGTCAAAGGTACCCACTCTGCATTCAACATTTTTACTGCAGAAATTGGCCAATACACGATATCTATTGACGATATCCTTCTTTTTGAAATAGGGCTTGTATGGAACACCTTCATACGAACTTATCCTGGTCCAAATTTCTTTAATATGTTCATCAGTGATGGTATCCAGAGCTTCTCCCTGATTGGGCAGTTTGAAGTTCTTGGCAATGAGGTCGGCAGTGAGGATGAATTCCTTAAACTCCTTCTTGGAAACGGGAAATAGACACGAAGACACGAGATGGAGGTCTCGTCCTCTGATAGCTTAGCATTCTTCCAGAAGAATTCGACTTCACTAGGGAATGAGTAAAAGTACTTAGTCAATAATTTCTGAAGCCCAGCCTCGGCAACAGAGTCCATCATCTCCGACAGATTGATGTCAGTGCGTTCATAAAGAAATTTTTAGTCGACAACAAGGCGTTCAGTGACCTTGATGATTGGCTCGGCAGATGCAGCAGCAGTGGATTTCTTGGGTGCCATTTTGAGAGATTTTCGAGGGAGGAGGTGAGATTTTGCTTTTGAGAAATAGGAGAAAGAGAGAGATTTTTGCAGAGAGCTTGAGTAGAAATGAGTAATTTTTGGCAAATAATTTGATTTTAAATGACACAGTTTGAATTTTGTGTTTTCTCTCCTTGTTGAGATATTGACACGTGGAAAGCGATAAATCTCAGCCATTAATAAAATGACTGTGGACGTGAGTTTGTAAAAAGTAGGGGCAGTTACATTTGGTAACTCCCACATATAAAATTTTGACGTCCGAGTAAAGATTTGACTGAAAAACGTTTGAGATTTTAGGTGTAAAACACGCGCGTATGAGGTACTGACACGTGTGTAAGCATGAACTGTTCGTGAACCGTCATTTTGAAAAGTTATTTTTAAGTACCCGCCAATTTTTTGGATTAAAAGAGCGTGTAGAAGATTTTTGAGTTGACGCTTGACATAATTTAAACACATCTTTTAGAATATAGTGTTGACGCTTGAATTTAAATTGAAGACGTTTTGTACTATTGAGCGTTTAACCATATTTTTGAACATACCACTTGTTGAGGTAAATTGACGCTTGGGTGCAATTTTAAGTTAGTGTCAGTGTTCACTTTTGCAGTCACCTTTTGAACTTCAAGGTGATATTAAAATATTCAGCGTGAGCTGTACGCGCCCGAAATACATGGAAAGTGTATTTACACGTGTACATGTGCTGAACCATCTTTTGAAAAGTAATGAGTACCCTTTGGTTTTCTTGGACAGAGGTAAGGGATGTCAAGTCAGCATTAATTGCTTGACTGACAAATCCATTATTTCCGTCTAGCGTTGGATATTGACGCTTGAGTTGAAATTCATTTTACTAAGCGCTTAACTGGGAATGAGTTCAAGCATTTAGTTTCTGTTAAAGAGTTCAAACGCTTGGAAAGAGTTGGGAAGCGTCTAAATGAATTTTAATGTGTGAAATAGTAAGTGCTCATGACCAATGCAGATAAAAGTATTTTTGGTCAACTTCACTTAGATAAAGTTATTCTTTTAAAGTTCCCTTTATGTAGGTTCCCTTTAAAGTTAACAACTTTAAAAAATTTGATACATAAAATAAGGTAGAATTCCCCCTAAATTTTATGCTTATAAAATATGATGTTTTTCGAGTGATTAAGCATTTAAATCGATCATACCTAGTTCACTTCTCAAAGTGAGAAATCGTTGTTCGTTGAGTGCTTTGGTGAAGATATCTGCCAATTGTTTTCCTGTACCAATAAAGTGCATGGATATATCTTTCTTTTGAACATGGTCACGTAGGAAATGATATCGGATGTCAATGTGTTTAGTTCTAGAGTGGAGAACAGGATTTTGAGTCATAGCTAAAGCGCTTTGGTTATCCCAATGGATTGTGTTGGACCTAAGATTATACCATAATCTCTAAGTTGTTGTCTCATCCAAAGGATTTGCGCACAACAGCTTCCAGCGGCTACATACTCAGCTTGAGCGGTAGAGGTCGCTATGAATTGTTGTTTCTTACTATGCCACGAAATTAGTCTATCACCTAGAAATTGACATGTGCCACTAGTACTTTTTCTATCTATTTTGCATCCTGCAAAATCTGCATCTGAGTAACCAATTAGTTCAAAAGGAAAATCCCTCGGATACCATAAGCCCACATTTGTGTGCCTTTTAGGTACTTAAGGATCTTCTTGGCAGCAATTAAGTGTGATTCTCTAGGATCAGCTTGAAAGCGTGCACACATGCATACCGAGAACATAATATCAGGTCTACTAGCTGTAAGATAAAGAAGTGATCCAATGATTCCTCTGTAATTAGTAATATCAATTTTCTTCCCACTTTCATCTTTATCTAACTTAAGTGTTTGGCTCATTGGGATTTTTGAAGATGATGCATTTTTCATACCAAATTTCTTAATCATATCTCTAGTATATTTAGTTTGGTTTATAAATATGCCATTGGGGAGTTGTTTAACTTGTAATCCTAAGAAGAAAGTTAATTCACCCATCATGTTCATTTCAAATTGATCTTGCATCATTTTCGAAAACTTCTCACACAGACGCTTATTAGTATATCTAA
Source organism: Buddleja alternifolia (assembly GCA_019426215.1). Lineage (NCBI taxonomy): Eukaryota > Viridiplantae > Streptophyta > Magnoliopsida > Lamiales > Scrophulariaceae > Buddleja > Buddleja alternifolia. The sequence continues at coordinate 10,875,065 of CM033391.1, read as the reverse complement.
ATATAATATCATCAACATAGATTTGGACTAAGAGAATATCTTCATTATGGGTAATTTTAAATAATGTTGTATCAACGCTGCCTTTTGAAAAACCTTTACCTATAAGGAAGATAGAGAGAGTGTCATACCATGCTCTTGGTGCTTGTTTATGGAATCGAAAATGAAGGATGGAATGTATACTATATCCCCAATAATTTCCAATCTCAATATTCAACAAAGTAACAAACGTAAACAAAATAATCAAGTAAACGCGCAAATGTGGCACGAAAGACTTGGACATATTTCCAAAGAAAGAATTCGAACATTGGCAAAACATTTAGGTGTAAATGACTTAGATGAATTGTCAAGTTGCGAATCATGTCTTAAAGGAAAAATGACCAAGTTACCGTTTTCAGGGAAAGCGGAACGAGCCACAAAACCATTGGACTTGGTCCATACGGACGTGTGCGGGCCAATGAGTGTGAGCACTCATGGTGGCCAAAGCTACTTCATAACTTTTACCGAGGATTATTCACGGTATGGTTGTTTATATCTTATGAGATATAAATCTGAATCCTTTGAGAAGTTTAAGGAGTTCAGAAATGAAGTAGAGAAACAACTTGATAGAAGTATTAAGACTCTTCGATCGGATTAAGGAGGTGAATACTTGTCTACCGAGTTTTTTGATTATCTTAGAGAGAGTGGAATTCTCTCACAATGGACACCGTCCGGCACGCCTCAACATAACGGGGTAGCTGAGCGTAGGAATCGAACATTGCTAGATATGGTTCGATCCATGATGAGTTTCACTAAAGTTCCTAAGTCCATGTGGGGCTATGCTCTTGAAATGGCTGTCTATCAATTGAATAGATCGCCTAGCAAGACGGTGCCCAAAACCCCATACGAAAGTTGGTGTGGAAAGACGCCCTCATATAATCATTTGAGAATATGGGGGTGTCCAGCTTATGTAAAGCATTTAGTGGGAGACAAATTGGACCCCAAGTCCTCTTTGTGCTATTTTGTAAGATATCCAAAGGAAACTGTTGGATATTACTTCTACAGCCCAACGGAACAAAGGGTTATTGTTTCGAGAAACTCCGATTTCTTGGAGAGGGGTCACATTCTAGATAGAAAATGTGAGGCTGTAGAACTTGATGAGGTCCATGAGAATGTATCAAGTCAAGAGATATAAATTAACCCACCTGACACCAACGAGGATATATCAGAGGCACCCACTGAAAACACACAACCTTTGAGGAGATCAAAGAAGATCCCAAAGGAGCCTGAAAGATGGCTAGGCCTACAAGAGGAGGGTACTCAAGATCCTCTTCTAGACTCTGATCCGAAGAGTTTTAAGAGTGCAATGTCTGACATTGATTCAAGAAAATGGCTAGAGGCCATGACATCTGAAATGGACTCCATGTACTCCAACAAGGTATGGACCTTGGTTGACCCACCTGAGGGCATCAAGCCCATTGGCTGTAAGTGGGTCTACAAGCGAAAGTTTGGAGTCGATGGAGAGGTAGTCACCTATAAGGCTCGCCTCGTGTCAAAAGGATTTACTCAAATACAAGGGATTGACTATGAGGAAACCTTCTCGCCAGTGGCTATGCTGAAATCCATTCGGAGTATGCTTGTAATATCTGCATATTTTGATTATGAAATATGGCAGATGGATGTAAAGACTGCATTCCTCAATGGAAAAATTGAGGAAGAGATTTACATGGAATAGCCAGAGGGCTTTACATCCAAAGGGATCGAACACAAAGTGTGTAAACTCCAAAGGTCCATCTACGGACTTAAGCAAGCTTCTCGAAGTTGGAACAAACGTTTTGACACTGTCATACAAGCGTATGGATACGTTCAAAATGTTGAAGAGGCATGTGTGTATAAGAAAGTCAGTGGACGCGCAGTCACGTTCATCATACTTTTCCAATTTGTAGACCATACTTTTTCCATGGTTGTTGATGAGTCCTGGTGGTTGCTCCACATATACTTCTTCTTGGAGTTTACCATTCAGAAATGCACTCTTCACATCCATATGATATACTGTGAATTTGTTGAATGGGGAAAACACTAGGAACATTCGAATTGGTTCAAGATGGGCTACTGGAGCATATGTCTCATCAAAATCAATACCCTCTTCTTGGCAATATCCTTGAGCGACTAGTCTGGCTTTATTTCTTACAACAATACCATCTTCGTCCATCTTGTTCCTGAAAACCCATCTAGTTCCAATGATTCCTTGGTGAGTAGGTCTTGATACTAGAGTCCAAACCTTACTACGCTCAAATTGGTTAAGCTCTTCTTGCAATGTTTCTACCCAACTTGAATCATTAAGCACTTCATCCACTTTCTTTGGTTCCATTTGAGATAAGAAGCTTGCAAATATAGCCTCATTTATTGTAGCGGCTCTAGTCTTGACAGGTGCTCCAATATCTCCGATTACTAACTCTGGTGGATGATCTCTAAGCCATTTACGGTCTGGTTGAAACGGGTTGAGTGATTGATCAGACGCTTGATTAATTTGCTCAGGCGCTTGACTAACATCTTGCGTAGGCGCTTCACTATTCATAGTTCGAATTTGCACTTGATGAACATTCTCTTCACGATCATCAGCGTTTCTTGCAATCTTATCATCATTGATAACCTCATGAGTAGTCTTAGGATTGGACACAATGATCTCATCATCTTCATCAATATCACTATCATCACACAAATTGATTTGTGACGCTTGTTGAGAGAGATCTTCAATTCCTACATCATTAGCATTAACCTTACTCGGTTCTTGGTTAGCATCATCAAACACAACATGAATGGATTCTTCAACCTTTGATTTGATCTTATTGAGGATGCAAAAACTCTTTCCATTTCTGGCATAGCCTAGAAAGATTCCTTCATCCACCTTAGGATCAAATGTCTTTAAATTTTGGGATCCATTGTTATGAATGAAACATTTTGAACCAAATACATGAAAATATGAAATATTAGGCTTACGTCTCTTCCATAATTCATATGGAGTCTTTTCATGTTGTTTGTTGATCATACACCAGTTCTGAGTGTAGCAAGCGGTACTGATAGCTTCGGCCCAAAACCTTTGAGGTAGCTTAGACTCGGCTAACATTGTCCTACCGGCTTTCTTAAGCGTTCTGTTCCGTCGCTCGGCAACTCCATTTTGTTGAGGTGTTTTAGGCACTGAATACTCATGAAGTATTCCAAAGTCTTTACAAAACTTCTCAACAACATGGTTAGTAAATTCAGTTCCCCTATCGCTTCTAATTCTTGTCACCTTTAAATCTTTTGAATTTTGTAATTGACGAATTAGAGCTATGAGCTTGACACTAGTTTCATCTTTGGATGATAGAAATTCTACCCATGTATAGCGTGAGAAATCATCAACTATTACGAGTGAATACTTTTTACCACTAACGCTCATGATTTGAATAGGACCAAACAAATCTAAATGTAATAATTCAAGTATTCTAGATTTAGATAGATGAGGTTTCTTTTTAAAAGATGATTTAACTTGTTTACCCATTTGACATGCATCACAGAAGCGATCTTTATTAAAGGAACCTTTAGGTAATCCCTCTACAAGATTTAGCGATATTAATTGAGAGATTGTCTTAAAGTTGAGGTGATTCATTTTTCTATGCCACAACCAACACATTTCATTTTGATTCTTAGCTACAAAACATGTAGGGTTGTTGTCTAATGTTGAACCCCAATCTACTAAATACACATTGTTAGTTCTTTTTCCTTTTAATTTAGTAGATCTAGTCTTAGCGTCATTAATATAGCAATAGTCACTTGGAAATTTAACTTCAAAACCTTTATTACAAAACTGACTTATGCTTAAAAGATTATGCTTAAGACCCTCAACATAATATACATCACTTATCATGATGTTCCCCCTATGCATGATACCTATACCTTTGGTTTTACCTTTTGAGTTATCACCGAATATGACTTGAGGACCATTGGTTGCATGATAGTTGATCAAAAGATTCTTTGAGCCAGTCATGTGTCTTGACGACCCACTATCTATGTACCAAATTGAAGTATCGGTGTTGGCTCTAGGTACCTGCATTCAAAGGGCAGTTCTAATTCTTTTTAGGTACCCATTTTGTTTTGGGTCCTTCCTTGTTAGTAACGTTAGTCTGAATTAGAATTTTTGGAACCCATATTTGCCTTGTCTTCATTACGGGAAGATTGGCCTTTTTGGGTTTCGATTTGTGTTGTGTGTGTTTTTTAGGTGTATAGTAATATCCTTGATTATAGTAATAATCATAGTGACACGCTAATACCTAACGTGCTTTGGTAGCAAGTGCACTAGTCGTGATAGTAATAAAAGTGGACTAAAAGTCCGGATTGTCGAACCACAAGGACTAGGTATTTTAGTTTATGATTAATGAAAATGGACAAAAGTAAATTGCAATAAAATGAGTAAGCAAGCGAAGAACAAAAGAGAAACGGACTATAGATTAAATCTCAAGAGTGATAAAATGACTAAGGCACATGCTACAACCTAATCTACTCATCAATATACGTGAGCTACTCTTCGAATTATTAGACTCCTATTGCTTCGGTGGAAAATCCTTAATTAACTATTACCCGATGTCTCGGCTCATAATAATCTTATGATTAATTGACGGTTCTCTAAATATGTCTCCGAGAATCTAATCAATAACCACGCATTAACGTTCTAGAGTTTCCCCGGATAAATCCGGCTAACAGCACCCGAAAATCTTTACCTATTTCTAGGGGCAATTCCACATTAGTTTCCGATGATGCGTTGATTCTTGTTGCACTCTAACCTATGTTCTTTCGAATGGATAGAATAGGCACAATAGCAAGCATATGGTGATCAAGCATATGATTGTGATAAAAGCACAAAATCAACACACAAAGCAATAGGAGAATTAATACGATAATTCACTTCACATATATTGATTTGTAACATAGGCCTTCACATGGCCTTAGTACTACAATTTAGCCTCTCATCAAGGCCTTAAGAAAATCTAATACAAACATATACATACTCATGGAAATAAACATGTAAATGCAAGCAATTAAAACTCCTTCAATTGCTTGATGATGGATCCTTGCTTTAGAATTTCAATCCTTAGCTCCTATCTCTTTCTTGCCCTTCAAAGAAAATGAAATGATGGCTCAAAACCCAGAAAATGCCTCCACAAACCCAGATTTCGAACCCATTTTAATGTGCTGAAAATTTAGCTTTATAGAACTGAAATTCGGTTATATCGGCGCCCAAGCGCGGCCAAATCGGCGCCTAGACGCGGCCTACGTGGCACAAATGACTTGGGGAATAAGTTGCGGGGCGCCCAGGCGCGCATAATGGAACCTAGGCGTGGTGGTGGTGGCGCCTAGGCGTGAGAAAGTGGCGCATGGGCGCCACAGTACTAACACTGAACCGTTTTCTTGCTTTTCAGCGCAGAAATCGTGTTTTCCTCATAACTTTCTCCACGGACCTCCGATTTCAGTGTTCTCAAATTCGGTCTTGAAACATAAATAAATGGCTCTCAAACGTGGAAGATGTGGCAGATATCGCGCCCAGGCGTGGTAAAATTGCGCCTAGGCGCGATTATGCGTAACTTGAGCTCATTTCTTGCTTGTTCGGGCGCCCAAGCGTGATTGTGGCTGCGCTTGGGCGTGGAGGTGCGAAGCATCTTGGCATGAACTTGTTTTATACGTCGTTTTTCCGCCCTTTCTTCGTTTGCATCCATTTACAACCTGAAATCACTTCACACACGGATTAAACGCAAATGTGGCAAGAATCAAGTGATAAATGAACCTAAAACATAAACACAACGGGCTTAAGAACCCATAAAAATGACTCTTATCACATAGTAATAATCATAATTATCATAGTATCGATAACATGATCTGAATCGTTGTGGATATTGACGTTGGTATTTCCTTGGTACTGGCTTAGGATGCACTTTTGGTGCCAGACGCTTAGCGTTTGATTTACTTGTAGAAGGTTTCTCCTTAGCCTTTTGAGCATTTGGATAAACTTTCTTTTGTGAATCATTCACTTTGGTCTTTCCTTTACCTGAGTTAGTGTTGACTTTTTCACTTGACCTCGTACCAATATCTCTTGGTTCATTCAGCGTTTGTCTGTTTGAACTCTCTTCAACAAAGACTACACCTTTTTCTTTGTTGATTGCTATAACCTTAGACTCTTTGGATTTATGACCAAGTTTATCACAACCTAAACCGGTCTTTTCACCAAATAGTCTAGTTACTTCAGTCACATTATCTAGCATTCTTGACGCTTTTGATAATGATGAGATAAGCTGCTCTGATTTGGCAAGTTTAGAGATCACTTCAGCTTCTCTCTTGACTATTATATCAATATCACTTTTTAATTGAGTAATTTCACTTTCAAGCGATTGATTCTTCTCAATACATTGTTGCCAAACTTGCAATTCTGCCTTGAGCTTCATGTTATCACTTTTGAGCGCTAAAATAATATTAAAGTGATTTTGATATAACTTGGCGGCATTTTGACAATCTTTATAATATTCTTTTACTTTGTCAAGTAGTTCATCATAAGAAAGAGGATGAGATAATTCAGTGGTTACCTCAGATAGCGAGTCGTCAGACGCTTTATCATCCCTTGCCATGAGACAAATGAATGCTGAGTCGCTTGATGTCTCATCATCACTACTTTCATCTGATGATTCCAAGTCCTTTTCGGGTATGTAGAGTGGTTCTGATTCTGCTAGCAAGCCTTGTTGCCTAAGATTGTTCCTAAATTGGTTTCTATCCGCTTGGTCTTGCTTTGTGGGTTTTAGACACATTTGGATAGGGACAATTAACTTGGCAATGCCCTGGTTTCCTGCAATTATAACAAAGATTAGTTTTCATCTTTTGTTCATTTGTTAATCTTGCAAATCGTGTTTTTGAGACCACTGGCGCTGAGAGATCTTGCTGAGAAGACGCTTGATACTGAATTGGCGTTGGAGATGAAGGTGCAGGATAGTGAGGCACTTGACATTGTTGTTGAATGGGAGTAGGCGTTTGATATGAACTTTGTCCTTGATGCTTAGGACTACTTCCTTTCTTCTCATATCTTAGGAACTTTCTGAACCAATTTAGAAGCGCTAGTTCCTCTTCCTCACTCATATCTAAAACCTTTCCCTTGTTACTAGATTTTCCTTTGATTGATGCCATCGGCGCTCCAGACTCAATCACTGGACTGCTTGCAACATCGCTAGCCAAATTCAACTCAAACTCAAACGCTTTGAGTTCTGAAAAAGCATCTTCTGGAGTTAGACTATCCAGATTGTTTGATTCTCTCATTGCAGTTGTCTTCATAAGGAATCTACTCGGGTGACTTCTGAAAATCTTGACAACCATTTCCCGATTTTGTAATTCCATACCCAAAGATGTTAATTCAGTAACAAGAGCTGTAAATCTCATGTCTAGTTGCTCTAGCGTCTCATTGGGTAACATCTTAAAACTATTGAACTTTTCTTTGGCAATTGATAATTTGTTTTCCTTAATTTGTGTTGAGCCACCACAAATAGTAGCTAACTTATCTCAAATCTCTTTAGTTGTATTGCATGATTTTACTTTGTTGAATAAGTTATCATTATCACCACTGGTTGTGTATAAAGCATTACGACCAACATTATCTAGATTTGCTTGTCGACGCTCATCAGTTGACCATTCTTGCTTAGGCTTTTCCACATAGCCATCAGGTGTTTCTTCTGTGGCTCCGGGCGCTCTGGTAATAACCTTATATATTTTGATTGGCCCATCTGAAATGATATCACACATTTCATCATCACATGAACACAAATAAGTAAAAGCTTTGACCTTCCATGAGTCATAGTTTGACTCGGTCAACTTAGGAACTTTAGAGAATGCCATGAAAAGTTTAAAAGAAATTTTAAAAGCGACTAAGTTTAGAAAAATGGATCTAAACAAGCAGTTACGCTCGGAAACGCTTATGTTTCAAATTCAACCACTCTGATACCACTTGTTGATCCCAAGTGGCATACGAAAGGGTCTAAAAGGGGGGGTTGAATAGACCCTGAAGTCCTTTTTTTTTTTTTTTAACTTCTGAAAATCGTATTACTTTTAAAGTATTTGAACGCTTGGAAAGCTTAAGTGCTAGATCAGGCTCTTAAAAAAAGATAACTTAGACTGGGTGATTTCAACACTTACCAAAGTAGGGCAATGTTTAGTCACTTAATCAGGGTTAGCACAACGGAAGTATTTTATAGCTTAGCATTCGGTTTTAGTTCAAAGTAGTCGCTTAACTGTTTCAAACCTTTTTCAAGATGTATGCAGTATGGATAGTAAAGCAATAAAACAGTAGATGAATGAAGCAGTAAATGACAAAAGATATTTGTAAGATTCACTGGGTGATGTAATCCCAACTATTGTCTTCTTCTCCTTTTATCAGGGAGGATATTCACTAAGTTGATTATCGAAGAATCACACAGAGATTTCTACAAAGTAGCGAGAGATTGGATATAAATCTCGGAACTCCTTAGTCACAAAGATTTCAGCTCCAATAAATATCTTCTATTCTCATGCTTCTTTCACTCAGAAATAATGCAAGTTACAACCGATCTCGGAACTCCTTGGTCACACAGATTTCAGCTCCAATAAAGATCTTCTTCCACAAGCTTCTTTTACATAAAAATACTGCCTGTAGATCAACAAACTTTCTCACTCAGATGAAAGATGTTGAAAGTTTCTGTAATGGGTTTGTTTGTTTTTGGGAAGTTCAAACAACTTGGGATATCTCAGTAATAGTGTATGGTCCTTCAAAAAGGAAATTTGAGATATTGTGACTGTCTTTTTGGAATAGGTAAGAAAAGCATGAAAGGATTTTTGGCTATAAATTTGTAGGCTTTTCTTTCAGCAAAGTTTGTACCCTTTTCTTGTGTCTTTTTGTATATAATTTTTATATACAAGACTTGTGACTTTTTCACGTATATATGACTTATAAGTTAATATGCTTCATTATTCCTAGGGTTTTGCTGAGGAGAGTATTTGTAGGTTCCTTGGGATTTTGTCCGTTGGACACAATTAGGAGCACGTCTCCCTAAACATTCCTTGATTCTGACATTCCTGATTTTTTAACATATTAAAATGGTCAAGCATGTTCTTGGTTTCATAGATCCGACAGTCTTCGTCAAAAAGTGGCTTGCCCATAAGTTATAGTGTTTATATTTTAATAGCACTTATCCGACTTTTAATGCATCTTGTATTATTCCCGTTGGAAATAATCATTAATAGATTAATGCATTTTAAGTCCTTGATAACTTGGGTTATAATCCTTCGGGTAACTCTGAGAGCTGAGCGCTTGAGTATTTTGGACGCTTGACTTAGAAACAGTCTCTAAGCGCTTTACCAGACGCTTGTCTTTGAGACAGTCTCCTGAGCACTTTAACAAACGCTTGAGACAAGTCCTTATCTTTACTCAATCTTCAGACGCTTGACTTTCGACTTGATCTTTGATAGACTCACTCAGAATTCCATCATTGATTTAGTGTTAAATACTTGGTCCAGAATCCATGAAATGTCTTGAGCGAACTCAGATCCTGAAACAGTTCCTTAGCGTTTGACGGACGCTTGGAACAAATTTTCTTCTTCACTTTGACTTCAGACGCTTGATCTTCAACTTCATCACTTAATAGACTCACACAGAACTCTACTAGTGATTTGGTATCACATACTTAGTCTAAAAAATCTATAAAGATAAAAATTACAAGCCTAGTAGAAATACAAGCTTTCGGACGCTTATACAAATATTGTATGAAAGCTTATACTTACTTATTTGGGGTCTAACATAAAAAAAAAACTTAATTATCATCATCAAAACATCTAACATGAAATTCCTAACAAGTGTAACCCTTAATTAGTCGCATTAGATATGACATGGAAACCACACACATCAAGGATGTGAAAGGTATTGCTTATGTCAAGCAAACAGTGGGAGGAATTGAGGGTAGTAGATCCTCTTGTCTTGTGTTTACTAGTATCCTCGTGTTCGTTACACCGTGGAGCGAAAGGGATCGTTTCATAATATCCTACCTTCATGGTGAAGAAGTTCTTTTATGAAAGAATGGGGATAGTAATGGAAACTAAGAACTTGATAAACATAAATACCACTGGCAGTTAAAAAAAATAGACTAGTAAACCTGTAAACATATGAACACAAGCTCCATACCCTTTGGGATGAAATATGCTGACGAGGGGTATGACAAAAGTCAAGAAAAACTTGACAAGTAGTGGAAACCGGCCTAAAACGTAACTGCTTCAAAGATCGGTCTACTGATTGAATCTTTTCTGAACATAAGTTCTAAAGGTTAATAGGTATACAACTGGCTTGTTAGTATCATATGTTGGCAACGTTGCGTAAGTAACGTACATGTGGTCATCATCTCAATTTTTGATATGGACTTGAAAAGGGAATAACACCCCAATTGTACATGATAGCAATATATGCGGGCCATAGGGTTGGTGTAAACATATATAACATGTTGACTAAAGTTCAGCATGGAAGAATCAAAGGAGATTCTCCCTGTGAAAGCATAACCGAACGGTACATGCATTTCTATGAGTTTAAATTGGTGCTGACTAATACATCTTATGTATATAATCGAACCCTTATTTGATCCAATGGATTGGATTGGTGTTGTTTATTGGAAAACCAACATGGAAAATTGAAACTAGAATCTCTAGTCTTAAGACATGAACTTAGTGATGATCGAGGATTTGTTTTAAGCTAAGTGGGAAAGTAAAGACTGAGGACGTCTCTTGAGAATAGACAAAGGCTAACTCTACCATTTAAATCACGCATACAAATGCGGTGATAAAAGGTATTTAGATAAGTGAACCTATGAGGTTCTACCAATCAAACATTAAGTACATAAGTACTATGATTATCGATAAGGATGTAAGCTCTTAATAAAGAGCAAGGTCTCACCTGCTGTCTAGACATACCTAATGGTGAAGCGAATAATCTGAGAGATTATTTGATCAGATTTGACGTTCGAGTAGAACAAGTCAACTTGACGGAAACATGGCAAACCCCTTTTGCCAAAACCCTTGAGTAGAAGTTGTGTTCAATAGGTCATCTGGATGATGGACCTATGTGGGAATAGTAAGCTCTTGGGAAAGTGGGAGATTGAAAGTGTTATATGCTCAGCGAGCCATCTGTTGGCTTGAATATTAACACTATGTCAGTCTTATCATTTAGATTATATCAAACCTATTACGGAATGCTTCTTTATTGTTGACTACTCATGGAGTATAGATAAAGATCCCATGGACTACATATGGTTAGGGGATCAGTCGGGATACCTATGGAATGCTCTCAAAGATAATAATCCTAAATATACATTCCAAGTCATATAGGTTGTGATATGTGGGATATCACTGGCCTCGCCAAGACTTGTTCATGCATGTAACTCTCCCAAGCGATCGACGTATTCCATTGTCGATGGCTTGTATGGAAATACATGTATGAAGATTTTTTCTTTGGATATGGAATTGAATAGGCCCACAAGGATTCCTCGTTGATGCTGTCGAACTTGGAGTCCTTCGATTTCGTAGTGTGAGATAATCCTTAGACCTGAGATGTCAATGGAAAGGGTACTACCCATTATGCTTTGATATGCATGTGCACTCCAGGAGAGTCATACGGCGTGTATGTTTGTGGTAGTACAACAAAACAAGTGACAGTCGGAAGGGATTCATCCAAGGTCACGAGTACCCAGTATTTTCTATACTGTTGAGTGAAACTGAATGATCGAAAAGTCTCTGGCCAGAGCATAGTCTTATACGAGGGATAGGTGATCCCAGCTTAGAAGACCAGATCATTAGTGGAACCAATATAGTCATAGTTTTCGAGACTACTAGGGTTTCGACCGTCGCCAAGCCCTAAGCCTTAGACGGGAAAAAGATGGAGGGATTCGGCTCACACAAAGATCAAAATCTGGATAGGTTTGCTTTTCATCGTTAACATCTAGGAAGTTGTGGTGACGTTGCTAGACATCGAACCACGACCGATAGGTGCCTTGGGTTAATTGGTGAAATTAATCCAAGGTCTAGTTAATTATTATGAATAATTAATCTAGCTTATGGAAGGACTTATTGCTAGCTTGTTAATGAGCCTAAGGGATCACACACAATACTTAGTGTAGTACCTATTGGCTAATTAATTCTTTGTGAATTAATGGAGAGATTAATTAATTGGAATTAATTAATCGGGAAATAAGAATAAATTAATTAAGTGGCCTTAATTAATAAAAGTCTTATAATTTAATATTGGAATATTAAATTGGGAAAGACTAGTTAATTAATTAGTAGTCTAATTAATTAATATGTGAAAGAGAATAAATATAAGTATATATAGTACATGCTAGGGTGTATGTGTATGACTTTGGTGGAGGATTTTATCTTGTTCACCAAGTTTATGTATGTATATATATATATATGTATATTTAATATATATCTTATTAATATATTTGGTAGGATCTAATCTAATTAATTAGGTAACTAATTGATATGAAAAGATCTTATAAATATATTAGGATAGATAAGGTGGGTTTGGTAAGATCTATTTAATTAGTTAGTTGACTAATTATATGGAAAGATCTTATTTAGATAGATCTTATATATTTGGGAAGAATTTCAAATATATGGAAAGATCTTGTTTGTTAACTAGTGGATCTAATTAATTAAGGAAGAGAATATTTAAAATATATATACACGCCCATTTAGGCATGTATGTGTGTGTGTGAGTTTCTATATTTTTGTGGACTCTCACCCTATATATATATATATATATATATATATATATATATATTAAAATTTTATTCACAAGTTTATGCAATTCATTCTATACAATTTTAATTGGGAAATTTCTCTCCATCTTTTTCTCTTCCACCTCTTTCACATCTAATTCTTCCAACTCATGTGTTGAGTACGAAGAACACTAAATATACTCCTACCCCTTTTCTTATAAGCCAAAATTTGATATTCTCTTTGCTAGCACTGGTGGACAAAATCGAGGGTCCGAGCTAAGGTGTGGATAAACTTAGAGGTGCAATACTTGGGGCGCTAGGGTAAATCCATCTTAAGAGGTGTAGCAGGGAGTTGCTTAAAAAGTCGTTGCTGCTTTAAGGTCTTCAAGAGGTAAACACGAGAAAACTTCCTCTTAGGATAGTTTTGAATCTGATGGTACCATGTCTACCTAGCTCTAATTTCGGGGATGCCGCTTTATCTTTTAAATTTATACCTTCCGCTGCGCCGGCATCCTCGGCGGTTTGTACCAAGATCCCAACAATATATATACATGTATACACAACATACACACAACTGTATTTATAACTTATGTATACAATGTTAACCTGTGTCTCATGGTGAAGTTCCCTTGAGAACTGTGATGAACTACTCTCTCCACGATGCAACCTGTCATGAGGATTAATTTGTGAACCTAGAGTCTCATCACCTTGAAGCCACAAACCTCACCCTCGTCCATATTGTCTGACTCGCTTGTAATGTGTGTGATGCCCGCGTTGTACTCCTCGTCCTCTAGTCGGCATCATGTCCTAAAGAAAAATAATCTCACAACATTATTAATTATATAATATTCCTACACAAACATGCACTCAAATAAACAACAATCACGCTTGACATAATATATAAGTAAGATGAAAAGAATCACAAACGATTGAGTATTTAAAGTACAAAACATGTCTACAAAACATCTTTAATGTTACAAATAAAAATTACTCAAATCACTATACTGAAATTATCAATCATCACTATCCATGTCATTATCACTATCATCAGAATCATATTCATCTTCATGTTGCTCATCTTCGTCTCATTCTAGGTAATCAAATTCTTGTTCTTCCTCATGCTCTCCATCAACCATATTGACTTGACTGAAGTTTATGCTACGTTGAAGACCATCGATCTCATCTATATCTCATTTTCTAGAACAACATCCGGCACAATATTATTCTCATCAGTTTCCACAACTATAGGTTGAGAAGCGGATGCCTCGTCTTCTTAACAAGCAGCCTCAACCCTAGGTAGAAAACAGTCATCTTGCCCTACAACTAATGGGAGGTCAAATCTACCGATAGTTTTCACTTTGCATACTCCCCACCAGTCGCGCCTCTCCCGTTTCATCCCTGGGAAAATAGTGTAGTACACTAGTTGCGCTTGAGAAGCCAATATAATAGGATCATTTGAGTTCAATTTTGATGTATGATTAATTTCTACAAGCCCTGATCTATGAACTCTAAACCCTTTATCAGAATTATTGAGCCAGTGACACTTAAAAAATATGATCCCACCCCTCAATCCATAATATTTCAACTCTAAGATTTCTTCCACAAGTCCATAGTAGTCTACTTCATATTCATTATATGTACTTCCTAACACACATACACCATAGTTTGTTGTTTCTTTGAGACGCCTATGTCCCCATGTGTGGAACTTGAATCTATTCACAAAGTATCCTTTATAGCATGAAACTCTTCGATTATGGCCATGAGCTAACTTCATAATGGTGTCTTCAGCTTGGTTATTAGTGTTTCAGACCTATTAATAAAAGATAATCAGATGTTACGATGTATACAGATTGAATAAGCAATTATTTATATGATTGTAAGTTTTCCACTACATACATGATCAAGTAGCCATTGAGGAAAGTCTTTATCACGTAATCTGCCAAGTTCCAAGGATATCCTTGAAAATTGACGCCTCTTTTCCTCGTCAAATTCTCTACAATAATTGAGATGATGACATACAATTCCTACAAACCTTTTAAATTAGATAAGGTAATGATGAATTAGTCGATTAGCTCACTCGAGAAATGGATTGATCTTATCATAGTTCATCAACACATATCTATATGCAGCTTTCATCTCTTCATCATCAAGATATCGAAGCATGGCTCGAGAACCGAGTGATCACCCTAGATGTGCACAAATCGATATATTCCCATGACAATCCACCACACCTCCATCATCATTTTGCGGCACTAGAATTAATCGATGGTACATGTTGGTCAAATAAGTTGAGCAAAATGTCAAGATCTCCTCAATCATATACGCCTCAACAATAGAAGCCTATACTCGAACACGATTTCCAACTTTTCTCTTCAAATGGTATAGAAACCTACAATTTGCTAAATTTTAATAGTAGCTCAAAACAACCATATTTTTAATAGTATAAGAAGAGTTGATTAGTGGAAGAATACCTCTTAAAAAGATGCATCCAACAATATTGCACAGGTCCACCAACTTTAGCTTCATATGCAAGATGGATTGGCAAGCGTTCGAATCGAAGAACCCCGTGGAAAAAATTCTCTCAAGCTTGTACAATATCTCAAAAATGTTCTTCTCAAGTTGTTGTACATGCTCCACGTGTAACACAGTTGCGCAAATGTCTCTAAAAAAGTTGCTGAGCTCTGTTAGTGCTTCCCAAACTAGCTTTGAAAGTAGATTGCGAAATGCAATAGGGAGTAGTCTCTGAATAAACACATGCCAATCCTGACTCTCATCCCATAAAACTTGTATTCATTCTCATTCACGTAACGAGCAATACTTGAGGAATATCCATCAAGTAACTTCAACACTTTGGCCTATGCACACAACTCTTTTCTTTATGTTTTACTCAAAGTGTAAGAGGCTTTGGGCTTGTACACTTTCCCATTTGCACCTTCAAATAAATGCATACTTGGATGGCTGCAATACAACTCTACATCTTTTCAAGCTTTGGCATTATCTTTTGTTTTGTCTTTGACATCCATAACTATGTTGAAAACATTATCAAACACATTCTTCTAAATTTTCATCATATCCAAGTTATGTCGGTAACTCCCACAATATGCTCTTTTTGATCCAATTTTGTGTTTTGCCAAATCCATCTATTGGTTGTGCACGACCAGGAAGTTTGCCAAAAGTTATATTAAGAAGTTGCTCTACTCTCTGGCGTATATCTTCACCACTCAAGCGAATAGGTGGTGAATCAGTTTCAGTTCTTCTCTTACAAAATTTGTCTGGTTGCCTTCTATAAGGATGGTCTCGGCGCAAGAAATGACGATGACAATCAAACTAACAAGGTTTTCTTCCATTCTGAAGTTTGAAGGATTTCGTGTTCTCCATACAATATGAACATGCTAGCCAACCATGAGTACTCTAGCGAGATACCATTCCATGGCTTGAAAAATCACTAATTGTTCACATAAGTGCTGCTCGCATAATAAAGTTCAGTTTGTGCACACATCAAAAGTTTCAACCCCAGATATCCACAATGTTTTCAATTCATCTTTAGAGGACGTAGAAATACATCAATGTTCTTTCCTGGACCCTTTGGGCCGAGAATAACCATATTAAGAAACATAAAAGGCTCCTGCATACATATCCATGGAGGGAGATTGTACACAGTAATGATCACAAGCTAACACCAGTATGGAGTACCCGAACTGCCAAATGGACTAAACTCATCCGTACATAATCCAAGATGCACATTTCATGACTCAGAAGCAAATGCTGGATGAGTACAATCAAAATGCTTCCTCGCCTCTCCATGAGATGGGTGTGATATACTACCAACGTAACACCTTGAAAGAAACTTGCTTTCGGGCACCCGTTTCCTTGGCTTGTACCTAGGGTCACAGCACACAAGACATACTTGATGGTCTTTGTTTTCTTTATAATACAATATGCAATCATTTACACATACATCAATCTTTTTGTAACTAAGCCCAAGTTTAATCAATTGTTTTTTAGTCTTGTATAAGTTATCTGGAAACTTTTCACCGTCGGGCAACATGCTTTTGATGATTAAAACAAGTCGATCATAACATGTCTCAGACATATCATACTCTGACTTAACATTTAACAATTGGGCCATTGCAGAGAGTTTCGTGTTATTCTTACAGTTGTCCCATAGTGGTTCATCGGGATCTTTTAACAAGTTAAAAAAAAAAAGCTTGTGCCTCTGGGTTAGGTGGTTGTTCACCATGTATCGCATTAAAGTCAACTTTGGGACCAAAGCACCCATGACCATGGTTCTATAACGAGGTCCCTCTTCTCTCATGTTCATGGTTTCTCCGAGTGCGTACCATAACTAGTAACCACAGCTAAACCCATTCTTTTCAATGTGATAAGGCACATCATTTTGACGAAGTTTCTCCTATTACCACATTTGGAGCACGGAAATTTTATTAGTCCATCACAGACAAATCTTGGATGGGCATATGCAAAAGTTAAGAACTCCTTAACCCCCTTGACAAATTTATCTGAAAGAAAACTCCTAGCATCTAAACGCTGCCACATCCAACTAGGGTTGATCTTCATAGTTTCTGCATTAATAAGTAATTTTATGGTGAAAATCACCCCACAAGAGTTATATTAAGCAATTATCTTCAAGTAAAATGATGTTTCAAAAGAATCATTAATATAATTTTCAACTTAGCTTCTCATTTGAATGAATCTTGCATTTTGATATTATGGCACCTAAAGAAACTACGCATTAAATTCTTTCTTACATTTAAAAAGTGTTAATAAAACTATCCAAGTAAACTAATTGCAACTTTGATGATACTATGATATATGATACACAATATTTCAAGTTTTCATTTAGTCAGATATAAACTTGAAGGTATTGATTTAATTAGCTGAAACTACATGAATGCACCAATATGTATTAGATGGCACTTTCAAGCAAACATTGTTAAACTAAATATGAGCAAGTAGACGCACTGTTTAGATTTTTTTATTTTTTTTTGATAAGTGACACATTGGTTAGATAAATTAGCATATGATATTCATTTATATGAGCAAAGTAAAGTCTTCTTTTTTTTTAATAAATCAAAAAGTAATTGGAATCACATGACCATATTTTACAAACTACCAGTTGTCATTGTGTGGACGATTATTTCTAGAATCATTCATGTCCAGATGCAAAATGAGATCTTAGATATGCAAACTGTCATTTAAAGATGCTTAAGCCAATTGTGGTCTAAATTATGTATATATCATCTATATGAAAGTGCAAAGAAATAAAAAATTGTATGAGAGCAATGTGCGTTTAACAGTGTTGTTGTCTTGTTAAGAGAAAAAGAAGACAAACCAACCACAGTGATATGCTTATAAACGCCTAAGATCAGCTCGTTTTCATTAAATGGCTTTAAAACCTAACCCATAATTAAAGTGGAACTAGTTCAACCACAGGTTCGATAGTAATTGACTATAATTTTTTGGAAGATGATAATTGCAGAGAGCCAAACATCAAAGTACGCATATAAGCAACTAAGAAAATAAAATTTTGATCCTATACTAATTGCAATCTCCATTATGCTTTCTACCTAATAATTTTACCAACAGTATGCCACAACAATATTCTTACCAGTGTCCGAAATTGCAAGCTTCAATTTTTTCCCTCCAACAGTAACATGCTTTACCTTGAAATCCACTCATGTATGTAGATATAGTAAATTACTACGCTAAACAAATCAGTTGAACAATTTAACAATTTAAAACCATTACAACTATTGAAAGCTATCAAACCACATTATCAGAAATTCAACCTTACTCATATTATGAGATCAGACAACTAAAATTAGAAAAGATACTTGATAAATAGAATAGGCAAGCTAAGGATGATCAGACTAAGTAGCCTCTTTTCGTTTCCTTATTTCTATAGGAATGGGAAATCATCCTATAGAGTTCATATCACAAATGTTTCTTCAAGAGAGATTTTCGGATCCAGAAATACGCAACCACACAAAACTCCAAAGTTTCAAGTGCCTATTTTTCTCTAACATCAAAGAGTTGCCCTAATTTGGGAGAAAATTATACCTTAAGAAATTACAGTGCTTCGAGCAAGGATGGATGCCGTGACGGAGAGCAAGAATGTAGGCAATGGCAATCGTACTCATAATCAAGGCGCCAACAATGGCAACATGAGAAGTATTGTTGATTCTGCTCCTAATGACGTTGAATCTATCCAAAAATGACGATGCCGCCTCTAATGATGCCTCGTGAGCGTAACCTGGTGGTGTGGCATCTGATGAAAGCGGTGGACAGTGGTCGCCGGCGTAGGGCTTTTATCGTTGGTGGTGGCTAGGGCTTTATCGTCAGCGACTTGAAATGTTCTATTTTATTCATATTCTGGGCATAGATCACAGCGCATTGCGCATGCAGTGACCTCCCACTAGTAATATATTATGTCGTTAATTTGAAAAACATGTCATGTCAATTTATTTGTTGGTTTTCTTTAATCAAATTGTAGGAATAAGGAAAAATGGTAAAGGACATGCCTTTGGTACAAATTAGTATTTCTGATGATAGATCACAATAAAACTATTTAAAAATATGTTTGGGATAAAAATATTAAACCCCTAAATTTAGGCCGTTTTTGCACTTTTTTATACAACCTTTTTTTTTCCACTTTGCCTTCTGACCTTTGAAAAAGTAGCATTTTTTATATAAAGGAATATTTTGGGGAATATTCCGCCGGATTTTTTGGCATGTGTCTGGCATGTGCATTATTTAAGGGTATATTTGTTATTTAATAATTAATTTTTTTAATTAAATAATTATATATTAAAAAAAATTATTGTTCTTCTCCTTTTTGTCAATCCGCTGTGTGTGTGTATATGTGTATATATCCGCTGTGTGTGTGTATATGTGTATATATATATATATGTGTGTGTGTATATATATATATCGATGTGTGTGTATATGTGTATATATATATGTGTGTGTGTGTATATCGCTGTGTGTGTGTGTTTGTGCGATCTGTGTGTGTGTGTGATATACTGCGTGTGTGTGTGTGTGTGTGATTTTTTGTGTGTGTGTGAGAGTTTTCGTGTGTGTGGTGTGTGTGTGCGATTTTGTGTGTGTGTGATTCTGTGTGTGTGTATATATATGTGTGTGTGATTCTGTGTGTATATATGTGTGTGTGTGTGTGTGTGAAAGCTTTAGAAGAACATCAATGGAGGAAGATGAATAGTGATGAAAATTTTGGGGAAGATGAAGTGGAAGTAGCAAAATCAAGAGTGGATTAAGCAAAAATAAGTGTGGAAAAAGTAAAAATAAGATTGGAAGAATCAAATAATGACAAAATGGTAATTACATCAAAAAAAATTCACCTAAAATGACTAATATGCCCTTAAAATTGGCACATGACCGGCACATGCCACAAATTCCGGCAGAATATTCCCCGGAATATTCTTTTATATAAAAAAAATACTACTTTTTCAAAGGTCAGGAGATAAAGTGGAAAAAAAAAGGTTGTATAAAAAAGTGCAAAAAGGGCTTAAGTTCAGGGGGTTTAATGTTTTTATTCCAAGATGTTTTAGTGTATTATACTAGAGCTGACAATTCAAATTTATAAATGAATGTCTTCTCCTATTTATAAGATTCCACTTTCTCAATAGATGATGGTGATCTTTTGGATCTGACGTTTTGGATTAATTCACATTTATCTTAATTAGATATTTCTTAGAAGACATACAAAAGAGATCTTTGCATAAATATTCTTAATTTTTACACACTGTAAGAAATTTTAACACGCTTTCTAGTAATTTTATTAGTTTCTACATGCTACTTTTTTTTAATCCTAGACGCTAAATCTATAGTAATGTAATTAAGTAAGCCACCAAATAAATTTTTTATTTATTCAAAATGCTGTCATAATTATAACTAGAGTTCCTAAGGAATCATTCTTATATATTTTCAAAAGGAATAAACCACAGAATTTAAAAAAAAAAAATTCATTCATGCACAACATAGTTAATGTCCAACAAAAAAGCGAAACACAACTTAAACATGTATTTAAGCGATATGAGACACATGCCTAAGGCAATAGTGTTTTTTTTTTTTTTTATAAATAAAATTCATGCATTTATAAAACAGAAATTAATTACAAATATCAGTCCAAGATCATACACTTCCTGCTCATCAACACAAATGGTAGATATGGCAAAAAAAAAAATAAGACCCTAAGATGGAAGCAGAAAAATTATCACAATCACTACCACAAGAAGAACAGGCGCCAGAATGAAGGTTTGTATCTTGTCTATAGCAACAGACCACATCTAGCAGGGGCTCCCAATCCCCAAAAAAGGAGGTATCAAGTTGAACTAAACCATCTTCTCCACGAGGGAATGACTCAACCGAAAACCTCCATTCAGAGTCTTTTTTTCACAATCAATATGAAGAGTCTTATTTTCACTTTCCAAATGAAAATGTCCAACAAAACTCATCACACTTTGCCTCACAGTTTGCAACAAGAACCAAAACCAGGAAACCAAAAATCACAAAAAACAAAGAAACACAAGGTAGTAGTAAAAAATAAAAAAAGGACCAAAACAGAAAGACCACATATTTCGCCCTGAGGAACTGCCGGAACAAAAATACAAATCGTTATAACATACTCAACCGGTAAATCAAAAGGTTCCTCGTCTATCAAGAAAGAACAATTTGAAATATGGAGTGTGAAAATCATTTTTCGATCTTCAAAAGAGAGTGTAGCCATCAAGAGCTTCCCTCTTTTTTTCTTGGGCAGTGGAGGTGGTGGATCGGACACCAGTGTGGTGGAGGATGGCGGTGGGCGTCGAAAAAGTGCTCTCTTCACCTTTGGGTGATAGATCTGGATGTTGGGTTCTCCATTGAGTCGATTCAGCCGCTCTTTGGCTTAGTGGAGGCGCCGGATGTGAGCAACGCCATTGAGGGCTCTTTAGGTGGAAGGAGGGGCGGATTCTTGACTACTTTCTCAAAAGAGAGAGTGCGGAAGAGAAGAGAGAGACTTTCTCTCTCTAGAAAAGAGTTTGATGAGGATAAATGCAAAAAAAAAACCTGTATTATGACTTTTTTTGTAAAAAAACCCAGTGATCACGAAATAGCATAATCACCCCCTGTATTCTTAAAGAAGTCTGCAATAAGTCACTTTTTGAAAATAAAAAAAACAAGCATGTTTTTCACCTTTAATGACATACTTTTTTGTCATTTATACACTCTCCAAACATTATAAAAAGTAAAATAGTGTTATTCCACCCAAAAAACACATATTTCTTTCTATCTTTTTAACAAAAAGTGACTTTTTGCATATTTTTTTAAGAACACAGGGGGTAATTAGGCTATTTCTTGATCACAGGGGGTTTTTAGCAAAAAAGTCATAACACATGATTTTTTTTATTTATTTTTTTGCATTTATCCTGAGTTTGATGCCGAAGGCAATAGTTATATGGTTCCCACTTCCAGTTCCAATTATGCATATCATAAGACTATTTTAGCCTCCTTATTTAAACTAAACAAAAAAAAATCTAATTTTACCAAAATAGGTTGTGCATCAATATTACCCAGACATGTCTATTGATGAACTGGTTTCTAGTGTAATTTAGCGAGAAAATGTTAAAACTTCCATATGTTTCCATACAAATATCAAACAGTCCTATGATAAAGGAATAATCTAAACATTTTCATTAAATTGAAGGTCCGCAAAAGAGTGCACATTCCATCAAAAGTTGACAGTTTTGGTGATCAAGAGATGAGAAATTAATTGTGAAAAGATACATTTGCATTTTTAAACGAAACATGAATTGACAAATATACTCACCCATTTTGAGATAAAAACACGCACACACACAGAGACAGATCCAGGAATTCATGTTTTGGTTGGGGAGGGGGGGGGGGGGAATTACCTTTCAAAAAAAATTCAACAATATTTATAAGTATTTACTCAAACTTATTTTAGTTTTAGTAGATAAGTAAAATAATTATTATAACGTGTAAGAAAAATAAAAATAACTTTCAATAAACTTGTAGTAGTTTCAACATGTATAAGTCATCCTTAAAATTTTGTCCCCATATGCTAAAAGAAATTAGTTAAAAGAATGCTATGGTCATTACACTTCAATGTACCATTAATCGGCATCAAGAAAATAGTATTAATTTTTTTTATAAGATAAATCATTTCCACAATATTATATTGATAACTTCTAAAAAAAATAAAGTGACAATTATTAAAACTATTATATTTAATTTATGCAATAGTAAAATCTCAACAATGTTATTATATTTTTGAATAGATTATAAAGTAATTTAATATTATTAGTTCATACCTTGAAGTGAATAAACTCTAGAAAATTAAATAATGATCGACCTTTTCTTGTCTTTTAGAATTGTTGATGTCATAATAAATGTTTGTTAAAATTTTAAAAAAATTGAAAACTATATATATATATATATAGTGTGTGTGTGTGTGTATATATATATATTTTAAGTAATTGAAAATTATATTATATATAATATAATGTTTATAAAAAAATGACTTCATAGTCGTCTAACAAGCCGAATCCATTTTTTGACAACTAAATTAGTACTGGCTTCGCAATTTAAGGTCTTTAACCATATCCGTTGAACGGTTTCAATTAAAATTCTGAAGCTTGATCTAAAAATAATGTTTTCTATTAATAGCTCTAATCTGACTAATTTTGTAATGCAAGAAAAGATATATGACAACCATGATCATATATATGATCTTCAATGTTATAGAAATGCTATGTAAATTTCTACGTTATACCTAAAGAAATCGATCAGAAAATGCTATCATACTTTCTCATCCTGGCATTTTTAACTTCACTATTAGTCTCTTTTTTAAAACATATTCATGTAGATGGCTCTTTCAATTAAAAAAACTATCAAAAGAAAAGACAGGTAATTGCTTGTGATAATTTGATGAATCATAGGATTAATTATCTTGATTATTATTTTATCAAGCATCATTTGCCATAATAATTTAAAATATACTAAATTACATTGTTTGATATATTATCTAGTATTTTGTTCTCTCTTCTTTCTTGTTACACGACTGCAACTTGATCTGAAGCTATTACTTGTAAAAAAAAAAAAAGTAAAAACTTATTCAATGGAATTTTCAGTTATCTTAACGTGTGTTTGAGTGTTGTAAATTTTGCCAAATATGTAATAAACTATTACCATTTTTTTTAACCAATCTAATTGGTAATATTGTAAAAGTAAGAAAACAAACTTCAATTAGTGATGAACAAAAGATTAGTGAGTGAAGAATATGTATTTCTTTTAGGAAAAATATGTAATGGTAGCACAAATATGATTACCCATTAAATTTAATTTTTTCTTAGTAATTTGTAAATTATAGGAATCCCTTCTTCCTAATTAGTTAAAAATTATTGTGTCTTTATCAAATTGAAAACTTCATACTCGCTTTACAATAATTTTTCCTAAAATTTATTATAGAAATTCTTGAGAAACTTCCCCATGGAATAAAAATGGTTAATGTCATTTTTAGTCCCTCAACTTTACGTTTAGAATAACTTTAGTCCATATACTTCCAATTGCGTCGATTGAGTCCCTCAACTCCACATTTTGTTTCAAATGTGGTCCCTCTGGCCAATTTCCTGTTAATTTGACCGGAAAGTTGGTCATGTATCATGCACATGCAAAATTTTAAGGGTAAAAGTATCAACTCAACTTTTGAGTTCCACTTTAGTTCCTCAACTTCAAATTTTTTTGTCACTTTAGTCCCTCAACTTTAAAAAATTTGTCACTTTGGTCCTTTAGCGTGAAATACACTGTTTAGTGTACATTTGGTGCAAGTTTGGTGCATGTTTTGACATTGTTCATTCTGGTTTTTGTACACAGTTTGTCCATGTTTTGGCATTGACTTCTAATGCAAAATATTGAAAACATTAAACAAACTTTATTTCATTCAAAGGATTTTATACAAGTTTCATTTCATAAACATATAAAACTCTTTACTTGAAACCTTGTTCACTTCATCAACCCCACGAGAAACAAAAGTACCCAAGACAAAAACAAGATCATCCAAAGCTTGTTATGTTTTCTCTGGACCTTTTCCAATTCCGTATTAAGAGTTCTGATCTTCCTTAAAAGTCGCGATATGATTTCCCTCGAATGATCACACGTGGGGAGTTGAATCAAGAGAAGTATGCACAAGCTCTGACATCCTTCAATGTAAAAATTGAATCAAATTACAACAAAAAGAAGAATAAAACTTGAAAGTAATTAAATTAAAGCAACATATCCCATAGTTCTCACAATCGTAAAACCTTCTACCCGAATTTTAATCCGTTCAAGAGCATCGAAACTAGCTCGTATCCTGCAAAAGCATGTCACATTAGCCAATTTTTGCTCTCTAGGTAAGCAGGCCAAAATAGATATAAGCCCAGCCATTATTGAGCTTTATAAGCTCAAAAATGGCATTGGGGTGGGGACAGTACAATGCATTTTATGCCAAAGGACAAAAGTGACAATTTTTTGAAGTTGAGGGATTAAGGTGATAAATTTTAGAAGTTGGGGGACTAAAGTGGAACTCAAATGTTGAATTGACACTTTTACCCTTTAAAATGACATTTGCGTAGTACGTGATCAACTTTCCAATCAAATTGATCAAAAATTGGCTAGAGAGACCATATTAAAATAAATTATTGAGTTGGGAGATTCAATTAACAAAATTAGAAGTAGAGGGATTAGAGTAATTGTTCAAAGAAGACATTATGTGAGAGGTTTTGGGTTCGAATCCAGGCTAACACAAGTTGTGGCTCTTTCCTCCTTTATGGAGTTAAATAGAAGATTGTAACTATCAATTCAAATTTATCGGGCTAGATAGGTAAGATATCCCATCCCTCTTAAATTAAAAAAAAAAAAAAGACATTAATCCGAATTAAAAAGTGGAACATTTGTAACTATGCTGCGATCCTACCAGACAGGGCAAGTTATTTCATCGAGCAGTTGGCGCGCTGGAGTGTTTTAGGTAGCAGCAATGGAGACGACGGATCTTCCGGCATTTAATCTTCTTCTCTCATGTCCCTCTGCCCTTTCTCCATCTCAGGTGTGCATACTCAACTCTGCTTTTCTGTTGTTTTCATCTTCTCTTTTCCCCCTTTTTCTTGCATAGTACTAGAGGTATGTATTGAATGCTCATTGTATATATCAGGTTTCGGTGGTGTTTGATCAGGCCTATGATAGAATTCCCCATCCGGATATCACCTTGGAAAATACCATTTCAGAGGTTGTAATTCAATTTCCCCGGTTTAGTCTTTTTGATTGATTATTATTTTTGTAGAATTAGGCTGGTTTTGTAGTTGTTTTCAATGTGAAAATTAGAATTCTTTGAACATTTGTTTAGAATTTGAATAGAACTACTAATTCCTAATTCCGGTTCTAAAACCCCAAGTTGTTGGTATTGAATGCCGCTTGTGTGATATTTAATCGAAATTTCTTTTACTTGTTAGATATGGGATGGCAGAGTCCAACAAAACCCCTCTTTGTACAATGGGCTGAAGTTCAGGGTATGTAAATGTTTTCCTGAAGGTCTGACTCTTTATGTGTTCAATTATTTACTTTTGGCAATTATTTCCTTCGTTATTTTCTTTTGATTTGAATTTATGTGCTATTTCTCGATTCCTTCCACTGCTCTTCTGTTTTAGCTATACATATGTTTCTCTGGATGGCTGAAGCTGTTCTGAGATTATGTTTTTGTGGATATGAATTTTATGGCCTCTAACTGAAGCTTGTATACTTTGTATCTAAATAATTATACTATATATAAGAATTTTAATAGTTCTTAATTCACTGACTAAAAGGGTAGAAATTCCGGGAGAGTGGAATAAATTATTCATTAGAACAAGATACCTAAGTTTGAGACTATTTGTTAAATTGACAAATTATGTGTTGTGATATATCTTAAAGTCTTAGCCTCAGACTTAAGTAGAAGGCCCAACATTAGTTAGTACTTTTGACATTTTTTGTACTTTGTACCTCTTTGGTTAATAGTGAAATTCTCTCATTCTCTCCACAGAGTGGCTATTGCTGAACCACGTAAATTGTTGTGTCATTTAATCTTTTTATGCTTTTATTTTTGTGCTTGCTCTAACATTATATATCTTATAATTTATTTGGTTGATGACTTGACAGTATGGAGGGCACACCCTGAGTGGCGGGACTGATCCCTCTCAAAAGACTGATGTGTGCCTTCACCTTGGCTTGACTGATTATAGGTTCTTCTCTCTCTCTCTCTCTTTCTTCCCCCCCCCCCTCATTTGTTATAAGTTTGTGACTCTGTTATAGACTTCGGAGAAGGTAGAATGACTTTTGGCTCTACCTACTCTACTGGATATCTAATTTTGCAAACCTCTTTCGCATAACCAATGCAGCTAACCTCCATTAAACTCCAAGAAAAATATCATTATATTAAATGTTCGTAGGTCAAATCCACTCAATACCAACTAGAACTCTTTTTATCTCAGTTTTTTTCTTTTACTTTGTGGATAGAACTGGAAACAAGTTTGTAGAGTCTTTTCTATAGAGCTCCTTATTGTTACTGCACGGACCGTGAACATGCCTCTGCTTTCAATGTGTTTCTTATCCTATTTATGATTAAAAACTTTTTGGAGAATTCAAGTTGGATAGGTTTTATGTACAGCTTAGATGGAAACCTCTGCATTACATGGCTAGATAAATAAATTACAAATCAATGTCTAAGGAAGCTTGCTTTATCCCAACTTTTATCTGCTGAAACTACAATGCAGGTACCTTTTTGTTCCTTCTAATTTTGTATGCTAAATGTTACTGCAAAAATCCAACTATAAGTACAAGAAAAGGCAAATAAGGGTATTCTAAATACATCTCAAGGAGTCTATATCATATTAACAAAAAACCAAAAGAAAAATGGTGCATGTGACAAATTTATTTGATTCAGTTTAAGATTGTGTGTGTATGTGTTTGTGAATAACTGTACGGTGTCTCATAGTCAGATAGCAAAGTGACTGTGACCTCCTTTTACTGGCTCATGGAAAAACAAGCCATCTTAATGTGTACAGAAGATTGTTTGAATTTGCCATGGTGGCGTCCACATGAACCACATATGAATGGTAATTTGTGGCCGAAGCTGTTGGATAAGTTTTTTGGTCTTGATTTAGTTTGTAATTGGTCTTTCATCAATTTAACTGAAAAGATTCATGTCATGTGTGGAAGTCGTTATCTACATAAAGTGCATTACAAATGTGGCTTATTTAGTGTAGGCTTCAATGTAGTTTCTAGTTTTTGGTTTGAGGCATTAGTGTGATGATTCTTTGACTTTGTATATTCTTGCTCAGGACATTTGTGGGAACAAACTTGAATCCTCTCTGGGAAAGATTTCTTTTTCCATCTGAAGGTAAGTTTGTGTAATTTTTTTGTCTTACAAAGGTGAACCAGTAGAACGCATAAGAAAATAAGTTTTACTAATTGCATGCTGTAAGGCTGTCTTATTTTTTTTCTTTTGCCCCAAAAGAAAGAAAAATATATTTTAAATATATATATAATTAAAATAAAAGTGGCATGTTACTGATGTAAAAGTATCTAGAAGGATCATGATCAAAAGCAGGCAGAATATTGTTTCTCTTACGTATGTTCGAAGTCAATAACAACAGCATTTGAAGTGGCCTTTCTTGCTTCTAGATATTCAGGAAGTGTTTAGTAGTATGTAGCATAAAAAACTGCTACATTTTGGATAATCATATCTACCATATTTTACACATGACTGAAGTTAATCTTCTGCTGTAAAGTTTTAATAGTTGCCAAACTTAGACTAATCGGAAACTAAGGGGTCCCTTTTTCTAAGCAATGTATTTATCATGTTGGTACTAGAATACTTGACTACAAATGTCCACGCCCTCCATTACTGTAGCCTTCAACTCTGTCTCTTTTTCCAATTATCAGTTTATTGCTTGAATTTTCTAGAGAATGCACGAAGTATGACAAATAGACTACTCAAATACAATTTATAATGTTGCTAATTTGAATTATTATTTTTTGATTTATAGATGACTGGATACGGTGTCGGCATACCTCCAATCCTCTTGGAAACGGTGCAATCGTAGAGACATCTGACAAAGAAATAGTTGTGCTACAAAGAAGTACTAATGTTGGTGAATTTCCTGGACACTTTGTTTTTCCGGGCGGCCATGCAGAGGTACCATATTAAATGAATTCTTTGATTTTTTTGATAGTTCATATTAAATGAATTCCATTTCCTCTTTCCATCAATAATAGTAACTTTTACTTTTGAAGTTTGATTAAAGTTCTGTTGAAGTGTAATAGATGTCACAGCATTTAAGTTTTGATTCACTCTATCATATTGGTAATATTTTTGATTATGTTCGTTAGTGCTTTATCATGGGCCATTTAAGCTCTTTTCTGGCTTGGATCATCCTTTCTATGAACAATACCAACTATTTAACAATCTTTGACAGCCCCAAGAAGTTGATATTACTAGCCATAACACTTATGGAGAAATAACCAATCAGATGGTCAATAGAAAGGTTTCTGAGGAAATGTTTGACAGCATCATCCGTGAAGTAGTTGAAGAAATTGGAGTTCCTGCTACTAGCCTTGTAAGTATCATCTATGTTGCTTGAGAATGTTTGCGTTTCGGCTGAATTTTCCTAAAAGCGAATCCAAATGATTTTTGGAATTTGTTTGTGAATCTCATCATTTTCATTTCGAATCTTTCACAATATCTAACTAAATACATTGACCCTTTACTTCTTGATTAAATCATTTTGTTTCAAATTGTTAATTATTTTCATTGAATGTCATATTGGTTTTAAATAATTGTCATGTAAAATATAATGAGTAATCTACACAATTTTTTCCCTTCCGATCAGTTATTTATTGTTTGTACATACAAGTTCCTTCTTTGATTGTTTACTGTTGTCTGTTTTTCACTAGCAGACACATCATGCTGAAATACTTGGAAGGATAAATTAAAATGCAGTTCTATGTTTTGACTCGGCTTGAATGTCTGCTTGTAGCATATTGTGGGATTGGCCGAATTATTGAAAGCAATTGTAAAGATAGTTGTGGGTATTATCGTCTCAGATTGATGGTTGATGGAGATTAAGAAATGTTGCCTTTCAATTAAAAAGGAACCTTTGGATTCTTATGACAAAAGGCTAATCAGTAAATTAATTTCCAAATAAAGACATGACTTTTTCTGCTAGTGGCGCCGCTACATATCCTAAGCATTTCAGAAGCAGTTTTCCTTGTTGACGTATCAGTTAAAGCTTAGATCTAAAGAGACAATACAATTGCAGTATCGCAAATAAAATGATACGTTAACTGTGTGATGACTGGTGAATTAGAATCAGTATTCTCCTTGTCAGCAGTAAAATTTACTACACTTCTGGTTTTTCTAGAGCACAATAGGCACTTTTCTGTTCTAGTTCTTCCTTCCAGTCCCCACCCAGAGTGAATTGTCTTGACTTATGACTATGCTTCTGAAGTATTTTGATCATGGAAAGGATCATTCGAGATTATTTTGTATAATGCAGGAGAAGCCCGTCTTTATTGGTATATCCCAGAGGGTGTTGAATGTTAGACCAACAGCCTTCTTCTTCATTAAATGCAGTCTTCAGTCAAAGGAGATTCAAGAACTGTATCATAGTGCTCAAGATGGCTACGAATCCATCCAGCTTTATACCATGCCGGTGGTCAGTATACAATTTTCATGTTTCTTTCCTTTTGTCATTTACTACTGTAAACGAAGATGGAGTTATTTCCCATATTCAGATATCAAGCATATACACATATTTATATACACAAGCTACATCTAAAGTAGCTAAGACAATAAAACTAATCCCTAAATTCCTTCCTTAATTTCTGCCATGTATTCCCCCACTTCCTTAATATCTGCCATATATCCTACCACTTCTTATTATTATAACACTCCCCCTCAAGCTGGAGCATAGATGTTAATCATGCCCAGCTTGTTACAAAGATAATCAACCCGAATCTCATTTAAAGCTTTTGTGAAAAGATCCCCTAATTGTTCTCCAGTCTTCACATATTCCGTAGAAATGAGATTTTGTTGCACCTTTTCACGAACGAAATGACAGTCGATCTCAATATGTTTAGTTCGTTCATGAAACACAGGATTGGAAGTAATGTGAAGAGCAGCTTGGTTATCACACCAAAGTTTTGCTGGCATTGAGACTTTAAGACCCACTTCAGTTAATAACTGATATATCCACATTATTTCACACGTAGACTGAGCCATAGCTCTATACTCTGATTCTGCACTAGAGCGGGATACAACACGTTGTTTCTTGCTTTTCCATGATACCAAATTTCCACCAAAGAAGACACAATAACCCGTGGTAGATCTTCGATCTATTTTAGATCCTGCCCAATCTGCATCTGAATAGCACTCTATACGAGTGTGACTATGATTCTTATACAGTATACCTCGTCCAGGAGCTCCCTTTAAGTAGCACAAGATGTGTTCTAGAGCAGCCCAATGATGAACCGTTGGAGTAGACATAAATTGACTCACAGTGCTAACACAATATGCGATATCAGGACGAGTTACTGTAAGATAGTTCAATTTCCCTACCAACCTTCTATACCTCTCAGGATCCTCAAATAAGTCTCCTTCATTAGTGAGTTGTAGATTAGGTGGCATCGGAGTACTGCATGGTTTAGCTCCTATCTTTCCTGTCTCCGTTAACAAATCAAGCACATATTTCCTTTGTGATAAGAAGATGCCTTTCTTGCTTCTTGTTACCTCAACTCCCAAAAAATACCATCTCTTTTGTTCTTTCTTTACAAATGGTCGGTATAAAGATTTGAACTCAATGCCTCTTTTTTGGCGGAGGTCTTATATAAAATTAATTAACTATCTTATTTAAAAACTTAAACGGTTAAAAAATGGGAAAATTCTAGCCGCTCCCGGCTCGGCTTAAATCACATAGAGCGGGAGCGAAATCAGGAGCGCAGAGCGAAAAAATTTGGGAGTGTGAGCGGGAGCGTCTTAGAGCGTATGTAATATAAATATATTTTAAAGTTTATCTAGTCATATATCTCATATGTTATTATAATTGTTCATCTAAATTATCTTTAGATATTATTTTGATAAAATTATCTCATATTAAAATAAGTATTTGTTAACTTGAATTTAAATCCTTTGTGTGGAACTGGCTATGAAGAAAAGACTTCAAAGATGATATTCCCATAGCATCACTTCCGGTAATAATAATATCATCCACATATACAACAAGGAGAATAACGCCGGATGAAGAGTGTTTATAAAACACTGAATGATCAAACTTACTCATATTCATTCCGAACTTTTCAACTGCTTGACTGAATTTGCCAAACCACGCACGAGGGCTCTGTTTCAAACCATATAGAGATTTTCGGAGATGACAAACTTTCCCATACTCCCCCTGAGCAATAAACCCAGGTGGTTGCTCCATGTAAACCTCCTCGAGTAGATCTCCATGTAAGAAAGCATTTTTGATGTCTAACTGGTGCAAGGGCCAATCATGAGTGGCAGCCATAGATAGAAATAATCGAACGGAGGTCAATTTAGCGACAGGAGAGAACGTGTCAGAATAATCCACACCATAAGTTTGGGCATAGCCTTTAGCGACAAGGCGAGCTTTAAGTCTAGCCACAAAGCCATCGGGATTCATTTTTATCGCAAAGACCCATTTACAACCGATCGCCGTCTTACTTGCAGGTAAATTCACTAAATGCCAAGTACCATTAACATCTAAAGCATTCATCTCTTCTATCATAGCCGCACGCCAACCAGGATGAGACAATGCTTCACGAACAGTTTTAGGCAAAGATACAGAATCAAGAGAAGCAATAAACGAGTATGTAGAAGATGATAAATGATCATATGAAACAAATGAGGAAACGGGATACGTGCATTGTCGTTTACCTTTTCGAAGAGCAATAGGAAGGTCACTAACATTGTCTGATGGATCAGATGGCGAAGGAGAAACCGGTGCGGGACATATACTAGGAAGATCACGTCGTCTGGAGTAGACATGTCGAATAGGTGGAGGAGCCACATGCGGAGTAGGAGGAACACTAAGTGTAGGGGTAACAGTGGGTGACTGGTAAGTGATATGGTAAACTAACAAATCATCCGCCTCCCCCTTACTATCAGGAGGATCAGAAGAAGAAGAAAAGAATGGACAATGTTCCAGGAAGGTGACATCGGCGGACACAAGATACTTGTTGAGAATAGGACAGTAACACCTATATCCTTTTTGTAATCGAGAATAACCCAAGAAAACACATTTTACGGACTTGGGATCTAACTTCGTAACAGTAGGACGAACATCGCGGACAAAACAAGTACTACCAAATAGACGAGGTTCAATAGGAAACAAAGGTTTTCTGGGAAATAGAATGCTATACGGAATCTCACCACGTAGGACAGAAGACGGCATACGATTAATGAGGAAACAGGCTGTGGAGACAGCATCCGCCCAAAAAATCTTAGGGACATGGGTTTGGAAGAGCAAAGCTCGGGCTGTCTCAAGAAGGTGTCGATTTTTTCTTTCAGCGACTCCATTTTGAGATGGTGTATCAACACATGAAGATTGATGAAGAATTCCATGTTTACTCATATAAGCGCGAAATGAATCTGAAAAATATTCTTTTGCATCATCACTTCGCAAGGTACGTACACGAATACTAAATTGTGTTTGTATTTCAGCACAAAAGGCAGTAAAATGACCAAATAATTCAGATCGATTCTTCATAAAATAAATCCAAGTCATCCGAGAAAAGTCATCAACAAAAGTAACAAAATACCGAAAACCAATTTTGGATATAACAGGACAAGGACCCCAAACATCAGAATGAACTAAATCAAAAGGAGAACCGACTCTTTTATTGACTCGAGAAATAGAAGACAAACGGTGATGCTTTGCAAACTGACACGACGCACAATCTAAAGATGGGAGACTCTGGAACTGAGGACAAAGTTTCTTCAACACAGGTAGAGACGGGTGGCCTAACCGACAATGGGCGTCAAAAGGTGTGACAACAACCGAGCAAGCAATGGACTTGGGCACCGACGCCTGAGTATCCAGAACGTAGAGACCTCCCGATACATGTCCTCTACCAATAATCTGCTTCGTCAAAAGATCCTGAAACAAACAATGATCCGGAAAGAATGAGACACAACAATTGAGGGTAGTAGTAATTTTGCTCACAGAAAGTAGATTAAATGAGAAATTGGGTAAATGTAAGACAGATGAGAGCAAAAGGGATGAAGTAGGATGAATGGTTCCAGACCCAAGAACGGTGGATGTAGAACCATCAGCTAAAGTGACATAAGAGGGAGAGGAGTATGGTTTAAATGTGGAAAAAATACTAGGATTACCTGTCATATGATCGGAAGCCCCGGAGTCAATGACCCATTGTGAGGAAGAGGAAAGGAGGCACGTAGTTGGATTACCTGACTCAGCGGTGGCAGTGACGGGATGAGAAGAGGGCTTTAATGTGTCTTGGTAACGAAGAAATTTAGCAAAGTCAGTTGCAGATACAGTAACAGTCTGATCAGGGGACGAGCCAGGGGGAGCAAGAGCAGTGGCAATATTAGCTGAGTGAGGGGACGAGCCAAGTGGAGCAGGAGCAACGGCAATATGAGCTGAGTGAGACTTGCGATATTTATTTTGCAGCTTAGGACAAGTGCGTTTAGTATGACCCTCTTCATGACAATAACGACACTCAATTTTCTCTGTATCCTGACCACCCGTACTTCCGCCACGATTATAATTTTGACGAGAATACCGCGGTCCATTATTGCGACTCATAAGAGCACTAGGCACGGAAGCAGAGGGAGGCATGGAAGCAATCGTATCAGTGCGAAGAACTCTACTAAACACCTCATGTAATGAGGAAATGTCAGTACCAGAAAGGATATGAGATTTGGCAACCTCAAATTGAGAATTAAGTCCTGCTAAGAAACTCATAATGGCCATCTTCTCCCGTTGAGCTTGTTGTACTTTAATATCAGGATGAAATGGTAACAAAACATTTAATTCTTCATAAATCTTCTTAAAATGCATAAAATAAGATTGAAGAGATTGATCATTTTGCTCTGGGCGATAAAACTCCTTACAAACTTCATAAATACGAGATATATTTCCTTTTCCCGAATATAAAAATTCCAAATATTCCATCAGTTCCTTGACATACTCACAGTGATTAATCAGGCTAACCACGTCAGTATCAATAGAATTCCGAATTTGTAAAAATAATCTCGCATCATCTTTCAACCAGTCTTTGCGAGTATCATCTTTAGGGGGATCATCAGTAAGATGGTCATCCTTAGAGATACTTCGCAAATATATTCGAACAGTTTTACACCAATCAAGATAATTCGGACCAAGTAATTTATGTTCTGTAATTCGGGACATTACGGGAACTATATCAGGCATAACAACAGTTTTCTGTTCTTCACCCATGAGGTATTATCAGTGAAAGCAAAACACCCACACCACTTAAAGAAAAAAAAGAACAGAACAGAGGCAGCAGAGAGAGAGCAGCGGACAGAAAAATGCCTCACCAGGGTACTGTGCAAACCCGGACCAAAATAACGCAAGAGGTATCAAAATAAACCTGTGGGTGTGAGAGAGCAGAGGACGGCAACGCCGGGAGTGGTGACCGGAAAGAGAGACGGTGACGCACGCGTCTCCACGCGCCGGCGCGTGAAACGGCGCGAAATCTTCTGACGGCGCGTGAGACCCACGCGTAGCTCGGAATCGGAAACGGATTTCGTGGGTTCGCCGGAAACGGAACGGCGAACCTTCCTGGAGGGGTGGTGAGATCAAACGAGGCCGCGACAGTGGTGTTCTCGAACCAAAACAGTGTCTCGCACTGACAAACCGTCGGACGGCGCGTGAGCCTTACGCGCTGGCCGGACGATGCTCGGATTTCGGGTTCTGGCCGGAAAAGGGGTGGCGCGCCTTCTGGGGGTGGAGGTGAGAACCAGAGGGGACTCGAAAGTGGCGACCCGAACGTTGCACACTTGGGCAACTGAAAAAAAATGAAACCTAATTTTTTTTTTTCTTAACTAATTACTGGCTCTTATACCATGTAAACGAAGATGGAGTTATTTCCCATATTCAGATATCAAGCATATACACATATTTATATACACAAGCTACATCTAAAGTAGCTAAGACAATAAAACTAATCCCTAAATTCCTTCCTTAATTTCTGCCATGTATTCCCCCACTTCCTTAATATCTGCCATATATCCTACCACTTCTTATTATTATAACAACTACGAACTGTGAAATTTTGATGTTGATTTTATTTCAACTCTATCCTCATTGAGTCGAAATCATCTATAAAAGACTTAAAACCCTAATTGGGTCTGTAATTATCTATTCATCAGTGCCCCCATTCCTTTGGAAATGTCTCTTTCATAACTTGTGGACTTTTTGAAGAAAAAGTGCCATAAGCTAGCATTTTGAACATTTGTTGCTTTTATTGTTTTCAAACCGGTTTTTCATGTAAGTCATTACTAGTTGTGAATTTTTGTTATTCAGAATAATTTGGGAGTGATTGCATCTAAAATGCCTGGATGCCACCAAGGAGGATTTGCACTCTACAAGTTGATGTTAGATGCTGCAAAGGAGAACAAATAGATTCTGTCCAGGTTTCATTTGGACAAGTCGAATTTCTTCTACGTTTTACTGGTAATGCTTCCTTTAAGTATGAACTTGTCTCTCATTAAGGAAGAAGCTGATACTTTATAGTTGATAATGCGTTCTGTTATACGTGCACATAGGTAAGGATTGGGTCGACCCTTAAATGACTCCTAATAGAGCCCTTGTGATTTTAGCCGAAAAGGTTGACACAATATTTGATGTGCAGGGTTTTGTGAGCTTACAGGTTACACAATATAATTAATCAATTCAATAATAATATCTGACATTCTAAATTTTTTGCAAGTTTTATTTCCTTCAAAAATGCGCACAATTCTCCTATGTTATTAGCACTTTGGATCCTCTATTGCAATTCATGTTCAATTCATGTTCGATCTTATGTTTCTTTGCACAATGCACACCACGTGACATTCATCCTATTCGTATATAGAATTAGGAAATATTTTATAATGTGACATTCTCATGCGATGTGAAATATGAGATGAAACACAAAATTAGAATATATTAGATGAAACACGAAATTGGAATATACACCACCCGAGCCTGGATTCCATGAAGCACCAATAATATTCAACTTCAACCAAAGTTACCAAACCGCTTATATTGGAAGTCGATAAGCAATTTGCAACTGGTTGGGAGAACTGGAATATGGGTTTGAGCCCATTGGATTCAACCTAATCAAAGTGCTTTTGGGTTGTAATGGGTCTGAAATGTTTTAGGCGGGCCTACTCTGGGTCTGAATTTTGGATCCAAAACGAATGTGTTCGACCCCAAAACTTTGAACTTGGAATTTAATTCTAATTATCATCAATATATCAACACTTGTATTAAAATTCTAGTTATTGAATGACGTCGTTGCCTACGCGAAAGATCCGTATTACAGAAACACCTCACCGAGTAAAATACCAACAGAGAAATATGTATTTATGAGTCCCAAAAGCTTGTTTATTTCCATGTAGATACGCTACCAAATGAAAGGTGAGAGCTACACTTTGTTTCATCTTTGATAAGCTCTTACCTCAAGATACATATTTTATCTCAAAGAGTAATATCTCACTTGAGCCTTAGAGGGGATGTGCCGGGGAAACATTGGGTACCGAATGTCTTTAAGGGCTCGTTTGGTTGGAGGGTTTACATGAGTTGGCTAATTCTGACACATGCAATTTGTTGTTTGGTTGCCCACAAACCCAAGGCTCGGTTCAGAAACCCATATACCCTTGCTATCCCAACCCACCTTTCGAGGTGTGCCAGAGAAGATCCAACATATGGGTTTACTTGCCCATGTAGTGTAATTATTAATTCAACCCCCTACTATATATATCTCACCCCATATTCATTTTTCCTTTTTTTATTAGACATCTCTCTCTCTCTCTCTCTCTCCCGCAAACTCAAGCTGCTATTTCTATCTCTCTCTCTATCTCACGAGCTAGAGACCGCCATTGAAGATCGATTACTCTTGCAGCTCGAGTTTCGTTATTTCTTCACATGTAATAACCTACCAAGTGAGCATGTGCTTTAATGACTGGTTATTTTAACTTAAATTTTGTTTAATTTTATAGTTGCTTAAAATTAGGGTTTGTGTTTCATCCATGGTTTCAACTCATTTATTTTGAGGAATGTAGTCTTATATGCAATTTTTGTGTTGTATATGTTGAAGAATGTTGTATACAGTTTCAGCTCAATGTCATCGATTTTTTTTTTGCATTTTAAAATTGTTTGATTTTGTGGAGATAACTAGTTCTTGGGGGAAAGATGTGTTCATCGCCTTTTTTTTGCATTTTGAAAAAATTGACTCACGCTAAGGTTGGATTTATTCACCAGATTACATTTATATTCATTATTACAATCTGGTTTAGTTTGCTATATGAGTGGTATGTTGTAAACCACATTGTTATACTTATTATAACATAAATTAACCCTATTATTTAAACAAATGCAGCTGTGCAATGGCCCAAATAACACCAAAACACTTACCCGTGATGTTGATTGTTGAAGAGATAATATCAAATTGTAATTTTTTTCATAAATATAATAGTCGTCCTGTTGAGTGATGAACGATTAGGTTGTAGAGCGCGTAGGGAACGTATTGTTAGATATGTAATGGCACAACGTATACTTGATCAAGTTTCACGGATTTATCGACTTACTTGTAACAATGACATAGATTGTCTAGACAATTTGAGAATGGATATGGGTACATCTGCTAGATTGTGCTACTTGTTACATAACGTGGGGGGTTATCTGATTCAAAATATGTTAGAAGGTATGTTTCTTTTTAACTGTTTTGGCACATCACAAGAAGAATCGGATAGTGAAGTTCGATCACGTTCGGTCGGGTCACACAATTAGTATATATTGCAACGCCATAATCATTTCTTTGTTAAAACTACATCCCATCCTCCTTGTTACACCGAAGCATGTGGATGACGAATGCAATGTTGCCAGATGGAAACATTTTAAGGTATGAATGTTGAAATTGCATTATTACCACGAATCCAGTAACGTTGTTGTGTATTGATTTTTTTATATCCCATCGATTACATAATTACATTCTTCGGTTGATTCTTTTATTATTTTGTTTGTTGACAAATAAGGATGTCTTGGCGCCTTAGATGGTACCTATATAGACGTTCAACCACCACTACTTGATAAACCACGATATCACAACCGCAAAAGTGGAATTAGTGTCAATGTTCTAGGCGTAGTTGACCGCAATATGGACTTTGTGCACATGCTGCCAGGGGTGTTCATCGGTCAGTTTTTTAACCGAACCGAATCGAAATTTTGGTTAACCGAAATTTCAGTTTTCTGAAATTTCGGACCGAAAACCGAACC
The DNA here is from genome assembly GCA_019426215.1 of Buddleja alternifolia. NCBI lineage: Eukaryota > Viridiplantae > Streptophyta > Magnoliopsida > Lamiales > Scrophulariaceae > Buddleja > Buddleja alternifolia. The sequence goes on along the minus strand of CM033391.1, from coordinate 10,835,704 downwards.
GAACAGTGTCGGTTCGGTTAAAACCGAAACATAAATTATTATTTTTTTACTTTTGTTTGGCTATTGTTGTTCACATTTTCTTTGGGATGCATACATTTATATATTTATAATTATGTTTAGCACGTCCAACTAAAATTGACATAATAAAATTTAAAAGTGAACCGGTTCGGTTCGATTTTTCGGTATAAATAAATAAATAATTTAGATATAAATAAATAATTAAAATTTAATTATGATTAATTTTAATTCATTTTCTTTATTTTCCTATAAGTTGTCACTAGGAAACACATTTTTTATAATTTTTTATCTATATTATACTATATAAAAAAAATAAAAAAAATAAAAAAAAATAAATTTTTTTTCTGTTTTTCGGTTAACCAACCGAACCGAACCGAAAAACCAAAATTTGCAAAAAAAAAAAACCAAAAACCGAACCGAAATTTTCGGTTCGGTTTTCGGTCCGGACCGAAATTTCGGTTCTCGGTCGGTTCGGTTGATTCGTGAACACCCCTACATGCTGCTGGGTTGGGAAGGATCTGCTGTAGATGGGAGGGTCTTACGTGATGCTGTTAATAGGCCAAATGGACTTAAAGTCCCCAATGGTTAGACTTTGAGTATGTAACCAATTATTTTTTATGAATAGTGTATTGTAAAAATAAAATTGAAATTTGTTCACTTATCAATGCAGGACAATACTATTTGTGTGACAATGGTTACATGAATTGTCCTGGGTTTCTAGCCCCTTACCAAAGCGTATGGTATCATTTGGATGAATGGTGCGAAGGGAGTCGTGCCCCACAAAATGCGAAAGAATTGTACAACCAAAAACATACCAAAGCACGCAATGTTATTGAATGTACTTGGTGCATAATGAAGTGGAGATGGGCAGTTTTGAGAAGTACAAGCTTTTATCCCTTACGTACTCAGAATTGAATGATCTTGTCTTGTGCGCTATTGTACAATTTCATTCGACGTGAAATGGAGGTGGACCCGGCAGAGGAACATGTTTCAGACCTTGATCCTAATCATCGGAACCTTTATGCTGATGATCAACCAGCGGAGGCCGAATTTGTTGAAAGTGTCGATCCAAACAATGAATGGTCAGCGTGACGTGATAACCTCGCAAATGATATGTTCACTGAATGGAGCCTTGGTCGTTAATTCGATGATTGTGTTTCTTATTTTTTAGCGTTAATGTTTGTATTGTCCCTATCATGAAGGCAGAGAAATTTTTATGGTTCTACGTTATAAGATTGTGTTTTTTACTTTTTGTTTAGTGGTATGCATGTTGATGGTTATTTTTTCTGGAGCCATTTATTAGGGTATGCATTAGTGAGTTATATATCAGTGCATGTTTATATTTCAGTCAAATTCGTCCCAAATTCATCTAATTATTAAATGTTATCAGATTTGATGTATTTTTTTCAATGTATAATTGTCATTGTTGGTCAGATTAGAAGATCATGGCGGCATGTGGAAGTAATGCATCAACATATCAAAGGAAAAAGGTGGTTACTTGTCGTCGGATATGGACTAAGCCAGAGGAAGATGTGTTGGTGCAGTCGCTTAAGGAAATCATATCAACGGGGTGGAAGGCTGACAATGGCTTCCGTGTTGGCTATTTGAATGTTTTACAAGACAAGATAATGAGAGCATTCCTTCGCACTGATCTTCGTGTAAATTCACACATTAGTTCGAAAATGCATTCTTGGAAAAAGCAATACAACTCATTGTATACAATATTTGGGGGTACTGGTGTTAAGTGGAACCCTACCACAAAAATGATTGATACCGTTGTTGATGCCGCATGGAAGACAACTTGTAAGGTAATGTCAAATATGATCCAATGGTTCTATAAATTTTATAATAATTAGTTGATTTATATAGCTAACTTAGAGCAAATTATGCAGAATGGACCCAATGCCCGTACAATGAGGTACAAGTCCTAACCCTATTATGATTCTTGGTGTAAGGTGTTTGGAAAAGACCGAGCCAATGGTACCAGGGATGAGGACTTTCATGATGTTTTGAATGGTGTTCTACACAATGAAAGCCAACCACAAACTCCTTTGGGGCCCAATTTGGAGGACATGGATACATCTTACACTCCGGGAGTCGAGGAAGTGGGAACAACATCGTTCTGTCAGTCGGGTAGTAGCAGTACAAGCAAACAACCAAAGAAGGGGAAAAGGAAGAAGGATGAAGGTATAATTGGTTCAATAATGGAGGGAATTAACAAATTTACTGATAAAACAGATTCAAGACTAGGTGAAATTGTGAGCAAGATGGGACACGAATATGAGTTGACCCGAAAATGCGAGGCAGTATTTGATATTGTTAACCAAAATTTTGATTTGACCTTAGATGAAAAGCTAGTGGCTACTAACATGATCGTTAAGAACACTCAAGTGCTAGCGATGTTTTTTAGTCTACCCGAAAATGCTAAGGTGGGGCAAGTTAGATTGATGTTGGGGGGAAAAATCTAAAAGGTGGATTCAGGGTAGCTGTGGGTAATTTTTTGCATCTATCATTCTGTAATGATATTTCATTATGTTTGGCTAGTTTCAGTTTTTAAGAATTTAGTTTGCATTAATGTTGAATGGGTTAGTGACAACTCTTTTGTTGACTTATTTAATTTGGTGTGAAGTAACATTGATATTTAGTATGGGCAGCTTCAATTTTTGTGATCAGTTAACCTGTACTGGCCAATATTGTTCACTATAAATCCCTATTGGCAACGTATGGACATAAATGCCCATCATTTATGGAGGATGTTGGTAGATGTGAAGGTGTGGACAAAAAAGTGGCATTCCATAGCTAATAGTCAAACTTCACATTTATGTATCATTACCTCCCCACCTTCATGAATTCAAAATGCACTAAATTACTTGGTTTTTGTTTTGTCCATTACTTCGAGTGGTTGGCTGAATATATGGGAGTTTTAATTTCATGACCCCTACTTTATTGATATAATTGACCAAATATTGATTGCATTTGACACTATAAATAGGGTGTCTGAATAGCATATTATCTCCCATTATACATACTCACACTAAACAGAAAATGTGCAAATATTTTAGAGACCAATCTTTCATATTTCATAGGCAATGGATGGGCAAGTACCACAAGGGGATGGTTGGACGGTGCATAAGGAGATTTTTTTCATTGATCTGATGAATGAAGCACGTGGGCGTAATGAAATTACGAATGGGCAAATGGGCGACAATGTCGTCGTGTGAGCGCGAAATAGGATGAATGCCGAGTTCGGAGGATTCAGTACTCCATCCATCGTGAATCGGTTCGCAATGTTGTGTCGAAGATGCAAAATATTCAATTTGATCATGTCAGACAACGCGTTTCAATGGGACCGGAGGAAGAATTGGATCAGTGCTCCAAAATCGAAATGGAAAGTTTTAATTGAGGCATGTTTTGTTTAATTTCATATTCATTAATGCTATTTCATACCCGTTCGAATTTAACTTTCACATGTTACACGGTTTATTTTCCGTCATTATTAATTTTCTGTGTATAGCAATATTCCGACGCAGGCAAATATGAATTCCGCGGAGAAGTGAATTGGGAGAAATTTCGTGAAGTGTTTGATGATGATTTGGGTGATGGAGAAGTGGATCACCCTGACAATACACATGGTAGGGGGTACCAGTCAGAAAATGTACCAACGATCGTCCCCAATCCGAACTACTTGGAATATCTAATTTGTATGTATTTTAAGTATGACCTAGAGTAAACTCTATCCTTGTCTTGTCTTTCCTCACCCATATTTTACTTTTGGGAGCCCTTTTATAATTAATGGTTCATCAATAAATTGTGGAGGACTTTGTTAATACCACCTTTTAATTATCAATGGTCATAATAATATTATCACAGGGGGATGCTATATTAAAGTAAAGCACATATTAGTAAACAATCATGTTTACTCTAGGTCGTACTAACTGAATTACTAAAAACACCCTACGCTCCTACATTGAAATTCCCAAATGTCATGCAACTTTTGGTTCGTCATTTTCGTCGTACACATCTGAGTTGTACTCTGGACATGGTTCATTAACCTCACTTACAAGCATACCTGCTGCCCACCTATCAAATTCACGCTCGTATGGATCGTCATAAAGTGTTTTAAGATCCTCATAACTTTCATCTCCCATACGTATATAGGCGCGCGGGATAATGGGATATTCTACAAATTCATACGTTAATGAATATAATATTAAGAAGATATTAAAAAATAGATTTAAACAAAAGTTTGTATTACCTCAAACCATTGCTCCCATTAGCTATCGGAAACCCTAACGATGAACCGGGACTCATCCCACTCAACCCCCTCGCATCCTATCATTTTTTTTGAAGGCATTATACCTTTACAGGAGCTTCCTTTCACAGTGAGCAATGAAGGAAAAATCATAGTTTGTGTTGAAGCGATTATTCAAGCGACGTTTTACATTTACCATAGCTGAAATGTTAAATTCTTTAACTTTCCATGTACCTTCATACCATTGTTCCACAAGTTGGGCAATAAAATAATTATCAACATTCCGGGGCCACTTTGTCGTGTAGAACAAATTACTTCGAGGGTCATCGGTGGGTTGGGACATGTTTGCAAGAATATTGGATTTTGAAGATTAATATGAAAAACAAAAAGTGGTTGAGGAAGACATTTTCCCACACAACCACATCATATTTATAGGAGAATGGCCAATGTAGTTTGGTACTAGTAATGATATTCAGCCTGTGACCATTATGACAACTTGTTTTTGTCCATTTTTGCCAATTTGTATTGTAGTTGTTTGAGATTCGTAAATGCATGTAAAGCCAATAGCAACATGTCTACTCGACAATTGTGCATGCATGCATGGACTATTCTTTGTTTTGTAGCGCGTGTGTACATCAAACAAGTTTGCATGCATGTACTCTTATATCTAGGGTTTTTTCCATGCACAATCCACATACGTATACTTTTGAGGCATTGATATATTTGAAGTTGCATAATTAATTAATTTTCATAGACAGCGTACGCCAACCATAAAACTCCCTTGATTAGTTTAATTGGAAAAGGGTTATAGCCGTTGGTTGACCATAATACAGTCAAAAAAAGAAAACATGTCTAAACCATGACACATGAAATTAAAATACAGTCCGAAAATATAATAATATAATATGCATCATATGGGGAGGTAGCTCTGTTTTCATGGGAAATTCAACTTCTTCGAGGTTTTCTTTGAAACATCAGGGCTATCAGACAATGGGGCTTTGCTCGGGCTCAAAAAACAATCTTTGATTAGCTTTGACATAATCCTCTCAGTAGACGATGTTGTTTCCGATAATATTTCATATTTTCAACGGTTTTTTTTCTGTCAACTTGGAGGAGGCTTTATTCAATTGACTAGGTGTAGCATATCCATATAGTGAGGGCGGGAAGTTCGATGACCCCGTACTCGACCCTTGACCAAATAGACTTTTACCTTTGTTGGATGTCCGTTTAACTATGTTCATTGTGTCATCATCCCCACCCTCAATATCTTCGAGAACTATAATCATGTCATTTGAATCGAAGCCGGGCAAAGCATATCCGTTTGATCGTGACGAATCACTAGACACGTTTATGATACGGGGTCCAAAAATATGATTCAATTGAGTATAAGCCGGGTCACCGTTGAAAAGATATGTCATGTACATCTTGTTTTCCTATTTCATAATGAATGGGAAGTAAAGATTAAATAATAATCAACAAGTCTAGTGTAAAGATACGTCATGTATAATATAATGAATACTATGTACATCATAATAATACATTTATTAAATTCTCCATAATACCAGGTTGAGCAAATATTAGATTACTTTCTCTAGCCCAATGGACCACCGGATTTGTAATTAGTTCTTTGAAGACACTATACCGAAGATGAAGAAACTCCAATCTGCTTTTGCACACGGCAAATGTGAAGACTGTACCAAACTTTTTATTAAGCTCATCCATGGTAAATTTTACTATCGACGAATTGTTTGATTCCATCGACATATTGTGAGCACCACATGCTGCCACAAGACTTGTGATAAAACACTTGTCATGTTCATATGCCCACGGCCCACCCATTCGCGTAAAGAATTTCAGCTTGAGAGATGTGATCCATTTAGTATTGATAGGATTTTTTTTGGTTGAAATGAATTATTTTTGTAGGATTATGTGTATGTGGAGTAGCAAGGTAATAATTTATAAACATGTGTATTGTATTTATATTAATTGAAAGCTCCCGAGCCCTTTCAACATGTATAGGTAATAATTGACGTATAGAAAGTTGTATGGATTGTATCAACTTTTCTCATATAATTTGACATATTAACAGTCTTTATATCAACTTTTGTGAATCAACTTCAACAAACAATGGCACTATGAAACTTGTGAGCATGCATTTTTTATCATAACTTGTCTTGTTGACACGACAATAAGAATGAAAGCAAATTCACAATATCAATTATGTATTGCAGTATGTATTTTATATGTACGCATATACATTTTGTTCTATGCAGAATGATTCCAATTTATAAAAAAATTGTATTGTCAAATTCACAGCCTTTTCTTATGTTGTCATTCGTAATTCACTTTACATATGGGTCCAAAAAAAAATCATGTATTGTACGATCATCATGCAAAATCATATCAGATTGCTATTATGTCATAAACAACACGTGGGTCGCGCGTGAATCATATAATCTCGTTAAACCAATTGAATTATATAGGGATATTTTAGATTCAAAAGTCACTAAATTTATGTATGATAAAAGTATAGCAATCCAATTTTTCCAACGAATAAGCTAAGGAATTTAAAATACTTGTTGAGCTGGAATTTTTCATTCATGTACATCTTTACTTATGATATAAAATAAGAAGTTGATTGGATATGCGTTCGACTTCCAATATATATTTTTAAGATGCGGATAACTACACAATAAATAAATCTAGATAAATTTAATTGAATTACATGGGGATAGTTTAGGTATATAAGAAGTATTAAAAAACAATAGTACTTGTATAATTGTCTTGCTATTCCAATAAATCGTGCCTAAATAAATAAATTAAATTTTGTCTTATTTTGTATATTATGACCGTTGGCTAGCCGTTGAAATTGGGGACTAAAACACCCTCTAACATTTATTATATATAGAGTGATATATTCATAATCCACTTGTGGAGTTTTGGTTCTTGCATGAACATTAGATTTAAAATACTTGTGGAGTTTTGGTCTCCATATCTTGACGAGCAGTGGTTCGTCTTCAAAAATTTCAAAATACTCATGTCAACATTCAAGGGGCCTTGTCGAGGCGTTTGAGGGAACAGCTTGCGGATGTAAAAAACAGGTACAAATTCGCACATCATGGACCAAGAAAAATCCAGTAAGAAAATTTGTGGGCTATGCAAACTATAATGTGAGTATCAATTGTTCATACTTAATTTAAATAAATGTAATTTTTTTGTTATGTACGTAGCAATCCCTATTGTAACGATTATTGTAGAAACCCAATGGATGTAGATCGTTTGATTGGATTGAACCGGAGTTGTGCGATATAGGTATGGAGATCGGTCAGACTCTACTAACGAGAATTGACGAAAAAGATGACAAAATCAAATCAGTTGAAGCAATAAAGAGGAGATAAAGGTGAATTACGAAAAATTACATGCAATGACATTGAGCTTAACAACATCCAGGAATTCTTTACTCATGAGAGCCAAAGAGTTGGGAGATAAAGTAAAATCACTACAAAATGAGAAGGACAAGTACATGAGACTTGGTAGGATTTTAAAAAGTTTGTTATTGGTGGCATGTATTATTTGGATGTGTAATGAAGTTAGGAAATAAATTTATTGTAGAGGGAGGTAGTCTGTTTCATGTTCTTTAACTCAGACAACATCACTGCATTATTTTGTTGTATTAAAAAATGGGGGTCGTAGTCTTTTATATATTTTCATTAAGTTGGCCATGCAAATATACATTTTGGGTGAAAATGGTATAGTTAACACTTGTTTTTTTCGCAGAAACAATTTAAACAAATATATTAATAATTTGCATGGTATTATAACATAATCACAACACCAAAATAAAAAAAATACACTTTAAAGTAATTCACAATCTAAAACATTAATATTAAGCATCCCCAATTCAACAACTAAAACTTTAAATACTTGTTCAAATATTACGCTAGTAGAAAATATTAAATAGTTGTTCAAATATCACCACCAACAAAAACTCACCATAAACACAGCGATACTTTTAATCATGATATTTCAAAACATCCATGGTTACCTTGTCACCTGATTCATCAATTATCACAAACAACAACCGATCCCCGACCTTGATCTCTTCTGTTTCAGCAAAGTCAAACCAACCATCCTTGAACCACAATGTGCCTTCATTACCACTTGAACCTTTGTTCTTCCACTTCAAGCCAACATCCATTTTTTTGGCACCACGACGGACAGATTTCAACACAGCCGTCTTCTTTGAAACCAACCCGTATTCCCTCCACGCTTGTGCTGGAACGCACTGTACATACAACAAAAATTCAGTTCTTTTCAAAAAACAATGATCAAACATATATTGGTAATAATTTTATCACAATAACGAACACTCACCAAAGAAACTAGTCGCGGTGTATGATAATCGCAACCGCTAGTTTGGGGTACTGTGACGTTGAACTCCTTCGATTCCTCGACGGCATCAGAATCTGATTCCTCATCCATATCATCAGAATCATCATAATTATCATCATTGCTATCCTCGTCATCATCGTCATCGTCTTCATCACTGCTTGAATCTACAAAAAATGAATGACACTTTTAATATATTCATTGATTAATTATAACTAATTCATATAAAATAAATGCTATCTTAAAAGTTAAGAAATGCAATACCATCACTAGAGACTGGATCAATGTCATATTTCTTTGACAACATACTTGGGACAATGATAATACCATTAAACACCATCTGACCACAATGGCGAAAATAAACAAACTCCCCAAATTCAATACTATGCACAGCTACGAAGCGCAACCACTCATAACGTTGTAGAACCAGCGACCAATAGCGCGCTCTACCCCAAACTCAAAAGTGTCTAGGATTGTGCGAAAGGTTAAATGGGAGTTGGTGTTCAAGTGAGCTCGTTGCACAAATCCACTGGGGATTCCCTACAATACCAACACATATCAAGCTCCACAATTTAATTTACTAAAATTCAAATATATAATATCTAGTATCTTTATTATAAAAATGTATCACAGAATAAGAAAACGTTAATTACCATCTCTTCCAAACACCCGGAGACAATAAGCATCTTTAGGAAATCCAGCTTCTGCTTCCTAGCACTAGGCATTTTCAATCTATTTTCAACAAAAAATAAGTTCGATTCAGACATTATTGTGAAGTCTTTCACTGCTTCTAGTCTAAATTATGAGCGATTGAAGAGGTTTCAAAAGTTACCAAACCACTGTACATAATCTGATTGAACATGCGAAGAAAACGAAATTTTCTAATTTAGTTTAAGGGAGACATTGTCAAGTACAATAAAGGGAAATATCAACAAAGTCATATTTGAATTCTTAGTAAAAATGGAAAATAACTTTTCAGCTTCTTCTTCTTCTTCAATGTTGTGAAAAGGACGAAAAGGATGGGGAGGGAGATGTAAAGACTTTGTTTAATGGGTAGGTGGACCCATTAAATGCTGAAGGGTATTATGGAAAATCATGCAAAATATCAGGATAAAAATATAATTGATACTAAACCTAACCTATGCAAACCCCTCAACCAAACAACAAATATGGTCTTTGGCCCATGACTTAAGCTGGGCCGAAAATTGAAACCAAACAACATTTTGTGGGTGTGGTTAAAAGAGTGTATAGTTTGAGACCCATGGACTATCTTGACATGTGTAAACTCAACTCTCCAACCAAACAAGCCCTAATTGTTTCTTACATGTATAGATATAGCTCATGTGTACAATAGCTTAACATCGAAAATCGTTTCAAATGAGGTGCTACCAACATCTGGAGGAAGTGGGGACCATCATATCCGAAAGATAGATTTTGGCATGATGTTTTTTTATGTCATCCGTCTGAAACAGAGAATTGGTCTTAGCACCAAGAAAGCAAACTCGATCCAGAGCTAAAGAAGTCAGTATATCTTAACCTGAAGAACAAATCGAAGAGTTAGAGATTGTCTTCACGAAAGATGAAGTGTGTCACATAACAACGATGCTCTCTCTGAGAGGAGTGCTACCCGGAGAGCATCCTCACAAAGAGCTCTCAGTCGAGTCGAGTTTGAGCTCATTCCTCTCTGTAAAAAGCTCCCGAGCCGCTTTTCAAAATTTTTATATATATTTTTTTATTTTTACTATCTTATATTATTAACTATATATAATAAAAATAAACTAGAAAGAATTGGAAGAAGAAAAAATTGATAATTATTTTCAAAGTTCCTTCATCACTTCACATCTCTAGAGAGAAAATATCACGAGGTTCAACTCGAGTTCAGCTCGTCTGCACTCTTCCTTGTACATAAGTTTATTTTTTTGGTTTCTCAAGGTATCCCCACAGTTGACCGCAGTGAGATTAATCTCTCACGCCACTGTCAACGCACTAAGCGGTAGGAGGCTGACCAAGGAGTTTTTCTCATTCACAAGAGTTGGGATTCGAACTCCCAACCATTTACTTAAGCGACGAAGCGTTGAACCACTGCGTCAACCCACTTAAATAGTACATAAGTTTATGGTTTACCATGCACAATAACAAATTGTCATTTAATACTATTTAATTTAAAATTAATGAAACTAAAAGAAAAATGTCAAATCCTTTTCCCATTCAATACTGCTCTTTAGTTAACAGATTTCTATTGAAAATCAAAAATCGAATGTTGCTACTAATTCCAACCAAATTGCAATAACTCTTTTTTTGTCTTCCTTTTTCACAATTATTAAAAAGCCTTGGGTCGGTGTTTGGTGGCAGCAGTAGTAATAACCGCCGGAATTCTAAACCCACGGCCGCCATGGATGACGAACTACTGGAACTGCAGAGGCAGTTCGAGTCCGCACAGCAGGCTAAATCCAGCATCCGCTTGTCCGATCGAAACGTCGTCGAATTGGTCCAAAAGCTCCAGGAACTCCAAATCATCGATTTCGATCTCCTCCACACCACCTCCGGCAAAGAATACATCACACCTGTAACCAATTCATCCAAATCAATCTATTTTTTTTCCTTCAATCGTCGATTTTTTTGTTCTTCGAAATTAATTTATTTGTTTTGATCGCTGCGTGTGTGGTTTTGTGTTGTTTAGGAGCAATTGAGGAGTGAAATAGTGTTTGAGATTAATAGGAATGGTCGAGTATCGTTGATTGATTTGGCGGATATCATTGGTGTCGATTTGTACCATGTGGAGAAACAATCGAAGCACGTTGTGTCGAATGACTCTTCGCTTATGTTGATTAATGGAGAAATAATTTCGAATTCCTATTGGGACACTGTTTCTGAAGAAATTAATGAAAGACTCCAGGAATGCAGCCAAATTTCGTTGGCAGAAATCGCTGCTCAGCTGCAAGTCGGCTCTGAATTGATCGTCTCCGTTCTAGAACCCCGCCTCGGAACTTTGGTGAGTACTTGTACAAGTTCTCTTCGTTTTTTTTTTTTTTTTTTTCGGTTGGTGTTGTAAAAGATGTTGTGGTTTTATGGTGATTGTATTGTGGACGCTGTATAGGTGAAGGGAAGGCTTGAAGGTGGGCAGTTGTATACACCGGCATATGTTGCGCGTGTGAGTGCAATGGTTCGAGGTGCAGCAAGGGGGGTTGCTGTTCCAATGAATTTATCGGCATTGTGGAGCTCTTTGCAAGTTCTGTTGCAAGATATGGATGGGTTCAGTGGCGTGGTAGTTGAGAGTTCTTTTTTCCAGTCGTTGTTTAATGGGTTGGTGAAGGGAGGCGAGATTCTTGGTTCGGTTCGCGCTGGAGTACACTGGACACCTTCTGTATGTGAGATTACTCTTTCTTATGACAAGATTCAATCTTCAGTGATATTTTTTAACTTTAAATGTCGATTGTGTTTGATTCACTGGCTCTGTAAAAAGAAATCTACGTTTTTACAATTGATAGTGCGACATGTTTATCTTTATTTTTCTGTCTTTATATTCAGCGTTTTAGTTAAAAGTATTGCATAAATTCTTGTATATAAGAATTATGATCTTTTGCACTCATCGTTCTCTGTGTGTTTTATTCATGGAATGAATATGTAGCTTATGGTATGCGCCACTTGACAGGTCTTTGCCATGGCTCAAAAGGAGTGTGTGGATTCTTTCTTTTCACAGGTGCAAAGCTCTGTCCTTTTTAACTCTTTTCTTGACATGAATGGCTTTACTGTAGAATTTGAGTCTGTATGTTCAGAGAAATAAAAGCCATTTCCTAATTATCGTGATCTTCAACAATTTACTTTGTACCTTTTTACTGAGTTGAGAAAATCAAGAAGTAATTCTGGGCAGTGCTCTTATATTCTTCATTAGTTTTTTTTTTTTTTTACTTTTGATTGACAATCTTTGCACCTTAAGGAAACTTTGTACTTTAGCCAGAATGCTATAGATAAGCTCTTAGAGGAAAAGCTATGAAGTTCACTTTAGAAGTATTGAATGAAGATACATCATAGACTAAGTGAAATCACAAAGAATGAAGAAGACAGGCCTTACTTGGCCATCTATTACAAGTATCTTTTCCTCTGCTCTCCACTTTATTAAAAAGATTCATCTTGTATTCTTAAGGTGGGGTGCCATAGAGAAATCTGGCTTTAATCTTGTGACTTCTCTTAGTTCATTCAATTATGATAGATTGGGTTTCAATTACCTGCAGGTGCTTTATTAAAAGAAAGGGTTATAATTAAGTTAAGAGTTCTAAATGCTATATTCTTAAATATGAGTTTCTGTGAGCTTATTAGCTTATAGTTGAATTATATAACGAAATCGTTTGTACAACTTCATCATGACATAAAGATGAATGAGCTTATATCACCGAGAAGTTACCACTGTAGTCGATATCAATGTGACTGATAAGTTCTTGTTGTGTATGAAGTGGCTAGGCTTAAATAACAAGTAATATGGTGAGTTTAGATGGACAGTACTTTATTTCCCAACTGTTTGACAAAAATTGAAACGATAGTTTCATACTTATTGGTTATGCTTGTTGAAGAATAGAGCGTAATTTTTTCCCTCCTTCTATGCTGCAGAATTCGTTCATTAGTTATGAAGCTCTGCACAAACTTGGAATTCCACAACCTATTCAGTTTTTGCAGGTACCTTAATCTATCTGAATTGGTTTCGTTTGTCTCCTAAGTTTGAGTTACTTGAACAAATAATACTAATATAACTCTATTGAATCTATTTGACCAAAAAAAAAAAAAAGGAAAGAAAAAGCTCTTTGGTGATTGTCTAATTAATTTTGCCCATGAATTGTCAATGTAGTCAAGATATCCTGAGGGTAAACCTCTCATCAATGTCTTTGTTCATGGTTCACTGATTGAAATGTTGGATGCTTCCGTGGAGGATGCCCTAGAACGTGGTAGCTGGTGAGTTTTAGAGCATATACCTTTCCCATCACCTTTTACTTCTGGTTGTAGTTGTCTCGAATGTTGTAAATGATTCAAATGGAATATGTAGTTACTGCTTGTATATGAGTCAAAGAATATGGTCAAGACTCAGGTCAAAGCTTGCATGTTACATGCAGTATTGTTGTGTGTATGCTCAAGTTGATTAGGTGGGTAATTAATGAAAAGCTTGTTATTGACTCGAGAGATGAAATGGATAGACCTGAACACATTCTAATGTTTGTAATTTTGTTGGCTTGGACAGAAGTTGACTGAATCAGTTAGAACTATGGAATCCATTGCATAATAACAGAATATCTCTTTCCTGCTAAGAAGTTAACTGGCCAAGTAACTTTTTGCTGATGAGTGTAATATTCAGATTCTTGAACAACCTAAACTACCTCAATAAGGCTTATTTACATCCGTATGGACAGTCCTTATGAAGATAATAGTGATAATGATCAACAATAATAATACTCCCTTACAGACGTGATGCTGTATTTTATTTGTTAGGAATATCTCCTGGACTACTTCCTAATGGAGGTGAGTGCACTAATTAACCTGGTATGGACTAAGTAAGATATTAAAGGACCAAACTACTAATTTCGAGCTGCTTATTGAAATATAGTATGCATAGCTTTAAGCTTAAGCTTCATATTCCCTTGGTTTCAGGAAAGAGTTTAAGGTCTCACACTATGTTGACATATGATCTCTGATATTTGAGCTCTTTTGGCTGACCCCCCTGGAACTTTTGAATCATTGATGAAAAAAATGAAAGAATAATATCTATGAATGAAGTTAAGAATTATATTTTTGTTTCTTGTACATAGAAATAAATCTCAACTTGAGTTTTACCTTTATTTAAAGTTTATGCTTCTTCAAGCTTGAGGTCCTTATAATATTCCTCTTTCATTGTTCTTTGGATACGCGACAATTGCGGCCTTGAATCCGGTATTGTGTTGTCACTAAATTCTGTTGTTCACATATTAGAGAATGAATCATTGGGTTAACTCAAGCATCAAGTGTCGTATATCTGCAATGCGACTCGCTTCCTCTTGAATTAGAATATCTACACAGGCATCTAGAGTTGCACTTGACGCTTCTAAAGATTTAAAATTTGGAACCAATAGGAGCAAAATTCGTATTCATGTTTCCATCCACTTCACCTACATATTAGATAAATTTGTAATCTCAATAAACTACTGGCGGTGCAATTGTCCGCAAAGAAAAGATTGGGCACGGAATGGATCGAAACTGACTATTAGAACGCTGAGAATATTGCATAAGAAGAATAGATAATAAATCAATTCTGCCAGTGTGTTGGAAGAACTACCCAAATACACATATTTTGAAATCGTACCAACAATAAACTCCATTTTTTTATTTGAAATAAATACACAGTTATATCATGATGGATGCTGGATTTCCTCATCCTGAAACTAAAATGACATCAAGTGGTTAAAAGTACGATGTATTCCTCTAAACTAAATATCAGTTGATCTGAAACCTTTCTGTATTTAAATACTGAATTTGCTCAGCTAAATAAATACTGAATTTGCTCTTCTTCTTTAGGAATTTCCACATTATAGCTTTCCGCCTTTAATTTATAATTTCTTTAGAAATATTAAAACTGAAATATGAAAAATATAAATTTTAAGAAATAGATTACCATGCAATTAGATTCTTAACCAACACTACTTTTGCATCATGTGAAGTTGTAGGTTTGTGGCTGTTTGCTTGATATATCTGTTTGTGCACCGGAATTGAAATTGCTTGTCTATTCCATTGACACGTACTTAGTTAAAAATTAATAATCATAGAATACCGAGAGAAGGTACAATTTATCCCCACCTTACACTCGAGAACAAGGACTACAAGTCATTAAATGGATAAGCAATGTCAATGTTGCATCATTAACTAGCTTATGTTATTACCTGGCTGTATGGTTTATCAATAAATCAAAAAACATTGTTCTTGATATGGGACTGTTTTCGTCATTTGATATTTTTCCCATTCAACATCATTATCTTCTTTGTTTCTGTGTTCTGATGATTGTTCTTACCTTCACGTCTAGCATGCATTACTTGCATGACAGTTCTCTATGTTCTTGATAATTTTTTCTCCTAAATACAGGATAGATTCACTTACAATTTTACCAACATCCTTTACATCCCAAGACGCGACTAAGATTCTGTCACTTTGTCCATCTGTTCAGAGTGCACTAAAGGTATTTCATTCTTATTCTTTGTCTATTCGCGTGGTATTTATTAGAGGATAATTATATCTGTACTTCTGTTTATGAAATTGTCTTCTGTTTCAGTCTAGTAAAGCATTTATGCTTGGGGAGTCCTATATCTTCAGTGATACCTTTGTGAAGGTAAGCATTTCTTGCGATGTCAAAGTATTAACCACTTGATGAGTGTTTGAACTTTTTTGTCTGATGAGGATGCTTAGTAATTTGTGCAAAAATTTTCATGTGTCTTTAGGTCTATAAGTCGCTAGGTTTAGACAGGTTAAAATATTATTGGTTACCCGGCTGTGGCTCAACCTCCCACATGACATTGGTTAGGTTTGTTCAAAACGTTCTCTGTTTATCTTTCTAATTTTTCCTTTCCTTTTTTTTTTTGGATAGTCAATTTTTCCTTTCATTTTATTTTCACTAGTTCTTTCACTTTTTCTTTTTATAAAAATGGGGGTGGGTGGGTGTGTGTGTGTGTATATTGGGCATGTGTGTGTGTATATATATATATATATATATATATATATAAGCCTACTTCTGGGAACCTAGAGAAGAAACATTACTTGGACCAATTAATGATTTCTACAATCCTTGCAGTATTTGGTCTACTGGATTTGTTTTCTCTGGATTTTACCCTTCTTTAGTTTCCCTCCCTTTATCCATTTGTTGCAAAATGGTGAATTGAAACATCACCCACGGTAATTTAACCTCGTAGTTGAAGACATCAGCTTTACTTAGTTGGTGATGTATAAGTTATTCTGTACATAGAGCATCCAAAAGCATCTTGGAAGTTTCTTTATGAACATCACTTGCATAGGATCCTGACTTTGGGGAATTAGGTTTTGGTTGGGTACTCGGCTATGCATTGCATTTCCGAGCCTGTTCTGTGAATCCGAGCCTCTAAATTCTAGGTTGTTCCGTGGGCTTTTATGCAATCAACATGCAATCACCCAATAGGCCTCTATGATGATCAAATAAAAAATAAGAAGGCAAGATGAAACATACATTGACGTCTCTGGAATATTCACCTTGGAAGATTATTATGATCAATGAAAAACTTTTATTGGATCCGTTGGAACTTTATCATTTCCCTTTATCATTCTGAAGTTCTCAGCCATGTTTTCTTAGTAATATAATATGTTGACGATATTTGGATACTAGAAGTTATACATGGATTATATTGAACAAAATTGTAATTATATTTAAATGTAGTTCTTTGAACATGTACCTGGGTATTGTCGTAATCTTGGTGCTTATATATACTTCTTAATAACGACAGGATTTGTTTGATCGTATTAAGAAAGAGCTGGGAACCATAGACGTTTCTGGATTCACTAATGCTGGGTTGTCTGAAGATTCACATCCCATCAAAGATGCCAAACATGGACGTGATGATAGAAGCACTCTAGCTGATCCAGACGAATATGATAATCAAAGTACTAGTAGTAAATCAGCTTCAGAGAAAGGATCTAGGAAGAAAAAAGGGAAAGCTACTGGGAATGCCAAGTCCAGTAGTGCTGAAAATGATCCAGAGCTCCAAGAATCTACCAATACTAAATCTAAGAAAAAGCAGAAAAAGGATAAGCTTATCCCTGCTTCACAAGTTTCAGATTCAAAGTCAGGTTCCAGAAAAGATGCTAATAAAATGGACAACCCTGACTTTCTATCAGAAAAATCATTAATTCAAAAAATAATGTCATTGATCCCTGATTTAGAAGAGCAAGGTGTGTTTTTTGAATTTTCTTATGTCTCGGCTTATTTCAAATCTTTTTTTTTATCATTTGATTTTGAGAAAGACTTGTGTTCCCATAGGTATGTATGATCCTGAGACAGTTCTTGCACCTCTGGCGAACTATTTGAGACCCATGCTCCTAAATTCATGGATGGAAAGACGAAAGGCTACTTTTACAGAAAATGCTCAGAAAATGAAACAGGTGCTTGATAATTTGCAGCGGAAGCTTGATGAGGTAAGATACTTCATTTTGTTTCTTCAGATTCTTAACATATACATGATATTTGTTATATACTAAAGTACAGGGATTTCAAATATTGGTCTTGTTCCTTGATATGATACCTCAGTTAAATTCCATTTCTTATGTAAATGTTTTCAATGATCTGATGTAATGTTTCTACTTTTTTTCATGATATGATGCAGTAGTTATCCCATGATCTATTATTTATTCATGCTTGATTTTCTTCTTTTAAAATTGCATGTTCTTCTTGACAGAGATATACTGTACACTATTTTTATTAATCATAACTTGTTGCGGGCCAGGTGTTCTTAAATATTCAACTATATGAAAAGGCAATAGATTTGTTTGAAGATGACCAATCAACTGCAGTAAGTTCTATTTTCTATTTTTACGTGTAATGTGTTGCTATTGACGCACATACGTAAGGAAGCAATTCCATTTTTCCACAATAGGTTCTTTTACACAAACACTTGCTACGGACCGCAGCCACCTCAATTGTGGATACTCTCTTAGTCAACCTGGTAATTTTTTCATACTACTGTTATCTAATCTAGTGAATATGAAATTATATTTGTTCTGGGTCTGAGAATCTGAATCTTGTTATACAGGACATGCACAACAAATTGAAGAACGGAGTTCTAGTTGAGGAATCTCAAGTTCCTGAAACTGCATCACTGAGCTCTGCAGATAGAATTGCTTTGGTAAATCTCCTTATACAGATGCTATTTTGTCCTCATCCAAATTATGAATTTCTAATTGCCAGTTTGTGTTCACAGGCTAAAGGCTTGCCTGGATCTTTGTCAGTCAAAGCCGTTGCACTCGTTGAAACTTTGGAGGGGAAGGTCAGCACAATCCCTTCTTTGTATAATCCATACAGTACGTATGATCCTATGTAGATTGCTTGTTCTCTTAGTATTTGTGTTTATCTAACAGACTTGGGTTACTAAATATGTAATTGCAGCGCGTGGAGTTATTTATAAATGCAGTAAGAGAACTAGCAGAGGAAAGGTAAAAGATGCATTTGTGTTCTGCAGTTTTCAAGCATTTGTACACAAGGAACCAAAAGTTATTTTCTTTCCTGCATTTGTTTGCAGTGGGTTAATTACCAAGAAACTTGATAAGAAATTGGAGAGAACTCTTCTCCATTCGTACCGCAAGGTATGTATACACTAGAATAGTTTTATGTTGTTTGAGACAGGAGGTCTATGAACACCACTTATATTCATTGATTTTTTACAGGATATTTTCATAATGTAGATGTATAAAAATCATCATCTTAGACTATTAGTAACTCTTTTTCTACTTGTCATTTTAATGATATTTGATGTATAAGTGATCTTTTAGAACAAACAGACAGAGATATTTTGGTCTCTATTCCTCAGTCGCTTTTCATAATTATAGCTTAGACGTAGACCGTTTTGCGTAGATTCTGTTCTCTCTACATGTAACATGATCCCTATTTCTTGAGATTTTCAGGATTTGACATCTCAAGTTTCTGCTGAAACTGATCCTGTCAGCCTTCTGCCAAAAGTTGTTTCTTTACTATATGTCCAGGTCAATTATGTTCGTTTATTATTGATTTATCTTGTCCAGATGGACGGGATTGGCATTCTATTGAAATTAAATTATTTATTTATTTGATTTTTTTTTCTTATTCTGTTGAACTTGATGTTTTCTTGCAGATACACGGGAAAGCTCTTCAAGCTCCTGGCAGGGCTATTTCAGTTGCTATTTCTCGATTAAAGGTGTGGACTTTTATTTAATTCTTTAATTGCCTAAAAAAATTAAGAGATTATTTCTAAACAATATATTCTTTACGGCTATACATAATAATTGGTTTGAATTAGCATTAGGAAGTAGAGAACATGATTGGCTGTATGGTGGCAGCAGCAGATTGAAGATTTCATATCAGGATAAAATAATAGTAGACTCAAAAATTTCACATATCTAGTATTGGATGTCAACTATTCCCATGCAACGACTGCCGTTATCACTTTATCCTTTTCCAATTCTAGTGCTCGATTATTGGATGCTTTTTTCATGACTAATTTTAGTATAATTAGCCTCGGATGAACTTGGAAAGATTCTTCAAAGTATGGGGGCCTTGGCAAAATGGAAGGAGGGTTTCTGTTCTTTGATTTGATTTTATTTTTTAGTTGTTTATTTTTCAACTAAAGCCAAAAAAAGATTCTCTTTTTCCCTTTTGGCCCAAAAAAGTATTATTTAATATTAAATAATACCGCGCATGTATCCTCGGGGTGTTGGATACTTCAAATGTATCGGACACAGTATCCAAAATCTTTTGTTTTCTTTTTAATTTCGGACACTTCAAAAATGTTTCCGACACATATCCGACCAGTATCAGTATCAGATTCACGTATCGATACTACACGGTTCATTTTTAGAAGTTTACGTGCATCCTAGAGCGAGTGCGAAATGATTGTCAACTTGATTCAGCTGTTGGGATTTTCTTTTTATCATAGGATCAATAGGTTTGCATGAATGATAAAATCTGCCTCCTCACATTGCTTCAATATATACAGGATAAACTGGATGATACAGCATTCAAGACTTTATCCGATTATCAAAACGCAGCAGTAACCCTTCTTTCTTTAATATCTGCTGGAACTGGCAATGTGAGTTATTATTCTGTTTTTGTTTTTCCTTTTCTCTTTGGGTATTTCAAGTATCTGTTTAATGTTGGACGCGGGGCTCCCAACATTGTCTACTGGATCAATAAATTGGTCTTTTAACGTGTGTGCATATTGTTTAGGAAGAAGATTGTACATCAGATAGAATATTGAGCAAGAGGGAACTCCTCGAGGGTTCAATGCCGGCATTGAAGAGCTTGGTCTTAGGTAGCTCGCAATCGCAAACTTGATTTAGCTCCCTTAGATTCTAAACAGGCCAAATTATATACAGTATTTACTTCTTTGTTTTAAAAGTGCTAAATTGTTTGCTCATTTTTTAAAATCTTGAGGTTCAATCTGCTCCTGTTGGGTAGCATGTTGGGTGTAGTTATTACTGAAGCAAGGACTTATTAGTTTAGTGCTATCTGGTGCATTTACATATGGATTGCAAAAGTCCTGTGTTTCCTGTTTTGATTTAACAAAATAATAGCAAGTTTATGAAGGGTGTCTGTTATGAAAACAATTATTACCCCTATAAATGTTGTGAAAAGGCATAAACACCCTCATCCATTATGTTATTTGATAACTTAAATTAGAGTTATTTTTCATTGTGCCTTATTCTTAAAGCATCTACAGGGTCAAAATTAATAGTTAACATTTATTTACGAAACAAAGAGTATAGGTTGGAATATATATATATATATATATATATATATATATATATGTGCGCGCGCAAGTAAATGCACCAAGTTATAAATGTTAATGGAGATTTTTTTTTTTTTTTCCGAATGCGGGGAGGGGTGCCAGCCTAGTGACTTAGCACAACAGACTTTGGTCTATAATCATATAACGAGGTCATGTGATGCCTTCTACATTGTTCTCCAAATACTACCTTACGCCCTCATGCGGGAATGTAAACATATTCATCTCAAGATTGAAATCATTTTTGGCCAAGACGTGATGTGTCAAGTCGTTTGATTCGCCTCTCTTCTCCAAACATGTGTGAGTACTGTTACTTGCCAAGGAAGGGCCAAAGTCTTACGAATTCGATTGATAATGTCAAAATGGCAGATGACAGAAGGTCCTTTCTGGAATGCTACTAATGGCTTCACTGCAACCGGACTTGAGTGGAGAATACCTTTCGAAATGTGATTTTAAAAAGAAAAATCCTGTGTAATTTTTATAGAATTGTTTGTTATATAAATATGGAAAGAATATAATCGAAGTAACTTCCATTTGAATTTTCAAAAATTGAAAATTTAAGTTGGACTCTGTAATTAAGCCTCTTGTAAAAAGAAAATCAAATTAGTTATATAATTTTGTTGTAAACACTATTAAGTTTGGGAACCATTTTATGATAACAATATGATTAAATTTAGCATATAAAAATTAGCATCAATTCCTTGTCTTTATATAAATGAAAAGATCTAAAATTTAAAATGTGATCTTACACTCCTTTCTTTAATATATGTATGGTAAAACTTATGCCCTTTTCTTGTTTTTAAGTATACGTATGGTTTACTTAGTTTCATAGAATTTATATAATCTTTTATCAAAGAGTACTAGATGAAATTGTCTGAATTTATTTACTTTCATTTTTTTAGACCCCACTTGTTCGAGCACTTTAGTAGTAGAGGTAAACATTTTGATTTCCCATATTTCCTTTAATCAATTATACTAAATGACATGGTTTTAGTGCAATTGAAGTTCCGATTTGTTTTGTTTTTTCTTTTAAGGAAAAAAGAAGAAAGAAAATAGTGTTAGATGAAAGGTGTGAAAATAACTCAAATATTGGGGGAGCTAAATGCTAAAAGCCACAATTGAAGGGAGATGAATGCAAATATTCTCTTTTGGTCAGGTCACGTCATATTTGGTGCACTTTACGAAATTAAAGTGTCAAATTGATATATATTAAGGAGTCGAAGTACCAAAATAGTACATTTGAAACTTTAGAATTCAAACCACTACATATCAATTAGTTTAAGAATCAACTTTTCCCTTTTCTTCTTTACCTTTTTTTCTCAAGCAAGGATCAATGTATATTGAAGCGCCATGGTTTATCTTAAGTGCCAAAATCAACCTGTTGGGGCCGGGTTAAAACAATAAGCAGGTTCATTGTAAAAGCTCCAGCTAGGGTGGATCAAATAGTATATTGTTTAAGTTTGTTTAACTTATTATCGAGTGTCAAAATTGATGTTTGAGCTTGGTCTAATTCAAGGACGGAGCCAGGATTTGGAGTTCAGAGGGGGGGAGGGGTGCAATGCAAAAAGGGAGGTCAAAACTAGATATTTTTGAATTTTAGAGGGGCAAAATTTCAAATTTTAAAAGTTTGTAGGGCTAAAAAATTATTTTCTCAAAGTTGATTGATCAGATTGTTAATTGAATTGAACTCGAATCAGCTTTAATCGAGCCGAACATAATTCAAACTCGAGTAACTTAATATTTTTGCACATATTATATCATTTTTTACTAATTGAGCGGGTTCGATTCGAGTTTCAAAACTTATTAGACAAAAAGAAGCAAAACATGATTTGTCAAGTTAACAGATCGACCTACTTTTAGTCATAGATCTCAAGTGGAATATTGAATAGCTTAATTTATTTTTTAGCCGTCGGTATAGCATCCTTACATCCCAACATAAATTCTGAACAAGGAAATAAACCTATCGCCCAAGCTTATTCTCTCGCAATGCATCAAAGGAATATAAAACTAATTCTCTCTTTACAACAAAGGGTACACTTCCTGTTATTTTGTGCTTGTTATAGAGATCTGAGTAACAAGTCTGAAGAATATGTAAGTTTATTTATTGCAAAACGAACGTTCTTTTATCCAACTTGAGTTGTTTCGAGCCAAGTTGAATTATGTATCTTATTCTTCCTTCCCATTTTCTCCTCTCCAACAATCAATAATACAATACTTTTCAAAATAAGGACAATTAGCATAATCAACCCTAAAATGAAAGACACCAT
The DNA here is from genome assembly GCA_019426215.1 of Buddleja alternifolia. NCBI lineage: Eukaryota > Viridiplantae > Streptophyta > Magnoliopsida > Lamiales > Scrophulariaceae > Buddleja > Buddleja alternifolia. The sequence goes on along the minus strand of CM033391.1, from coordinate 10,812,272 downwards.
ATTACAAGGTGACGAAAAATCTGAAATAAAGTAAATTTCTTCGTTCTTAAAATTTTTCATTCGTAAATGCAAATGAGCAGACGAAGGTTTGAAAAGGTTATATAAACGCCCACACTGTAAAAATCAGTTTTAAATATACAAAATGTCTATATGTTATACTAATATACAAGGAATTTCATCCAAAGGGTGGGTTTATGGATCATAACAGTATCTTACTAAACTACTAAATAGGAAACTGAAATCAAACAGTTATAATTCGTGAAGAGAAACAACTGCAGAAGTTTAAAATACAAATCTCAAATAAACTTAAAACTTCAATCAAATTGTCTAACTAAATTGATCCCAGCACAACAGCTAATTCAGAATCACGGACATATATCGTGCCATACAATATATTACACATTTTCAGCCAATGCCATTTTAAGGTTATTCCATTTATGACGCATCATTATCACTATAAAAGTTCAAAAATAAAAGGAGATAAACATTGTTTAGAAGTATTTGTGCATGAAAATAACTAAGGTTAACACTGCTTAGCAAACAAAAGTAAATATTAGTAATAATTAAGAAAAAAATGGTAAATCCTTGCTAAAATCCTTCCACAGGGATCAATTGTAAGACAATGAAATGCCGATCGAAATGTTCAAAGAAACTTCTCTATCAGGTTTTGGGGATACCAAATTTCATGCAAAAGACTAAAAACTGCAAATTAACAAAGACAATATTGACTTGCCTAGAAATAAATAAGAGAAGAAATAAAAGCAAGCTTTTGCTTCTGCCCTAAAGATCTAGTTTAACCTGAAGATTTACACTTTAAACAGAGCATGTTTGTCAATGCTGAGGTAGAGCTGGTCTCTTTTCCAACATCTCATAATGCACCACAAAATTATCCTGCATAAAAGTCCAGTTAATGTCCTCGGTTAAATTAATTCAAGAGCAAATCATATAAGATGAGACCCGAATGACATAAAACACCCCAAAGTTTGAAATGTTGTCATATTCCCCTTCAATAAAAGAATGTTGCAATTTCCACCTCTTGTTTTCGGAGTTGTCAGGGTCTCTTACTAGGGTTTTTTTGATAATTTGCACAACATCAGGGCCTATCGTAACTACCCCATAAGTGAGGGAGTGTGCATGTAATTATCCCTTAATTAAATGATATTTTGAAGGGATAAATACAAAATGCCCCCTTGAACTATTCTTACTGTCGCATATACCCCCTAAACTTTAAAAGGTACCAAAATAGTCCCTCGTGGAAATTTTTAAGCAATTCCAAATATTTCAACCCAAACATAACCTTACAATATTTAAGCACCAAATAAACTTGGTTAATTCTTTTTTCATTGAACTTATATGATTTGTAAGAAAATGCAAATAGATTTAAATAGCATTTGTTGGTTGATACAATTAAATAACTTATAACTGAATATGATACAATTAGAAAACACAAATCTTCGTAGTTTAAATTAATTGATAATTTGTTCATTTTATTAATTTAAATTAAATATTTTGTTAATTTATAAATTATAAATTTATAGATTACAAGATTTAAATGATTTGCTAGTTGATAAGATTTAATTAAAGAATATTTAAATAATTATAATAATTCTTCATAATTCTTGAATTAAGAGATTAGAAGATTCAAATGATTTGTTAATTTTGAAAACTTAATTTGATAAATTCATTTAAAAAAAATGAAGGAATCATCAGTTAACTTAATATAGTGCTTAATATTGCAAGGTTGTGTTTGGATGAGAGCATTTGGATAACTCATGAATTTCCATGAGGGACCATTTTGGTACCTTTTAAAGTTTAAGGGGGTATATGCGACATTAGGGATAGTTCAGGGGGCATTTTGTATTTAGCCCTATTTTGAATGATTGAGAATCATAAAATAACAGATTGAAAGGCGCACCTTTCGAATTGTCTCCCATGTGTTTGGATCGAAACAAATGTAAGAACCTCTCTCATATGCATTTGTTTTCACAAGAGGCTCCGTGTTGGTGACCCTTGTAAACCACAATCTGTGCTCCCTATGATAGAACCACCCTCTATTATACCTGAAAAGATTACATGCAAAAAAGAAAGCCTCAATCAGGTGCTGTCCTCAGCATCACAGAACATTTCAAAATAACACGTAACAATTATCCATGGGTTGGTTGTTGATAATAATAACAGCAAAAGAAGAAAGAAACAAGATACATAGCATGTATTTATAGAGGAGACGACATACAATTCATTTGCAGCATATAATTGGGCTTCATCCTTTGGCATACTGCATAAGAAAATCAAGATAACTATGTCATATTTACAGTTACCGGTAGGTGATAACAGTGGAGCTTTAAAAAAAATACGTACCTATAAAAAATATAAAACAGTGTGTCTAGTTGAAACTTCGAGAAGTATGCTTGCTGCAGCCAACCCAACACATCTAAGCAAGAAGAAAAATTGATAATAATAAGAAAAACAGTAATAGGATAATCAGAAAGCTTACACTTAAAGGTGGTGGTTGTTTAGCATAATAACATTGTGGTACTGTGAACTCTGGATCTCCCTTAGCAGGCTCATCTGACCATGGTGAACCAAATGTTTTGTGTAGATTTTCAGTTGAATTAAGATTCAACCCTAGCGTAGTTAGGTCAATTCCAAGTGCAAGAGATGTCAAATCAGGATCGTTCATTCTGATCACACTTAACAAACCACGCAAACCAAATGGGTCAGAAGCTGACTGTGCAGCCTGCATGGGCTGCTTCACTGTTTGATCCCTGTAAGGTTGACCTACAGCAGACATTTGCTGAAGATGAAATTGAGATTGATTCTGATGCTGTTGATATTGCTGTAAAAGCTGGTCGTATGATCCTATGCCGGATACTGAACTTGGACTATTCATAGGTCGCAACCCTATCCCCAGGGGCCCACTGCTCTGAAAATACAAAAAGATAACAAAGACACACATTAGGTATCATAATTTATATGGTAATCAAAACAATAACCACCATAACAAGAAGAAATCATTTAATCATTTCAAAGGTGCCATCGGCAAACGCCTGAATATATTCTAAACAAACTTTATTCAGAATTTAATGTGCATAAGATTTTGCAATAAATATAATCCACAGGCTAGAAGAAATGAGTAGATTTGTGGGGCAGTAGAAACTTTGCATTGGGGATTATAAGTTTAATCTGTTTCAGGTACTAATCAATGACACTATGGCGGTAAATATTCCAAAGATGGGTTAATAAATGGCTTATATAAAGCCAAAATAATAATAATAATAGGGATAATAGCAGACACCCCCCCCCCCCAAGTTATGGGGTGATGTGCACTTTGCCCCCCCAACTTATTGAAATGTGCGATTTACCCCCTCACTTATCAAAAATGTGCACTTCACTCCCTCGGGTGGCTCGGGCAGGGGTAAAGTGCTACAAAACACATAAGTCAGGGGGCAAAGTGCTACAAAAACACATAAGTCAGGGGGTAAAGTGCTACAAAAACATATAAGCCAGGGGGCAAAAGTCCAATTTTTATGATAAGTGAAGTGCCTGAATCTGCCCGAAGGAGTGAAGTGCACATTTTTGATAAGTGAGGGGGTAAATCGCACATTTCAATAAGTTGGGGGGCAAAGTGCACATCACCCCATAACTGAGGGGATATATATTTGGTGCATAAGATAAGGGAAAAAAGGCGGCCGAGTGTAGAAGTAAATATGATACATGAGAAAGCAAAGGAAAATAATGCGAGATTATCTTTAGAGGTTAAACATTCCAGTTAGCTTCCACAATGATAATGACAAAATTGAAAAATATTTAGAGATACTTGGCAAACCTGTGCATGATAGTTTGAATGTGATGATGGAAACATCTCTGAACTATGTAAATGGAGCAGATCTTGGTTGTTCACATTTGAAAAGGGCCCACCACTACCACTAGATGACGGAACATGCTGCTGTTGATGCTGAGGACGATGAGATGAGAATGCTGCCCCCAAATTAAAACCAGCAGAGCGTCCCATCTGCATTTCAAATCCCAAAGACAGAAGAATTCAGTTTAACCCAATGAAAATTTAAAAAATTAGGATAAGTTTTCAACAGTGAACCCTTACGGAAAAATGTTGAGGCTGCATCATAGAAACAGAACTGTCATGAATTTGTTCTTTCTGATGTAGGTCCATAGAATAATCAGCATTGCCACCTGAGCAAAATCAAGTAAATTGTCACCGACAATGCCGAACAGGCCCAAAATTAAGACGTACAATATTTGAAGTCCCCAAATAAGGTTCTAAATGGCTTGATGGCAACAGAAAAAACAGGCAAGTTCCAAATTCTTGTAAAAAATCCATTTTAAACAAGTTGCATGAACAAGACAGTAACATATTTACAAAAACATAAAAATGTCCATCCCCGCAATCTCCTAAACTGGAAAAGGAAAAGTACAACTGCCTTCATCAAACTATTATGTCATGTCACATCAATCATGACAAAGAAAAGATGAGAAAACATGATGCCATGTAAACCTTAGTACAAGATGGTCGTCAAAAGACAAGAACCTATATGCCACTGCAATTATACGAACAAGAATAGATAAGAAACCAGCCCGTGACAAGCGCAATAGCGAAATCGTCACAATTAGAACTTTATACTCCATTCCACTAAAGGTTATTCAGAGAACCATGTTCTTTATAGGAACTAGTCGGTAAGGGCACACTCTATGCGTGTGCAAAAACATAGAAATCGATATAGAATTTTTTTGATAAAATTCTAAGTTCAAATAAAAGATGAGAAAAGAGAACCAAAAATAGCAAAAAAAAAGAGGTAAATAAATTTGATGTGATTAAAGAAAGAAATAGAGAGATAAATACAGGGAGTGATGTGTAAAAGTTGGAAACTATGGATAACAATTCACTACACTTGTTCTCATGGACCATGTAGTTATTATTAGGACACATCACCAAGACAAATGAGGTGGGACTATAACTATCCGTAGTGCATGAACACCCAAATCACATAATAATTATCCATAGGCTTCACTAAAATTGGTGCCAGCCCAAAGAACGGTTACTCTAAACCCCTCATGCTTTCTTATATAGTATAGATAAGACATCACAGGGGTCCATAATTGATAATGCAATAGAGGTATAACGTATGCTTATAGAGGCTGGCATTTATAAGGCGACTTATTATTCTGGGAGCAAAGGGCAGCCGAGGATTAAAAGACTTCTACAATAACCAAGTTCAAGGAGAACCAGCATAGTTAAGGAGCAACCTAGGAGAACAACTGTATAATTCTTGAATAAATTTTCAGTAGAAATCCATTGTTTCCTCTAATTATATGAGAAAAAGATTTATCCTAGCACATCCAAAGACGGTCATTTTGTTGTGAAACGAGTCCATGTTATTCTTGCAAATATACTAGCCAGTCTGACACCAAATACCAGAAGATAAACAATCAGGCAATATTAGATATAAAACGAAAAGAACAAAACTTCGGGTTCAAAACATAAAGAAGCACCTTTAAATCCAGGTAAAGCTGGAAAGTCTTCATTTTGAATGCTGAACTCTTGATTTTGTTGGACAATAGGGCCAAGGCCTTGTTTTCTCAAAGAACCTGCAATATTGGTGTTATTTGCAGCTTACAGCAGAAATAGAGCGGGCAGAAGGAAAAGTTCAACATTATGAAAATCAATCTCGCGAGTTACCCAGTTGTCCTTGAGGGCCCCCAGAAGAACTGGGACGACTATTCAGCTGCGGGAAATCGTTGATGTCAAAAGGGGCACCTTCATTGGAGTTCACATCATTCAACATACCCATGTTATTAAGATTATTTACAGCTTGAACATGGTTTTGAGATAAAGGGCCACCGGCAGAAGGGTAGGAATTGCCTAACATTGATAATACCTGTGGAGAAGCTGAATAACAGAAAAAGGCCATGTCAATATAGGTCTTCACTCGAATCACTCCTCAAGCAAGTACAATTTGTTAATCATATATCATTCATCTCAGTCTTAAGAGCAATTCAGATAACACCCAACTGCAATAGCATTAAAGCTAATAAAGAATTCAAAATCAAAACGAATAATCTCAACCAGAAATCTTAATCAAAAATCAAGATACTAAACAAGAGACAGATATCATTACCTTTTCTAGTAAAAAACAGATAAACAAAGAGTTGTATGCGTCTCTTTGCAAGGGGCTCCACAGCCCAGAGTTAAAACAAACAACATAAAAGGAAAAATCTCAACATAATCCTTAAATACCTTAAAAGCTGTACTATATGCATCTAAAGAAAGAACCACAAGTTTTAAGAAAACATGTATACCCTAGGTACAACTTCATTTTTTATTCGCAATACTGCGAAAGCAAATCATTTCTACAACGCCACTTCAAGATACAGAAAACACATGACAAGCCTGAGCTAATAGGGTAAATATTTCAATAGCTCAAGACTCCTCTGTAGTTGATTTTCACAGTCTGACAGTCAGCAGCCTTTTTTCTTGCATGCGATCAAGAGAATATGCAGAAGCAAAACTATGCCAGCATATAAGATTGTTTTAACAAGGACGACAGATATTAGCAATCGAATACAGAAAATAAATAAATAATACAGTTTTATATTACACACTAAAGAACTTAAGGCAAATATATGATGCTCGTAGAGAGGTGAAAATTCAAAAAACAGAACGAAGGATGTATAAGTGCAGAAATGGCCATAAAAGAAACAAGCCACAGAGAAATTAAAGTTAGTCAAAGAAAAAGGCTGGATTCCATTACAAGCCAATTGCCACTAAAGTTTAGCAATGTTCAAAAGTAAACATGAACATTACCTTTACAAATGGATTATACTTAGTCCAACTAAAAAACATTTGATCAATGACGTATCACGGTCCTTCTCAGACAAAGAAAAAAACTTCATTTAATCCATCACTCTAAATGAACTCAAAATATGCTGGTTTAACTTATTACTCTTAGTGCTCTGGTTAGCAGTTAACTGAATTTCAAACATGTGCCCTCATCCAGATCATACTAGGTCATTAATCATAGACAAGTCTCACATTATTCAGACTGACAGTCAGGCAGACAGAACTGGAAAACATTCTAAGGCTCAAATATATATAATTCTATATACAACAACAGCCTTTGTACGTTAAGCACGAATGATGGAGAGATGAAGAAGCATTTGATAACATTAACAAAGAAGTTTTCCAAATAAGAACATCGTTGATGTTGTAGGCACTAGTTAGGACATAGCAGCAGAGAATTATAATTGCATAATAACTTACCTTGTTGAAGCACACCACCCATCAGTCTATTCTGTCCCTGCACATTTAGATTCCCAGAACCACTGTTGGCAGCTAAATTTAGACGAGACGCAAGCCCAGGCACGGATAGTCCACCAGAGCTAATATTTCTGCCAATGCTGCCCCCACCCACTATATTCCCCATGGAGCTTGTGATACGTGGCCCTGCATTACCCAGACCAGGAGACGCACCCAGACCTGGAACAGTGGTCCGATTACCAATTGCAGCAGAGGTTGGTAGAATCCCAGGGATAGAACTACCTACTCCATTATTATTACTACTATACCCTTGATTTCCAATAACACTCATACCGCCTCTATTTGCCATCCCTGAATGACCGTGTGCACTACTATGAGATATCTGCAAATCAAAGACAATGTATAACAGGATTCAGCATAAGAATGAACTAGATGATACATAGCATCAACACATAACATGCATCATTTAGAGGTAAAAATCTCACATGAGAAAGACCAACTGGAAGGTTATTTGATGCAAATCGTCCACTAGAAAGGTTGCCAGCAGCTTGTGGCACCCCACTCGAAGGAATGTTATTCAAGGTCGTATTTCTTGATCCAAGAGTGCCCGGCATGTTTGGAACATTGAAATTCCCGTGCATATTATGCAATCCCTGAATATTTCCTGTACAAACAATGCTTGCTGTTATAGAAAAATTTGAAAGATTACGAACAGTGATCATTTGAACAAACAACTCACCAGAGTGATGATAAACAGGAGAACCAGCACCAGACTGAGCAGAGAAAGAAGAAGAAAATGGCCGCCCTGTGTTTTCGGTAAGATTTGAGTTTGATCCGTTTAGCGATGACTGCAGCGTGTATGAAGGAATTAATAAATACCAATCCCACAATTAGCATGACTACATTTAAGGGTTAACCACATCCATACTATATCAATTATATAATCCAGGCAGCAGTTACCAATTGCTTACATGGTGCAAGAGTTTATCAAAACAAGAAGAACATTTATTATGAGTCATACTTTTTAACAAGAAAGTTCAGGGATCAGTGCATGTCAAAAGTGTTCAGATTCAGTACATACTTTTCCTTAAATAAAGTTACAATTTGAGTCTAGCAACTGATAAGCACAAAACACATGTAGATGAGATCTTAGTCATCCGCTGCATTATGCAACCAATAATCGCAAAAACTGCTCCATGGAGATAACCGCATAACATTATAGAAAACTCTGGGAGACGTTTTAAGATATGATATTAGAATGGTAGACATATCTGACATTCATAAAACAAGTTGTTACGCAACTTATAGATTAAACTATATGCAACATAACAAATGTCAAATGGTATCCCAGCGTATCATTTCCAGCCAAGTGCAAAATTCCTCCCCACACAGCAAATGTAAAAACTCAGTCTTCCAGACGACCAATGCACATAACCAATCACCTGTCACAACTATAGCGCATAGTAACACATAACAATAGATCAAGCAAATCAACCATTCTTGGCCTCCTCGTTGATGCAGGAAAGCAATAATGTTGGCTAGGTCACAGGCATAATTTCACAAGGTCACTGTAATCAGCATTTCTTGTCAAGCATACTGCTTAAGAATAGATCCATCTATACTATCTAGATAGTATTATTAATTCACAAGCAGACCAACTTCAAAACTTGTATTGTCTAAAAGATTTGGCAACCCTAGAAACCTGATACAATAAAGTTTTAGCTCCAACTTCATACTCCGGTCCATAAAATATATACACCCACACATAATATAGCAGAACCAATGTACTCAAAAGAATGTTATGCATGTGATGAAAAAATGCAATTTGATAGTAAAGATGCATCAGGATTACATCAGTTTAACAGACTAATCCTTTATATCAATTGTGAAACATTAGAAAATTGTTAGTTTTAATTAGCGATATTGTAGAATACAAATAATAATCAAATACCAAGCAAAAGAACCAACAAACAAATGCAACTTTTTCAAGGTTATCGTAAAATATCAACACACGCAAATATCTGCAACAGTAGGAACCATACATTAAGTAACCCTGACATTGTTAAAATGTCAAAAGGTCATGAAGAGAATTTTCCCTCCACAAGCAGCAGCTTTCCTTTTCCCTTTTCAGAAAACTCTTCAAACGAGCTCGAATCCTGTTCTTTCGTAGTTTTAAAAATCTGAAAAGGAGAGCATAATTTGAGCATCCAGTCAAAAACAATATATAGCAGTTAAATTCAGCAACACAAAACAAGAAACTAAAGCTAGGTACAATCGCGGATGAATGCAGAACCTAGGCAAGGAATCAACCAAAGACAGGGAAAACAAAGGAACCATCCACAATTATACAAATGCAGAACTTCAGGAGACAGGTAACAGATGCACAATGAAAGGAGCGTCAAGAAAATTAAGTAGCATAAACACATAGCATCAAATACTCCTCGCATTCATAATTTATCGCTCCTAATTCCTCCTAGGACGTCCATAAATAATTTCAAAATTCTTTAAAAGACATTTTCTTTCTCTGAAGTAATCTGTCGTTTAAAGCAATGATGTGGCATCGCCAACTAAAGCGCAACCTCAGGGTAAAATGCGGGGGGAAAAGCTTTCATTTTCACAATTCTCAAGTGAAACCAATTCAAGAAATGGACACTCATTTTTTGGATGGGAAGGGTAGCATAGTGCAGGGGAAACACCCTTTTTTACATATAATAAATATCATAATTAATAATAAGTGTCCACAAACAGTGCATTCTCTACAATGTAGGAGTCTTCAGCCATGGTATGAAGTAATTCCGTTAGGCTATTATCTATCTATAAGAATATTAAAAGGAAAACATAAGATTTGCTACATATTTGCTTGTGGATACCCACTAGAATAGTATTCACAGAGCGGTGAGTGCTACAAACAACTACCTCAAAAGCACACAAATGAAAAATTAAGGACCTGTTTCACAGCACATTAACAAACACTTCACCATTGTCCATCATATGAATCTGATGGCTCCAATCTCCTCAATTTAAATAAATATTTAATAAGTATTACTAATGCAAAATCCCAAAATCATCCAATAAGTTAGATTGCCTAGTCTCCATTAAGATAACTAAGAAAATATATCTAATAAGGTTTTAAGCCTGCTCCCCACTGCAAACTATGATGTTTCTGTGACATGTGTAGAAATTAAATAGAGGTTCTTAAGCAAAAGAGAAGAAACTTCTTGGGCAATTTTAGATAATCCGACCCTTTCCTTACTACCATCTCTATAATTTTTTCCTCCGTGTCAAGAAATCTACTCCTATATTGCATGTTTTTCTCCCACCTCATGCCCCTCTATTTTCTATATTGGACCCAAAGCTCCACTGATTTTACATACGTTATCTAGATGTCTATCTGACCACTATATACAAAGGAAAAGGAAAATATGTAAGAGTTGATTTTAGAAGTCCTTTCACGTGCACCAAGATAAACTTCAAAATATTTCAGGAATGGTTGAACAGCATATGAACATTATTTATACAAAAAAAGAATCAACAATATTTTCCGCATTGAAATCTCAGGGTGAACACCTTAGAGAATAATTCATGACATGTATTGGAATGGGTCTAACATAGCTACCTATTTATATTAACAAATAAATGAAAACAATCTTATTCATACTTATCCGGCATTTAATTATATGTACCCTCTACTTAAATGTATCCATACATATACTCTTAACACGGTTTTCAACACTAACTTGAGAAAATCAGCAATAATGCAATTACAGACAAGTTCTTATTCATGTTTTTATTAGCATAGAAAGTAAAATTCATGGTTTCAAAATCCATGATTTATAAGAAACAGGATTTAAACTGCCGATATACTTCACTGAGTACTTTTTTTCATTATGTTTTTCCTTTTTTTCCTCAAAACCTTAGGCCATGTTTGTTTATGTTTTCAAATCTCATTTTCTGTTTGCTGGATCACAAAATCCTAAAAATCCACACTATAAACTTGGGTAAAATGGAAGCTGCCGGGCGGATAGTTTCATAACAAGTACAAGTGTAACACTAAGATAACACCTTACACAATAAAAATGTAAAAATATGGTTCCACCACTTAATCATTCAATTCACCAATGTCACCCTACAACAGATACTAAACTACGACTAACTATAGGAACCTCTGCAAAACTGTTCTACCACTCAACGCATTCACAACATAAAAATAAAAAGCAAATGCAAAACACACCAATGCATTGGGATCATAACTGATTTGAAAATAATTGCAGGCCTACAGTCTGGTCGGAAATGCAGGTTCAGGCCAAGAAAAGTAACAGCAAAACTGAATAGCAAATCTTTAAAAGAAGGAAGATACAAGATTTCCTACTGCCAAACGAGTCTCTGAAGTAAATAAATCAACGAATTATTTTGTTAAGAAAAAAAGGGTTTTACGAATTAGCAGAAACTGCAGGCCAAAGTACAAATCCAATTCAAACTCAAAAAAAGGCCTTGAGTACAGAATTAGATATCAATTCAAGACCATCTAAAATCCAAGAAAAGTGAAAAGAAAACAGGGATGAACTCAATCGCAGTCGAGTGTGTATATATATATATATATATATAAAGGGCAAATATGCACTAATCCCCCGAAAACAACAATAGGGAAAAAGAAGACGAGAAAGAATTGCTAAAACTAAACCCTAAATAAAATCTTATCCTACAAAGACTCCAAAAACGCCCATACAAACACACAAACAAGCAAAATACAAATTGAAAATTGACCTGGAAGAGACGACAGATCTGTACGAGTGAACTGAGAGCGATTAGTTAGAAGAAGAAGAAGAAGAAGATGTATGAATGGATTGAAGAGTAAAAGAGAGAATAATAGTATAGTACTAAAGGGGAAAATCCAATCTAATTAAAAGAAAAAGGGCTATTAGTATTGGTGTGACCAGCGGACCCAAACCCCTGCAAACTTTTTTAACTCTGCTGCAAATTAGCGGATAATCGCATATATATATATATATATACATACAAAATGATAATACTAGATTTATAGAACTGCCCCTAATTATTATTAAAGGAAAAGAAAAAAAACAGGTGAAGGAATAAAGGCGCACTAATTATTTACACTCGTGCCAAGACACGGATTTGTTTTTTCCTCTACTGTAACAAAATAATGATAATAACAATAACTACGTATAATCAGATATAAGGGATGAATGACTCTAATGAAAACAAAATTTGAAAATATATTGATGGATAAATATATATATATATATATACTAGTAGGGGTGCCCACGAGCCCAGCCCGGCCAAATTTCTCGAGCCCGAGCTTGAGCATACTAGTAGGGGTGCCCACGAGCCAAGTCTGGCCAAATTTCTCGAGCCCGAGCTTGAGCTAATATATATATATATATATATATTAATTTTTTCATAATAAATATTTTTCATATTATTTAATATGTACTATTAATATATATTATTAAATATAATCATGATATATAAAAAAACATAGCATTATTTATATATAATATTAAATATATTGATAAGCGAAAAAAATAAAAAATTATTTATCATTATAGACTCGCTAGCCTTTGAATAGGTATACATTGGCTCGACCTCGACTCGTGAGGCTCGACTCAAGCTAAAAAAAACTTGAGTTTGAGTCAAGCTCAACCCGAGCCGGCTTGACTCGTTGTCCACCCCTATATACCAGTAGGTGTAGCACACTTACATAAAACAAGAAATAAAATAAATATTTTTTATTATGTGGGTATGATAAATATTGTTAACTAATTTAATATATATATATATATATATGTAGGTATGTCTGTATATATAAATTTATGAGAAGTTAGTGAAACAAAGTCATCTAAAAATAAAATGAAATAATATGATGAGAAAAGAAAAATAAATAGAGTAGAGAAAGATGAGAGAAAATTAGTTAAAAACCATCTTCGTATTATCAATTTAATAATGGGCTAATTTTGTCTTTACATTTAAAATACATAAAAGTGGTTATTTTAGTGGTCTCACATTATATAACTAGTACAAGCGGATATGGAAAAAAATTATGTTAGACCAAGTTCAATTGTTTTAGTGTCTATCTCCGTAATAAGGTGTATTGTATACGGTCATTACACACACTCATGTGAAAGAGATGAATACAAATACACATTCGAACTATTGGACTCGATTTGATATATACTTATCCAACGGATATGGCACATTTGATGCATGTACATGATCTTTTAATATATAATACTAAGAATATTTTTGTACTTTTTTTATGGTAGTCAATTTTTTTCACAATATTTTATTCCTTTTTATTATACACTAATATTATTTACAATTTTTTTTTTAGAAAAAGCATAAAATAGTAGATGAAGAGAGAGGGTGGGACGATGCTGTCCCTATGGGCACTGCCCGCCAGGGACGAAGCCAATACGCTATATATATGCGAAAAAATAGAGGATTAGGTTTAGTAAGAACACTTTTGACATACTTTATACTCTATAACTCTTTTTGTTAACAGTGAAATTCTCTTATCCTCTCTCGTGAACGTAGGCAATTGCCGAACCACATAGAAATAATATTTGATACATCTTTCGTAACTAATTAAATAAAGTATAGTTTTAAAACTAAAATAGAAAATGGTCCTAATATTAAATAAAACAAAATATAAAAAGCCTAAGAAGTATGTTTGGAGGGGAAAGTTAAAGGAAAAAATTTAAAGTCATAACTCGTAACTCAAATTTATTGGAGTGTTGTGAACGATGGATATATACAAAAGTGAAATTACAATTTAGCTTGATAGTTAGATATATAGGCCGTATATAGTTGTAGTCCATTTAAGTTTAAAAGTGGGCTAGCTATTTTATAAATTACCATATATATAGATTATTCTTTAGTTTATTAGGGATGTAAATTAAGTTTGTAATTTTTGAGGGGGGGCGAGATCAAATTTTTTACATGTGCAAATTGGATAAAATAAAAATTGAAAGTCCCTGATTATGCAAGAGTGTGATCAGTAATTTATCATTTCTAGAGCTAGCCAAGAAAGATCCACTTGTTCTTATTCACTGATCAATAATAGTATTATAATATCATAGAAAAATAACTTCATTTTCACTACTACTCGTTTATATGATGTTTGGTTAAATCAATTGATAGAAAGGTTATTTTTGTCATTTTCGAGGGGGGCAAAGTTACAAATGTTAATGTTATAGGTAAAAGTGAAAGTTAAAATTTTGAGAGGGGGCGAAATCACAAAATTACAAAATTTCATGGGCAAAAGTTGAAAATTTTAAAATTTGAGGGGGGGCGGTGGCACCCACCAGCCCCCCCCCCCCCCCATCCGTCCCTGCTGCCCCGCAGGGGTAGCCGAGCAATGTCATGCTAACACATGGATGTGTCAGCTTGTCCATTTCTATTTTTTTTCAGTTAAAAAAATACGACCTTTTGACTTAAAGTAACTTGACCATTGTGCAAGACTATAAGCTCAAAATTTTCAGAATGAGAAACTACCACCATTGTCAAATTTCCAATCGCAAATTTTGAATTTTGAATTTTAATGTATAAAACACATTCACCTGAATATTTTATTCATTTCAGAAAAATTCTTAGAAGAAAAAAAAAATATTCCCACTTTTTTTTCCCTTTCCTTAGCTACTGGGTAGTAGGTAGGTGAGTGAGTTTTCCTTAATGTTGAAAATTGTTGTCACTGCCCCGTCGCTATCATTGTCACCTCTGTCGTGAGGGTTTGACTTAGATAGAGGCGACTTTCCGTTCACATTCTTTGTTTTCTTAATGCTCATATCTAAAACTGTTTAGTTGAAGTTTTTATTTAAAAAAATTTGTCATCGTGTTTCATAATCGTCATTGTGCCGCTGCCGTCGCTGTCTTCATAAGGGTTTGGCTTAGAGACATGATATAGAGGGTTGGGGTAGTATTTGTGGCATTTTGATCATTAGGTTTGTGCTAAGTCACATAAGTCGAATTCGAGAGCGGGAGCGCAAGAGCGACAATTTTTTTAAAAAAAAATTGAGAGCGGAGAGTCTATTAAAATTAAATTAAATATACAAATATAAAAAATTGATTTGTATTTTACAATAAATCAAGTAATTAATTAACTTAAAGAAATGGGACAACTCACAAATTCTTCTATTCTCATTTTTATAGATTTAAATTATTAATGAAATAATAGAACTTAAGAAAAGGCCCCCGAATGAAAGAAAATAAGTTGAGGAAAAGGCCCAAACAGAAACTTAGGCTCTGTTTGTTTGTGTTTTCATCCCACTTTTTCCATTTCCATTTTCATCTGAAAATAGAAATACACACTTTACACTGTTTTTAACTGAAAATATTCTCATTTTCATTCTTGTTTTTACGCCCGAGAAATTTCAATCATTTATTTAAAATTACATTTCACATCACTTATATCACATTTTCTCTGACATCCACACATCACCATCCTCTCTCTCTTCCACCCATCACCATCATCTCTCTCTCTTTCCTCTCTCTTCACCATCACCATCATCTAATCATTACTTTTCAATCATTTCACACCTCACACTCACAAATTTCAACCATTTTCAAAAATACAACCAAACACACCTTTTTTTCCACTTTTCTCACACGAAAATCAAAAAACACGTTCTCCCATACATTTTAAAAAATGATGGTTGAAAATGAAATGAAAACACATCCAAACAGAGCCTTAGAGCCCAAACAAATTATCAATACTCTCACAGACTAAAAAACCTAATACTTCACATCATGAATGAGAGCTCATTCGCCGCTATCATCCTCTTTCTTTTCTCCTTTGCTCATCTTTTCCGTCATTATCCTCTCTTCTTTCCTTTTACGGTCCTTTCACTTACACAATCTCAGGGTTGTTACTTGGCCGTCGTCCGTCTACGCCACCTTGCTTGTCGTCATCCGTCTGTACCACGCCGGTCATCTACGCCACCTTATTGACGTCACCAAACTTCAATTCTTGTAAGAAATAGGGCCGCAACTTAAGTGAACTTAGCTCGCAAATTAAAAAATTATATATCGCCTTAAAGCGCTGGCCCCGCTGTGAAGTTTCGAGAGCGCGACTCGAGCGCCGGAACAACAGCCATTTTCGACAAATTATGTGATCTAGGGCTTCTGTAATGATAGGCAAAAAATTAATGGTTGGGGTTGTTGTAGGCAGAGGGTGGGTTAGGCATAAGGTTTGGGCTTGTTTAGGGAGGACTTATGGGTTGGCTTATTGGGTGCTAGGAGTTATTTCCATTTTTTTAACAATTTTTCTAGTTTGAAAATTGGTTATTAGGAGTTTAGAGTTGGGCTTTCTATGAGAGCCTTGTTTGGTTGAGGTTAATGCGGGTGATATGAGGGCATATCACATTCAATAATTAGTTTGGTTCAAAATGACAGGCCCATGAAATAATCTCGACCCGGCCCCATATCACCCCTTCAGCGTGATAAATTATACCTCCTGGTAGGTGGTATAATTTTGTTGTGATTCCGTCTAGCGGATAAAAAATTTAATTCGAATCACACCCGAGAATTCAACCTGGGGATATTCATGATATTTAGCTTATAGATCAATTGATGAGAATTGACAAGAGTAATCAAATTACCTTTTTCGTCTATTGAAACTCGAATTATCAGCAGCAGCCCCGGACTCCTGCCTCTAGATAATCATGCGGAAAAAAAATTCTCTAAGAAAAGCTCGATCTCTTCCTCGACAACTATTGCAGGCGGCGAGATGGATGAGATGGAGGGATTTTTCTTTCTTAATGCTCTAGGTTTGTTTTGGCTCAGTGTCAGATTCTAAAACAATGACTTGTCTGTGTGGAGTTCTGACACTGGCTGAATACTTATACCAAGTAAAAGACTTCCCTAGGTTTACACTGAGAGGGGCGGCCGAAATAGGCCTTGTAGATGGGCTTCGGGCTTTGTTTTTACTTAGCCCATGTGTAATTAATTAAATCCAAGTCCAATCCAATTGGTAATTAATTAATTACATTAATCCAATTAATATAATTCAACTTGTAAATTAATTTTCAATTAATTTAACTTATGAATTAATATGTTTTAATTAATTTATTTAATCCAATTAAATATCTTTAATTAAATCATGCCATCTATTTTGTTAGTCAATTCACATCAAATGTGATATTACCAAAATACCCTTAGCTTAAAAAAATATTCTTTTTCTTCATATAGCGCGACTCTCTGGGCTCGATTCAATTGGCAATGGGAGGATTCCAAAGGATAAGGTTGTCACCTAGCTAAC
Organism: Buddleja alternifolia; assembly: GCA_019426215.1. Classification (NCBI taxonomy): domain Eukaryota; kingdom Viridiplantae; phylum Streptophyta; class Magnoliopsida; order Lamiales; family Scrophulariaceae; genus Buddleja; species Buddleja alternifolia. The sequence continues at coordinate 10,794,726 of CM033391.1, read as the reverse complement.
ACCGTGGAACCACATCGTAACCCAAATGAAAACGAGATGATCATGTCATCACGAACCTTAACTACGAATACCATGTGTATAAACTCTTCACCGACGTGACCCGATCAAGTAAGAGCCATGGTTTAGTCAAACTCATAGAACTTGATACTGTACTTAGAATTATAATAATGTAAAATTACCAAACTACCCTCAGTGACAATCACGGGATAGTTTCTATGCTTTGGCCAAAGACTTATAATTTCAATTACTTACGATCGTACAGGTCACATACTCATTTACTGTCGAGACGGCGAATCCCATTTTGGCAAGTTATCTTATATCATACTTCGAGGTCGACCCCACGTATCAGGTGATACGGGTCTAACTACTCTGGTAACATATTCAATACTACAAGCATGTTATCAATGACTCGTCAAGTTTAAAGTTCACACACATACTATCGCAATCTTAATCCCAATCATTGACTGTCAAAGAGTAAATACCAATGTGATCGGATTAATGTGAGTCGAGTTCAAATATGTTAATTCCATTAATCATATTCATAACACCGGCTCCCACTATCTAATTAGTGTATGACTGGCACTTCTTTGTCAAAGAAGGTGTCATATGAGTTGAATATTAATACCCAATTAATATTTGTTAACTCACGAACTCTCAGTTTCAGAAATTAAGTACTAGACTGTTCCAGTGCCTACTCTTGTCCATAAGAGGTGGAAAGTCTATCTTGAAATCTTTTGGACTAATTTGTTCAATACAGTTAAATACCATTAGATTTAATTGAACAAAATCAAAACCTTTATTCATCAAACGTTTTTTACAAATAACTTATCTAAGCCCTACTCAATCTAATTCATCATAGGCATTGTGGGCATACACCTAACAATCTCCCACTTGCACTCAAAGTCAATCGCTATGGTATTTGATTCCCATAGCACCGCTTGTGATAATGGCTTGGTGAGTGGGTCAGCCGCGTTTTCTGCTGAGGTTATTTTTCGCGCGGCTATATCGCCTCTTCCAACGATTTCTCGTATTATAAGATATTTTCTCATCACATGTTTAGATTTGTTGTGCGACATTGGTTCTTGAGCTTGTGCAATTGCTCCGTTGTTGTCACACCATAGTGGCAACGGTATTTTCACGCTAAGAACCACTCCAAGTTTGGCCATGAACTTTCTTATCCAAACAACTTCTTTGGCTGCCTCAGAGGCTGCCACATATTCTGCCTCTCTATTGTGGAGTCTGCAGTTGTCCTTTGCTTGGAACTTTTCCAAGACACTGCTCCTCCACTGAGTGTGAATATGTACCCAGAGGTAGATTTAAGGTCATCCGGATCAGATTGGAAATCTGAGTCGGTGTAACCATCCACCTTTAATTCTCCATTCCCATAAATTAGTAGCATATCTTTAGTTTTTCTTAAGTACTTTAAGATACACTTCACTGCTATCCAGTGAGGCTCCCCCGGGTTAGCTTGAAACCTACTGACCATGTTTACAGCATGTGCCAGATCTGGCCTCGTGCATAACATCACGTACATGAGATACCCACAATGGATGCATAGGGTATATTTCTCATTTTCATTCTATCCTTGTCCGTTTTGTGACTCATAGATTTGGAAAGATGAATGCCATGTCTCATGGGCAAAAGTCCTCCCTTAGAGTTATGCATTTCATATCTCTTAAGGACTTCCTCAAGGTAGAGCGCTTGGGAGAGACCAATCATTTTATTCGCTTTATCTCTATAAAGGCAAATTCCTAGAATGTAAGACGCTTCTCCCAAGTCTTTCATGGAGAATGCGCTTGAGAGCCATGTCTTGACCGAAGTCAATAAGCCTATGTCATTCCCTATAAGTAGTATGTCATCTACGTATAGAACCAGGAATGTTAACTTGCTCCCACTGACCATTTTATAGACACACGGTTCATCTTCATTCTTGATGAAGCCATATTTCTTGGCTTTTTCATCGAACCTCAAATTCCAACTCTGAGAGGCTTGCTTTAGTGCATAGATGGACCGATTAAGTTTGCAAACTTTATGAGAGTCGGCTTCGGAAATAAAGACCCTGGGCTATTGCATATAGATGTCCTCATCCAAATGTCCATTTAAGAATGCGGTCTTTACATCCATTTTCCAGACTTCATAATCTAAGTTTGCAGCTATGGCTAGCAGAATTCTAATAGATTTGATCATGGCTACTGGTGAAAAGGTTTCCTCACAGTGAATGCCCTCTTTTTGACTATAACCTTTTGCCACTAGCCTGGCCTTATAGGTGTCCACCTTGCCATCCGAACCAATTTTTTTCTTATAGATCCATTTGCATCCAATTGGTCATACTCCATTTGGTAGATTAGTAAGAGTCCATACTTGGTTCGAATACATCGAATCAATCTCTGCTTTCATAGCCTCAAGCCACTTAGAGGAATCTATATCCGTCGCTGCTTCATCATAGTCAGAGGGATCATCTCTATGGCTTTCTTTTGCAACGACATACAAATAGCCATATCTCTCAGGCGGATGAGATACTGTGCTAGATCATCGATGCAACGGTTGTGTCAAGTTGGGTTTAGATTCTTGAACTGATGTCTCCGAAGGGACGTTATCTTGTTCTTCGAGAACAACCTTTCTACCTGCACCACCTTCTCAAATGAATTCTTCTTCAAGAAAGTGGGCTTGCAAGGCCATGATGATCCTATGATCATTTTGCAGGTAAAAGAGGTATCCCATCGAATCTACGGAAAAACCAATAAAACGTCCTTTCAAGGATCTATACTCTAGTTTCTCTACCTTGATCTTCTTTACATATGCTGGGCGACCCCATATTCTTATGTAATTCAGACGAGGCTTCCTACTGCTCCATATATCATATGGTGTAGTGGTAATAGATTTCGAGGGACATTTGTTCCGAATATGGGCAGCTGTAAGCAAAGCATGTCCCCACAACGAGATGGGTAAATCGGTGTAGCTAAGCATGGAGCGTATCATGTCCAACAGAGTACGATTCCTTCTTTCTGCTACTCCGTTGAGTTGTGGGGTTGCTGGAGGAGTTAGTTGTAATACTATTTCTTGTTCTTTTAAGAACTCGTCAAACTCGGCACCCATGTATTCGCCATCTTGATCAGATCTTAGTGCCTTAATACTGTGCCCAGTTTGTTTTTTAGTCAAAGTTTTGAATTAGTTGAACCATTCAAGTGCTTCGGATTTATACTTCATCAGATAAACTAGACCATACCTAGGGTGGTCATCTGTGAAGGTTATAAAGTACTGAAAACCTCTAAGGGCCACATCCTTGAGGGGCCCACAAACGTCAATGTGGATTAATCCTAAAACTTTAATTGCCCTTTCGAAATGTCCAATGAACGGTGACCTAGTCATCTTGCCTTTGAGGCATGATTCACAAGTCGGATATGGGTCAGACCCAAGTGGACCATTGAGCCCACATTTTTCTAATTCGTGAATCTTGAATTCACCGGCATGTCCTAGTCTAAGGTGCCATATGAGTTTTTGGTTCATTCTATTCATACTACGTTTTCTAGTCATAGTATTAACCATACATTGATTTTGGACATTCAAATAGTATAAACTATTAATTAAAGATGCAGAGCCAACACATTTATTTTCAAAATAAATATCGCAAGAATTATGTTTAAATGTAAACAAATATCCTTTCCTGACTAATACAGGAATAGAAATAATATTCTTGAGCCCATTGGGCAAAACAAGGCAATCATCTAATCTAATTTGATGTCTATAAATTAATGAACCAGATGTAATTCCAATGTGAGTCGCAGCCATGCTGTGTCCGCTTCCTACATTGATCATCACTTCGTTCTCATCCAGCTTTTTACTTTCTTCCAGATCCTGGTTCAAAACACAAATATGGGCACTAGCTTCGGAATCTAGAATCCAAGAAGCAGAAAATATCATCATAGAACAATTTGTTTCAAAAACATAAAGTTCTATACTTGATTTGCTCTCAGATGATGGCTTAGGGCAGTCATGCTTCCATTCATCCACTTCCCTGCAGTGGATACAAGTTTTTTGAACTCTTGAGCGTTTGGTTATTTGCTCATAGTCTTCAGAAGCAATTCTTACTCCAAGTAGCCCAATTGGAGGTGCAACATCATCATTCCATTCCTTTCTCAGTTGACATTACATGTATACAAGCCTATCTCTAAGATCCACTAAGTATCCTCCTAAGTCATCTATCTCAAAGTTAGAAACATAGGCAGAGAAGGATTTAGGGAGAGATTTAAGAATGAGATCAACTTCCAGATGAAAATCCATGTAGATTCCCAGAGACTTAAGTCTTCCTATCATGGATATCATATTCATAACATGACTAGCAACTTCATCATTTTCTCTCATTCTTGTTTGGAAAAGTTCTTTCGATAAATAATATCGAGTTGACCTTCCATGTTCCTCGAACATCTCCTCCAAATGAAGCATCATTGACCTCGGACTTTCCATATCAAAATGTAAATGTCTCAGTCCGTTGCTCATGGAATGCAACATGAAGTCAGTGACCTTTTGGGCATCAGAGATCCATCTCTTGTAGATTTTCAGAGCAAATTTTCCTTCGTTGACCCCAAGCAAAGATGGACCATCTTGTTCCAAAATGTGCTCAAGTGATTTCTTCTTGAGCTGTGCCCTCAGCGCTTTGATCCAATCAACGTAGTTTGGTCCAGTGAGGACACTTTTCTCAAGCATTGGTTTTATAGGGTTTGTCATTGTGATGGAAATAAACTACAAGAAAATAACCAAGATTTTCGATTAGATGTGCTATTTTGAATTTTCAAGTAAAATCAAGGATTTCAATATTTACTTGACTCCCACTATTTTTCTCAAAATATTGCACTCCCACTGCAATAATCGAAAACCTCGTTGGATTGGTTTCATAGTGAGTGATTGATTTCCCCAACGATCTAAACAATTTGCAACCTTGAACGATATATGGCTCGTTAGATCATTGAGGTGATGTCAAACATCAATCAGTTCAACCGATGATTCAATCCCCTTTAGCTCATGGATCACTGAATCGCAAACTTTTTTGATATATAGGTGGTGATCCATCTGAGTCATTTATTCCATCAACTCTTTTCAGTCTAACAATTTAATCTCGCCTTGCAACCTTGAACGATATATGGGGCGAAATTTGTTTTGACATGAAGGCATCAAATGCACTAGAAAAGATAGAGTATCATGTCCCCTTATTCCGGGAAGATGCCATGCACTAGAAATGAACCCACTTTCTAAAGTTTGATGGAGAGCTAGGACATCCAATGCCCTTTTACTTACTCAGTATTTTAATTTGGGAGAATTATAGCATTCGATAATATTATTAAGTTGGTCTCACTTTGCACATTAATTTCTTTATCGCGCAATAACTGAAAATGCATAAGAATAAGCCTAACAATTCTAACAACACACACATGTATGGACTATCTAGATCAACTCGAGCTAATGAGTGATCCGGGAGGGGTCCTATCTATTCAGGGACGGATTCAAGAATGAATGTTTGGGGGGGCCGAATTATCATTATAGTTTTTTTTTCCTAACAATCTTTACAAGTATATACTCAAGCTTATTTTAGTTTTATTAGATATGTAAAATAATGATTATCACGTGTAAGAAAAAATAAAATTAACTTTCAATAAACTTATAGTAGTTTGGAAATATATAAGCTATTCGTAAATTTTTTTATCGAAGTATGCTAAAAAATAGTTAAAAGAATGCTGTGTTTATGACAAATCAATGTACAATTAATTGGCATAATAAAATAAAATAAAATCAAAAAATAAAAGATAAATCAGCAGCAAAATTTTTAACAATTATATAATAAATTTGTTAAAAAAAAATAATAACTATTAACACTAATATAATCAATTTATGCAACTGCAAATTTTCAACAATATTATGATACTTTTTGAAAAGATTATAACATAATAAAATATCACTAGTTCGTATCTTATGGTGAATAAACTCTAGAGTCTAAACAATTGAATGATGAACCACTTTTTCTTGTTTTTAGATTTGTTCATGTCATAATAAGTATTTGCTAATTCTAATTCTAGTATAGTGTAGAAAAGAAGCTCAAAAAGAAAAATATTAGTTAATTCTTAATTTCTAATCCTAATAAGTATAAAAAGAAGTTCAAAAAAAAAGTTATTGTTATTTACAATTTAACTTTTTTAAATGATAATTACTTTTTTAATTAAAAAACAAAGACATGAAAGACATGGGTTGAATACAATTAAAATTTGAAGTCATCCATTTTTAAATAGGCCTTCAAAAACAAATAGGAGCAAAAAAAAAAAAAAAAACAAATTTATGGCCAAAATAGAATCGAACCAATGCCCTTCACAAGGGGGCAAAGCTCTAACTCCCATACTTTACCAACTGGACTAAACACATTATCATTAAATATGCACAACATTTATTTTATATTTTTTTTTGGGGGGGGGGGGGGGAATATCATAAAATTATATACACACTAGAACAAAAGTTCGAAGTCTAGGGGGGGCCGAGCCCCCCCCCCCCCCCCCCCCCCCCCCCCCCCCCGCCCCCCTAAATCCGTCCTTGTATCTATTACAAGGATTGGACCCTATACAAAGATCTAATCTTCTTGATTCTCCAAGACTTCATTCGGCCCAATACAACTCAGGTAAGACAGCATAAATAAAACCCTAAGTGCGTACATGGCGTCACCATCACATATGTAAGGAGCACATAAATAATTTAAAACACATATGTGGATTTATCCTTTAAATCTAATTTAATGTGTGATTAAATCTAATTTAGTCTAAGATTAAATCCAATTTAATTTATGAATGAATCCAATTTAATTTATGAATGAATCCAATTCAATCTCTTGATTAAATCCAATTTAATATCATCAAAATAAATCCAATTTAGCTTGAATGCTTTAATTTAATTAAAGATTGACTATCATCAAATAAAGTCTAATGAGTAATTTAATATAAACACATAGCAATATCATGTAATAAGGAAAGCGATATTTAAATCTAATTCAACAAATCCAATTTAATATATATCAACTTTGAAAAAGAGTTTTAAATGCAATTTAAGACTTTGAACAATTCTAAGTTCAATTGAAAATTTTCAAGTTTAAATCCAATTTAAATAAAGTAACTAAATCCAATTTAGAATAGAACTAAATCTAATTTAAATTTCCTAAATCCAATTTAGGGTTTTGAACAAATTTAAATCTAATTAAAATTTATTCACTAAATCCAACTTAGAAGTTGAAATGAAATTTAACTAGGGTTGTTTACTTGATAAATATTTAGGTTAAGTTTTTCAATATGGATTGAGCCCACATAATTAATTAATTGATAATTGGTCAATCCAATTTAAATCATTTGGGCCAATAATTAATTATATTAGGCTCAATTCAAAACCCAATTAATTAAACAACAGCTGGGCTTGGCCCGACTTTATTGATTAATTGAGCTGGGCCAAGCCCAGCAAAAGAAAAAAAAAAACCTGCGCTAGGCCAAGACCAGAGCTATTTATCTAGCACTGGGCTAGGCCTAGCGCTCTGTTGACGAGCCCAGCGCAACTTTGTGCGCTGGGCTTGCACGCCACAGCCCAGCGCTGTGCATATGGGTGTTGGGCTAAAGCCCAACACCAGTCGCCGCAGCCCCCAAGCCCGCACATCAGGCACGGGCAGCAGCAGCCACGCTGCTGCTCCGGCGGTGGCGCGCTACCCGGAGATTTTTTCAAAAATTCCAATTTTATAAAAAATCACAAATCCAATTCAATTTTTCGTTTTACCGACTAAATCTAATTCAATACATGAAAAATCAATTTTACAGACAAGCATGCATAACATAAATTACTCGAATTTAAATACAATATGTAAAATCATGTTTATGATATTATAACAATTAAAACATATAAACATACAACAAATATCATGAAATTCCCGAATTTTGGCTCTGATACCACTGTTGTGATTCGGTCTAGCGGATAAATTTTTTAATCCTAATCCCACCCGATAATCCAACTCGGGGATATTCATGATATTTAGCATATAGATCAACTGACGAGAATTGACAAGAGTAATCGAATTGCCTTTTTCGTCTATTGAATCTCGAATTATCAGCAGCAGCCCCGGACTCCTGCCTCTAGATAATCATGCGGAAGAAAAATTCTCTAAGAAAACCTCGATCTCTTCCTCGGCAACTATTGCAAGCGGCTAGATGGATGAGATGGAGGGATTTTTCTTTCTTAATGCTCTAGGTTTGTTTTGACTCAGTGTCAGATTCTAAAATAATGACTTGTCTGTGTGGAGTTCTGACACTGACTGAATACTTATACCAAATAAAAGACTCCCCTAGGTTTACACTGAGAGGGGCGGCTGAAATAGGCCTTGTAGATGGGCTTCGGGCTTTGTTTTGACTTAGCCCATGTATAATTAATTAAATCCAAATCAAATCCAATTGGTAATTAATTAATTATATTAATCCAATTAATATAACTCAACTTATAAAATAATTTTTAATTAATTTAACTTATGAATTAATATGATTTAACTAATTTATTTAATCCAATTAAATATCTTTAATTAAATCATGCCATCTATTTTGTCATTCAATTCACATCAAATGTGATATTACCAAAATACCTTAGCTTAAGGAAATATTCCTTTTCTTTACATATTGCGACTCTCTAGGCTCGATTCAATTGGCAATGGGAGGATTCCAAAGGATAAGGTTGTCACCTAGCCAACACCATGGAACCAAATCGTAACCCAATTGAAAACGAGATGATCATGTCATCACGAACCTTGACTACGAATACCATATGTGTATAAACTCTTCACCGATATGGCCTGATCAAGTAAGAGCCATAGTTTAGTCAAACTCATAGAACTTGATACTGTACTTAGAATCATAATAATATGAAATTACCAAACTACCCTCAGTGACAATCACGGGATAGTTTATATGCTTTGGCCAAAGACTTATAATTTCAATTACATACGATTGTACATGTCACATACTCATTTACTGTTGAGACGGTGAATCCCATTTTGGCAAGTTATCTTATAACATCGAATGCACTATTGGATCGTACTTCAAGGTCGACCCCACGTATCAGGTGATACGGGTCTAACTACTCTGATAACATATCCAATACTACAAGCATGTTATAAATGACTCCTCAGGTCTAAAGTTCACACATACTATCGCAATCTTAATCCCAATTATTGACTGTCAAAGAGTAAATACCCATGTGATCGGATTAATGCGAGTTGAGTTCAAATATGCTAATTCCATTAATCATATTCATGACTCCAGCTCCCACTATCTAATCAGTGTACGACTGACACTTTCTTGTCAAAGAAGGTGTCATATGAGTTGAATATTAATGCCCAATTAATATTCGTTAACTCACGAACTCCCAATTTTAGAGATTAAGTACTGGACTGTTCCAGTGTCTCCTTTTGTCCATAAGAGATAAAAAGTCTATCTTAAAATCTCTTAGACTAATTTGTTCAATACAGTTGAATGCCATTAGATTTATATAAATAAAATTAAAACCTTTATTCATCAAACGTTTTTTGTAAATAACTTATTTAAGTCCTACTCAATCTAATTCCTGAGGGCATACACTTAACAAATGTATCAAGCCCAATTATCACACCATCTTGCCTACACAAAATGTCTTAAATGGCCCTCAATAATTGCTCATCTCCTACATCTGCTTTCTTAAATTCATTTCTTCCAAAAAAAAAAACGGGAGAAAGCTTGAGCTCTTTTTCTAAGGTATGCGTGACCTTTTTCCCCATTCCCCTCATCTCTTTGTCGATTTGCGCAACAAGATTATGATCCTAAATTTCGAAAATTAATCATCTCGCTGACTCAAATTGTTTTGCCCAATTTTTTTTTTAGAGTTTCGAATTAGGCGTTCAGCCATTCACAAATTCTTTGAGAGCAATATATCATGTTAATGTAAATTATATTTGACGAAATTGAGAGTTGCAAAAGGGTTAAGGCTTATCCAGATTCAATGATGCAGAGATGAGTTGTATGTCTGTATTGAGATTATTGTTTGAGCTGATTATTGTCTTTCTTTACCTTTTCCTTAGGTTATTTTGTAGGACAATAGTTTGGGCTGCATTTATTTCTCTTCCCAGTGAAGAGGAAATATCCGATGCAGTATTTAGATATTATACGTTAGGTCAGTTTGTGTTGATTAAATGATAATTCAAGAGTTATCATTTCAAAAAAAAAAAAAAAAAAAAAAAAAGAGTTACAGAAATGAGCTAGTCGAACCACCTCGTCTAACAATGCAATTCGAAGCCCTGATTTTCTATTTATGGAAGTAGAAATGGGGGAAAAGAGCTTTTGATTCAATCCTTTTTATTAGTGATTTTCAACTTATCAATTAATGTTATTTTTTAAAACTTATTACAAGGGTATTTGGGGCAAGAAATTATATAGTTAGGGACATTTTTGGAATATTACACTTATGAAACCCATGCCATCATGGAAAATAAACTACTTTTTTATATCTAACTTGGTTATCAAACCCTACTAATAAGCCAACCAAATAAATAACATTGAAAATAGTCAACATCAATCTGTGATATCTATCGAGACCAATTTTAACAAGCCCAATACAGGCTTCTGAACCAAACGAGGGCTAAATATATAAATAATATGTTCTAACTTTATTTCTTTTGTTCAATTTTTGTAGGTTTAAAGATGTCATCGAGTTGAGGAACTGAGAGTCATCCATTTCTCGTAGTAATTAATGTTGCTCTTAGTTAAATTATACATATGATTTTTGGCTCAAACAGTCATGCACAATTTGCAAAAATAAAACCATATAATTGTAATACAAAAATAAAAATAAAAAAATCACTAGTAACAAATTATTATGCACGGACATGACTATACACGAACACGGGACACAATAACGCTTGAAGTTTTTAGGTCACAAAACGACTTGAACACAACTATTTAATATATATATATATATAGATATTTATAGTATTATCTATTGAATTAGATTAAATTTCAGTACTCATACTATGTGCAAGAGCAGGATATTAAAAGCTTTTTGAAATTTTTTAACAGCAGCCGCTAGAACATACAAAAAAGAATAAATGAAAAAGATATATTAAACTTAGCAAAAACATATATATTATATTTAGGGATAATAGCAGACACCCCCCTCAGTTATAGGGTGATGTGCACTTTGCCTCCTGACTTATTGAAATGTGCACTTTGCCCCCTCACATATCATAAAATGTGCACTTCACCCCCTCGGGCAGTTCGGGCAGATTCGGACAGCACACTTATCATAAAAATTGGACTTTTGCCCCTTTACTTATGTGTCTTTGTAGCACTTTGTCCCCTGACTTATGTGTTTTTGTAGCATTTTGCCCCCTCACTTATGTGTTTTGTAGCACTTTGCCCCTGTTCGAGCTGACCGAGGGGGTGAAGTGCACATTTTATGATAAATGAGAGGGCAAAGTGCACATTTCAATAAGTTAGGGGGCAAAGTTCACACTACCCCATAACTGAGGGGGTGTTTGCCGTTATCCCTTATATTTATGTGGAAAACCTAAGTGTTAGCCAAAAACATTGACCTGTGTTGTGCAAAATAGAAGGCCCAAATCGAATTTCTGTTGATTTCATAATTAACTAGGCACTAATTTGAGTAATTAATTCCAATCCCTTATCCAATCAAAGCTCATTCAATGGCCTCTTTTAATCAAAGAACTCATTTAAACAATAATTTTTACAACCCTAGTTTGATGCCCGCCTTCCATTCTTACCGCAGACACCCTCCTCTCCTTTCTTACTCTACAACTTCCTGCTTCTCACTCTCTTTCCTTTACTTTTCTCGTCCCTACATTTCTTCTTTTAAAAAAACTCTCCATTTTAAACATCAAACCGGTAAACCGCAAGATTTGACGGCTTTAAGATTTGCTGCCTTCGTTACTTCTTCAAACTCCAAAATAAGTATCATCGCATTGGCTAGAGCATGTCCGTTCGTCCACGACATGGTGCCTGAATCTCTTTTAATTTTTTTTTGACACGTAAATGATGTGTTTGACACGTGTCGGATGCATGTCTGTGATCAACACCTGTCAAACACTACACTGAACAATTTTTTTTGCATGTCGGTGCATCGTAGTTAACAAACATCAGTAAAAAATCAGACACTTTTTAATATTTCGATGAGACAGACATATTAATAATCGTCTTCAAGTGAACTATAACAATAATACAATATATGTGTCTTCGTAACATTAACTAGAATACCAAATAGAAAAAAGATAAACTAAATTGTTGGTCAACCAAATAAATCTCAACGCCGACGAGGTTGATTAGTACTAAAACGTCCCTAAAAAAGAAGACAACAATAGTAAATTGATCTTCACGTTATGATAACTGTAAAATTAGGTATGACTTTCAAGTCATTATACTACACACCTATGATAAATGTGGACCCCCAAATGAAGGCTTGTTTTGCCCAAATAGAAAACTCCGACCACTTCCTATGTAAATAAAACATATATTATATGATAATCTCTACTTTTCAAAAAAAGATATGTGTTAAAATTGCACTTATCCGTAAATGTGTCCCGGGCCATAATATTCATTGAGGGAATTGGCATTGGACATATGAAATGATGTTGATTTGCATCACATTGAGAGACAAATAATGTCACTTGGAAGGGGGGGTACTACTTGCGTATTGAGAAGCTTGGAAATGAGTACTAGTGATCACATGAGTAATCTACTGGGAGCATTGTTCTTTCTATTTGGAGCTTTTAGTAGTATTCTCTAAAGTTACTTGTTAAAGAAGAAATAATAGAAGCTGTAGTTACAAAATAAAAGTATAATTTACAATAATATAAATGATTATAGTAACTCAAAACTCACACGACTTTGGAATTTGCATCAAGAAACGGAAAGTCTCATATTCAAGTGATATCCAGTTTCTTACTTTGTCTTTTCCAGTTCTTTCGTTTTCTTTTGTTTAAAAACATGGTAATTCTATGGTGCATCATTTAGTGCGCTTGGTTTTGGAGGACCACCACTATCGGTACTCGCAGCGAACATTTTGGCTGCTGATCTGTTTAAGACTTTAAATAGTGTATTTTTGTAGTTTCTCTTTCATTTTTCTTCTAATTTTCCCTTTCCCTTTTCTTTTCCCCTTTTACTCTTGTTATCCAAATGGTGTAGTATCCGTGCATTTGTAATTCCACTTGACTTGACAACGGGATGGTTACAAATGAGCACTTCATTTAGTTGTTCATTATCCGTGTCAATATAAAAAGCATCGGACGAATTTGATCATTCAAATCCAAATTCTCAAAGAAAGATTCACTTTCTCAATAGCAATTCAATATTTGCAGACAACATTTTTCTCACCTCCTTATTAGTTTTGCATCACATAGTAGTAAGATGATATGCAGAAATTGGGTAATTTTATAGAAGATCGAGTCCAATAGTTTAAATGTATATTATGTTTCTATCTCTTTCACACAATACATCTTACTGTGTGAAAAATAGACACTAGGATCATTGAACTTAGTTTAGCATAGATTTTTCCTGTTAACCTCATTATTTGATTGACAAATACAATCTTAGATTCATGCACATTCCCACTTTTGCCATCTTCGTCGGATACTCTACTCCTCATACTTTTAATCCATCTTATCTTTATGTGTAGCTTGGGTAAATGAACATCTACGTGATTAAGACCTTTAAAGCATGTCTGAAAAATATACTCATTTTCTCAAATTTGTGAAAATTACATTTTACTTCAACTCCCTGTTTATCAAATATTACTTTTCTCACTTTTGAGATCTCACCATGAGATCTCACTTTGGACTCAATAAAAGAATCATAGAAAGGTATTGAAAGTTGTCCAGTGAACAGTCTTTCGAGAACCAATAAATTCGGCCTGAAACATTCCGTATATGTTGAGTGTATAAAGATTTGTTACATACATTAACATTGAATTATCTTTCAAAACAATCCAAGGCATCCCATCACCACAAGAAATCCTCTGTTAGGACGTAGACAAGTGTCCCAATATGATACATCATGATAAATCTGGACACATATATGTGTCCAAATAAAGCGATTGAGACACTTATATGTGTCCCTACACCAAATTTGAAAATTCAATTAAACTCTTTTGAAACACTTATATCTATTAAAACTTAGGGACAATTATTTATGTTGCATTAAAATGGCCTCAATATTCTATATCAGGACCCTTTAAAATGCCATTTGCATTTTAGAGATGAAAATAAGTGCCTCAATAAGATAAAAAATAGAACAATCTAATATTTTGGAAACAATATTTGTTTTAAACTCACAAGGGACAATAATTTGTCCCTAAAATGTGATTTTAGGACATATAAAAATATACAATTTTTTTTTAATGGAACATTTGCAGGTACATTATTCAAATGGTAACAACTAAACTTCCAATTTACTTATATATTTGAACAATACAAGTTACAACATATATCCAAAGTATATACTATGGAACTTCAACTTGCAACCAAAAGCATGCATATACTTAAAAGTAATATACCAAAAGAAGTGCAAAAATCTTAGTATATGGGAACTTGATCATCGAAACTGCTATATTGATTTACCAAATACGTAATCCATTGACAATTTTTGATGATGAAAGGGGGAGAAATGTTAGTTTAATGCTCAAATGATAATTTTTCCATGTGAATATAGTTTAATTTCTTAATCCTCTATGTCATTAGTTCTATCTAATCAATTAAACATGGGGAGCTTAAACTCAGGGGGAGACACGGCATGAAGTTCCAATTTTATTTTTTACGAATATTCAATTGCTTGTCATCATCAAAAAGGGCGAGATTATTGATCTTTTGGTAAAGATCATCTTGAAGATTAACATACAAAATTATTCTTATACTTTGTTTATTCTTTCATTTTCCATGAACCTATTGGATGGAGCATCTCAAATTGATTTTCTTTCCATCCATCACTAAAGGGAACTTTCACGCATCAGTGCTCTTTAAATGAATCTGGACACTCTTCAGTTTCTTATAATTTCAACACATGTCTTATACACACCACATATGATCAAATTGTTTGATTTATGGGCTCAATTATGGAAGGAGATGTTATACCTTTGCTAAAGAAGAAACATACTTCTTGCACTATTCTCATCACCATTCCTTTTCTATCCATACTTGAACATATTGTATATACTTCACTTCCAGCACCATCAGAAAATATGTATTCAAGTATTATCTACCTACATCTCTATAAGCACTCTTTTGAGTAATCGTTTTTGTTGTCTTAGGGCACATCTCCAAGTTCTAGTGTAAGGAAGGAGTAGTACAAGGTAGATCTTGATATCGTTGTTAATATGATGCCCTCTATGCCAATGGGGAATTAGATTGTTTTACTGCTTCTTTGCTTTATGTTGCACAAACTATCTTTAATTAATAAAAGACATTTGTTTTATTTATATCAATCTTAATGACATTAATAAAATATTGAACAAATAAGTCTCGAGTGATCAAGAGGGAGCTTCTAATCTTCTTTTTTTTAGGAGATCACCACTAGAACTGTCGGTTCCTTGATTACTTAAAAAAGGGTTTGCATATCGAAGAGTTTTAGTTGGGCATTATGACCAGACTTGTATGATACAAGCTTTGACAATGAGTGTCAGTCGATCACTATTGAATAGTGGGAGCTTGTGCCATAAATATATCAATGGAATTGATATATTTGAACATGGCTCGCCGTAATTCAATCACATGGGTAATTACTCGGTGACTGTCAATGATTGAGTTACAGGTCACAGTAGTGTGCGTGAGCCTTAGACTGGAGTATTCATGAAGATTGTACTTGTGACACTGAACGAGTTACTAGAGTAGTTATAATTAACCCGTAGGTGGGATCAATCTCGAAGTACGATTCAGATGAACAAGTAGCAATTGTTTGGTGATTGCCAATATGAGATTCACTGTCTCAGGTAGTAAACGAGTTAACGTACTGTGGGATCATAGGTAAATGAAATCATACGTCTTTGGTCAAAGCAGGAAAAATAACTTGTGTGGAACACAAAGGGTAGTTTGGTAATTTCATCTTACTATGATTTATTAAGCACATTATTTTTTCCAGTGAGTTTGACACAAACCATGACTCCACTCGATCGGGATATTATAGTAAAGGGCTTATACTCGCATGGTGTCTGTGACCAAAAGGTTCGTATTGATCTCAATTGAATTTCGGTTTGAGTCCACGTGACTGATTAGGTGAGACTCACATCCTTGGTTTCCTCCCAATGCCAATTGGACAAACCTAAAGAGTCGCGGTTTTAAGGAATTAAGCGAAGAAATTCTTTCGTTGTGAAATAACATAAATAAGTAAGTTTTCATTTGATGGACAAATTGATTTATTTGATTAATAAAAATATATTAATAATAAATAATTAGATTTATTTATATATTCATCCTATCCTAAATTAATTATTAGATTAACTAATTTTGTTTATTATTAATTAATGTCATATTTTAATTAGATTAAAATATGTTGGACTTAATTAATAATTGAACTAAGTTGAATGTCAACTTAGCCCAACGGGATTGATGGTAGGCGTGTAATATGGGGTTTGATGGGCTCAAGAAATTAATTAATTTCAAGTCCATCATCCCATATAAATACACATTACCTAGTTTGAAAAACCTAAGACTCTCATAATAACTTGACAGCAAAGAAAAGAAGAGAAAACTCTCTCTTCCCTTCAATCCTAGCCGTTGGCCATCACTGAGCCATATGAGGAGGATTTTTTTTCAAGTCTTTTTTCCGCCGTGATATCTAGAGGCACGGATTTAGGATTGCTGCTACCGCGTAGATCAAGACTTTGAATTTTACAACAAGGTTAGTAAATCGATGAAATTTGATTACATTCTTTTATTTTATAAAATCATTAAAACTCAAAGGCGATCCGTTTGTGAATCTGGATATGTTTTTATTTTCACTGTGCATGAACCAGGATTCACAATAGTGGTATCAGAGCCAACTTTATGACTTTTAATGATTTTTTCAAAATTTGTATGTTGAAAACTTATGTTTATGATTAATTCATCATGAAAATATTAGTAGATTATATTATTCATGTGTAGATTTAATTATTGAAACTTAAACCCAAGTTGTTATACAATTACGTGATTTTTTTTAAAAATATAAATTAGTTTTTTATATTGTATTTGAATTAATGCGTGAATATGAATATGTGGTTTTGAAAAATTCGACTCGTGGGAAGTCGTCGGTGCCGCAAAAGCGGTGCAAGCAGTCCGCCCACGCGGACTGGATGTGTGGGCCGCTGGGCAGCCCACACACATTTAAAAAAAAAAAGGGTTTGACCCGAGTCAACCATGGATAGACCCATGGGTTAACCCAATTTTAAAATTAAATAAATTATTAATATCTAAAAGGATTTTAAAATTAAATAAAGGATGAAATTATTTTGGAAATCAATTTTACTCTTAATTTTAAATTAGATTTGAAATTAAAATTAATCCTAGAGAAAGGAATTAATTTTGAATTAATTCTTTGTCAAATCAATTGGAAATTGATTTTTTGAATTTAAATTTGATTTAATAACAAATTGGATTAAAATTGAATTCATCTATCATTAGATTTAAATTAATTCTATTATTTTTCAAACCACACTTAATTAAAATTGAATTTTAATTTATTCTTTTTGCAAGAAGTCCAATATATTAATTGCCGTTGTTTAATGCTTTGATTTTTGTTTGTTATGGGATGCCTTCCATGTTCTAGGTTTTATCTTTGGATTTTGTTTTCTAAGTTCTATTGGGTCTTTTAGTACCCCCCAGCTTGTATTTTAATTTTTAATAGATTTATGTATAGGTTGCATCTTTCTATGCTTTTAATTAGAATAGGGCCTTTTTGGAAGAGGATCTGCTTGGAGCAGGAAGACCTGAAGCTAGACATAGGTTAGATTTATCGGCCTTCTAACCCGCGATTGAGCCATTGGCTTGATTCAATCTTGATAAGTCCATGGAAAGCATGTATGATAGAATTGCTAGGTATTTTCTATATTTTATATAATCCATGTGTGAGGGCTATAAATGGCTAATGTGCAAAGTGAGACTCAATAAACGTGAAATTCTCCCACTGGAATAATACTGAATTTAGATTAAGAGGGAATTGGATGTCCCTGCTCTCCAGCAAACTTAGGAGAATTAAATTAATGTCTAAGTGTCTAATTTCTTCCCAGTAAGTGGTGGTCATGTATTGTGACATTTATTTAAAATTTTCTAAGTGCATTTGATGCCATCAATCGAAACAAATCCAACCCCATATATCGACAGACGGTTGCAAGGTGGAATTGAATTGTTAGATTGATAGGGGTTGATGGGCCAAAGTTTAGATAGATCACAAACTATATATTGTTAGAGGATTGCGGTCACGTGATCTATGAGCGAAACTAAAGATTGAATTGCATGTTTGACAGTGCTGGCAAGGATTGCCACTTTAATAAATTTAGTGAGCTATGTATCGTTAAAGTGTTACAACTCACAGTATTTATTAAAGAACTCAATCACTCACTACGAAGTCTTTCCAACGAGATTTTTGAATATTGCAGTGGGAGTGCAATGATTTGAAAAATGTAGTGGGAGCCAAGTCAAAAATCAAAGTCCTGCTTATTTTTACTTAGTGTACAACATAATAACCTAATTGAATCTTTCTGTATTCTCTGCAGTTATTTAAATATCTCTCTCAAATCGTTAACAACCCTCTAAAAGAAATGCTTGAGAAATTTTTTCTCAGTGGACCAAACTATCCTGATTGGATCGGAAAAGGAATTTATTTTGAATTAATTCTTTGTCAAATTAATTGAAAATTGATTTTTTGAATTTAAATTTGATTTAATAACAAATTGGATTAAAATTGAATTAATCTATAATTAGATTTAAATTAATTCTATTATTTTTCAAACCACACTTAATTAAAATTGGATTTTAATTTATTCTTTTTGAAAGAAGTCCAACATATTAATTGCCGTTGTTTAATGCTTTGATGTTTGTTTGTTATGGGATGCCTTCCATTTTCTAGGTTTTATCTTTGGGTATTGTTTTTTAAGTTCTATTGGGTCTTTTAGTACCCCCCCCCAGCTTGTATTTTAATTTTCCATAGATTTATGTATAGGTTGCATCTTCCTATGTATTTAATTAGAATAGGGCCTTTTTGGAAGAGGATCTGCTTGGAGCTTGAAGACCTGAAGTTAGACATAGGTTAGATCTTATAGGCCCCCTAACCCTCGATTGAGCCATTGACTTGATTCAATCTTGATAAGTCCATGGAAAGCACGTGTAATAGAATTTCTAGGCCTTTTCTATTTTATATAATCCATGTATGTGCGCTATAAATGGCTAATGTGCAAAGTGAGATTGAATAAACGCGAAATTCTCCCACTGGAATAATACTGAATTTGGATTAAAAGAGAATTGGATGTCTCGACTCTTCATCAAACTTAGGAGAATTAGATTAATGTCTAAGTGCATAATTTCTTCCCACTAAGTGAGGGTTATGCATTGTGACATTTATTTAAAATTTTCCAAGTGCATTTGATGCCATCAATCGAAACAAATTCCACCCCATATATCGAGAGAGGGTTGCAAGGTGGAATTCACTTGTTAGATTGATAGAGGTTAATGGGCCCAAATTCAGATAGATCACAACCTATATATTGTTAGAGGGTTGCGATCATGTGATCTATGAGCGAAGCTAGAGATTGAATCGCATGTTTGACAGTGCTAGCAAGAATTGCCACTTTAATAAATTTAGTGAGCTATATATCGTTAAAGAGTTACAATTCACCGAATTTATTAAAGAACTCAATCACTCACTACGAAGTCTTTCCAACACGATTTTCAAATATTGCAGTGGGAGTGCAATGATTCAAAAAATGTAGTGGGAGCCAAGTCAAAAATCAAAGTCCTGCTTATTTTTACTTGGTGTACAACATAAGAACCTAATTGAATCTTTCTTTATTCTCTGTAGTTATTTAAATCTCTCTCAAAATGGTTAACAACCCTCTAAAAGAAATGCTTGAGAAATTTTTTCTCACTGGACCAAACTATTCTGATTGGATCAGAAAATTGAGATTGTACTCCTTGATGAATCTTTGGAATATGTGCTAGAATCAAATCATCCCTCTAGACTGGGATCTAATGAGTATGATGAAGTTCGTCTTGCCTATCTGGACTGGGTCACTGATAACTATAAAGTCAGGGAATATATATTGATCTTAATGAGCAGCAAGCTGCAAAGCCATTATGAAAAGATGGATATTGCTAGATCCATTCTACTGCACTTAGAAGAGCTTTTTGGAGAGCACGGTCAGACCGTTCGGTATTTTATATTGAAAGAACTCTTCAACATGAAGATGAAAGAATGGGAAGACGTGTCTAAACACGTCCTTAAGATGATTTATTTGTTGGAGAAATTGAGGTCTCTATATTATTACATCGATTTTCATTTTTTAAGTAGATCTTATTCTTCAATCACTTCCCAAATCATTCTCGAGCTTTGTCATAAATTTTGATATGAATGACATAGAGGGATCACTGGCAGTGCTGTTGGACAAGTTGGTTAAACACAAAAGGATGTGGGGTCCATACATTGTCCTTGTGGCAGGTCCACTAGGAGTGTCCAAACTAGCTGGGTGTATCAGAAAGAAAAGATCCAACAATATCCAAAGATTCAAAGGAGAAGGGAATAAGAGGCTGGACGTCTACCTACTCTGCAAAGAGACGGGTCACTGGAAGCGTGACTGTCCTGCATTGAAAGAGAGAATTCCTACATGTATGGACTTAAAGTTTTAGAAACTAATTATTCTATGACTGTATTCTCCACTTCATGGATTCTAGACTCTGGAGCTAGTGCTCATATCTATGTTTTGAAACATGATCTGGAAAGAAGTAGGAGGCTCGAGGAGCAAGAAGTGATGATCAATGTTGGCAGCGAACATAGTGTGGCAGCCACTCACATAGGATCCACTTCTATTATTTTATCTTCTGGACATTTAATTACTTTAGATGATTGCTTGATTTTTCCCAATGGGCTTAAAAACATTTGTTCTATTCCTGTTTTGGTTAGACTTGGATGCGATTTTCGTTTTACGAACAATGTTTGCAATATTTATTTTAGAAATAATTATGTTGGCTTTGCATCTTTATTAAATGGTTTATACTACTTGAATGTCCAAAATAGATGTATTGTAAATACTATCAGAAAGAAATGAGGTATGTCTAGGACAAATTAAAGACTTATCTGGCATTTGAGACTAGGTCACGCTGGAGAGTACAAAATTCGTGAGCTTGAGAAAGATGGCTAATAAGCACATTAGGGTCGGACCCATTTCCCACTTGCGAATCTTCTCTCAAAGAAAAAATGACTAGGTCACCCTTCACGGGGCATTTTGAACGAGCTAATGAAGTCCTTGGTTTAATACATACTGACTTTTGTGGGCCTTTCTGTGAAATGGCTCACGAAAGTTTTCAATACTTTATAACATTTATTGACAACCATTCTAGGTATGGTCTTGTATACTTAATGAAGCATAGATCTGAATCTATTGAATGGTTTGAAGAATTCAAAGCTTAAATTGAAAACCAAACTGGTAAACATATCAAAACACTACGATTAGATTGAGGTTAAGAATACATGAGTGCCGAATTTGGTGAGTTCTTGATAGAATAGGGAATAGTATTACAATTAACTTCTCTTGTGACTCCACAACTTAATGGGGTAGCTCAGCGCCGAAATAAAACACTATTGGATATGGTTCGATCGATGCTCAGCTATACGAATCTTCTCATATCATTGTGGGGCCATGCGTTGATTAATGTAGCACACATCTTGAACAGGTGTCCATCTAGGTTTGTTCCTAAAACTCCTTATGATCTATGGAGTGGAAATACACCAAGTCTTAAACACATAAGAATATGAGATTGTCCAGCCTATGTGAAAAAGACAAAAATAGAGAAATTGGAAGATAGATCTTTAAAAGGTCAATTCGTTAGTTTCCCAGAATATTTTGTGGGGTACCTCTTCTACCTACACGATGATCAAAGAGTTATTGTGGAATTACATGCTTACTTTCTCAAAGATGAATTCTTTCGAGAAGGTGGTGCAAGAAGAAAGATTATTGTGAAACCCCTTTAAAGACCTCTATTTAAGAAAATCAAAATGAACCTACCTAAATGCAACCACCATCGCGTAGATCAAGTAGAGTATCTCAACAACCTGAGAGATATGGTTATCTGCTATAGGGAGAGCATAATTTGTATGCCATAGCTGAAGGAAACTATAGAGATGATCCCTCTACTTTCGAACATGCAATGGTAAACATAGACTCTGCGAAATGTCTCGAGGCTATGAAGATGGAGATGGGTTCAAACCAAAGCTGGACGCTAGTAGACCGCCCCGGGGGCATTGCACCGCTAGGTTGTAAATGGATTTACAACAGAAAGATTGACCCGGATGGTAAGGTGGATACCTATAATGCCATGCTAGTGGTGAATGTGTATAGTCAAAAGGATAGCATTGACTAAGATGAAACTTTCTCACCAGTAGCTATGATCAAATCCATCAGGATTCTGCTTGCAATAGCCACATAACTAGATTATGAAATCTAAAAAATGGATGTGAAGACCACGTTCTTAAATGGATTCCTCGAGGTAGACATCTATATGGAACATCCCAAAGGTTTCGTATCCAATGAAGATTCTCATAAGGTGTGTAAATTAAATAGATCCATCTATGGACTCAAACAAGCACGAAGCTGGAATCTCCATTTTGATGAAGAAGTTAGGAACTACGGCTTCATCAAGAACGAAGATGAAACATACGCTTAGAAGAAAACTAGTGGGAGTAAAATATCATTTTTGGTCTTATATGTAGGCGGCATTCTACTGATAGGAAATGATGTAGGTATACTGACTTTAGTCAAAGTATGGCTCTCAAACACATTTCCATGAAAGACTTATGAGAGGCCACCTATATCTTTGGAATTCGCATCTATAGGGATAGAGCGAATAGAAAAACAGGGCTCTCCCAAGCCCTCTACTTAGAAAATGTTCTAAAAAGATTCAGAATAGAAGATTCTAAAAGAGGCCTGTTGCCCATGAGACATGGACTTCATCTCTCAGAATTGATGAGTCCTCAAAGTATGGATGATCAAAACAAATTAATAGAGTCCCTTATGCATCTACTGTAGGGAGTCTCATGTATGCTATGGTATGCACGAGACCAGAAATTGCCTATGCTGTGAGCGTGGTAAGTAGGTTTTAAGCTAACCCAGGAGAAAAGCATTGGATCACTATAAAGTGTAACCTTAAGTACTTGAGGAGAACTAAGGATATGTGTTTGATATATGGAGATGGGGAACTAAAGGTGGAAAGTTACACTGACTCCAACTTTCAGTCAGACATCGATGACCAAAAATCCATCTCGGGGTTTGTATTCATTTTAAATGATGGAACAGTGAGTTGGAAAAATTCCAAGCAAAGCAAAACTGCTGATTCGACCACTGAAGCTGAATATGTGGCTGCCTCGGAGATTGCCAAAGATACTGTTTGGATAAAGAAGTTTGTGGCAGAACTTCAAGTGGTTCCTAGCATGGAGCTCCCATTGCAACTTTTCTATGACAAAAATAGAGCCATCGCGCAAGCCAAAGAACCCAGGTCTCACAACAAATCCAAACACATTGAGAGAAGATATCACATCATTAGAGAGACTATTGGAAGAGGTGACATCATCGTGCAGAGAATAGATTCAACAAATAATGTTGCTGACCCGCTTACCAATCCACTATCCAGGCGGTGCTAGAGCTATATCTAGAAAAGATGGGTATTAGATACCATAGTGATTGGAATTAAGTTCAAGTGAGAGATTGTTAGGATTATGCCCTCTATGTCAATGAGGAATTAGATTGTTTAGGGCTTTTTTACTTTATATTGTACAAACTATCTTTAATTAATAAAAGGCATTTGTTTTGTTCATATCAATCTTAATGGCATTAATAAAGTATTGAATAAATAAGTCCCGAGTGATCAAGAGGGAGCTTTTACTCCTCATGGACAAGTAGAAATTGTTCAGTGATTGACAATATGGGATTCACTGTTTCGAGTAGTAAATGAGTTAACGTTCTATGCGATCACAGGTAAATGAAATTATAAGTCTTTGGCCAAAGCAGAAAAATTAAATTGTGTGGAACACAAATGGTAGTTTAGTAATTTCATCTTACTATAATTTATTAAGCATAATATCGAGTCACTTAAGTTTGACACAAACCATGACTCTCACTCGATCATGATGTTATAGTGAAGGGATTATAATCGCATGTTGTTTGTGACTAAAAGGTTCGTATTGATCTCAATTGGGATTCGGTGAAAGTCCACGTGACTGTCTAGGTGACATTCACATCCTTAGTTTTCAACCGGTTGGACCAGTGACCTAATCACCGGTCTGATTTTAGAAACGTTAATTAGGATTGTATAGGTAGCCACTTATGGTACTATAAATGAGATCTTTCGAGTCTTGATCCTATTGTTTGTGAATGAGTATGGGTTAGAATTTAATATTTATTTTATTATTATATTAAATTGGTTGATTTAATTAGAGACAGATTTTGAGATGCAATTATAAATTAAGTTATAGACATGTTAAGAGATTCAATTCGAAACTAAGCTAGAGACAAAAAAAAAGACAAATTTAGAATTGTAATTGAAGACAAAATTAGATACAGAATCAGAGATGATTAAAAAGATGGATAAAGAGACATAAAATGGATAAAAAAGAGTCAATTCACAAAACTAGAGATGAATGTAGAGGTTATATATATATATTGTTAGGAAATTTCATGTTAGATGTTTTGATGATGACAAGATAGACTTTATATTATATTCCAAAAATTATGTAAGTTTATCTTTAATAGAATATGTCTAAGCGTTTATCAAAGTTATCAAGTTGTAATTTTCTAGATTAGGCTTGTAATTTTTATCTTTGTAGATTTTAGACTAAGTATTGAATACTAAGTCGCTGATAGAATTCTAGGTGAGTCTGTCAGAGATGAAGTTGAAGATCAGCGTCTGAAGTCAAGTGAAGATGAAAATTTATCTTAAGCGACTACCAAACGCTAAGGACATTTAGGAGCCATGAATCAGCACCCAAAGTTATCAAACGATTGAAGGATCAGATTCACCTGAACTAAATTTCGAAGTCATTAAGGACTTAAATGCAATCATCAATGGATATTTATTTCCAATGCAAAATAAATTCAAATGCATTAAATGCCTGAGAAGATCATTAAATGTGAAAAGGACAAATTGCATACGGAAAAGACACCCTATTGGCTAAGGCTGTCAGAGTTTCAAAGTTCAAACCTATAATATCAAATCGTTGCAGCAGAATTTCAGGAATGTCAGAAAAAGGGAGTATTCACTCACTACGTGAGAGACACTCGCCTGCATGTGTCCAACAGGAAAATCCCAAGAAATCTTTATAAATAGTACCCTTCAGCAAACCCTAAATACACAGGTATATACCCAAGAAATAGGTTAAAACTCTACTGAAATACTGTCAAGAAAAGCTTATAAGCTCCATAGCAAAAAATCCTTCAAACTTTTCATACATTCCAAAGACAGTCACTGATATCTCAAACCTCTTCAAAGAAGAACCCTACACTATTATTGAGATATCCTAAGTTGTTTAAACTTCTCAAAATAAACAAATCCTGTGACGAAATCCTCAACCTTTTTCATCTGTGTGAGAAAGTTATTGATATTTGTAAGTAGTATTTCTGTGTGAGAGAAGTTTGTTGAAGAAGATCTCAAGTGGAGCTAAAGTCTATTTGAAGTCGAAAAAGACTTCAGGGTCTATTCAATCCCCCCTGTAAACCCTTTCGTATGCCACTTGGGATCACCAAGTGGTATCAGAGCGATTGAAGTAGAAACCGTAGCGTTTCCGAGCGTAACTGCTTGTTTAGATCCATTTTTCAAACTTAGTCGATTTTTTCGAAAATCACATATCATGGCTTTTACTAAGATGCCAAAGTTGATTGAGTCAAACTATGACTAATTGAAACTTAGAGCATTTACATATTTATGCTTATGTGATAATGAAATGTGTGATGTCATTACAGATGGCCCTATTCAGATTATGAAAGTTATAACTCGACCCCCTAGAGTGACTGAAGCGACTCTGGATGGTTATGTTGAGAAGCCAAAAGTGGAATAGATGCCAGATGATCGAAGAAGAGTGGATTTGGATAATGTTGAATGAAGCACTCGCTACTTAGTGTTGATAGATAATGAGGGATTGTTCAACAAAATCAAGCTTTGCAAAACTTCAAAAGAGATATGGGATAAGTTGGCTACTGTGTATAAAAGATCTGTACAAATGAGGGAGAACAAGCTCTCCATAGCCATGCAAAAATTTGAGCATTTCAAGATACAGCCCAATGAGACGCTAGATCAATTGGATTCGAGGTTTACTTCACTTATTATAGAGTTAGTGTCATTGCACAAGGAGTTGACCAATAAGGAAATGATCAATAAGATTTTTAGAAGTCTTCCTAGCAAATATCTGATGAAGATGGTTTTGATGAGAGAATCTCAGATGTTGGATATCATGACCCCAGAGTATGCGTTTTCGGAGCTAAGGGCTTTCGAATTTGAATTAGGAGAAGTTAATGATACGTCAACTTCAGCGATTAAATTCTGAGCGTTAATTGCAACTACTAAAAGTAAGGGTAAATTGACCAGTGAGGTGAAAGTGGCAGAATCAAATGAGAAAAAAGAAATGTCTTTATTGGTTAAGAAGTTTAAGAAATTCTTGAGATATGAGAAGAGAAATTCCAATGGACAAACTTCATACCAAAACCCTCCCCCTGTACAAGCGCCTCAACATCAAGCGCCAGTGTACTCTGCACCTCAACCTCCAGCATTGACTCAGTACCAAGTGTCTCCGTCTCTGAATCAGAATCTATTAGCGCCAGTGGTTTCTAAAAGGTTAACAATTGAAAAAAAAATGCGAACTCATCTCTGTTATAATTGCAGGAAACCAAGGCACTACCAGGTAAATTGCCCTTATCCAAATGTATCTAAGCCCACAAGGCAAGATCACTTAGATAGAAACCAATTCAAGAGCAACCTTCGTCAACAAGGTTTGCTAGCAGAATCTGAACCATTCTCCGCACTTGAAGAGGATCTAGAATCTTCTGACAAAAGCAGCAATGATGAGTCTTCTAGTGACTCAGCGCTAATTTATTTTATGGAGATAGATGAAGAAGCGTCTAAAGACTCACTACCTGAGGTATCCACTGAACTATCTAATCCTCTTTCTTATGAAGAATTACTTGACAAGGTCAATGAATATTATGAAGATTATCAAGGTGCTGCCAGACTATATCATGAACACACAGATGAGATCTCAGTGATTAAAAGTGAAAATGTGACGCTCAAAGTCGAGTTGCTAGTTCGGCAACAGTGCATTGAGAAGAACCAATGACTTGAAATCGAGATCGCTCAGTTGAAAAGTGATCTTGATATGGTAGTCAAGAGAGAAGCTGAGCTCATTGCTAGACTTGCCAAATCAGAACAACTCGTCTCATCATTGTCAAAAGTTTCAAGAAAACTAGACAATGTGACTGAGGTAACTAGACTTTTTGGTGAAAAGACCAGTTTAGATTTTGATAAATTTGGTAATAAATCAAAAACATCTAAGGTTATGGCAACCAACAAGGAAAAGGTGTAGCCTTGAGAAGAGTTCAAGCAGTTAAACGCTGAATGAACCAAAGTACAATGGTACGAGGCCAAATGAGAAAGCCAAAGCTGACTCAGGCAAGGGAAAGACGAAAGTGAATGATTCACAAAGGAAGGTATATCCAAAAGCTCAAAATGATAAGAAGAAACCTTGCAAGTGTGAATCAAACGCTAAACGTTAAATGCCCAAGGTGCACCCTAAGCCTGCGCCAAAGAAATACCAGCGTCAATATCTATAAAGATCAAGGTCATATTATCAGTACTATGACGATTATGATTACGATTATGATTATAACTATAATCAAGAATATTACTATACACCTAAAAAGCACACACAACACAAATCAAAACCCGAAAAGGTCGATCCCCCCGCAATGAAGACTAGGCAAATATGGCTTCCGAAAGTTTTAATTCAGACTAACGCTACTAACGTTGAAGGACCAAAGTCACAATAGGTACCTAAAAAGAATTAGAACTGCCTTTTGAATGCAGGTACCTAGAGCCTGCACCGATACATCAATTTGGTACATCGATAGTGGGTCTTCAAGGCACATGACAGTCTCAAAGGATCTTTTGATCAACTATCTTGCAACCAATGGTCCTCAAGTCATATTCTGTGACAACTCCAAAGGTAAAACCAAAGGTATAGGTATCATGCATAGGGGGAACACCATGATAAGTGACGTATATTATGTTGAGGGTCTTAAACATAATTTATTGAGCATTAGTCAATTTTGTGATAAAGACTTTGAAGTTAAATTCTCTAATGATTGTTGCTATGTTAACGATGCTAAGACTGGATCTACTAAATTGAAAGAAAAAAGAACACATAATGTTTATTTTTTAGATTGGGGTTCAACAATTGATAACTACTTTATTGCTAAAGTCAAAATGAATTTGGTTGGTTATGTTATAGAAAAATGAATCACCTCAACTTTATGACAATCTCTCAGTTAATATCGCTAAATCTTATAGAGGGATTACCTAAGGGTTCCTTTCAGAAAAATCGCTTATGCGATGCATGTTAAATGGGTAAACAAGTTAAATAATCTTTTAAGAAGAAACCTCATCTATCTACTTCTAGAATTCTTGAACTATTGCATATGGATTTATTTGGTCTTATTCAATTTATGAGTGTTAGTGATAAAAAGTATTCGCTAGTAATAGTTGATGATTACTCACGCTATACATAGGTAGAACTTTTAGCGTCCAAAAATGAAACTAGTGTCAAGCTCATATCGCTAGTCCGTCAATTACAAATCTTAAAAGATTTAAAGGTGATGAGAATTACAAGCGATAGAGGAACTGAATTTACTAACCATGTTGTTGAGAAGTTTTGTACAGATTTTTGGAATAATTCATGAGTATTCTGCCCCTAGAACACCTCAACAGAATGGAGTTGCTGAGCAATGGAACAGAACTCTTAAATAAGTCGATAGGACAATGTTATCAGAGTCCAAGCTGCCTCAAAGGTTTTGAGCTGAAGCAATCAACACCGCTTGCTACACTCAGAACCAGTGTATGATCAACAAGAAACATGGAAATACTCCATATGAGTTATGGAAGGGACGTATGCCTAACGTTTTTTATTTTCATGTATTTGGTTCAAAATATTTCATTCATAACAATGGATCTCACAGCTTAAAGAATGAGGGAATCTTTCTCGGCTATGCCAAAAATGGAAAGAGTTTTTGCATCCTAAATAAGATCAAATTGAAGGTTGAGGAATATATTCATGTTGTGTTTAATGATGCTAACCAAGAGCTAAGTAAGGTTAGTATTGATGATGTAGGAATTGAAGATCTTTCCCAACAAGCGTCTCAAATCAATCTTCGTGATGATAGTGATGATGATGAGGATAATGAGATCTTTGTGCCCAATTCTAAGGTTACTCGTGAGGCTATCAATGATGATATTGCAAGAGATGCTGATGATCATGAAGAGAATGATCATCAAGAGCAAATTGGAACTGTGAATGATGAAGCGACTAAGCAAGAGACAAATGATGATCAAGCGGTTGATAACCAAGAGTTTCTCAACCCCTTCCAACCAGACTGTAAATGTTTTTGAGATCATCCACTAGAGCTAGCGATTCGAGATATTGGAGCTCTTGTGAGGACTAGAGCCGCTACATTCATTGAGGCCATGTTCGCAAGTTTCCTATCTCAAATGGAACCAAAGAAAGTGGATGAAGTGCTATGTGATTCAAGTTAGGTAGAAGCGATGCAAGAGGAGCTTAACCAATTTGAACGTAATAAGGTTTGAACGCTAGTTCCCAGGCCAACTCACCAAGGAGTTATTGGGATTAGATGGGTTTTCAGGAACAAGATGGATGAAGATGGAATTGTTGTAAGAAACAAAGCCAGATTAGTCGCTCAGGGGTATTGTCAAGAAGAGGGAATTGACTTTGATGAAACTTATGCCCCAGTAGCCCGTCTTGAAGGGATTTGGATGTTCCTAGCATTTGCCGTATTCAACAAATTCACAGTATATCAAATGGACGTGAAGAGTGCTTTTCTGAATGGTAAACTCCAAAAAGTAGTATATCTGGAGCAACACATAGGATTTATCAACAACCATGGTAAAAGTATGGTCTACAAATTGGATAAGGCACTTTATGGCCTTAAACAAGCACCAAAAGCTTGGTATGACGCTCTCTCTCTATCTTCCTTATAGGTAAAGGCTTTTCAAAAGGCAGCGTTGATACAATGTTATTCAAAATTACCCATAACGAAGATATTCTCTTAGTGCAAATTTATGTTGATGATATTATTTTCGGATCTACTAAAAGCGATTGTGTGAGAAATTTTCGAAAATGATGCAAGATCAATTTGAAATGAGCATGATTGATGAATTAACTTTTTCTTAGGATTACAAGTTAAACAACTCCCTAATGTCATATTTATAAACCTAGCTAAATATACAAGAGATATGATTAAAAAAATTAGTATGGAAAATGCATCATCTTCAAAAATTCCAATGAGCCAAACGCTTAAGTTAGATAAAGATGAAAGTGGGAAAAAATTGATATCACTAATTATAGAGGTCTCATTGGATCACTTCTTTATCTTACCACTAGTAGAACTGACATTATGTTTTTGGTATGCATGTGTGCACGCTTTCAAGCTGATCCTAGAGAGTCACACCTAATTGCTGCCAGGAGAATTCTTAAATACCTAAAAGGCACACAAAATGTGGGTTTATGGTATCCAAAGGACTCTCCTTTTGAACTAATTGGTTATTCAGACACAGATTTTGCAGGATGCAAAATAGATAGAAAAAGTACTAGTGGTACATATCAATTTCTTGGTGATAAGTTGGTTTTATGGCATAATAAGAAACAACAATTCATCGTGACTTCTACAGCTGAAGCCCAGTATGTAGCCGCCGGAAGCTGTTGTGCACAAATCCTTTGGATGGGGCAACAACTTAGAGATTCTGAAATTATCCTAGGTCCTACCCCAATCCATTGTGATAACCAAAGCGCTTTAGCTATGACCCAGAACCCAGTCCTTTATTCTAGAACTAAACACATTGGCATTCACTACCATTTCTTGCGTGACCATGTTCAAAAGAAAAATATCTCCATGCATTTCATTGGAACTGATAAACAATTGGCAGAAGATATCTTCACCAAAGCGCTCAACGAACAACTTTTGCTTACTTTGAGAAGTGAATTAGGTATGAATGATTTAAACGCTTAATCATGAAGCATCATACTTTCATAGGCATATAATTTAGGGGGGATCAACTTTATTATAATGTCTAAAGCGATTTCAAAATTGAAATGAGTTATCAATTTTAGGGGGAACTTTAAAATTGTACTTATTTCAGTTAGTAAGCGACAATGATCAAAATTGATTTTCAAATTTTATGCATTGATCATCAGCGTCTACTTTTATGCATGTCAAATTGATCGCTAATGAAACAATTTTTTTTCTCAAAAGCGATTTAATTATCTTTATTCTAAAAAAAAACTTCAGCACTAAAATTATTTCCATTTTGACGCTAAGTAACTTTTTTTGAAATTCATGCATTGTTTTCATCGCTAAAGGTAGTGTGTGGATAAGTCCAAAAGGTAAGATTTGACAAGTGCCCACGCGCTCTTATCAAATCAAACTGACGATTAATGATACCTATCTAAAAAAAGGCGGTTCAGCAACTGCACATGCTTGAGTACGTGTTAGTGTACCAACAGGCGCTTGTAACTCACGCTGAAATCAAAAATTTCAAACGTCTTTGAAAAAAAGTAACTACAAACTTCAAATTTTATTACCAAAGCAGTTATCCTAATTTATTGCCCATTTTCACATTCGTCTCTATGATTAAACGGCTCAAATTCAATATTTTTCATTTTTGATTAACTGTATATACACGTGGCCATTATTGAGCATTTAAGAGGCTACTTTTTGCTATTCTATTTAAACCCTTCAAATTTTTACAGAAAAACTTTATCACTTTCATATTCTCTGCTGTAAAAATTTACTAAGGCAAAAAGCTTTTCTTCTTTCCCTCTCAAAAGCTCAACCTTTTTTTTTTCACCAATGGTGCACCAAAGTCTTCCAAATCTTCCAGAACTGATGCTGGAAAATCTTCCAAGTCCAAAACTGAGAAAACAGTCACAGTTAATGCCGGATTCCTGGCAAACTGGGAGTACCTCTTTGACAACCAACACTTCCTTTTGAGAGAAATCCTTCCTCTCATTGAAAGTTCTGGACTTAGAACCTTTTTAACCTCCCACTCTTTAATTCATGCAAAAGAAGCCCTTTTCTTCTTCCAAAATGCTGTCGTTTCTGATGATGGTAACTCTATAACTTACGTATTCCCTTTTGATCCAAAACTTTTTGTTCTCACTTCCCAACTTCTTGTTGATCTGTTAAAATTTCCCACTCATGGTGGAGAAGTTGAAGAAGTAACGTTGGGAGATGCTACCAAAATCTGGGAAAGAGTCAGGAGAGACGATGTTGCTGCTGCGTATGAGCCAAACTTAAAAAAAAATGACATGAAGAGAGAATATGTCATTCTTGTAGACATCTGCGCAAAGATGGTGGAGTGCAGGAAAGGATCATTTGAAAAGATCTCTTATTTGCAGTACAAAATGCTGATAGCCATCCTGACGAAGTTTAAAATCAACTAGGCTCGTTACGTTTTCAATGGCTTCAAAGCAGCGATTTAGCAATCGATCAATCCCAAGCCTTACGGGATTTTGTTAGGTTTCATTCTTAGCGCTAGCGGTTTTATTAATTTCGGGGGAACAAAAGTCCCAGCGCTAAAGTTTTATGGCAAGAAGAAGATAGGTTAGATGCTTAACCCCAAGCGACGCAGTGGTGTAGCGCTCCCTAAAGAAAAGAAAAAGTGACTCGCCACTGAAGCGAGACTTCGTGGTGATGATGAGGAACAAGTGACTTCCTCATTAGATCAACCTGAAGAAGAGGTGGTGGTCAAGTGACCAAAGAGGAAGGCTGCTAAGAAAGACGCTGAGCTATCTAAGCCATACAAGAAGCCTAAGAAGAAGGAGACCAAGAAGAAATCTCCCTCTCCCTCTCCTCCTCCAACGTTTGTGATTTCTCCAGAATCTGAGGAAGAAGAAGAAGAAGAGGAAGTGCAGCTCACTTGTAAGCACACGCAGTGGCCTACTCCAAAGGGATAGACAAACACTCCAGCAGAACCAGAGCTAGCGCTTGAAGAACCAGTGAGTGCCTCCGCTCCTCATGAATCAATCGCAGAGCCTGAAGCTGATCCTCCTTCAGAGGATATTGATTTTAGTGATCATTGTAAGTACTTATATAAATACAACGCACATTATCCTTTCCTTGTTAGTTGTTTTTCCCCTAACACTAGGATAAAATTTCAGCTCTTAGAAAATCCGGAATGAAGTTTGTACTTGATACGTTAGAAGAACGTCATATTCCTATCCGTGTTACTCTTCTCACCACTCTCGTCAATCTTGACGATGAAGTTTATTTGGAGCCTGAGGTAAAGGAACAATCTGTTCCTGAAGCTCAAGCGACTGAGGTCCATGAAAGTCCTCAGGGTAAGCATTTCTATCTTTTTCTTTGAAATTTCTACTTAGTTTAAATTTTTCTACCTTTCTCAAACGCTTGCTTGTTTCAGCTCCAATTGAAATAAAATTTGAAACTCCATCAATTCCAGCGGTTGCTGAGGTAACCCCTCCAGAGGTTAAAGTAGAGTTAGATGTCGATATGACATTGGTTATGGATATTGCTAAAGAAGTTGCACAAGCCATTCTTGACGCTGAAACATCTACAGCCAGGGAAACACCTGTGATTGCTGAGCGGTCGATTGAAGTGACCCCCGTTATTTAAAGACCAACTCCTCCTCCTCCCAGAGTGATTAATTTCTTTCCCAGAGGCTATGATCTAGAAGGAAAATTTTACTATGCCTGGAGAAAAAATAACACATCTCAGCTGGTTGACATGGAGAAGACATTTCAAGAGACTCTCCACAACTTTTTTTTTTCAGACGCCAAGAAGTTTGAAGTGTTCAAGACACTAGAAGATCTTGGTCCTCACACTAAGAAGCATCTGAAATCGCGATTGGGTTATATTCGGCGTTCAGTGTTCAATTTATCTGATTTTGACGCTGAGCGTTTCAACAGTTTTGGCAAGAAGCGTTTTATCCTCCGCGCCATAACAAGGCTGCTTTCAGAAATCCCAATATCTCTGGTTGGCTAAGAGTCCCCGATGAGGAAATGCTTAATAAAATTGGGTACTCGATAAAGCCAAACTTTGTTCGCTCACCCCAGAATGCTCTATCTCCAAGGCCTCTCAAATTGTGGAAGGGAAAATGACATGTTATTGCTGAGCGTCCTAATCCCATCAATTCCTGGGTGGAAGATGAAGCACCTAAATATCTTGCTAGATTATGGGATGATGATTATGAAAGCGACAGAGACAGATTTGAGAAGTATATCGCTGCCTGAAAAAACAAATAGAAAGCTGACAAGTTAGGCAAGCGATGGATGATGGATATGGAAGTGTTCAAGACTAGAAGATCTTGGACTTCACACTAAGAAGCATCTGAAATCGCGATTGGGTTATATTCAATGTCCAACGGTCAATTTATCTGATTTTGACGCTGAGCGTTTCAACAGTTTTGGCAAGATTTATCTTCCGCGCTAGAACAAGGTTGCTTTCAGAAATCCCAATACCACTAGTTGGCTAAGAGAACCCATGAGGAAATGCTTAATAAAATTGGGTACTCGATATAGCCAAAATTTGTTCGCTCGCCCCAGAATGCTCTATCTCCAAGGCCCCTCAAATTATGGAAGGGAAAATGACCTGTTATTGCTGAGCATCCTAATCGCATCAATTCTTGGGTGGAAGATGAAGCACATGAATATCCTACTAGATTATGGGGTGATGATTATGAAAGCGATAGAGATAGATTTGAGAAGTATATCGCTGCCCAAAAAAACAAAGAGAAAGCTGACAAGTTAGGCAAGCGATGGATGATGGATACGATAAGATGGGGCTGAAGAATTTGTGCTTCACTTTTATACTCTTAAAGAATTAGTGCGTTACCCATTTCTCTTTGAATTTGGAGTTGAATACAAACGCCGTGGATTTGTTGTATTCTTGCTCGAACAGCGCAAAGCGATTGCTGGTAATGTTAGCAGCTTACCATAGTACAGGCAAGGTATGGATCGCTACATTCATCCTCAGCTCGATCTATTCATTTAAGGTGGACACTAAGTTTTTCATCCGTGTCAGAATTTTATTCAGAGAGTTCATCTTGATTTGAATGAGGATGAATCTACAAGCAAAAAGGATGTACTCCCGAGGCCAAGTGAAGCGCACATGCATTTAGCTTATGAGCATGAGGAAGATCATCATACAGGTAGAGCTGTTTTGGATAACGCTCAAGCGCTAGATATAACGTTCAATGACCTCTTTGGCCTAGACACTTTCAGAGCCTACTCTGTTCTTCTTAGTCTTTTCTGTGAGCAGAATTTCTGAGAGGCCAAGAACAAATCTTTAATTCGGCCAGTGGACCAAGACGCTGCTCAGGCCCTTATGCCAATTTTAATGGACCATTTCAATTCTTACATTTCTGGAGTGATTCTGCCGGAGAAAGATGATCTTGCGTTGAGTACTGAAGAGCGTGAAGACGCTATATTTATTATCCCACATACTCACCTGCTCACCTGGGTCATCCATATTCCGAGACCAGCTTATGTGGAAATCACAAAAATCCAAGTGGAAGAGACTCCTACTGTTGAAGACGCTACCATGCCAGACGCTTCAATGCCAGATGCCCCCAGCGTTCCAGTGGAAGAAGTCCCACTTGAAATCTAAGTTGCGCAAATTAACGCTGCAACTCAATCTTTGAATGAAGTAATTCAGAAAGTCTCTGAGGATCCTAAGCAACTGTTTATTCGAGACAAATCCAAAAGAAAAGCCACAGTCTCTAGCTCATATGGATTAATTCCAGCTCCTGAGCGTTCCTCCTCCTCCGATTTTAATCCTGACAGCGATCTAGAGGCGAAAGAATTCATAAAGGCAGTTAAGAACTCACTTTAAAATATTAAGGTTCCTGTTCTAAGTTGCTAGACAATGATGATCTTTACATCAAGCTTGTCTCCAATACGAGAAGTCGAGACATAGCCAATGCAGCAACCAAAAGTACTGTAGCCATATTTGATTGTATGGTTGCATTAATCGAAGGCTTGTCTGCCGCTTCAATCAATCGCTCGCTCAGAATGTCTCAGATGATATAGAGCGACACAATCAATCCAACTCCATCGGCCAATCTATCACTGAGCAAGTTGTTTTTCTTATTTAAGAAGTGAAGTTACTATGGAAGGACATGGCAGAAATCAAGCAATCTCTTGATGATGTTAAGAAGGGGGAAATAGGAAAAGGCAAGCCCAAGAGTGCTTAAAGCTCTGAAGACAAGCGCTGGGAAGATCTTCAAATAACCATTTCATCCATCCAACAAGCCGTCCTCAGGAAACAAACACCACGTTTCTATAGAGGTTTCTATTGTGAATCTTGTATTCATGCACAACGGAAATGATAAAAATAGATCCGGATTCACAATTGGATCACTTTTGGGTTCTAATAATTTTTCACACAATTTTCAAAAAATATGTATGAGGATGGAACTTAATTTCATCATTTTTATTAATCTTTTGATTTCAATGAAAGTCTTGATCTTCCGGATAACAGCAATCCAAAACTCCTGCCTCTAGATATCACGCCGGAATGAGCTTCGAAGAAAAATCCTCCACCTTTAGACTTACTATGGCCGACGACTTACACTAGGGGAGGAGAGAATATTTTTCTCTTCTTTCTTTGCTGTCAAGTCTAATTGTGAGAGTTAAGTTTTGACTGAACTAGTGACAGATATTTATAAAGAGTGATGAGCTTGGAATTAACTAATTTCTTGAGCCCATCCAACTCTAAAAATCCGCCTACCACACGTCCCCTCATCCTAAGTTGGGCTAAGTTGACTTTCAACTTAGTTCAATTATTAATTAGGTCTAATATATTTTAATCTAGTTAAAATATAATACTAATTATATTCTTCCAAATTAAATAATCTAATTATTTAATAAAAGGATGAGTATAATAAACAAATCTACTTATTTATTATAATTAATTTATTTCCATTAATCTAATTATCAAATAAATTATTGTGTTCATAATAAATACATCTAATTATTTATTTTTAATTTATTTCCATTAATCCAATTAATCAAATAGCAAATTACCTAGTTTATGTAATTGACAATGAAAGAATTCTCTTTGCTCAATTCTTTTTAAGTGCGACTCTCTAGGTTCGTTTTAATTGGCATTGGGAGGAAACCAAGGATGTGAGTGTCACTAAGCCAGTCACGTGGACTCACATCGAAACCCAATTGAAATGAATGGATCAATACGAACCTTTAGGTCACAGATACAATGTGAGTATAAACCCTTCACTGTAACATCCCGATTGAGTGAGAGTCATGGAATATGTCAAATTCACAGGACTCGATGCTGTGCTTTAGGGAATCATAGTAAGATGAAATTGCTGAACTACCCCTATGTACTATACATAAGTTAGTTCTCCTGCTTTGGCTAAAGACTTATAATTACATTTACCTATGATCACATAGGACGTTAACTCGTTACTACTCGAGACAGCGAATTCCCTATTGGCAATCACCGAACAATTGCCACTTGTCCTTCTAAACCGCACTTCGAGATTGATCCCACCAAAGTGTGAAATGGATCTAATTACTCTAATAACTCGTTCAGTGTCACAAGTCCAACCTTCATGAATCCTCATGTCTAAGTTTCATGCACACTACTTCGACCAGTAATCCAATCATTGTCTATCCTAGAGTAAATGCACATGTGATTGAATTACGGCGAGCCGTGTTCGAATATCTCAATCCCATTGACACATCTATGACCAAGCTCCCACCATCCAAAGTGACCGACTGACACTCCTTGCGTCAAAGCTTGCGTCAAAGCTTGCGTCATACAAGTATGGTCTTCATGCCCAATTAAGACTCATCGACTTGCGAACTCTGGTTTAAGTAAACAAGAAACCAATACTTCTAATTTCTATCTCCTTAGACCATTGAGGAGTAGAAGCTTTCTTTTGATTTCCTTGGACTTATTTGTTCAATACTTATATTAATACCATCAAGATTGATATGAACGAAAACTATGCCCTTATTAATGAATAAGATTTTGTTCAATATAAATGTAATGCTTTAATAATCTAATTCCTCTATGACATGGAGGACATAATCCTAACAGTTTCCCAATTCCTTACTTCTCTGTAGAACTTTTTGAAGAATTAGGTATTCCACTTTTTGCTGTGTTTGTTCCAGCCTACCCTAATCCTCACCGAGCTCCAGTCACATGGACTTATGAGTTTATTAAAGAGTTGTTGAGTGAACTGGGAATCGATCCTTCTCTTTGGAACAAGCGTCTGTACAACTTTGAACAATTGGCTGAAAATATGGGAAGCAAACAATTTACTAATAATACGCATAAAAGGATGAGGGAAGCCAATGACAAGTTATGGAAGTTTGCAGAAATGCTTTTCAAGCAAGATCAAAAGGACTCTAGTCAAAAGGACGTTAGCAAATCAAAGACTACTTCCAACAAAAGAAAACGCTAGATCTTTTTTTGCTTTATTTTTTAAGCGCTTTATGAATGTTTCTATCCTTTTAACTCATTGTACTTATCTTCTCTATCTGAATGAATGAGTTTGCTGAAACATTTTGTTTCTTGCTATATGTACTAACTTATAGCTAATCTCTCTAACTTTTTAAACACTAACTTTATATAATCATTGTCATTCTTCTGGCTCTTGGACTATAAAAGAGTTAAGGTCCTGACATCATCAAAAAGGGGAAAATTGTTAGGAAATTTCATATTAGATATTTTGATGATGAGAAGATAGGCTTTATGTTAGACCCTAAATATTATGTAAGTTTATCTTTAACAGAATACGTCTGAGCATTTAACAAAGTTATCGAGTTGTAATTTTCTAGATTAGGCTTGTGATTTTTGTCTTTGTAGATTTGAGACTAAGTATTGAATACTAAGTCGCTGATAGAATTCTATATGACTCTGTCAGAGATGAAGTTGAAGATCAGCGTCTGAAGTCAATTGAAGATGAAAATTTGTCTTAAACGACTGCCAAACACTAAGGACATTACAGGAGCTATGCATCAGTGCTCAAAGATATCAAGCGATCGAATGATCACATTCACCTGAAATAAATTTTGAAGTCATTAAGGACTTACATGCAATCATCAATGGGCATTTATTTCCAATGGAAAATAAAACTAAATGCATTCAATGCCTGATAAGAGCATTAAATGTGATAAGGACGAATTACATATGAAACAAACCACCCTATTGGCTAAGATTGTTAGAGTTTCAGAGTTCCAACCTGCCACATCAAATCGGTGCAGCAGAATTTTAGGAATGTCAGAAAAAGGGACTATTCACTCGCTACGTGTGAGACACGCGCTTACATGTGTCCAACGGGAAATCCCAAGAAATTTCTATAAATAGTACCCTTTAGAAAACCCTAAATACACATGTATATACACAAGAAATAGGTCAAAACTCTGCTGAAATACTCTCAAGAAAAGCTTATAAGCTCCATAGCCAAAAATCCTTCAAGCTTTTCATACATTCCAAAGACAGTCACTGATATCTCAAACCTCTTCAAAGAAGAACCCTACACTATTATTGAGATATCCCAAGTTGTTTGAACTTCTCAAAATCAAACAATCCCTGTGACGAAACCCACAATCTCTTTCATCTGTGTAAGAAAGTTGTTGATATTTGCAAGAGTATTTCTGTGTGAGAGAAACTTGTTGAAGAAGATCTCAAGTGGAGATGAAGTCTGTGTGATTAAGGAACTCAAGATCAACTTCATTTCATTCACCATTTGTAGAAATCCTCTGTGTGAAGATTTTGATAATCATCTAGTGAATCCCTCTGAGTGAAAAGGAGAAGAAGGACGTAGCTGGGATTACATCACCCAGTGAACCTTTCACATCTTGTATTATTTATTTTTACTGTTTTATTGCTTTTCGTATCATTTACATATCATTATTTAAAAGTTTTAAAATCAGTAAGCGACTTATCGGCTAAACCTAACACTAAGTATTAAAATGATTTCTGCTGTGCTAACCCTGATTAAGCGATCTAAGCGTTACCCTACTTTGGTAATTGCCCAAATCACTAAGTCTAACTTATCTTTTCTGTAGCTCTTGACCTAGCGCTTTGCTTACTAAGCTTTCAAAATCTTTTAAGTGATACAAAAATTTTTGAAGTCAAAAAAGACTTCAGGGTCTATTCGACCCTCCCTTTCTAGATCCTTTCGTATGCCACTTGGGACCATATATATATATATATATATATATATTAACTCAACCACGATGATTAGAGATATATCTCCAATTCCCTCAGTAATTTTAGCGACACAATTTTTTAACTTTGAATTTTTTTTGAGCGAAACGATACTTATCATAACTAAATCAAAAAAGCTAAGTCAGATAGAAGAGAATCTTGAGCCAAAGAACATGCTCTTGTCCCAACTCCGCTGACTGAGTAATCAAATGAGCAACAAAATTACCACCACGACTAATAGAAGAAAACAAAAGGGGAAAAATACTGAAATAAAGACTTGATGGGTGGAGTGAGCTTCCCAGTGTAGAAAAATCCTCCTCAATGTTTTTTAAACAGCTAATAATCAAAATTTAATCTCTTTCCACTACAATGCTCTGCCAGCCCTCATGAATTTCCAACTCAACCACTCTTGGCTACCATCAATTCCGCATGTTCAGCTCCCTCGCAATAAGGAAAATGGTGTATATTCCAAGGACAATGGTGTATATTTCAAGCCAGGAACATACCTTGCATATCCTGTTCGATCGCTCCAATTCCCATCTCAAATAAATTCCAAAAAGTGTCCCTCTCGGGATTTACTTTAATACTGCCACTACGACGCGCCAACCAAATAACCTGCTTCGTGAGAGATTTCTTTGGCGGCTGGGAAGAAATTTCCATACAAAAGGAGTGGAAGAAGATTCGTGCAGCCCAAATAAGTCTCTTCAGGTCAAGTGATTCATGTTCAATTAGACTTTTGTTCTGATAATGCCAGATAAATCACGTCACCACAAGGAAGTAATAGAAATCATCCCTTTCCAGATTACCATGCACCCCATCTCTAGGATGATCCATGCCAATCAGATATTACATGTTGGGGTAAGTGTGGTAAGATCCAAACGAGATGAGAGAAAGCACAAGAAAGCACAAGAAAGCATAATATGATCAATGTTCCCTTCGAATTGTCCACACATCGAACAGATCCCCTTAACACCTATTCATATCTATCTAAGATTAACCATAGTTGGAAGGGCATTGTGACATAACATATTTTCCAACCAGATGTTAGAACTTAAGGTGGAACCGTAGTCTTCCATAAGAAACTCCAATGATTTCTTCTCGATATGTTAGAAGCTGTTTTGAAGAAATCCAACGTGCTAAATTACAAGCACTGTTGATTGCGAATTTTCCATTTCTTGTACTATTCCATTTCATGCGATCGGGCGATTGTAAATTTCCAAGAGGGATCGTGGGATTCCTTGACGCATCTTCATGTTATATAATATGAATTCCCCTTAGAGTTTGTCTTATTAATCAAAGGTATATATAGAGGTTTACAAGAGAGACATAATATAAAACAATAAAGATAAACCTAAACTAATAAGGAAACTAATAACGCAGCTATAATATAAACTCTAACACCCCCTGTAGTCGTAACGGTAGAGGGACGAACGTTGAGACTGGTATGAAAATAAAGAAAAAGTGATGAAGGCAAGCCTTTGGTGAAGATGTTAGCAAACTGGCGGGACGAAGGAACGTGCAGCACACAAACTTCACCCAAGGAAACCCTTTAACGTACAAAATGTAAATCTAGTTCAACATGTTTGGTGCATTGGTGTTGTACTGGGTTGGAAGAAAGATAAATAGCACTAATGTTATCACAAAAAACGGAGAGTGGCTTTGAGGAGAGGACAGTGAAGCTCAAGGAGAAGATTGCAAAGGCAAGATGTTTCAGCGACAACGTTAGCAACACCACGATATTCAGCTTCGACAATAGAACGAGAAATGATATGTTGATGTTTGGAAGACCAAGATATAAGATTATCATCAAGAAAGACACAGTAACCGAAAGTAGAACGATGAGTGTCGGGGCATCCAACCCAGTCAGCATCAGAGTAAGCGATGAGTTGAGCAGAAGAAGACGGGCGAAGAGAAAGACCGTGAGACACAATGCCACAAATATAGCTAAGAACGCGTTTAAGAGTAGACATGTGATGAATACGAGGATCATGCATAAACAAAGACAGTTGTTGGATTGCAAAAGAGATGTCGGGTCGAGTGAAGATAAAGGTATCGAAGAGCACCGTCAAGACTTCAATAGAGAGTGGGATTAGAGAAAGGTTCAGAGGAGGAAAAAGAAAGCTTAGCGTGAGAGTCGGCGGAGTTGTGGACGGATTACACGTAGTCATGTTAGCACGGTCGAGTATTTCAAGAGCAAATTTTTCTTAGGAGAGGAAAATACCGGAGAAGAGCGAGACACAAAGATACTAAGAAAATAATGAAAAGGACCGAGGTCAGTCATGGCGAACTCAGTAGAGAGAAGATGTGTGAGATGAGAAAGAAGGGAAGATAAAGAGGCAGTGAGGATGATATCATCGACATAAAGTAGGAAGTAAGCAATAGAGGAAGCCTTGCGATAGATAAAGAGAGAGGCATCAGATTTAATGCTAGTGAAATCGAGAACGGAGAGATAGGAGGTGAAACGATGATACCAAGCATGAGGAGCTTGCTTGAGGCCATAGAGGGCCCGTTTCAAAAGACGAACATGATCTGGAAGAGCATGATTCATGTAGCCAGGAGGTTGTTTCATATAAACAGTTTCAGAAAGATGACCATTATGGAAAGCATTTTTGACATCGAGTTGATGAAGAGGCCAAGAGAGGGAAAGAGCGAGACTGAGGCTGATTCGAATGGTAGCGGGTTTGACAACTGGACTAAACGTGTCTTCATAGTCAATACCGGGTTGTTGTGTAAAACCTTGAGCCACAAGACGAGCTTTGTAACGTTCTAGAGAGCCATCAGAACGAAATTTATGGCAAAAGATCCACTTGGAGCCAACAAGATTAACGTTAGGCGGTGAAGGAATAAGGTCCTAAGTGCTATTAGAGTGAAGGGCAGAAAGCTCAGCATCCATGGCATTTTTCCAGTGAGTATCGTGTAGAGCTTGAGTATAAGATCGAGGAAGAAGAAAAATGGTGGTTGAAGAAAAAATGGAAGGATTAAAAAGAGAACGAGGTTTATCAATACTAGATTTTGAGCGAGTGATCATATGATGAGTAGAAGAAGCAGATGGGGCAGCCGGGGGGATGAAAGATTGGACGACTGAAGTGGAGAAGGAAGGGGTTGGTGACATGGCAGCTGCTAAAGGGGATGCTGACGTGGCAGAGGGTGACTGAGCAGCGGGTGATGTGGATGCATAAGTGGCAGTTGGAATGGCTGCTGAAGTGGCAGACGATGGGGTGGTTGATGTGGCAGGGGAAAATCGGGCAGAGAGCCAAGGGTAGTACGGCGTGGTAGCAGAAGGAGAGTAAAAGGCATGGGGGATCATCGTCAGAAGAGAGAAAAATAAAAGAAGAAGAAGATTCATGGCGAGAGAAGGAGGGGAAAGGAAAGATGGTTTCATAAAAAACAACGTGATGAGAAAGAATAATTTTATTTAAAGTGAGATCAAGACACCGATAGTCTTTGTGGTTGGAAGGATAGCCTAAGAAGATACAAGCAGAGGAACGAGGCGATAGTTTATAAGAAGAGGTGGCAGGAAGGTTAGGATAACATAGACAGCCAAAAACACGAAGGTGGTCATAGGTGGGTGCCACACGATAGAGAATTTCAAAGGGAGTGCGATAAGAGAGGGTG
Organism: Buddleja alternifolia; assembly: GCA_019426215.1. Classification (NCBI taxonomy): domain Eukaryota; kingdom Viridiplantae; phylum Streptophyta; class Magnoliopsida; order Lamiales; family Scrophulariaceae; genus Buddleja; species Buddleja alternifolia. Next base: position 10,750,371 of record CM033391.1, on the reverse strand, counting down.
GTAGTGGGGAGAATGTTGAGGAGATGTGCAGCTATATGTAAAGCTTCAGCCCAAAAAGACGGGGGAAAGGATTCTTGAAAGAGAAGAGTTTGAATAATATTGTTCACAGTTTGAATGGCTCGCTCGGCTTTACCGTTTTGTTGTGAGGTGTGTGGACAAGAAAATCGAAATTGGACACCATTTTTGTTAAAAAAATTGTGAAACGACTTATTATCAAATTCACCTCCATGGTCACATTGAAAAGATTTGATTTCAGAATTAAATTGAGTGTGAACATAGGAGTAAAAATTATTAAAAGTGTCATAAGCATCAAATTTATTTAGTAATGGAAAGATTCAAAGAAAATGTGAATAGTCATCCAAACATAAAATATAATATTTAAAAGCACCAAAACTAGAAATCGGAGAGGTGCAAAGATCCGAGTGAACAATATCAAACAAACCAGAGCTAATAGAAGAAGAACTAAAAAACGGTAAACGTTTATGCTTGCCTAGCTGACATGCATGACAAAGCGAACGAGAATAGTTTTGAGTACATGAAATAAAATTCCTACTATTAAGAAAAGTAAAAATAGCAGCTCTGGGGTGACCGAGATGACGATGCCAGATTAATGGATCGAGTTTGGAGTGAGATGAAGCGAGGGCGGCGGAGGACAGTTGCAGAGGATAGAGATCACCATCATTGTCACTTCGGAGAATAAGGGAGCCAGTCCTAAGATCCTTTACAGAAAAAACGAGGGGGTCAAACTCAATAGAACAATTATTGTCACCAGTAAATTGACGAACAGAGATAAGATTTTTGACTAAGGAGGGAGAGACATGGACATTTTTAAGATTGAGAGAATGAGAATTGGATAGTAAATAAGTAGAACCAACAGAAATAATAGGAAGTACAGCACTATTACCAACAATAATAGAAGTAGAAATATTATTAGGTACGATATCAAATAATTTACCTTGGTTAGGTGTCATGTGAGAGCTAGCTCCCGTATCCAAATACCATTGATCATCGGGCTGAGTAAGGCTCATTGTCTGAAACAGAGAAGAGATGTCGGTAGGCTGGTGAGTGGAAGAAGACGTTGAAAAGGCCTGATGGGGAGCCCAATCTGGTAATGGGCCGAGAACACCAGGTCCAGGTGATGGAAAAAGGGCGTTGCTGGACTGATTCGGGTGGGAGGCCGTGTTGGGCTGTTGGGTGCCAGCCCACTGCACAGGAAACTGATTGGGAGCAGGCGAGTTGGGCTGTTGGGTTGAAGCCTAATTCGCTTGCTGAAATGTGGTAGGAGCTGGGCCACCTGCAAAAAAATTGTTAGGGGGTGAAAATTGGCCCAATACACGCTGGCCTTGTGGACTGTTTTGAATGAGCAAAAAAGAAATTCCATTAGAAAAACCATGATTAGGAGAAAAATTATTTTTGGGCCTCTTTTGGTTTTGCCCGTGATTTTGTCCACGACTACAGCCTTGAAACCGGCCGCTACCTTTATCACGACCACGACCATTATTTCGATACGTGTTTTGGTTATTGGGTTGGGAAGAGGTTTGAGAAAAAAGGGCAAGGACGAATTTGAAGAAGGCGAATTAGAGTTGAAGCGAGTTTCACGAGCTTTATAAATTAATAGAAGATTACGAATTTCCGAGAACGAGGGGAGGGGCGTTTTTGTGGTGACAACGGTGACAAGGGAAAGGTAAGACTCGGGAAGACCTTGTAAAAGTTTCAAGATAAAATCTTGGTCGTTAATCGGACTGTCAAGATCATCGAGATTATCCTCTAAGAATTTCATCTCTTGACAGTACTGAGATATCGTCAGAGACCCTTTTTGAAGGTTGCAAAAACGCTCATTAATTTGAAGAGTTCAAGAAGATTTATTATTTCTGAAGTTTTCTTCAATTGCAAACCATAAGTCATGGGAGGTTGCATATTCCAAATCGATATTTTTTAAGAAGTTTGAGATCAATAGTAGAGTAAGACCAATGTTTTATAGTGGAGTTAATAGAAAACCATTCATCATCTTTATCGCCTAAAGGCTTCAATGGATTAGAGATATGATTAAAAACAGAATAACGTCGACATAACTCCATAACATACCACGCCAGAGTTTGTAATTATACTCAAAATCGGTTAATTTAGAACCGAAAGATGTTTGTACATTGTCAACGGCTAAATAATGATGAAGGGTGGGGAATTTGGTGACAGGAAGATCGGTTTCAGTGGCAGAAGAGGAATCATCGCGTTAGACATGATGGGAGGGAAATAAACGAAACATGTAGCAATAAACAATAATCAAGAGAAAGAATCAGGTAGAGATAGTGGCAAGAATTGTACCGTGATGATGAACCACGAATCGAGAAGAGACCAACTGGGAAGAAGTAGACGGTACGCACGATCCGCGAGGCTCCAATTCGCAAAAGAGGAGGGTGAGTTGGAAGCTGTTGAAGGCTGATATAGTAGACAGATGGCGCGTTGAGGGGACCGACGACTTAGAGGGAGGAAAGAATATAGAGAGAGAAGAGATGGTGGCGCCCGTGCTAGGAGGAGGGCGGCGGTTTGTAACTAGGCCTAGGAACGATGGTAAGTTGATATCATGTTATAATATGAATTCCCCTTAGAATTTGTATTATTAATCAAAGGTATATTTAGAGGTTTACAAGAGAGACATAATATAAAAGGTAACTAACAATAAAGGTAAACCTAAACTAATAAGAAAACTAATAACGCAGCTATAATAATAACTCTAACACTTCAAACCAGAAAATGTCATTGATGAGTTCAACATTCCACCAGCCTGTTTGATGATCAATGAGCTAAGATGCACGTGCATTAATATGAAGATGTTAAGGGGTGTGATGGTGTCAAGATCGTTGACTAGAGGCAGCCATCAGTCGATCCAAACCCGCACATATGCATCCGACCTAATTCCCCATCTCAAACCCTCAGAAAGTAAATCTAGTACCTTCAATTAATATATTTTTGGGAAAATTATTGTTTAGGGAATAGGAAGATTTCAAATTTATAAATACAAAACAATTCTTAACTAATTAAGGATAAGGGATTTCTAAACTTTATAAATTACTAAAAGAGTAAATTCAATGCAAAATCATATTTATGTCGCCTATTTTATCTTTTTTTTTTAATTTTAATTATCCATATTTTTCACTTATTAATGTTTCGTTCATCACAAATGAAGTATAACTTTTTTTTCTTACAAAGTTATCCCAATAGATTTATCAAAAAATGCAAGTAATATTCTATTGTATATTTGAAACAAATTATTAAAATGACAAATTCAAGGCAAAATTATTTTGTCTTACCCACTTCATATGTTTCCTAGAAAAATACAAATTATCCACTCACACAATTTTCTTTCCTAACTAATTAAAGTTTGTTTATCTTCATTTGTACGAATTGGCCCATCACATTGAATAAAAAATGCAATATAAGGTGGAAAAATAGTACAATACATCTAAAAATTTAAAATAATTGAAAATAATATTATATAAGTTTTTCTTTATAAATAACGATTTTGTATTCGTATAACACCATTTTTTTTACAACTTCATCGTCTTTGGCCTTGTAATTAAATACCTCTAACTATATCCCTTGAACTGTTGTAATTAATATATGATTTAATACTATCTTTTAATTAATAGCCTTGATCTGAATAATTTTTTTCAAGCAACAAAGCATGCAATTACAACTATGATCATACAAATGATCGTCAAGGATAAATGTGATAGAAATTTATGCAAATTTCGCCATTATTTATATAGAATTGATTAGAAAAAATTCATGTAGGTTGTTCTTTCAATTAAAATACCATCCATGAAAAGATAATTACTTATGATTATTTGATGTATCATAGGGTTAATTGTTTTAATTTTATTTTGTCATAAGATGAAGTATCATATGGTTTATCAAGCATTATTTACGAAAGTCATTTAAAATATCATAATTGCATTCTAAAAAAAAAAATAGATGAAATAGGTGACACAAATATGATTTTGCATTGAATTTACTATTTTAATAATTTATAAAGTTTAGGAATCTCTTCTCCATAATTACTTAAAAATTATTATGTCTTTATAAATTTAAAATCTTCCTATTCCCTAATCAATAATTTTTCCTATTACTTTTCCAAGTAAATGAAGCTACCTTAACCGGTCCTACTTCAAAGAAAGATGAGCCATGAAAATATCTAGCACGAAGCAGCCGACTTAGAAGACATGTTGGATTTTGAAGAATCCTCCATTCCTGCTTCGCGAGCATTTATAGATTAAAAGACTTCAACTTCCTAAACCCCAGGCCCATCATCTTTACTTTTGCACAACAATTTTCCCGAACTATCCAATGATTTTTTTAGTCTGTCTATTATCCCACTAGAAATTTGCCATTGAAAATTCAAATCTCCCCTAAAATACCATTTGACAATTGGAACACACTCATTGCATACGTAAGGATAGCCTGTTTGACCGCCTTAATTAAAACCTCTTTCCCCGCTTGTGAAAGAAAATCAGGCATTTCATCCTTGAAAGCGCTTACTAAACTTATTCCTGATCGAACTAAAAACCACCTTCTTTGACTGCTGAATAACCGATGGGAGGCCGAGATATTTATCGAATTTCTCAACCACTTAGACCCCGAGTATTAGCGCCAACTCCTCCCTATTATCTATAGGCGTATTTTTACTAAAAATCATCAAAGATTTTTCAACATTGATCATCAATGTCAACTCATATTTCCTTAATTAGAATATCCCAAATACACTCGGAGCATCCCTTGTCGTCTGCATATAAATAACTGTCTACGAAAAGAAAACGGGAAAATAGGGATGCCTAAAGCGACGAATTTAGACATGAAAAAGTCTGAAATTTACTTTCACAGACAGAAATAAAGATTTCAAAATAAAAGATCTTATTTCCTTGTATTGATAGTTATTGACAACTATAACATTAGTCTTGAGATCTTGATACTAACTTTCTTTCACATTAACGCAATTAGATCTTGAGTTCATTTTTGTACCACACTTTTGTCTATTCCAACTTTTGATACGAAATGATTTTTTTTTTCTCATTTTGGATACTATCGTCAGTCAGCTGACGAAATTTGACATGTAAAAGGACATGTCTGTTAATATTTGGCTCTGGGGGCAAAAAAATAAATATATTCGGGCTGAAATAGAAGAAGGAAAGGCGAAAAATGAGGGGAGACTTAATTTGAGGATTTTTTCTGAAATGTGATTGTAATTAATGACCTCATCACTGAAAAAACAAATTCAAATTGCTGACACGTGGACAAAATGTATGGAAAATTCCATGTGCAATTTTTTTCTTGTAATTTTATCTTTTATTTTATTTCATGGAATTTCTTTTGTAACTTTTCTTATAATTTGTTCTTCTATAAAGTTCTATGTATTTTTTTATAATTTGTTCTTCTAATTATTCTTGGTAACTTTTTTTGTAATTTTTTCTTCTAATTCTGCTTGATATTTATTGTTGTAATTTTTTTTTGATTTTTTGTCATGTGCACAACACATGACTTTCAATTTAAGGAGTTCAACGTAAAATAATTACAAAATAAACATGGTACAACAAAAAAATGTCAAGAAAAAATTAAATGAAAAATTTATAAGAAAAGAATTAAAAAAATATAAGATATAATTAGAAGAACAAATTATAAACAATTATAAAAATTAGGGTAAAAGTAGTAATCCATCCCAACCTTTTGCGCTTTTACACCTTTTTTACACTTTCTCATCCGAATTGAACTACACTGGTTCTTAGACTTTTTGATATAAACACTTTTTCTTTTTACACTTTATTGTCTGAATACATGGGCTTTTACAAAATAGTAAGGCCTTGTTTGTTTATGTTTTCAAATTTCATTTTCAATATCCTGATCACAAAATTCTAAAAATCCATAACACAAACCATTTTCATCTAAATGCTACTTTTTTCAACTTAACTTTTTCAATCCCCCATATAACTGCCTATCACTCACTATATCAATCATTTCACACATTTATCAATCAACATCATTTCCTCCAATCATTACTTTTTTATTCAATCTTCCCTTTTTACTATATATTAATAATAAATTTCAGATTTCAAATTTCAAAATATATTAATATTAAATTAACTTTATATATCTATCTATCTTATTCTATTATTTATTTATTCACATAATCATTACAAAAATAACTAACTCAATTATTTAACTCATCATACATCAACCAATTATTATTGATTTGACACATTTTATAAATCTCAACCACTATTTAAAAACATAAACAAACACAACACATATCACATCAATTCTCATACGAATCCATGTAGTACGCTTTCCAAAAAAATTTCAAAATTTTATTTCAAAAACATAAACAAACATAGCCTAACGTTTCCCTGGCGGAATATTCTTCAGGATTCTATTTATTTTTTTTGAATTTTTTTTGTACTTCTGAGATAACGGTGCTGTTATGATACTCGCCTTTTTTTCATCTATCTTTTAATGTTTGGGGCCAAAAGTGCAACATTTTGAGTTCAATGGGACAAAATTTGCTATTTTAAGTCCAATGAGACTAAAATTGGAACACGTGAAGTCCCATGGGACCAAAACTGAAATTTTTCTCAATTTCAACGAGCTTTAATTGATTCGAACACGAATCAAGCTTGATATGTTTCACAAATATATTATCTTTTAACTAATTGATTGAAGTGAGTTCGAATCAAACTTAAAAATTTATCGAAACATGTGATCAAACTTGGTTTGTAATGCTAAATAAATTGAGCTTAAAATGAACTTTTAGCGATCAACTATAATAATTTCATTTTACATGACACTTTTGTGTTTTAAGGCTGATTACATGAGAAAATTCTAGTTCAGATGTAAGCAGGTTAAGTTTGGACTAGAATTTTTCGATCACATCTGGGTTAATCTGTTACACTCAAAAAGCAAACTCAACCACGACTTCAAAGTGCAACTAGTCCAAATAAACTATAAACATTTCAAAATTAACATTAAAATTACAAGAGAGCAATCTTAATTAAGACAAGCTTACATTTAAATTGATCATTGACAAAACTCTACCAACATTAATAATACAAGACATTTTTTCTTGAGCGGGTTAGAGTAATTAAAACTGAAGATGAAATGCAATCTTGAAATCAAGTCACAGATCATTAATTAGTTCCATTTGGTTGCTGATTTATTTGATAATCAGAAATGTCCACATTAGAAGCTTGATCTTCCATGTTTACCTTTATTTCATCCATAAATGCTTTCCCCATTTTACCAATCATTTCAGTATTTATTGGCGATGAGGATGATGATTGCGGCCTGTTTGCGCCTCCTTGTCCTACAACAACCAAAAGAAACAAAAAATTAAATTAAATAATAATTTAATACTAAACTCGGTTTTTGCTTTTGATGTTGATTTATCAGGAAATATCATTTCTTTTAATTATAGATTTAATTATCAGAAAAATATTGTATTGGACTGTACTAATTTGTATCGCATTCGTTATATTTGCTGCATTAGAGTGGAAATAATGTTTAATGGTTGAATTATAAACTTGTGATTAATGAGCTGCCCTAGCTGACAAGCATATTACATGGGTAATTAGAATACCACCTAAATGAAAAATGAAAATATTAATCTTGTTGCTAATAATGATTTTTTTTTCTTTCTTAATCTGCTATGATCATAATGATATTCACAAACTAATAGTAACAAATCAAAATTTTGTTTGAATTTTCACTATTGACAATTGATGACAAGTTACATAACAATGGATATAAACAGTTATTTAGACATTTTCGTTGTTGATTAGTTGTCATTTAGGTGTCATTAGTTGTAAATAATTACAATTTATTCACAGTTCTTTCTTTCATATTTAATTTGTAGACATTGAAAAATTAATTAAATACAATTTTATGTTACTATTAATTTATGGTTTTCGACTATATATATATATATATATATATATTGTAGCACATCCATCAACTAGTATTTGCTGACCTGAAGTGGATGCAGCTACTGTAGCTCTTTTCTTCCTGTAGTGCAATAAGGTCATAACACCCAAAACTGCCCAAATGATGACAAAAGTTGGAACCGTAGTGCCAACTATAACTGGCACCTTGCTCTTTTTCTTCTTATTATTATAGCCCGACGAGCCCACTCCTCCTGGATTGTTCCTTGCTGAATTAGTCGTTTCACACGAGTTTCCAGATGTGCACAACTCAGGATTGCTTGTCACCCTGAAATTTTTTTTTAAAAATACTATCATCTATTATATATGTACATATTTCTTTTTTTTTTCAAATTTTGAGAAATAGAGAAAATATTGTTTCAAATTCAAGCAAGAATAAGTGTGGCTTACACTAAATTTAGGCCATTTTTATTTGACAGAGAATCCGGTATAGGACCGCTGAATTGGTTGCTTGCAAGATTCCTGTGAATTTGGGATAAATTATTTGCTACTTTTGTAAGGAATAAGCAAATTCAAAATGTTCATATATATATACTTACAATTGCTTGAGGTTTGGTAAAGTGGCAAGGAATTCAGGAATAGGCCCATTCAAGCTATTATTATGAAAATCTCTGCAATTTGCGTAGATATCTATTAATTATGATAACGATAAATATCGTTGTAAATGATTTACGTTGTTGAATAACGCATACATTGTTTCAAGAGCATCCATGGAACTAAAATCTGGAAGTGGCCCCGAGAGACCAAAGCTACTAAGATACCTGTTGAGCATTAATTCACATATGAAAATAACAAACAATATATAGTAGGACAAAAAAAAATTCAATGATTTTAGATCAATGAGATTAAAGTTATAATAAGAATTACAGTGCTGTTATTCGAGGCGTAGGATCGCTGCTACAATTGATCCAATCCCATGAATAAGGCGCGGGAAGGCATGGATCTCCACCCCAATCTTGTAATACATCAAAAGTACTTTTCAAAGAAGCTAATCCTTCCACTAATTACCAAAATCAAAGCCAAATGCCAAAATGAAACATCGTTAGTAAATGTCGAGGATTCTTAACTACTACATATAAAAAACGCACCTTGCAAAAGAGCAAAATTCATTGCTAACTTATATTGGCAACAGATTCTGCTGACAAAAATATTTATTGTGAAGTATTCGTTGCTAATCAGCAAGGAACAAGTTGTTCCTGATATTAGCAAGTAAACAATTTGTTTCAACAGTCGATGCTAATATACTCTAAGTATCTACAATATCGTATTCAGAAACAAATTTTTTGTTGGTGAACAAATATATTTTCGAAATACAAGATTCTCCATTTAATCTGCTATTCCATTTTTATATTTCATATCATATATGCAAGTGCACATTTTGTATACTTGACATATATTTTTAGTGTGAGACACAAGATGAAAGATCAAATTAATATAGATATGATCAAGACAAGAGTTGCTTAATTGTATAAAAACTTTTGTGCATACGTACCATCATTGTTATTGGTTCCGTCCGTCATCACATCTCCAATCAAGAACACTTCCATGGCATTGATGAGAGGGGGAAGCGACGAGTCACTGGTAGGCACCAGTGTGATTGTAGTATTCGAAGAAACTGTGAAGTTACTGGCATACAATTCGGTAAAATTGCTATAAGTTGGTATAATGGGGTGATCCAAGAGAGGTTCACTATCCACAAGAACCTGAAAGGATCTCCTTTCGGTTGAGTCCAATTGAGTGACCTCAGAGAAATACATATTCAAGTAGATAGGAACGTCACCAGAAGAAAATCCCTTGAGCAATTGGATTCGTGTTGAGGGGCTTGATCCAGTAATTGCATTTCGGAGCACTGCAGGGGGAGGCTGATCCCACGCGCTTGTGTCGATGAAGATAGCATCACTTGCAACGTTAGTTAGTCCGTTCCCACCTACCACCGGAGTCCATATCCTGTCGTATCGATCATCTACGTACCTGTGGTTTGATATAGTTAGCATGTGATTATGGGAAAATTGCAGTATTAGTCTCATAGGATAAATCCCCTTGCAATTTTGTTTTTTGGCCCCATTAGGCCATTACCTATGAACTTTTAACATTAGTTCCATGGGACGTTTGTTTTTGCATTTTTAGTCTCAGTTGAAATTTTTTATGAAAATCATTAGTTTGTCTATGTGTCTTGCACATGTCCATTACTTAATTTGCATAAATTTCATAAAAAACCTTTGTTATATAAGATTTACACAATATATATATATATATATATTACTTTTTGATTAATGTTTAGCATTTAGTGTTGTAAAAGTCGGGGGTATTTATGCAATGTCTCTAATCTATCCTAAACCCCTAAAGGTGTGTGAATGCTATAGCTACTTGTGAAATTCTATGTTAGGAATCAACGCGCATGAACGAACTTTAAAGTAAGAATCAAAGCAAGAAAACGAGACAACAGATTTACGTGGTTCGGAAAAATCCGCCTACGTCCACGAGAGTTTCCGTTCTTCCACTATGAGAGAAATTTAACGTTACAAAATACACACTTGAGTTTATAGACAAACTCAAGAAGACCACTCTTGTACAACCACTCTCAAAGTTATATAGAACACTCTCCCAACCCCTTTGTATTTCCCCAAGAGAAAAAATCCACAAGTGTTTCCCGTAGCCCACAATTTATCTCTCACAATAAATTGCTCCTAACTCACTACACACTTATGCTTCCTATTCTCTCTTGCTCTCTTTGGTTGGTGTGATTACAAATGAAGAAATGGCCCTCTATTTATAGGCAATTTCCAAGCCCACAAGATTGAATCCATGCCTTCCATTCTTTTGCATTAATCTTGGCCATCAATTCTTTTGCAAGTTGGTTCAAATGTCATCCATGACATTTGCCAATGGATAGGTCATGCATAGGTCATGTATGACATCCATTTCCTTTTTTGATTTGTGTCTCCACACAACACCCATCAATCTCCCACTTGGAGACCAAACTCAAAGTTGAAGGCACAATCTCTTTGTGAACTTTGTTCCACTTCTTTGAACCTTCGCCACTACCCTATTCTTTTGGTGATCAATCAACTCCTGAATACTATGACTTATCCATCTCGGTCCAACTGACCCTTGGATATAGGTTACTCCCAAGATCCGGAACATGTCTCACAACCCCGCAACTTTCGTTGCCATCCTCCTCACTACAGGATAACCACCTTGGTCAACCCGTCTCACGACATCCTTACACCAAGGACTTTTCTGCTTTGGTCAACCTGTCTCACGACATCCTTACACCAAAGACTTTCCCGCTTTGGTCAACCTGTCTCGCGACACCCTTACACCAAAGACTTTCCCGTTGACTATCTCGGATCTTCCCACATATCTGCTCCCTGCCAACTGCATGAGCTATGTCTTGATCCATCCGCCAACACTTTTGGTTTTTCAATGGCAACTCGGATCCCCCACATATCTGCATAATGCTCCCACTGCACTAGCTGTGTCTGATCTATCCGCCAACAAAACCCCGGCTCCGCGAATCTGCCTTACTCGGCTTCGCGTTCTGCCCCGACTCAGCGAATCTGCCTAACCCGGCTTTGCATCTTGCCCCGACTCAGCGAATCTGCCTAACTCGGCTTTTCGCATCTTGCCCCAGCTCAGCGAATCTGCCTAACCCGGCTTTCGCATCTTGCCCCAGCTCAGTGAAGGCCTAACTCAGCTTCACATCTTGCCCCCAGCTCAGCGAATCTGCCTAACCCGGCTTTTCGCATCTTGCCCCGACTTAGCGAATCTGCCTAACTCGGCTTTGCATCTTGCCGCGACTCAGCGAATCTGCCTAACACGGCTTTTCGCATCTTGCCCCAGCTCAGCGAATCTGCCTAACCCGGCTTTTTGCATCTTGCCCCAGCTCAGTGAAGGCCTAACTCGGCTTCACATCTTGCCCCCAGCTCAGTGAATCTGCCTAACCCGACTTTTCGCATCTTGCCCCGACTCAGCGAATTTGCCTAACTCGGCTTCGCATCTTGCCCCGACTCAGCGAATCTGCCTAACACGGTTTTTCGCATCTTGCCCCCATGACTTCCGGCTCTACGGTCAACCCCTCTCGGCCCTGTTTCTAGCCTTCATGGTTTGTCCACGTGGTCATGCCTCCGTAACTCTGCCTCCCCGGTCCCTGGCTTGCTCGTTCTTCCGCCCTCTTGGCAACACTAGTCTGCCCACTTGACCTTGGACTATACGGATCTGCCCCCAGCAATGCAACTGCTCCCACTGGCTTCATGTCTACCCAACCCGGTAACATAAACCTGTTCTCGCTGCTGCGTCTCTGCCTCTGCATCTGGCACCACGATTTTCAACGTTTTCTCGTTAACGTTCAACGGGATAACCCCCAAAACTTGCAGCATCTCCTGCAACTCTCAATCTACATCTGTCACCTTTTCAGGCTTTTTCCCCGACTCTTACTTTACCATCTTCAGACGCTATTGATTCGGCCACGGATCGCTGTAACCCGTGCTCTGATACTAGTTGTTATTGAAAAACCAAAAGTGTTGGCGGATGGATCAAGACATAGCTCATGCAGTTGGCAGGGAGTAGATATGTGGGAAGATCCGAGATAGTCAACGGGAAAGTCTTTGGTGTAAGGGTGTCGCGAGACAGGTTGACCAAAGCGGGAAAGTCTTTGGTGTAAGGATGTCGTGAGACAGGTTGACCAAAGCAGAAAAGTCCTTGGTGTAAGGATGTCGTGAGACGGGTTGACCAAGGTGGTTATCCTCTAGTGAGGAGGATGGCAACGAAAGTTGCGGGGTTGTGAGACATGTTCCGGATCTTGGGAGTAACCTATATCCAAGGGTCAGTTGGACCGAGATGGATAAGTTATAGTATTCAGGAGTTGGTTGATCACCAAAAGAATAAGGTAGTGGCGAAGGTTCAAAGAAGGGGAACAAAGTTCACAAAGAGATTGTGCCTTCAACTTTGAGTTTGGTCTCCAAGTGGGAGATTATTTTTGCAAGTGAGAGATGGTACCAAAATTGCAAAAAGAAAGAAAAAAAAAAGAATCCTATGAGACTATTTTTGCAACTTTGCAAACATTAGGACTAAAATAACTTGACTCAATCTTATGGGACCTATATTGTAATTTTTCATTCCTATGAAGTCTGAAATTTGATGATTTCTGAACTATATATGCGCAATTGGTGGAGAAGACTTTTAACTACTCAAACAAAATAACTTGGACATGAATCACGTTAAGATCAAGCTATTAGTCAATCTATAGAATATTTTTTGGTAGTTAAATTGTAAGCCATAACATAAAATTATGACTATGTCATAAAGTATAATACTAATATCTGATCATTAGTAGTTCAGACTTCAGATAATCCAACGGACCAAAAATTGATTTAGATCATCGAAATAGATTAGGCCATGAAGAATATCATACCTCACAGTTTCATTTGTCCCATAAGCAACCCTTCTGATCAAATGGAGAGGATAATCTTGATCAACATTGCTATACATACTCAAATCCACACTACGAACTTCAAGAGCCGATATAAACGGGAACTGCCCGGGCTTCGTTTGAGCGACACAAACACTTATAGAATCCCCCTTAACAACATAAATAATCTCGTAATAAACATACTCAGTATTCGATGTCTCAACGGTCACCCAATGGTTCCCATCAAACTGAAGATCAAAACTCGGGGGCGAAGACTTCTGGTCGTAGTTTCCGTAGTAAAAGCTAGCACGTACAATTACTCTTTCGCCCTTTTTGGCTTCGATAAAGTAACAATTCTTCTTTCTAGTAGTAAAAACCCTAAGAGTATCCATAATAGGAGATATGGAGTTACTATTTTGGACAACCCTTGATTCACCATTCTGTATGTAGATATTGTCTCCGCTCCATATGATCAAATTTTCATCGGTGTGTATGTCTGATGATCCACAATCGATGCTCACGAAAACTGTTAATGAAGTAGCATGAGATATAAGAAAAATATGTTATTGAAATTGCAATATATATAATTATATAGTAGAACAAGGTTGAAAAACTAAGAATATGTATTGTGTGATGAAGACGAGCTTGAATATTTGAAATGCGTGGAGTTAATTTATTACCATCTGCGGATGCTGATAAAATGCAAAGAGCTAGAACAAGGAAAGGGAGATGGCTATCCATATCAAACAAATTATTGTGGGAGAGTTTGATCTTGAGATGAATGAAGACTGATGTAGAGTGTAGACTTACGTTTATATATATATATATATATATATATATATATATATATAAATGATGAAAATTCTGGAATGTTGAGGGTGTTTCTAATTTTCTTGACTTTATATAAGAAAAGTCCATGCATAGCTTAAATGGAAAAAACAATGGGTAATTTGCACCAAATGGAGAGAATCATTCCAAATAGGTACAATAAAGATCTCATTATTGATGTGATCCTATCAGTATTTCATTCTGATTACAATATCAAGTGGATAATATGAAAGGGATAATTACACCGGGTGCTATGAGGTATTGCTTAATTACAGTTTACACCCCTTAGTTCAAAAAATTACATCTAACATCCTTAATTTCCTTCCGTTCAACAATCAACATCTTCCGTTAAGGTTTCAGTATGGCGTCATTAATATTTTTGTGAATTTCTGAAAATAACCCTTATTTTGGCGGGAAATTTTTTGAACCTGAAAACCCTAATTTTTTGAACAATTATACCATTTTGGTGTTATTTGTAATGTTTATAAAAGTATAGATACTATATGTAATGTTGTGTATATAAAGTATACAAATTATTACTTATAATAAAAATATTTGAGTTATAATTTCAATATTATTTGAAAATATTTTAATTATTTTTAATTACATTATAGTTTTAATATTTTCTAGAAAAGTAAAAATACATTATTTAATTACACAATATTTTTGTATAATTTTAGATTTCCAAAAAATAAAATAATTTAAAGTTGTGTTTTGCTTCCAAGAAATAAATAATTATTTTTAGTTTTTTATTTGAATTTATTTTTGATAATTTTAGAAATAAAACAAATTAATATTTATTATTCCTAGAAAGTAATAAATAATTTTTTTAAATAATTAAAATAATTAAAAAAGGAAAAATTGGGGAGGAAGATAGCAACCATTGCCGTCTTCTTCTCCAAACTTCAAAAACCGCCACCCCTTCCGCTTCAGAAATAAATAAATAAATAACATAGAATTTAAATCTTTAAACAAAAAGAAAAGGAAAAGAAAAGGGAAACAAACGCCATTGTACATCATCTTCTTCCCAAGCTTTGTTCAAACCCACCTCACAAGCACCCTCCACCACAGCAGTGGACCACCCCGTTCGCATAGCGCCACTAGCCCCACCACCCCTTTGCCATCGCCGTCTTGGCCCCTCCGTCGCAACAACACATGAACATAATTTATGCCCTATTTTTGGACGAATTTACTCTTCTATTTTTATCCATGGTTGATTTCAAAGAACAAAAATCCATCCACACACACACATATATATATATATACATTCAAAATTTCATTTTTTTTTAAGTTTGATTTTTTGTTTTGAAATTCATATTAGAAGCAAATCTAAAGATGGAAAGGGGCAATGTAGTTCATCTTCTTTTCTCCATTTTTTTCTTCTTTTTTTTTTTTTTAAATATTCTGTTATAGGTATTTAGGTCAATTTGCAACTTCCGTCCAACCTTACATCAATATATGAAACTATAGGATGTTAGATGTAATTTTTTAACTATGAGGTGTAATCCTTACGTAATTAGACAATACTTCAGGGGTATCCAATATAATTATATCCCTAATATGAAATTTCAATTGTTCTATCAGTTTAGAGGCAATTATTCTAGAAGAAGTTATGTCACACCAAATTTAATTAGTTCGTTAATTAATTCATTTTTGTCGACATCATGTGAATAAATGGCTGATTAATTATATCTCACGTATACGAGACCTCAACCCCTACTTGTTTTATTACTTTGAATTATGTGTTTTGGGCAGAATTGGGGAAGTCTTTACTGGATGCACATGTAGACTTTGATTTTAATGAACCAATATAGGAAAAGTCAAAATTCATTACAAGGAGTTGACTTGTAATGGGACTTAGTCAGTCAACGGGCCAATTTATGACATATCATATGTAAAACAGATCATTTACCAGCAGTATCATTTCTTGTTTGTTATCAAGTGGCGATCGATATGATTATTAGAACCTAGAATAAATATGCTAGGGGTGAATGGAAATTATTGAAAAATATGTATTCATTGCATATGTATTTAGAGGATGTTTGGCTAAGTTTATCCAAAACATCTTATAAGCTCCTCCATTTTATAAGATGTTTTAGGAGCTTATAAGATGTAATATCTTATAAAATGTTTAAAAAAAGGTTGGGGTGAGTTACTTTTTTAATAACAACTTATAAGATCCAAACATTTTATTTTTTAGTCTTACAAAATGTTTTTTTAAAAAAATTACCTAACAAATTTATAGAGATTATAAGCTTTAAAACATTTTATAAGATGTTTAGAGAAGATTAAAAGCTTAGCCAAACAACCTCTTAATTTGTTGGGGGTGACCTTATTTTTTTTTTCTTTTACTTTCTGAATGTATGCTCAAATCGTAAAGATGTAAAACTAAATCATTAAGGTTTCTATTAGAGATGATTGCAAGAATTTCTCTCAAGAAAATTTTCTGCATACACAAGAGTTCGACATCCAGAAAATGAGATATTGAATAATTCATGTGGTGAGATGTTTTTTTTTCTTAATTTGTTGTGTTCTTTAAAAATAAATAGGTATTTTATAAAGAGGATAGTTATTGATTTTTGAAAATAAATGTATATATGAAAACAAAAAAGCAATTTTGAATTTGTTGATTTTTATCTTAAAGAAATTTGTTGATTTTGAAAAAATAGAATAAAACTAATAAGTTGAGCTATTAATAGCCTATTATTCCTACACAAGCAAGCCAAATGGTTATTTAAAAAGTTGAGGATACTTGCAATAATTTGCGAATTTCTAAAATCAATATTATTAAAAGACGCGGAATGTGTTTGAGTGGTGTAGGTTTATGTGCAGCAGTTGCTAAGATTGGTGCAAATCAAAGAATCAATTTGTTTTGCTGGAACACAGATTCTGGCAGTCTAATAGAAGTTTTTAATTGTTTTAATCTAATATAAATTTTTAATTGAAACATACTAAATAAGAAAGTCCACTAAGTATGAACTCTCTTTGAGGTTTGGTTTGTCTTCTTCAGTTCTTCCGCGGCTCTTAAGGTCAACTTCGAAAATGTCTGCTAATAAGGGTTACTCAATTATTGTTTCTCCAAGACTAGTGTTTTATGTTTAGGATAAAAACATAACACTCATTCAATTTTCTTGAGATTTTACACTTTTTTATATAATTTTCCTTTTTACACTTTTCTTATCTGAACTATATAAGTTTCATTTCCAAATCTCATTTTCAAAATTGAAAAATGATGAGAAATGAGTTTTCAAATCTGTATTGATTTTTGTGTTGAAAATGAAAATATATTTGACAACTTTAGTTGTGACTTTTTATATGAAAAGACGTGCTGAGATTGAAATATGTTTGGAACTTGGATGAATGCTTTTTTTTTTTTTTGAAAAAAAAAGTAGGAATAAAAAACTGTATGGTTTGGCATAAAGTAAAATTGATGTTTAGTTAGTTATGACTTATGTAGTTAATCATAGTGATAAACATGAAGTAGATACAATTATTTGGTATACTTCCAACAAGGATTATGGTCCAAAAGATTTATTTAATTTTATATATTTTACGTTTAATTTTTACATAATACATTCTTTTGTCATTATTTTCCCTAATTGCTAAGAAGGTCAAAAAGTTCCATATTACCAAGAGTATGCCCATTTTCCATCGGGAGGAAAGCCAATATCAAATGTTAGAATGTTAGAGTTTTTATTAGATTATGTTTCTTCTTTATTTCTTTTCTTTAATATTATTCTCTTGTAATTTCTATATAAACTTGATGAGGAGTAATTTTGTAATTTTGTCAAGTGACACGTGGCGTTACCAAAATCCGACAAGTGTGCATCAATTACAATTAAGTCAAGGGGCTAAGGCTAAGGTCTTTTAATTTGGCCAAGGTCTCTTGGTTTGATTCAAACTTAACTAAGGATCCCAACCTCCCCAGGAGTCCTTTTCCATATCTAGGGTAAATCCGAGGTCTAACGTGGTATAAAAGGGGAGACCTCGGCTCCAGGTAAGAGATTCCTTTTTTTCCAATCTTTCACTTTCAAATCCGCCATCTCTCAAGTTCTAACTTAAGCATCGGAGGGCCTACCCCTGGGGATGACCCCGGGGTTCTGTTTTGCAGGTTGATAAAAATCGCCGGTTATCCTCGGACCCAACCTCTGACGACCGTTCGGCCTAGATCCCACCTTTTTTGCAGTGTGAGTCCTCGGATCTAGTCCTTCGATTTTTATACGTTATCAGTTGGCGCCGTCTGTGGGAACGACGACTAGATCTGAGACCTAATGCGTCCGCGAAGAAGAAATACCGAGGCCACCGCTAACGGTGAACCTCGGAGAGATGAACGTGCTGAAGGTAGCCGTATCAACACTCGCGTATCAAGTCGCGAGACCGATCCCAACAATGAACAAGGGCCAAGGGCCAATGACGAAGATGTTAACCAAGCTGTCGACGCTCAACGCTTTGCAAGGGTAGAGGATGAGCTCCGTGAATTGAAGTCTTTAATAAAAGGCTTAGTCGACAAAGGAGAGTCCTTGGGAAATGCACCCCATCGCGAGGGAGAATTCAGTCGTGCCCAAGGCTCCAGGGCCTTCAATGAAAAAGAAGCCGAGGTCCGATCTAAAAAAGACCCTGGTCTTCCTGAGGCCAAGGAATGGGAAACTCGGAATATTCTAAGGCAGAAATTAGAGGAGATTGATCAAAAGGTTGGGGTGATGTGGAAGGAAGCTAAGAATCTTTCTGCTAACCTCTTTTCTATCGGAGAATCTCCATTAATTGATAGGATCATGAAAGAAGATATACCTACAAATTTTAAGGTACCTGGAGAGAGTTATGATGGAACCTCAAACCCCCATGACCACCTTGAGAGTTTCCAAGCTCTCATGGTATTTCACGGAGTGACTGACGCCATCAAATGTCGAGCCTTCTCGGCCACGCTTAGAAAGAGTGCAAGGATGTGGTTCTCATCATTGCCCGGAGCATCCATTGGATCCTTTAAGCAGTTGGCTCAAGAATTCCTTAGCCATTTTGCCAGCAGTAAACAATATAAGAAGGCTTCGACCCACCTCATGGGTGTTCGTTAAAATAACAATGAATCTTTAAGAGACTTCATCCAACGCTTCAACAAAGAGGCCCTGGAAGTTCAAGACCTTGATAAATTTGTGGCCTTAGCAGCGCTCATGAACGGAGTAAGGAAATCATCACGGTTTGCTTTCTCCTTAGCAAAAAAGCCACCTCTTGATTTGGCTGACCTATTCAACCGAGCAGAGAAATACATCAATGCCGAAGAGATGTCCAAGGCTGGAATTGAAGCTGAACGTGAATCCTTAGACAAGAAAAGAAAGAAGAACGAAGATTAAAATGATCAAGGAAAAAGAAAAAAGGTCTGGGAAAGACTATCCGTGTCCACTAGTTCATCTAACGACTAGAGAAACACGCAGAAGTATGATAACTACACTCCTTTGAATGCATCTAAGAATGAAATCTTGATGTACATTCAAGATAAAGAGTATGTCAAATGGCCCGAAAAAATGAGGACTCCATCTAATAAGAGAAATCGCAACAGGTATTGCCGATACCACCGTGACCATGGTCACGAGACTGAAGACTGTGAATTACTAAAGAAGTAGATTGAGGACTTAATCAAAAGAGGCCATATCTCCAGATTTATAGACAGGGATCGGCAAAATCCTCAACCTGAGCAGAGGCACCCTAGGGAGCAGAGTCCAGACCTGCAAAACCCTCGGGGTAGAAACAATCCGCCACCAGCTGGGGTCATAGCGGTCATAGCAGGAGGATCTTCTAGAGGTGAGAGTCAATCAGCTAGAAAAGCATACGCCAGACAACCTCAGACGAAAGAACCTCGTGGAAAAAGACCACGGACGGGAGAATCTATCACGATCGAATATGATGATATGGATGGAGTGCTTACTCCTCACAATGATCCTAAGGTGATCACTCTAACCATAGCCAACTGTGAGGTAAGGAGAATTCTAGTGGATAGTGGAAGTTCGGCCAATATTATATTCTATGAAACTTTTCATAAGATGAACATCGGGCGAGAACGCTTGAGGCCAATAAAAACTCCACTTGTTGGCTTTACCGATGAGACAGTGGAGCCTGAGGGAATAATAACTCTTCCCATCACTGCGGGAGAGCAACCTCAGCAAACCACAGTCATGGTAGACTTTTTGGTTGTGAAGGTACCCTCTACATATAATGTCATCCTTGGGAGACCAGGGCTGAATACAATGAGGGCTATCATCTCAACATATCATATGCTAATGAAATTCCCAACTGAGCATGGCATTGGACGAGTCCGAGGAGACCAAGGCATGGCTAGACAATGTTATGTCGCATCTCTCAAAGGAAAAACATCTCAAACGTTGTCCATTGAGAGTTTGGAACCAAAGAGTAAACATGAAAAATTAGGAGAACCTGTAGATAATCTCCTCTATGTCCAACTTCTTGAAGGGAATGATGACAGGATGGTGAAGATTGGGTCTTCACTTAACAAAGACATGAGAGCGAAATTTGTTCAATTCTTAAGGGAGAATGCCGACGTCTTCGCTTGGAGCCCCTCCGACATGCCAGGGATTGATCCTGAGGTTATTGTCCATAGGCTCAATGTGGATCCTAGCTTCAGGCCGACTGATAAGAGGCATTTTTACGTGTTTTTAAGCCCCTTTGCGTTTATGTTTTAGGTTCATTTATCGCTTAATTCTTGCTACATGTGCGTTTAATTCGTGCATTAAGTGATTTCAGGTCTTAAATGGATACAATCGAAGAACGGGATGAAAAACGACGTATAAAACAAGTTCAGGCCAATTTGCTTCTATTGTCCACGCCCAGGCGCCAGTATTACCACGCCCAGGCGCCAGAAAAGATGCAAATAACATCAACATTCTGCTTTCCGCGCCTAGGCGCCGTTCTGTCCACGCCTGGGCGCCGTATCTGCACCAGTTTCCACGTTCGAGCAATATTTTCTTACTTTTAGAGACCGAATTGGATGAAGTTTCCTTCTACAAAGTTGTAGAACTATGTGTTAGCTTCAAATGAGGACTTGAATCATCCAAATCGGAGTTTTGTGGAGAGAGTTATGAAGGAAATACAATTACTGCGCCAGACAGAGGCAAATACTCCCAACATTCTGATTTGGGCGCCCGAGCGCCATAATTCCCGCGCCTAGGCTTGGCCACATCCGAGATTTGATTCCTTTCAGCCAAAAGATCATCATTTGATGGGGGAATGGAACATTTAAAGCCAAGAGGTCATCACATGTATAGGAGGGATGTCATAAGTATGTTTCTTACTAGATCTACTTTAGGGAATTATATACTACTCACTTTAAAAGTAGTGGAGGGGGGACATACACATGAGGAGCTGATTTGTGGTGGTCTTCTTAAGGATTTGAGGGAGCAATTGACCGGCAACATCTTAGAGGAGGAAGGGAGAGAGAGGCATTGGATCCATCACTTTTCACTCATCATCATTGATCACCATTTTCTTCATCACTTTTGGAGGGGAACAAAGAGAGAGGAGCTAAGGATTGAAGATCAAGAGCAAAGATCCATCATCAATCAATTGAGGGAGTTTTAATTATTTGCATTTACATGTTTATTTCCATGAGTATGTATATGGTTGTATTAGATTTTCTTAAGGCTTTGATGAGAGGCTAATATTGTAGAACTAAGGCCATGTGAAGGCCAAATTTATGAATCAATATATGTGAAGTTGCTCTTTGTATTAATTCTCCTATTGCTTTGTGTGTTAATTCTATGCTTTTATTCCAATCATGTGTTTGATCACCATATGCTTGCTATCTTGCCTAATCTAGTTGTTCGAGAGAAAATAGATTAGGGTGCAAGAGAATTAACACATCATCCGAAACAAATGAGGGATTGCCCTAGAAATAGGTAAAGATTCCCGGGTGTTGTTAGCCGGATTCGTTCGGGGAAGCTCTAGAACGTTAATGCGTGATTTTTGATTAGATTCTCGGATAGACATATTTAGAGAACCGTCAATTAATCATAGGATTATTATGTGCCGAGACATCGGGTAATAGTTAATTTAGGAGTTTCCACCAAAGCAATAGGAGTCTAATAATTCGAAGAGTAGCTCATATATATTGACGAGTAGATTCGGTTGTAGCATGTGCCTTAGTCATTTTATCATACGTGAGATTAAATCTATAGTACGTTTCTCTTTGGTTCTTCGTTTGTTTAATCTTTTTCTTGCACTTTACTTTAATTGTCTTATCTTTTATCGAAAAATCATGAACTAGAATTCAAGTCCTTGTGGTTCGACAACCCGGACTTTTTGTCCACTTATTACTACACACGTCTAGTGCACTTGCTATCATAGCACGTTAGCTTTTAGCGTGTCAAGTTTTTGGCGCCGTTGCCGGGGACTTGTTTATTTTAGTTTTTGATTTTTGTTTACATTTTTCATAATTCTTAGTTTTCGTTTATTTCTTGATTTTCTTTTATTTTCGTGTTTAGTCTAATTTTGTTTCTTGTGCTTAATTGTTAGGTTCGATTTGTGGTGCATGACCCGCTCCTCAAATGAGCCTTTGCTTGATTTTGTTATTTTTATTTTGAACATGTGCTCCGGGTTTGTAGATGAGTTCGAGAGAAAACGGACAATATCTATCAACCAAATCCGAATGCACGTTTCCCGGATATGAATTTACCGAAGGATCGGGAGTGGTTACAAGGCATTCTCCAAGCTATGCAACCGCCTCCTTCTCAACCACTTCAGTCGGTCCGGGATTGTCTACCATCCAGCGTCTTTACCATACAGGAGGGATATCATTTATCCCCGACTCTGGAGGAACGAGAATGGGTTCGACAACTCCTATACGGCTTACAACTCACACTAGATGATTTGGATCAGCCGAAAAGTATGAAATTGGTACACAAAGCCATTGATGCTTTGTATGAAGGACCAATTAAGGAGGCTCTAATGATCATTGAGGAAATGAAAAATGAGAGGATTTCTATGAAGGTGTCATCGCCTCAGCGTCGCCCGCCTAACATTCAAGCGATACCCGGCCCCATTTTTATCGAAGAATTGATATCAAAGAAGCCGACGTTGAAGGAAAGGACACTCGAGCCTTTACCAGATTCTTTGGTATCTTCTTCCCTCTCCACGGGTATAGAGGTCATTAGTGCCCATGATAGTAAGTTGTCCTCTAGTGTAGGAGATGACATGGTTATTTGTGATAACTATGAGGTTTTTAAGCATCCAATTGATTCTACATTATCTTTATGCATTGATGCTTTTGATCCTTTTAGTGTTGAGCTTTTTCAGGAAAGAAGAACCAATAACCTCCTCGAGTTCTACATCACAAACTCCAAGTTTTCCATCTCGATGGGTGAAGAAAAATGGCCATCTACTTATAACTTGGAGAATAGTCCAAGTCATCACTCGGTGCAGTGGGAAGAAAGAGTGATGGAAGTGGTGATGGACTATGAGAAAATATGTGAGTGGATGATTGCTTGGTCACTACTCATCGTATTTTCTATTAACACCGGGCCGAAATTCATCCCTACTTGGAGAATGAACAAGGCATTCATTTGGAAACCGCCTTAAAATAACTCGGTAAAGTCAAGCTAATGACTTTAAAAGAGCGCTTCTTGGGAGGCAACCCAAGTTTGTAAGTTTTCTTTTCTTTTTCTTTTTGCTTTTGTTTTTGTTTTGTTTAATTTGTTTCTTTTTGTTGTGTTCAAGCACGCACTTTTAGCATGTATGTGTCTTATGCTTGATGGTTTAAAGAGTTGAAGTGTTAAATATAATGCACATTTGGACCCCATGTTTAAGAGATGCGTATTGTACTCGAGAGGAGAGGAAGCTATAGGATTATGTATTGGAATTTTAAGGATGTTGTTCAATATCCTTGGTTGTAAGTGTTCTTGTACCGTTGTGTATGCTTGTCACAACAACATTGGGGACAATGTTGGATTTAAGTTTGGGGGTAGAAGAGTACTTATTTTGAACTTTGATGATGCAATCCTAATTTGTAGCTTGAGTTTGGGGGAAAGTTGTTTGCTATCATATTTATATGCTTCTTTGTTGAGAAAATCAAGTATGAAAAAAAAAAAAAAAAAATTTAGTCCTTCCAATTGATGCATTGAAATTGATTGACTTGGAGAAATGGCATGATCTCTTGAAATAATTTGAATTTAATGGAATATATATATCTTTGAAATTGCTCGTGGAGACACTAGACTAGGATTGATTCTTTAGATGATTCACATTGCATAATGAATCGAGGGTAGAGGAGTTGAGAGGATAACCATCTTGAGACACTTAAGGAGTTTTTCCCAGAAATATTAACTTAGATTTCTCATAAGGTTATAAGTTAAGTAGTAATTTTATATGCTAAACAATGAATTGAAAAGGTTGAATTTTGGTATGACCAAAAGTGGTCAGGCTAATACGTACCGGAGGTGATAAGTTTCATGCTTATATACTGTACTATTATGCTAATTTGAGCTAAGCTCAAGCCAAAAAGAAGTGATTTGTTTAAAAGATCTAGTTTTATTTCGTGGCCTTTGACACTCGAGTGATTAAATCCGTAGGAGTGTCTCTACACTTAATGCCACAAAACTATCTAGTTTGGGAGTCATTGATCTAAAACTTGTTACATGGGCGTCATAGAAAGCCTAATGGAATAAAACATTGCACATGATCTAGCCTTAATGAATTTAATGGAAGTTTCATACGAATTGAAAGTTGAATGTTTGACATAATGAAATTTAAATGGCTATGAGATTTTCTATGATTCTTGTGCTTTGTGTTTGATCAAAAGTTTATAGATATGGGATTAATGTCCAAAATTTGGTAAGGATGCCTCTCGACTATAATGCCTTAGATTTATTTTTCACTACACCCTAAGGAGTCTTTTCAAGTATTAGTGTCACATGAGCAAAAGTAGTTGATATGTATATATATACTTGTGAGCTTTAAAAGGTTGATTTTATGCCATTCATTCTTGTTGATTATGTTGAGATGTATTGATTTGGTTATGATTGAAAATTTAATAGATTTTGTGGGTATATCATATGCAAACCCTCACGAGACTATAACTCGTCCTTTGAGGTGACTCAAAGGTTCAAAGGCTTGTTGCATTCGCTAAATGCAACCGTTTACTCCACGAAAGTGAGTTAGGTAGTTTTCTTTTTGTTTCTCTCTTTGATTGATGTGTTTCCTTATCTTAGAACTCTTATTGCTCGAGGACGAGCAATTGATAAGTGTGGGGGTGTTGATAAGAGGCATTTTTACGTGTTTTTAAGCCCCTTTGCGTTTATGTTTTAGGTTCATTTATCGCTTAATTCTTGCTACATGTGCGTTTAATTCGTGCATTAAGTGATTTCAGGTCTTAAATGGATACAATCGAAGAACGGGATGAAAAACGACGTATAAAACAAGTTCAGGCCAATTTGCTTCTGTTGTCCACGCCCAGGCGCCAGTATTACCACGCCTAGGCGCCGGAAAAGATGCAAATAACGTCAACATTCTGCTTTCCGCGCCTAGGCGCCGTTCTGTCCACGCCTGGGCGCCGTATCTGCACCAGTTTCCACGTTCGAGCGATATTTTCTTATTTTTAGAGACCGAATTGGATGAAGTTTCCTTCTACAAAGTTGTAGAACTATGTGTTAGCTTCAAATGAGGACTTGAATCATCCAAATCAGAGTTTTGTGGAGAGAGTTATGAAGGAAATACAATTACTGCGCCAGACAGAGGCAAATACTCCCAACATTCTGATTTGGGCGCCCGAGCGCCATAATTCCCGCGCCTAGGCATGGCCACATCCGAGATTTGATTTCTTTCAGCCAAAAGATCATCATTTGATGGGGGAATGGAACATTTAAAGCCAAGAGGTCATCACATGTATGGGAGGGATGTCATAAGTATGTTTCTTACTAGATCTACTTTAGGGAATTATATACTACTCACTTTAAGAGTAGTGGAGGGGGGACATACACATGAGGAGCTGATTTGTGGTGGTCTTCTTAAGGATTTGAGGGAGCAATTGACCGGCAACATCTTAGAGGAGGAAGGGAGAGAGAGGCATTGGATCCATCACTTTTCACTCATCATCATTGATCACCATTTTCTTCATCAATTTTGGAGGGGAACAAAGAGAGAGGAGCTAAGGATTGAAGATCAAGAGCAAAGATCCATCATCAATCAATTGAAGGAGTTTTAATTATTTGCATTTACATGTTTATTTCCATGAGTATGTATATGTTTGTATTAAATTTTCTTAAGGCTTTGATGAGAGGCTAATATTGTAGAACTAAGGCCATGTGAAGGCCAAATTTATGAATCAATATATATGAAGTTGCTCTTTGTATTAATTCTCCTATTGCTTTGTGTGTTAATTCTATGCTTTTATTCCAATCATGTGTTTGATCACCATATGCTTGCTATCTTGCCTAATCTAGTTGTTCGAGAGAAAATAGATTAGGGTGCAAGAGAATTAACACATCATCCGAAACAAATGAGGGATTGCCCTAGAAATAGGTAAAGATTCCCGGGTGTTGTTAGCCGGATTCGTTCGGGGAAGCTCTAGAACGTTAATGCGTGATTTTTGATTAGATTCTCGGATAGACATATTTAGAGAACCGTCAATTAATCATAGGATTATTATGTGCCGAGACATCGGGTAATAGTTAATTTAGGAGTTTCCACCAAAGCAATAGGAGTCTAATAATTCGAAGAGTAGCTCATATATATTGACGAGTAGATTCGGTTGTAGCATGTGCCTTAGTCATTTTATCATACGTGAGATTAAATCTATAGTACGTTTCTCTTTGGTTCTTCGTTTGTTTAATCTTTTTCTTGCACTTTACTTTAATTGTCTTATCTTTTATCGAAAAATCATGAACTAGAATTCAAGTCCTTGTGGTTCGACAACCCGGACTTTTTGTCCACTTATTACTACACACGTCTAGTGCACTTGCTATCATAGCACGTTAGCTTTTAGCGTGTCACCGACCAGACAAAAGAAAAGGAGTTTCGCATCGGAGAAAATCCAAGCTATGAACGAAGAAGTTGACAAACTATTGGAAGCTAAGTATATAAGGGAGGTTGACTACCCTGATTGGCTATCTAACGTTGTCCTTGTCCGGAAACCGAATGGAACCTGGAGGATGTGTGTGGATTTTACGGACTTGAACAAAGCTTGTCCCAAAGATAGTTTTCCTCTTCCGAGGATTGATCAACTTGTAGATGCTACTGCTGGATGTGAACTCCTTAGCTTTATGGATGCATTCCAAGGATACCACCAGATTAGAATGCACCCAGATGATGAAACAAAGACCTCGTTCATCACTGATATGGGACTTTATTGTTTCAAAGCGATGCCTTTTGGGCTAAAAAACGCTGGGGCAACCTATCAAAGGCTCGTCAACAAGATTTTCAAAGATCAGATTGTGCGAAATATGGAAGTATATGTGGACGATATGTTGGTGAAAAGCTCTCAAGCAAATGACCATATAACGGACCTCGGGGAAGCATTCGATATTCTAAGGCACTACAAGATGAAACTGAATCCCAACAAGTGTGCCTTTGTAGTAACCGCTGGGAAGTTCCTTGGTTACATGGTCACTCAGCGGGGAATTGAAGCTAACCCAGAGAAAATCAAAGCATTGATAGAGATGAGTCCTCCACAAACGGTAAAAGAAGTCCAACGATTCACGGGATGACTCGCATCACTTAGCCGTTTTCTATCAAAATCAGCTGAAAAAAGTTTACCATTCTTTAAGATTCTAGAATGTAAAGGATTTTGCATGGACAGAGGAGTGTCAGAAGGCTTTTGAGGAGTTGAAAGTTTACTTAGGCTCTCCGCCACTTTTGACAAAGCCTTGCCAAGGAGACATACTTTACCTCTATCTCGGAGTCTCAAACGAAGCAGTGAGCTCAGTATTAATCAAAGAAGATGATGGGGTTCAAAAGCCAATATACTATGTAAGTCGAGTCCTCAGAGGAGCGGAGATTCGCTATCCAAAGGTGGAAAAAATGGCATTTGCAACAGTGATCTCAGCTCGTAAGTTGAGACCATATTTTCAAGCACATGCCATAGTAGTATTCACTGACCAACCTCTAAGGCAAATCTTGCAAAAACTGGAGACCTTAGGAAGGTTGGTGAAGTGGTCTATTGAGCTCGGAGAGTTTGATATTCAATATCTACCTCGGCCTTCTATAAAAGCCCAAGTCTTGGCTGACTTTGTCGTTGAGTGTACGGCGAATGAGGAAGAAGCCAAGGCCTTAGCACCGGAGACTGAGACATGTGTCACTCAAGATGATAAAATTGATATCTGGACATTGTTTGTCGATGGCTCTTCAAACCTTGGAGGAAGCGGTGCTGGTCTAACTCTAACGAGCCCAGAGGGAAATATTTTTGAATATGCCTTAAGGTTTGATTTCCAAGCATCAAATAATGAGGCCGAATATGAAGCACTTATCACAGGATTAAAAATAGTGCTAGAGGTTGGGGCAAAAAATGTGGAATCCTATAGCGACTCTCAGTTGGTGGTTCACCAAGTCAAAGGAGATTTTGAAGCTAAGGATCCTAAAATGGCCAAATACTTAGAAAAGGTGAAGTGTCTAGTAACTCAACTCTCGCACTTTGAAATACATCATGTACCTCGGACCGAGAATACCAAAGCTGATGCTCTATCTAAACTCGCAAGTTCACCTTATCATGATCTCATCAAAAGGGTTCCCGTGGAAGTCTTACCCCACCGAAGCATAGATGAAGACCAAGTCCTATCCTTGGTAGCGGAGCCTAGCTGGATGGATCCAATTATAGATTATCTGAAGGATGGGAGATTGCCCGAGGACAAGAGAGAAGCAAGAAAGATCTCTTATCGCTCGGCTCGATATACTCTTATTGGAGACCATCTTTACAAGAGATCCTACACCTTGCCTTATCTGAAATGTCTGAGGCCGAGTGAAGCTGACTATGCTCTTAGAGAAGTTCATGAAGGAGTGTGTGGCAATCACTTGGGGGGCAGAGCTTTGGCACAAAAAGTCCTTAGACAGGGGTACTACTGGCCAACCATGAAGGATGATGCTATATCTCTTGTGAGACGATGTGCCAAATGTCAAATACACTCTAACATCCTTCACTCCCCAGCAGTGCCAATGTCCTCGGTGTCCACTCCTTGGCCTTTTGCAATTTGGGGAATGGACATCCTCGGACCATTTCCTCAAGCCACTGGACAAAGAAAGTTTCTAATAGTAGCGATAGACTACTTCACAAAGTGGGTTGAAGCGGAGCCCTTGGCTCATATTACGGAGCAACAAATCAGAAATTTTGTATGGAAGTCTATTGTTTGTCGTTTTGGATTACCTCGGGCTCTTATCACTGACAACGGGAAACAATTTGACAATCGACGTTTTCGTGAGTTCTGCGCAGACCTCAGCATTGACCTCAGAACGACCTCGGTCACTTATCCGCAGTCTAATGGTCAAGCTGAGGTCACCAATAGGACCATTTGCAATCTCGGAAAACACGATTGGATGAAGCTAAGGGCTTATGGGCGGATGTCCTACCAGAAACATTGTGGGCATATCGTACAACACAACAAACAGCTACTGGAGAGACACCTTTTAGCATGACCTTTGGAACAGAGGCGGTTATTCCAGTAGAGATTGGGATTCCCAACCTTAGAGTTGAAAATCTCAATATTGGGGAGCACATGGAAGGGCTCAGAGCTAACCTTGATTTCATTGATGAGCAGAGGGAAAAAGCCAAGGTCAGAATGGCTGCTTATCAGCAAAGGGTGGCCAAGTACTATAACAATCGTGTCAGATCACGTTATTTCTACCCCGGGGAGCTAGTCCTTAGAAAGGCTCAGTTTAATCACCATGAAAGGAGCAATAAGCTATCTCCTAACTGGGATAGCCCATATCGAGTTCATGAAGTAGTGAAGGAGGGCACGTACAAGTTAGAAGACCTTGGAGGCAAGCATATCCCTAGATCTTGGAATGCTGAGCATCTGAGGAAGTATTACCAGTAGGTTATCCTTAGTTATTTTATCATGTTAGTTTGTTTTCAATTCAATAAAACTGAAGATTAGCTTCATGCTATTTGCTTTGGAATTTATGACTTTTGCTTTCAAGTTGCAATAAAATTTTCGATTTTCTTAATATCTATTGTGCAATGTCTTGGAACTTTCAATGAGATAGGATTGCAATGGAAAACCGTTGCCACTATCTAAGATAGGATTGCAATGGAAAACCACTGCCACTATCACAAAAGCTTCGACCAATGAAAACCGAGAAATATACCTCGGGAAAATAAAAGTCCTAAATTAACTTAGGCTCTAAGAAGAAGTGGTGACGTCTGGACTGATTATCCAGCTAGCAATCACTTAAATGACTTCTTAGAAAAATGTCTGGAAAACTCTAGACCCCCGACTATTCGTCTACTGGGCTAATCATAGTCGAGGCCTTTTCAGGCTAAGGACTAGGATGATCCGACCCTTGGGTAACAGGAATCCTTCCTTTATAAAATCAATTGCAAAGGACAATCAATTGATATAAATGAGAAATTTGGCTAAAAAAGTAAGCTAAGCTAAACTATAGAAGCCAATATCTCAAAAGTGATAGTCTTCACTTTCAAGTTGAAGCATCCTACATATTGTTCAAAAGACATAACAACAAAATAAATAAACATCCAGGGTCTAAAATACAGAAATACATAAAGCTAAAGACCGTAATCGATCCAGGAAAAGTGGTGGAACTAAATCAAATACGGTCCACATCCTTTGCTGCAATGTCTGCACCACCGTCTATCTCCATAGCCGGGTTCGTAGACCCTGGAACACCAGTCTCATCAACTGAAATAAACTCGGAAACAGGAGGAGGGACTAAACGACTGACATCGAAGGTAGGGGCAATGGAGAGAACATCCTGTCTACAAGCGGTGTACCCATCTAGCCAATGGTCTAGCAAAACTTCGTCCATCGCCATCCTTGCCTTCTCTGCTTCATCGGCCTTTCTCTCGACTTCTTCAATTCGTCGGTCAGACAGAGTAAGAGATTCAGTCATCTTGGAAATCTCGTCTGTTAAGCGATCTATCTCTGCTGTTTTCTTATTCAATGCTATCTCAACTTCAAACTTCAAGGTAGTCTCTTTCTCTAAATCGGTGATAAGCTCCCTAACCCTCCTACTTCCATGGTTTATTTTGCGAACCATCCCATGGTGGGTAGCTAGGAGCTGCAAAGGAAATGAGAATATCATTATAATATTCGAAGGAAAATGAATAGAAAATTGAGTAAAGGAATACCTTGGCAAGATGATCATAGCCATCGTATGATAAGACCTCAGAAGTCGCCTCATCCACTTTAACACGATCACCTTCAGGTAGGAGGTTAGACATCATCTCTATGGCTACCCCCCGGGTGAATATAGAATCCCCGACCTTCACATTCCAATTGGGACAAAAGGGGGTGGTAGAGATATTAGTGACGACCTCCTCAGGTACAACCTCGTCAGTAGGAGGTATAGCGACATCCGAACCTGCAACATTAGTAGGAATATCGAAGGACTGAATCCCTCCATCTATGATTGTCTCTAAAGGAAGTGACGAGTCTATAAGTCTCTGAGAAGATCCCACAGCAGAATGAGGGAGAAGCCTCCTTTTAAACCGTCGTACAACTGGAAGACCAGGAGCTGACCCCTTTGGGTCCTCAGACTCTCGTCTCTGCGCAGCCCGAGCCAATATCTTATTCCTGTCGATCGTTTTAGCATTGCGGACCTCCATACCTGTACAAAAAATGCATATATTAGCAAAAGTCAGCTAAGGCATATATGTTAATATAGATAAAAAAAAAAAGTGCATACTAAGGTCTATCACTATGGACAAATGTAACTGGCTCAAGCCTGCTGCAACTAGAACATCTTCAGTGATAAGCTTATCTAAGCTTACGGGACCATGAATGATAAGTTTTAATCGTGCTTGTTGCTCATCCTTACTGGGGACAGGCGTTTGAGTTAGAGAACAACTATGATTCCACTCTGTCGGGAAATCCCAATCTCTACCTTGACAAACGTAGAAAAATCTTGACCTCTAGCCCTTGGTAGAAGTTTCTACAAGGGGTTTAGTTCTACATCTAGACACGAAGTACCACAAGCCTTTGACACTAGGGTGTTGCTGAATTCTATAGATAGAAGAAAATACGGTGACATTAACTGAGGTAGGGACAGAGACTGCAAGGATAATAAACCCGATGATAATTTTCCAAGAATTTGGAGTCAATTGGGTCGGACAGAGGTCGTAAAATTTAAGAATTTCTATGATGGTGGGGGGTAAAGGAAACCTTAGACCAGAACGAAACATATCTTCATACAAGCAGAGCCACCCCGGTGGCAAAACACTCGAACCACCCTCTCCGGACTGAGGAATATAGACCTCCCAATGGCTAGGGAAATAACCCAACACCTTAAAACCCTCTATTTCTCCCCTAGTAAGAACAGAGGTCTCATCCTCAGGATTAAGAGACTTTAGCTTAGCTGTACGCTTTTTCACCTTTATAGGCTCTGGAAGGTTATGTAATCTAGCTAAAGGAAGATGTGAAGAGGGCTCATCCGAATCCTCAGAAGAAGACATTATGGTTAAATAAATCTAATGGTTGACAAAAGTTCTGAAGACTCACTCAAGAACCACTGAAAAGACGTGCTTCAAACCAAGGTCCACGAGTTGTCTATCTGAGAATCAAGTAAGAATTCTTATCAAATAATGAGTGTGTAGCTAACAAACCTTGGCACAAAAAAAAAAAAAAAAAAAAAGGAAAACAAACAAAAGCCTTGAAGTGTTTATGAGTTGATTGCCAAGGTCTTAGCTCTAAGGTCTCTAGAGTCTCGTACCGGGCCATTATGCACAAGTTCATTTGTGAAAAGGCTTTATAACTAGCTAAGGGCTTGAAAGTCATAATAGCTAAGGAGTAATCCAAGGATTCTAGCTCTATTTGCTTAAGGATAAATCCGCCTTAGAGCCCTTGGACCGTTCCACAAAAGCCAAGGGCTCGTTTATTGACACTTAGCTTTGTTTGCTAAAAGACAAGTTGTGTTTTGGGAGACCTTCGACATGGGAATGAGCTAAGGACTAAAGTCATGACTCATTTGCTAAGTTTATCGAAGACTCCGATTCTTAAAAATTATCAAGTCCCATGACCACCTAAGGATTTGGAGTTGGTTTCGAAAAAATGCTTAATTTTGGAGGAAAGTTGCTCCTTGGCCGAGAGATGAAAATTGCAAAGGAAGCCAAGGATAAAAATTGCTAAGGAAAAATAGACCTTGGAAAGTCCTTGGCAAAATTGCTAAGGAAAAATAGACCTTGGAAAGTCCTTGGCAAAATTGCTAAGGAAAAATAGACCTTAGCAAGTCTTTGGAAAAATTGCTAAAGAAAAATGGACCTTGGCAACCTTGGCAAAATTGCTAAGGAAAAAAGTAGACCTTGGCAAGTCCTTGGCAAAATTGCTAAGGAAAAAGAGACCTTGGCAAGTCCTTGGCAAAATTGCTAAGAAAAAGTGACCTTGGCAAGTCCTTCGAAAAATTGCTAAGGAAGGAGACCTTGGCAAAATTACTAAAGAAAAGTAGGCCTTGTCTAACTTTATTTGCTAAGACAAGTCACACTTTAGAAGACCTTGGATATATGGGTGGTGTAAGAACAAGAGGACAAGTCTTTTCCCAAAATTACAAGACCATGGAATGGTCATTGCTCTCCTTGGCAAAGTGAATGTGAGTTGGTCAAATGCATTAATTGGAGTAGCTTAATTTGGTAAGAGTACAACCAACTTTTGAAGCTAAGGATGCTAGCTAAGTGCTAAAGTGGAAGTCCTTTGCCAACCTTGTACTTGGCATGAAAAGGACTTATCATGTGAATTGGCTAGTCCTTGGAGGATTTTTTTTGAATAGGAACGTGAACTTCAATGCTGCTAGAGTCAAAAGTCATTTAAAGCTAGCTATGGACAAAGAAGCAATCAAAGCTATGGAAAAATAGCTAGGGACTACTTGTACTTGAAATGAAAAGTCCTTGGCAAAAAAGTGGAAGTCCTTTGCTTGGCAAAGGACTCCTTGGACAATACCATCCACAAAAGGCAAGGGCTTATCAAGGACACTTTATTTGCTAAGACAAATGGGGAAACTTTGAGCACCTTGGATAAAGAAGAGATCAAAGTGGAAGTCCTTTGCTTAGCCTTGGACGATTTTTCTTAAGTAAAGGACTCCTTGGATTAGTTTTTTTTTAGCTAAGGAAAAGGGCAAGGAAAAATTGTCTACCAAGGACATACTAAGGACTATAGATACAAGTCCTTTGTCAAAGCCAAGGACTCCAAAAGTGCTCACCTGGAAATCAAATGTTATCAACTACATGTGAACAAAGGAATAACCTTAGACTAATTAGCGGAATTCTAAGGACATTCAACTACTCTACCATGCAAGGGAAGTCCTACATTTTGCTAAGGGCCGAAAACTTGGAGGAAAATGCTAAGTAAGCTATCGCAACCTTGGTAAAAAATAGACCTTGGCAACCTTAGCACTAAGGTATGAAATATTATGTTTTTACATGTTGGCATAATGTGTATTATACATAGAGAAAAATAAAGAAATAATAGACCTTGGCAATTAAATCATGCTAAGGATAAAAATATTATTTCAAAGCTTAATGGGAGAAAATGACAAACCTTTTAGCCAAGGACTACGAACGTCTAGAGCTCGGTACGACTTTGAATTCTCCAAGGAGTACACCTCGGCAATGAAACGTCTATTTTTCTACCTCTCCATCTCCAAAAATTTACAAGAGTGAAATGGTAAATGAAGAGAATTTACTTGAGAATGTTTTTATAGATGGAAGTCCCACTAAAGGACAAAAGAGATTCTATAGCGCGATACGGACATCGCTTACAAAATCGCGATAAAATTTTGAGTACTTCTAGAGCGTAATTTTTATTCGCGCTCTAGAAGTGGGGGGCAAGTGATGAGGAGTAAGTTCGTAATTTTGTCAAGTGACACGTGGCGTTACCAAAATCCGACAAGTGTGCACCAATTACAATTAAGTCAAGGGGCTAAGGCTAAGGTTTTTTAATTTGGCCAAGGTCTCTTGGTTTGATTCAAACTTAACTAAGGATCCCAACCTCCCCAGGAGCCCTTTTCCATATCTAGGGTAAATCCGAGGTCTAACGTGGTATAAAAGGGGAGGCCTCGGCTCCAGATAAGAGATTCCTTTTTTTCCAATCTTTCACTTTCAAATCCGCCATCTCTCGAGTTCTAACTTAAACATCGGAGGGCCTACCCCTGGGGACGACCCCGGGGTTCTGTTTTGCAGGTTGATAAAAATCGCCGGTTATCCTCGGACCCAACCTCTGACGACCGTTCGGCCTCGGATCCCACCTTTTTTGCATTGTGAGTCCTCGGATCTAGTCCTTCAATTTTTATACGTTATCAAAACTCTTTATGCTTAATACAATAATCAAGAGAAGTTATACCTTAACATAGTACCAGCCTATCCCTACTTTCCTAGTCTCACCCATGCCTCCGTCACCGCCCTTCTTCTACGGTTACCGCTGACGTCTCTACACGGCTACTACTCATCTTCTTCGCTTTCGTCTAAGTCGTTTCACCCCTCAACGCGTTATTTCTTCTTCAAATCAGCCTCCAATAGCATTCAATCTGCACTACACCTTGCGAATTGGTGCCTTCAACACTCATGTCTCTTAGTTGCTTGGTTTATGAGATCTCCCGTGCCTCATTACGATACAATTCTTGCAGTCAGCTATACCCAATTTATTTTGATTATTTTTTCGGTTATGTGTTTCGATCTCCCCCCTCTACTATCATATCCCTTAATGAGGAATCCTCCTTCACCACCGACCCCACACACACGGCCCGCACACAGCCCGCCCTCCACCCTGCTCTCGCTGCCAGTAATGTCCAAACCTCTTTCGGGTTTAAGTGGTCTAACCACAATTAAAATTATAAACTTTGGTGTGGAAAGTTTATAACCTCTGTCGGAGCTACTCCATTATTAATCATATCTCTGGTCAATCCAAACCATTCAATGATCAAGATGATGCATGGTTTGCTATCGATTCTACTAATAAACGATGGTGGAATACCGCAGACCTCAAGCTTCTTAAAAATATAAATTTAGAATATGCCACATCTCATGATCTCTAGTTTGCTATTGAAGAAAAGTTTCGAAACAATAAACCATCTTGCTCTCTTCAAATTAATGAACGCTTTTACAATCTTCAAAAAGGAGCTTTTTCAGTTTCTCAACATAGTTAAGAAATGAAATATTTCGCTGACAACTTAGTTGATCTCGACAACCCCATCAAAGAATAGGACTTTATTTTACGACTAGATCTTACAACTCTTTATTTTACAAATCTTACCTTTTTCTTGTCACTGTCATCACCACCAAAATACCTCTGCCCTCTTTCACCAAAGCGCAACCTTCTCTTCCTTCATCAATCTCATGAATCTCGATTCCACTCTACATACTACTACAGAAATGACCTATTACAACAATTTTTTTGGGCCTATTACAGCGGTTATTTTAATAACCGCTGTATATTAATTATTTTTTATATATATATTTTTCATAAAAAAAATATATATATATAAAAAAATAATTAATATACAGCGGTTATGAAAATAATCGCTGTAATAGGTTGCTATTACAGTGGTTATTTTCATAACCGATGTAATAGCTCAACCTATTACAGCGGTTATTTTCATAACCGCTGAATAGGATTATATTTTTTTTAATAATAATTTTCGTATCAAAATTCACCAAATGATCGTTGTACGTAATAGGGCTGTTTATTGTAACCTTCCTACAAGCTCAAAATTCAACACACTAACACAACAAACCACAAAAATTAATTCAATAGAAACAACAAATTCCACAACTTCACCAAATGATCTCCAACAACAAAAACCAATTCTTTCCTCCTAACAAAAAATTAAATTTTATAATCTCCAACCGATCACAAGTTTACAATCAACTAATTAAACTAATCACAATTTAAATACAACAAATCAAATAAAAATTTACAACAATTTACAACTTACAACATGCCATATATACCCCATTTCTAAACGCATTGGAAAATGTATTGTGCTAATTCGCACCGTACTTCATCAAGTTGCTCTTGAGAGTAAGAGATGTATTGACCATCAGGAAAGTACTGCATGATAGAGATTGAAAAACCCAAAAGACATTTCAGTTACCTAACAAAGGTTTAATAACTTAAAAAGGGAAATTAGAAATTGATGAGTATTAATTAGGATTATGCATACCGCATGTGGGATTGTTGATTCTCCATGGCGAATAATCTCCTTTATGAATCTCATAATGAAGAAGCCACAATCTCTGTTGTTTAACTGTTGGGGGCACTACAAAATTGAAATCAAAATTGTATTAGAACAATAACTTTTATACGAATAATCTTTTGAAAGTATAAAACACTAACCTTTATACAACTCCATTTACAGGTCTAGTTTTTGGATTTGATCTTTTGGTTGTTGTGATTTGCACACAACACTATTAAAAAATTCAAAAAATAAGGAAATATGTCAAAAACAAACAAATATGTGAAATCTAGGAAGATATATACACTTTAAAATTAATATTAATTATAATGGATACATTGATTGAATGAAAAACTTACTGATTGATTTTTCCTTTCATTTCAGGTCGGTTATTCGGATCAATGTGCACAGAATCCAGATAATAAACTATCTCTTTAATTGAATCAATCACTGCAACAACCAATGTCCCCTAAAAAGCATTCAAAAGATAAGTTCAAAATTAGTTTTGCATACGTAACAAGTTTTACAAAATAAAGTTGGGTCTTTAGTAGCTCACCCGGTGTTGTAAGGTGCAAGAAACAACTTCCCGTCCAGTTGTGCACTATCTTTCATAGCATTTGTTATATATTGCTCTTGTTGAATACGCTGTTGGGGACCAATATCTGGTCCCGCCGATATAGAATGTGGGCTAAGGAACCCGAGATTATTTTCTTTCTCTTCGGGGACCACGTAATTAGCCCACAAACACCTAAATTGAGCATAAAATAAATTTGAGTAATAAATAATTTAAAAACTTACTTTTTTTTAATTCATATTTAAAAATTTACTTGATGTAAACTGAAATGGTAGAGGCCCCTATCTGTTCTTGACGCAAAAGGTGGCAGATCTCCTCCTGCCCAATATACTCTGGAAAGTGGATATTCATAATTCTCACAAGAAAGTCTATAGTGATCTGTTGATCAATAGGCATTAGCTTCATGTACTTTTCAAGATGTAAAAGTGGCTGAGGGAGTCTAGCTGTTACAATGTCTTCACATCTGTCACCTTCACGTCCAGGCTTGGCCACTGGAGGTCTTGGTTTGACAGCTGAGTGATGCGACGTTCCTGATTTCTTTTTTCCAACTAATTTGGATGGTCCAAGAGACTATTTAAGGAAAGAAAACAAAACGTGAATGTCACACACTAAAGTATATTTAGTAACCTTAAACAATTGTTATAATTTATTAATGGCTAGCTATTAATTACATATCGAT
This sequence comes from Buddleja alternifolia, assembly GCA_019426215.1. Lineage (NCBI taxonomy): Eukaryota > Viridiplantae > Streptophyta > Magnoliopsida > Lamiales > Scrophulariaceae > Buddleja > Buddleja alternifolia. Next base: position 10,711,579 of record CM033391.1, on the reverse strand, counting down.
GCATCACTGATAGTGACAAGACTCATAGGCCAAGCAACATGTGTCCCACAACATCAGAAATAGTGAACACTTCTACATCATGGAGAGGGACTGGTAGGGGTGTATCCTTCTCAATTGCGATGTCAATGGACACTTTCACAAGGTCGGTGGATAATGGACGTGTATGCATCATTCTATCAGTTGGTCGATTATACATTTGTCCATTAGCCACCATATGATATGACGGTATTGAAAGTGCTAATTGACATTGCACCACAACCTACATATATATATATATACCATTATATTAGAAAGTTTTGTGTGTTTTACAAATATAGAGAATTACAAGTTACATGATCACTAATCAAGTTCATATCATTACCTGAGAAAGCTTTTTAACTGGATCTGGGCAGCTATCTTTCAAAGAAATCGCCTCATCTTCATGTGACTGCTGCGACCCAAACGCCCTGTGCTCTTCAAACCCGCGTCGCAATGTGGATAGTGATTCAGTGAGGATGTGGACCAAGTTTTTCAAGCTATCAATCTCCATCTGTTTAGAAGGCTTTGGATCCGTAAAGTACTCTCTTTGTGATACCCCAATGCCTACACCCCTAATGCGACCCGGACGCTCCTTCTTTTTAAGAGCTTTAGAAATTAAATCATCACGGGTCCTCTCGTTTCCACTATGGCTACCCTCATGTGATAAGCACTCCTATAATAATACATTTAAAAAATAAAAAAATTTAGTGAACTTTGCTCTTTTAAAAATATTTTTAAAAAAAACATACAACACATTATATAACTAAAAAAACATACAACACATTAAATATTTCAAATAACTCACAATTTCATCCGATACACTTTTAACATTGACATTATCAATGTTATTCTTGCTGTCAGAACGTGCAATCTTCCACACGAGTGCTCATGTCACGTCTGTGCAATCTAACCCAGCATCCTTTCTTTTTGTCATCTGTATTATGACTAATATATATATATATATATATATATATATATATTAACAAGGAATTTTTATTAGAAAAATTGTAAGGATTCACTGTTAAACGAACTACGTACCTCAATTTGCTCCACAAGAGCATGTCCAAGACGTGATTTCCTATAAGGATATTCAGGATCCTTTGCTCTCTCCTAATTTTCCCTACTTAGTTGTTGTTCATGACATAATCAAAGCATTAGTCGATGTATATGGTTTCATATAAACGTAATAACCAACAAATGAAACCGTAAATTAAAATAACTACCTGGAAGTCTTCACTTTGGCGAACATGTAAAAATGCCGTCCAATCTTCATGAGATATCTCATATTGTGAGGGTGGATTGTAATTAACGTTCCCATTATCATCTTCTACCCACACTCTGCTCAAGTAGCTCCTGAAGTTTCAAGCTAACTTTCCTGCTTTGGCTAAAACAAACTGTTTTTCTACTTTCTTCAATATCAAAGGCCAACTATAAAAAACAAACAACAAAGTATATACGAAATTATAATTTAGAGAAAATTGAATAAACGAAAAATACATTAACAAATTAGAAACATGATAATAACCAACTTACAGCTATGTCAACCCAAATTGCTTTTTTTGTTGCTGCTGGGACATGTCGCCAATCACTGATGGTAATCGGCACCTTCTGTCGAGCCACGACTCTAATTTAACCAACAAATGTTGCTTTGTTTGGGTCAATTGCTTGGTCATTCTCATTCCAGCCCACAGGTAGTCTTATGCCTTTACTTCTGGCATTGACGAATTTTTTCATAGCTGTGACACCTCTACGTATCTCATTTTCAGCACGTTTATATGCTCAATATCCATCTGACTGGGAAAAACTTCCAGCACGCTCAGAATCCATCGACCTACAAAAGCCAAAAATACAGAAATTAGATTCATATACCAAATAGTACGAAATAACGCCACCATTATTCTAGAAAAAATTTGGCAGAGTAACAATGCAAAAATTTGTACCAAGTTCTCGACTAATTCTTCCCCCAACATTGCAACCAACAAAATTCGGATATTTCAACCACAACAAACCCAAACAAATATATATGCAGTACGACAAATATCAAAATTCACAAAGTCGAGTTTTTCAACATATCAACATATTAACAAACAGGCTATACTCATGAAATGTAATACACGATCAAAATCCATGATCAAAATTCACAAAGTCGAGTTTTCCAACATGAAATATATATGCAATACATGATCAAAATTCACAAAGTCGAGTTTTCCAACATATCAACAAACAGGCTATACTCATGAAATGTATTCAAATAATACTCGTTATCATATATATATATATATAGAGAGAGAAGAAGCTTACGATGGTGGTAGTGGTGTAGGCGGCGGTCGTGGTTGTGGAGGCGGAGGAGAGCTCGGCAACAGCGGCGGCGGTATACGGTATCGACCTACAAAAGCCAAAAATACAGAAGTTAGTTTCATATACCAACAACATAATTTTCCAATTCATTAATACCAAATAGTACTAAATAACAACAACATTAAAAGAAGAGAGCAGACGCACTAACTCATACACGAACAAGAGACGAAAACATAAAAGAAACAAGTTGTGCAATACAAGATTGTATACCTCAATGAAACATTGACAAAGTGCTTATATGTAGCAGCAAAAAATTTCAAAAAAGTTCAAATACCTTTCATCGTTTTCTTTTTATCGTTGGCTTAGTAGTCTTCTGCTTCCCATCAGTACGACCATTTTTTTTAGTACGCTGACGAACTGATGGATTAATCCATATCCCCTCTTGGTGATCTTGTCGCATATACAATTCATCATCACTGATATCCAAGTCATCATCACTATCAGTTGATTGTGAATCACCTAAGATAGGATTTCCTCCATCATCTTCACTATCTGAACCATCATCCTCAATATAAGTATTTTTATTTGCCGATAAAAAAAAGGACCACCTCTTATCAACAGGATCGGTGACAAAAAACACTTGTTTAGCTTGTGATGCCAAAATGAAAGGTTCATCTTTGTATTTGACCCTTTCAAGGTCTACTCGATTGAAGCATATTTCACTATTATCGACACCATTTTTATTGTCAACCCACCTACACCCAAATACAGGCACCCGAAACCAACTATAATCCAGTTCCCATATACGTTCAATCACCCCATAATATGATAAATCGGCATAGATAGGGTTATTGTCTTTCGCACTTGAGATATGCATTGCTTGAGCTATAAGACTCACCCCATTATTCTGCATTGTACTCCGTTGATCTTGCTCTTTTGTATAGAATGTGGAACCATTTATACAATAACCTGAATGACAAAATACTAATCTGCCCGGACCCACCGACAACCGTGCCAATTTATCTGAACTGAAAGTGGATTCTCTTTCTGTTTCTCTTGAATATGCTTTCGGAACCAATCGATGAAACTCTTATTATGCTCTCTTGAAATCTAGCTCTCATTTTTATTTGAATTTAATCTCCTAAGTTGGTGCTTGTGCTCTTCAACATATGGGTCAACCTCATCGGTGTTGTGAAGCACATATAGGTGTGTCTGCTCCCTTTGTGTGCAAGGAACACTAACTAATTGCTTTCCAATTATGATTTCTCCTTCTGTTCTCCCTCTAACAACATGAGACTTTGGAAGCTCTGCAACATTAGAATCTGCCAGATATTTTGTGCAAAATGTAATCGCTTCATCAACTATGTACCGTTCAACAATGCAACCTTCCGGTCGACTACGATTTTTCACGTAGCCTTTCAATACCTTCATATAACGTTCAGTCGGATACATAGATCTCATAAAAGCCGGTCCACATAGTTGTGCCTCTCTAACCAAGTGAATAGGTAGGTGAGTCATTATATCAAAAAATGCAGGTGGAAAATACATCTCAAGCTCACACAAAGTGATGACAATTTGTTTCTGAAGTGCAGGCAATTGTTCAAGGTCAAACACCTTGCTCCATATTGCTTTGAAGAAGAAACACAATCTATTTATAGTTTCTCTCACCATTTTTGGCAGAATGGCCCGTATAGCAATTGGTAGCAAATGATCCATGATTACATGACAATCATCAGTCTTCATGTGCTTTAGCTTCAAGTCCTTCATTAATACAAGACTGCTAATGTTTGAAGAATACCCTTCTAGAACTTTCACTCCATAAAGAGACTCACATAATGTAATTTTTTCTTTCCTAGATAGAATGTGAGCTGCTAGAGGTAAATAAGTACGTTTTGTTGGTGCTAATTCACCTCTTATCTTCACTTCAACCAAATCTAACCTTGCCTTTACGCCATCTTTTGTCTTGCCGTGCACATTTAGAACTGTACCAATGACACTATCAGATACATTTTTCTCAATATGCTAATATCAAGAAAATGTCTAACATGTAAGGATTTCCAACACGACAATTAAAAAAAAATCAACCTTTTTTTTCACCCAATTTTTGCAAGGCCGCCTGCAAAAGTCTTTCCAAATTTGATATCCAAGTCTTTTACATTCTCAAACACGTCTTCACCAGTCAAGCACTTAGGAGCTCGACCTTCTTCTATCTTCCTATTGAAATCTTTCTTCCACCGACGATATCGATGTTCCCGCTTAAGCCATCTTCGATGCCCTTGGAATGCATATTTCTAAGAGTGTGGCAATTGATATTGATCTATACTCTTGACACATATGGGGCATCCACATTGGCCATGTACACCATATCCCTCGAGCTTAGCTCTTGCCGGAAAATCATTGATTGTTCCAAACAACATGACTCTGAGATTGAAGCTTTCTTTCCTAAACCCATCATATACTTCAATACCGGTCTCCCACAACACCTTCAAATTCTCAATTAATGAGGCCAAGTAGACATCTATATCATTTCCAAGTTGTTGCGGCCCAGAAATGAGTATAGGCATCATTATATGCTCTCGCTTCATGGATCGCGATGGGGGTAGGTTGTAGATCATCAAAATCACCAGCCATGTACTATGTGAGCTACTTTCCAAGCCATGTGGGTTCATGCCATCTGTAGCCAATACAAGGCGTAGGTTTCTTGGTTCTTCCCCAAATTTAAGGAAATCATCATTAATCTTTATCCATTGAGGAGAATCTGAGGAGTGTCTAATCTTATCATCTTCAATCCCTTCTTCAAGCCTTCTATCAGCATACCATGTCAAGTGGCAAACTCTTGACTACTGTACATGCGCCTAAATCTAGGTATTATGGGCAAATACCACGCTGTTTTAACTGGAGCAGATCCATTCTTCTTGTACCGTGAGGTGCCATATTTTGGACACGCCTTCAATGATGCATAGTTATTTCTAAACAATATGCAATCATTGAGACAAGTACGATTAGGTAACACATTATCCATTTAGCCTCATAAGTACGATTAGGTAACACATTATCCTCGGGTAGCATGCTTTTTAATAGACCAAGTAAGTCCGTGAAACTTTTATCACTCCACCCATTGTTGGCTTTTAACTTGTAGAGGTTGAGGACTGCTTTCAATCTTGTGAATTTACTATCACTATACAGTGGTGTCTTTGAATCACTTATCAAATTGTCAAACATTTTGGGACAATTTCACAAATCCTTCTCAATCACATTTGTCTCTCCTCCAAACGATCAGGCTCTTAATCATCCACGTCCAAATTCATTGATCGATATGATGTACCACCCAAATCATCTGAGGTGGCACTGCTTTCACTATGTCTTGTCCAACGTGTGTAGCTTTTATCAATTCCCTTACACACCAGTTGATCTTCCAAGACACGTGGACTAATTCTCTTTCCAAAATGACAACGTAAAAACGGGCAAGTGATCCTAGTCCGATCTGGTGCATGTTCAACCGCAAACTTGATGAACTCTTTCACCCCTTTCTCATACTGTTCCGACATACGATCCGCTAAAATCCAACTTCAATCCATCTTGATTCTGAATTAATTAAATTAAATAATTTTAACATCAATTGATTGTTGAATTAATTAAATATTTTTAATTTTAATTTATTTTCCATTATTCTAGAAAAAATTCGACAGAGTAACGACACAATTTTTTTTACCAAGTTCTCGACTTAATCTTCTCCCGGGTGGGTTGCAACTAACAAAAGTCGGACCTTACGATCCGCTAAAATCCAACTTCGATCCAACTTAATTCTAATATTTCAACCACAACAAAACTCGGATATTTCAACCACAGCAAGCCCAAACAAATATATATGCAGTAAAACAAATAACAATGCCCATTATTTTAGAAAATAGGCGGCAGAGTAACGACGCAAAAATTTCTACCAAGTTCTCGACTTAATCTTCCTTGCAACCAACAAAACCAATCCATCAATTCGTTCACAAAACCAATCGAACTTCACAAAAACATGAATGCATTAAAGGATGTCAACAAAACAATACAACAAAAATCCAATCATGATACTAACATAATCAACTATAACAAAAAATCACATTATATAACAAAAACCCCTTAAACCCACATAACCAATTATTCAAACACTAACATAACCAATTAATTATCATAATCAACTATAACAAAAACCAACATTATATAACAAAAACCCATTAAACCTATATAACCAATTATGCAAACACTAACATAACCAATTAATTAACATAATCAACTATAACAAAAACCAACATTATATAACAAAAACCCATTAAACCCACATAACTAATTATTCAAACACTAACATATACACCAACATTATATAACAAAAACACATTAAACCCACATAACCCATTAACATAAACATTTATATATATATATATGTATGTATACCTAGAGTCTAGGGTTTAGAGGAGAGAAAGTGGTGGTGGTGTTAGTGACGGTGGTGGTGGCGACAGTGGTGGTGGAGTCGAGAGAGAGAGAGAGAGTAGAGAGCGAGAGAGAGAGAGTAGTGAGAAAGAGACGAAAATGGGGAGGATGGTGGTGGTGGTGGCGGCGGCGGCAGTGGTGGTTGGTGGTGGTATAGTAAAGAGAGAGAGTGTAGAGAGAGAGAGAGAGAGAGAGAGAGAGAGAGAGAGAGTTGAGAGAGAGAATAGAGAGAGAGACATGATTTGGGGGAAAAAATAGGGGGGAATCGGCCTTGTGTTTTTTATTTATTTAGGTTAATGGGATAATATAGCGGATCTTCTCAGAACCGCTATAATAAGGCCTGGCTATTATAGCGGTTCTTCAAAGAACCGCTATAATAGGTCCGGGCTATTATCGCGATTCTTTAAAGAACCGCTATAATGTTCCTATTACAGCGGTTCTTCTCAGAACCGTTGTAACAGGCTCAAAGATATTACAGCAGTTCTGAGAAGAACAGTTGTAATAGGTCCCCCGGTTAACCCTATTACTGCGGTTCACCCATGAACCGCTGTAATAGGCCCCTCCGTTCAACGGTTTTCAAAAAACCTGTTGTAATAGGTGCGCTGTAATAGTGTATTTTTGTAGTAGTGACACCACCTTTTTGGGACTTAACCACAACCCTTTTTTCTCAATCCCCCGCTTCCTCCAAAAATCGAAACACATATTGGAATAATGATCAAAATCGTGGTAAAGATGTCGGCCGAAATCAATGTCGTGGTGGCGGTAATTCTATTGGACAACAATTGGGCCCGAGAAATAATCCATCCACTTTTACGGGCCCTCCATTAGGTTACTCTCTCTAGCTTATGCAGAACACGCCTCAGGGCCCACGAATATTGAGCCTAATTCCACTGCCCTTCAATTCTGCGCCTGGTGAATCTGGAGCCTAGAATTTTCAACATGCCAACACAGCCACTGGCCAGTAGCCCAATTCGCTGATGTGGGCTACCCCCACCTCACATCTCACCACTCCATAGCCTGTCGTATAGCAACCTGACACCCCTACACCAAACGCGCCGACCCTCTTAGGCCCAAATCCATATTGGTCCCCAAGTCCAGCCCCTTCAGAAATGTTGTCCCCATCTCCTTAGCCTGTAGTTGCTTCTTCGAACTTGTCATCCCTCTGTCAGACGATGACTCTTAATCAGACGTATGATCAGTGGTACATGGATACCGGGGTAAGCTCTTATATGAATCCTCACCAAAGTAACTTATTTAATATTGTACCTTGCAATAATTCTAATTTTATAATTGTTGGTAATGGCGTTGTATTCCCCATCCATTCCATTAGTAATTCCTATTTTCACTTTGATTCCCGTGACATTCATCTTCGTAATGTCCTTGTCTTCCAATCCTTAGTTAAAAATCTCATGTATGTTCGCCAATTCACTTGGGATAATCATTGCTCCATTGAATTTGACCCTTTTGGTTTTCTGTGAAGGATCTTAAGACTGGTGTACAAATTCTCTGGAGTAACAGTGGCGGTGATCTTTATCTCATGTGTGCCACTTCTACCGCCTTTATCTCCTCTCATTCTCTCATCGCTCAGTCGCTTACTACTTGGCATCGTCGTCTCAGCTATCCTGGAGCTTCCATATTTACTTTTCTTTATAGTAGGCATTTTATGAATTGTAATAAAGACGGTTCTTGCTCTTTATGCAATGATTGTCAGCTTGGAAAACACAAGCATTCACTATTCTCTAGTTCATTTTCTATTAGCACTAGTTTGTTTGATGTTGTTCACCCTGACCTTTTGACCTCTCCGATATCTAGTTTAGGTAGCTTCCGATATTGCATTCTTTTTTTAAAAGATTTTAAGCATTTTCTGTGGATTTCTCCATACACAATAAATCTGATGCTTATAAAGTTTTTGTTTATTTTTGTACTTATGTGTAAACTCAATTTCACATCTAAATTAAATCTTCCTAATGCGATTATGGTGGTGAATTGACAACAATCTTTTTCACATTTCTTTTGCTCAAAATGACATGCAATTTCATTTCTCTTGCCCACACACTTCGCAACAAAATGATAAAGCCAAATGAGCCATTCAAATTGTGAACAACATCATCCAAACTCTTCTTTTCCAAGCCACCATTCCTTCTTCCTTTTAGGCAGAATCTTTGCACATGGCAGTTTATCTGTAGAACATTTTGCCCACTACCACTCTATCTTATAGGACTCCCTTTGAGCTTCTATATACCATCTCACCAACAAATGATCATCTCCGTGTCTTCGGTTGTCTTAACTATCCTAACCTATTTGCCACATCCCCACATAAATTATCTCCTCATTCCTTAGCATCTTTTCTTAGGTTATCCTTCTAACCATAAAGGTTTTCACTGTTTAGATCTTCTCATTAATGAGATCATAATCTCTCGCCACATAATTTTTGACGAGCCTATGTTTTTCTTCTCGTCCTTCTCTCCCTCTGAGGTTTTGGATTTTTATGACTTTCTTTCTTTTGATGATGACCCGCCTTCTCTCATTTGTCATGCCGATTTCGGTAACATATGTCACCAAGACTTGTGGCCAGCCACCTCCCAGTTTTTCTCTTACCAAATCCCCTCCCATCTTTGCCGCATCTAACCAGTCTCACGGATTTCTCCTCCTGTCACCACTCCTCCACCCACCCCTACGCATTCTATGATCACTCACGCCAAAGCCAGTATGTCTAAACCCAGCCAGATTTTAACCTTTCGTCCTCCACCTCTTTGCATCTCCTTCACTTTTACACTTAACCCTTCGGGATCCTCACTAGAAGGATGCCATGGATGATGAACTTTCTGCTCTGCACTTCAATGGTACTTGGGACCTCATTCCTTGCCCTCTTGATGTTAACTTCGTTGGGTGGAAGTGGATCTTTCGGCACAAGTTTTGTTCTGATGGATCCTTTGAGTGAAGCTCGTCTCATGGCTCAAAGTTTCACTCAACAGCCTGGCATCGACTACGAAGATACCTTTAGTCCTATTGCAAAATCTTCCTCCATTTTCACTATCCTCAACATCACCCTTTTTCGTTCTTGGCCCCTTCACCAGCTTGACATAAAAAATGCCTTCTTTCATGGCCATATCTCTAAAACCGTCTGCGTGAAGAAACCTCTGGGCTACGCCCACCCGACCTCCCTAATCATGTTTGTCTTCTCAAGAAGGCTCTCTATGGGCTTAAACAAGTACCTTGCGCATGGCACCATCATTTTGCCTTTTATATATCCTCTCTTAGTTTTGTTAGTAGTCGAGATGTTGTCTCTCTTTTATCTTTCGTGAAAGGCGCATCCACTGCTTTCCTTATCCTCTATATGGATTACATTTTTCTAACAATTTCCTCTTCCTCTATCTTTTCTCAGCTTACCACCCTCATCTCTGCCGAGTTTGCCATGACCGATCTCAGTCCCCTTTATTTTTTTCTAGGTATCTCTGTCTCCCGCTCTTCCTCCAGGCTCTTTCTATCTCAAGAATAGTCTGCTCATGAGATTATTGCTCATGCTAACATGTACTCGTGTAACCCGGTCTTTACACCGGATGATACTCAGTCCAAGCTCTTATCCTTTTCTAGAATTCCCTTTTCTGATCTCATTCTCTATCGCAGTCTTGCTTGTGCTATTTAGTACCTTACCTTCAATCTGCCTGACATTGATTATTCTTTTCAGCAACTTTGTCTTTTCAAGCATGACCTGAGAGTGTATCACATGAATGCCCTCAAACAGATCCTTCGTTATGTTTAGGCTACGATCAGTAAGGGTATTTCTCTTCGTCCATCATCCACCAAGCAACTCATTGTTTATTCTGATGCTGATTCTGCGGGATGCCTCGACACGCGTCATTCTACTTCAGGTTACTGTGTCTTTCTTAGTGACAATCTCATCTCTTGATCTTCCAAGCGTCAGCAAGTTTTTTCTCATTCTAGTGCTGAGGCTGAGTACCACATCGTGGCCAATACTATTGCTGAAGCATCTTGGCTTCAAAATCTTCTTCTTGAGCGTCATTGTCCCCTTCTAAAAACCACTATCGTCTATTGTGACAATATCAGTTCTATGTATGTTTCTGCAAACCATGTATAGCACTAACACACCAAACATCTAGAGTTAGATTTACACTTTGTACGCAAACGAGTTGCCTTAGGTGAAGTACGTGCGCTCATGTCTCATCCTCACGCCAGTTTGCTGATATATTCACTAAAGGATTGCCTTCGTCTCTTTTTCTTGAGTTTCGCTCCAGTCTCAACGTTCGCAGACCTGCCATCTGGACTGTGGGGGAGTGTTAGAGTTTATATTAGATTAGGATTCTTTTTTATTTATTTCCTTTATTATTATTCTCTTGTAATCTCTATATAAAATCCTTAATACAATAATCAAGGGGATTATGCCTTAATAAAAGAGATGTTCTTTGACGTCGAACATAAAAATTCCTTAAATGACCATATTCACTGACAAAAGATATAATATTTTACAAGCTAATACCATGGCTTTATCTGAACAATCAGGAATTAACTCGATACTTGATAGGGGGTTTATTAACATATCACAGAAACATGAACTATATCTCCTTAAAACTCCCAATAAAAAATAGCCCCGTACAAATATTCCACACAAGACAAGACCAAAAATAAATAAATAAAATAACAACAACACTTCACTAAAACTTCATATATTTTACATGTCCAGAGATAGAAATAGAAATTGAACCCGATCCTGAAAACAAAGCAGGATCAAGCATTTCTATAAATTTCTATGGAAAAAATCATTAAATTCTGTAAGCCTTGCCACCCTATTATTGTTTTTGCCATTTCTGCAGAGAGAAGAACAACGGAGTCTGGGGCAGCTATTGAGAAGAGGGAGGTGACAATAATTTTGAAAAATATCAGAAGAGGGATAGAGAACTAGGAAATCAGGAATGAGAGGGTTTTTACTGATTCGGTGAACTGGGCTATTCCAAGTTGAAAATTGAAAAATGCGAAAAGAGTTGAAAATGGATGGGCAAACAAGATTTGGGATTTCAGATTTTTGGAGAATTGGGATTTTGAAAATCCAAACAAAACCATACAAGCTCTTAATTTAGCATTTTTCGGTGGAATATTCATTGGAATTCCTTCATACATCTCATGTGATTCTAGTAAGTGTAAAAATGACATTTTATGGCCCTTGTGATTAACAATTTTTACATGGCCCTTGTGATTAACAATTTTTACTTGTTTAAGTTGAATAGTACGAATGAATTAGAAGACAATGTCATTTCAACTGATAAAATTACAAGAGATTTTAAAATGCAAAGATTTTACTCAAAACATTAGGATTAATGCCATTTACATTTCTTGCGAAGTGCACTAGAACGTCGATGCACTATTATTAGAAAATTTTATTCAAGTTTATGGATAATTAGCTTAATAACGGATTAATTGTGATTGATACTGTATGATTATATAAACGTACATGAATCAAGTCGAGCCAAACTTTAAGCTTTAAATTTTTTTTTTCCTGAGAGTGTTTTGTTTATTAATTGAATGGGTAAATTACACCCAACCCCCTGTGATATATGTTATTATCACTCCACCCCCTATGAAAAAAATTATCATTTTAGTCCCCTGTGAAACAATTAAAGAAGTCAATTGACTCCCTACGCGCCTCACTCGCCTGCCATGAGACTGGTTATCGAATTTTTGTCAATAAAAGATGATTTTACTCCTAATCTTACAACCGTCAGATCTAATCTACTAAAATCAACGGTTCATATTAAATAACTTAATTTTTATATAAATTTACATTTACTATTTTTAATATTTTGAAATTATCAAATATGTTTAAAAATATATATTAATATTATATATATATAAGTGTGTGTATATATATATATATACATACATCTGCAAATACAAACCCCCCACCATTGTTCCTACGCCGCCGCCGCCGTACTTCGCAGCCGCCACCGCCGTGTTAATATTATATTATATATATATAACTGTGTGTATGAATATATATATATATATATATATATATATACACCTGCAAATACAAACCCACCCCCACCGTTCCTACGCCGCCGCCGTAATTTGGAGACCGATTGAAGCCTGGATTTGCAGGACTATTGGTCGGAGATTCCTTATTTTTGAGCCGGCGATTTGCAATTTTTGACGCCTGCGATTCGCGATTCTCCAGTGGGATGAGGACTTCGTCGGAATGGTCTGCGTGGCTTTTTGTGGTGGTGGATTGCGCCGGTTTCGGGTTGGCTGAGCTGGGCGGCGGATTCGGAGAAAACGACCATATCTTTTCCTTTTTCTTTTTTAAAGTTTTTTATTTATTAAAATTGTTTAATATTTTAAAATTTGATTTCAACCTATTTCCTAACTCTAAATATGAAAATGTTCCGATTTGTTGAATTTATTTAAATTAATTTAAACTAATTTAATATAATCTGATTTATTAATCAATAGTTCTGCAAACCTGGCGGTGGCGGAATTGACGGGGTGTGGTGGTGGCGGAATGGACGGGGTGTGGTGGTGGCGGAGGAATGGACGGGGTGTGGTGGTGGTGGCGGAATGGACGGGGTGTGGTGGTGGTGGCGGAATGGACGGGGTGTGGTGGTGGTGGCGGTGAGCTTCGGCGGTTGTGGTGGAGGTGGGGAGGTGGTGGCTATGGTGTTAGGTGTTAGTGTTGGAATTGGTGAAAAATTATATTAGGGTTGGGGTTTTAATTTTGGGGAAGAAATGAAGATGGAAAAAAATAAAAAATAAAATAATTAAAGAAATAAAAATGAAAAAAAATAAGATTGTGTAAATATTTTAAAAGGGAAAGGCTATTTTAGTCATTGTATAAAATTTTGTAAGCAAAAATATGAGAGGGAGGCAGTGAACAAATTTTAAAAATTACAAGGGGGTTTTTAGTTAATTTTTTTTTCATAGGGGGGTGGAGTGATAATAACGTATATCACAGGGGGGTTGGGTGTAATTTACCCTTAATTGAATTGAACCCAAATGAGTTTTAATTTAGTTGAAAACGATTTTCACATATTTATCATTTTTTAACTAATAGAGCCAAATTCGAGTCAGACTTCAAAATTTATCGAAACATGTGCCTGAACTTGGTTTGTTGTCTAAATGAATTGAGCTCCAAACAAACTTTTAGTGTACTCCGGGTTCAACAATTCCATTTTACATGAAACTTTTGTATTTTTTAATTTGATCACATGGGAAAATTGTAGCTGGGCCTATTGAATTTGTGTAATGAACAAAATGAATGGATTTACACCTTTTTATGTACAAAACAATTATAAGTTACATTTGTATTTGGCGGAAGCAATTTAGACTAGAATTTTCCGATCACATTAGGATTCAAGGTATAATTTGCTGTTACACCTCAAATACTAAAGCTAACCAACTAGTCCAAAATCAACAAAGATATATATGTTTTCTCTTGAGCAGTTTGGAGTAAATTCCACTGAAGATGATATGCATTCTTGAAATCAAGTTACATATTATTAATTAGTGCTTCCATTTGGTTGTTGATTTATTTGATCATCAGAAAGGTCCACATTAGAAGCTTGATATTCCATATTTACCGTTATTTCATCCATAAACGACTCCCCATATTTTACCAATCATTTCAGGGTTTATTGGTGATGATTGCGGCCTGTTTGCTCCTCCTTGTCCTACAACACCCAAAAGAAAAGATAGTCATTAATCTGCTAATAGTGATTTTTTTCATTACTTTGCTAATAGTGATTTTTTTTATTAATTTGCTACATTAATTAATGGTCTCACAAATTGATAGTAACAAATCAAAATTGTGTTTAAATTGTCTCAATTGACAATTGATGACAAGTTACACAACAAATGATATAAATGTTAGATTAGAGAAAACCACTTAGGGAATTTGTATTACTGAGTAACATATTTATAGAGATACATGCACTTGATAAACAAGAAACCCTAACCATAAATAAGAAAAAGATAAATATAAGGAAACATAAAGAAACCTAAATTAACATAAATACTAGAAAGATATTATATTATCTAACACTCTCCCGCAGTCGAAACGTGAGAGTCTTAAACGTTGAGATTGGACTAAAGAAATTCAGTCATAGAGAATTTGAGAAAAAGACAGTGACAAGGATAAAAGGTGGCGGCAGCCTTAAGAGGTAGCGGCAACGGCTCCAAGTCCTCGTTTTCCAAGGGTGAGTGACGGCAACTAACAAAACTAAAGGTGGAGGCGGGCGGTTAAGCTCCGCAGCCAAAGGTGGTGCGGTGGAAGCTAAGCACGGCTGCCCGCGGCCAAAGAGAGAAGGCGGCGGCGGCCATATGAAAACAAAAAGAAGAGAAAACGGGCGGCGGTGGCCATAGGAGAAAGAAAGAAAAAAAAATAGATAAAGGAAAACTAAACTAGATAATGGGCGCTAGACGGGGACGGCGACTTGAGATGACGGCGTAAGCAAGAGATCGAGAGACCTTGGCTCTGATACCATGTTAGATTAGAGAAAACCCCTTAGGGAACTTGTATTGCTAAGTAACATATTTATAGAGATACATGTACTTGGTAAACAAGAAATCCTAACTATAAACAAGAAAAAGATAAATACAAGGAAATATAAAGAAACCTAAATTAACATAAATACTAGAAAGATATGGAAAAATATTATATTATCTAACAATAAATACATAGTCATTGTGACATTTTTGTTGTCACCTAGCTAGTTGTCTATATAGGCGTCATTGTAAATAGTTACAATTTATTCACAATTCTTTCTTTCATATTTGTCAATATTGACGACTTATATACAACGTTTAATACTTTTAATTTGTGAATATATACCATTATCAATTGCAAGTTAAGACTTTTTATATATATATATATATATATATCACAATACCATTATCAATTGCAAGTCAATATATATATTAATTGTACCACATCAAGAAACTAGTATATATCTGCTGACCTGAATTGGATGCAGCTACTACAGTTGTTTTTCTTTTATGGTGCTGATGAGTATAAAATATTCATCTCCTTACACTCACTCGGTCAACGGTCAATAATATACAACTACTATTACTTATAAAACATTTAATGGCTTGACGGGTCGGGTTACGACCTGACCCGGTGACTCATGACATGAGTCCAATCGTTATTTGACATTTGTTCAGTCTCAACAGGCCTAATTATCATATCATGAATAGTGATTATCTTATCACTTATAAATACTCCCTCTTGTTCATTTATGAGGGAGACAAGCAATAAATTCTCTCAAAATACTGTTTAGTTATACAGAGAAAAGATACACTTAAAATCATTATCACAAAATTAGCCTCGTATAATACGAAGCCATTGCATATTTCATAACCTATTCCCTTGAACTATATCAAGACTTGATCCTATACAATTAGGTACGTGGTTTTGACACTTAAAATCATTTGGCGCCGTCTGTGGGAAACCTGTTTCTTGTGGTTTTGTTGGTATAGTGAAAGTAATGGAAGAAGTAGGTCAGAAACAAGGAGAGGCTGTGGTAATAGAGCCTCAGGAAGCGCCATTGGGAGCTCCCCAGCACGAACTCGAAGTGGAGCCATCACAGGAGAGATTGATTACAATGACAGAGACAGAGTTCAATAGAAGGATGCAAGAATGGGGACAAAAGTTCCTACAAGAACAAATGGCTAAGATGTTAACAAAGCCAAACGTGGGGACTGTCCATCCTACCCCGGCTATCCCAGGATGGCAATTCCCAGAACTTAACCCAGAAAGGGAACGAGGGGAAGATGGCCGCAATACGGGGGCACACCGAAGGCTATTTCGTGAACCTGACCTAAGAAGGGAACAAGGTGAAATGAGCCGAGGCGAAGGGGACCGAGGAGGTGAAAGAGAAGGGAGTCCACATGAGGCACGAAGCGAAGCTAATTCAGCACAGCGTGGCAGAGTCAGAGGTCAGATAGAGCCCGGCGAGATAAGGCACGGCGAGGTGCCGCAGAGGCAGAAGGTCCAGGTCTCAGCGCTACAGCGTCGTAATTCACCCTTTCATGAGGATATTCTGTCGGAAGGTATGCCGTTGAATTTCAAAGTACCGGACCTTCCAAAGTACGATGGAACTCGGGATCCTAGGGAACATGTAGTCACTTTTGAAACGATGATGGTGTTGCATAATTTAAGTGATGCAGTGAATGCAAAAGTTTTCCCAACCACCTTTGTGGGTGGGGCTTTAGATTGGTTCGTCAATCAGCCCCCAGTTACAATCGTAACGTATGAACAATTTATTTATAAATTTGAGAACCATTTCGCTAGAATGGCTTGAACCGCAAAGTCAGTATCAACTTTGTTGGGAATAAGGCAGCGAGAAGAAGAGACGTTGAGGGAGTTTGTAGACAGATTCAATGACGAAGCCCTGGATATTCAAGGTGTGCAGCACGAGGTAATTCAGTGACACGCTAGAACCTAACGTGCTTTGGATAGCAAGATTACTAGTCGCGATAGTAATAAAAGTGGACAAAAATAAGTCCGGGTTGTCGAACCACGGAGACTTGGATTTTTAGTTTTTGATTTTCAAAAAGACAAAAGACACTTAAAGTAAAGCGGGACTAAAACAATTAAGTAAATGAAGGACCAAAGGAGGGAACAGGCTATGGATTAAACTTCACGTATGATAAAATGACCAAGGCACATGCTACAACCAAATCTACTCGTCAATTTATATGGGTTACTCCTCGAATTATTAGACTCCTATTGCTTTGGTGGAAACTCCTAAATTAATTATTACCCGATGTCTCGGCTCATAATAATCCTATGATTAGTTGACGGTTCTCTAAATATGTCTATCCGAGAATCTAATCAAAAATCACGCATTAACGTTCTAGAGCTTCCCCGAATAAATCCGACTAACAACACCCGGGAATCTTTACCTATTTCTAGGAGCAATCCCTCATTTGTTTCGGGTGATGTGTTAATTCCCTTGCACCCTAATCTATCTTCTCTCGAACAACTAGATTAGGCAAGATAGCAAGCATATGGTGATCAAACACATGATTGGAATAAAAGCATAGAATTAACACACAAAGCAATAGGAGAATTAATACAAAAAGTAACTTCACATATATTGACTCATAAATTGGCCTTCACATGGCCTTAGTCTCACAAATTTAGCTCATAATCAATAACATAGATGATCCTAATGCAGTCATATACATAATCATAGAAAAGTATGTAATGAAAAACATATGAAAACTCCCTATATTGCTTGATTGATGACGTATCCGAGTTAAGAGATTCAATCCCAAGCTAGATCTCCTTCTTAGCCTCTTAGAGTTGATGAAGAATGGCCCAAAACCCAGCAAATCGCCCCTAATCTCCCAGATTTCGAACCCTTCAAATGAATTGAAAACTCCTATTTATACATTCCAAAATCTGTTATTGCGGCGCCTAGGCGCGCATTGATTGGCGCCTAGGCGCCGCCTATGTGGCGTTTATTTCTTGGGGCATAAGTTCCGGGGCGCCCAGGCGTGGAGATAAGTGGCGCCCGAGCACGCGACATGTGGCGCCTAGGCGCGCGTCCATTGGCGCCTAGGCGGGCGCTTCAGAACACTGATTTTTCTCTACCTGGGTGGCGCCTGGGCGCGGTAAAACTGGCGCCCGGGCGGGCGTTTCAAAAGCCAGAGCAAAATGGATGAAACGAGTCGTCTTTTTCCCTTTTCTTCGTCCATCGTCACTTACTACCTGAAATCACTTCACACACATATTAAACGCACGAGTGGCACGAAATAAACCATATACGAGCCTAAATTGTCATTAAAAGGGCCTAAAAACTTATGCAAAAACGACTCCTATCAACCCCCCCAAACTTATCACTTGCTCAACCTCGAGTAAGAGAAGGCATAGGATACGAGCTCATCATCAAACACAAGGAGGTAAAATAAAAGAAACTGCACAACTCACTTTCGTGGAGCAAACGGTTGCATTTAGCGGATGCAACAAACCTTTGAACCCTTGAGTTACCCCAAAGGACGAGTTATAGTCTCGTGAGGGTTTGCAGACGATCTACCCACAAAATCGAAAGATTTCAACCCCGATCACTCAACGTAAATTACAATGATTAATAAAACACAATGGTATGAATTCACCTGTTTAAGCTCAAGTTACATATATATACACGTCACCCACTTGCTCATGTTACGCCTTAACATCAAAAAGATCATCCTAAGGGTGTAGTGTAGTAAAATCTCAAGTATTATAGTCGAGTGGCATTCTTACCACTTTTCACGCATTAATCCCATATTTATCAACTTTTGATTAGTCACATGGTACGAGAATTAAATACAACTTCATAGCCACTAAAAAAAATTCATCACTTCATTCCACTTTCGACTTTAACTTATGCACTTTCAACTCGAAACATTTGAGGCTAGACCATGTGCAATGTTCGATCCTCTTAGGCTTTCTATGACACCCTTGTAACGAGCTTTAGGCCAATAACTCCCATACCAGACGGCTTTAGGGTATCAAGTGTAGAGATACTCCTAAGGGCTTAATCGCTCGAGTGTCAAAGGCCACAAAATCAAACTAGGTCCTTATTCACTTAACACTTGCATTGGCTTGAGCTTAGCTCAAATTAGCATAATAGTACAGTATTCTAAGCATGGTGCTCTTCGCCCCCAGTATCTATTAAGCTTGACTTTTGCAGTCATACCAATGTTCAACCTCTTTTTATTATTATTAAGCATACAAAGTTAACGTTCTCAACTCATAACACATGTGAAAATTCTAAGTTGATATTTTCGGGATCAAGCCTTTAAGTGTTTCAAAATGGTTGCCCACTCAACGCCTCTACCCTTGACTTATGTGCGTATGTGAAACATCTTAAAGATAATTTAGTCATGTTTAGGGTCCCACAAGCAAGGAACTATGTGTATAGACATTAAAAACCAAATTGATAGAGAAAGCATACCATGTATTCAAGTTAACCATGCTCAATTCATCAAGTGATGGGTTGAAATTCTATCCAATTTTTTTTTTAAATTTCACAAAATTGCACAAGCTCACATGTAGAGGTGTGCCACCCCCCCCCCCCAAACTTATCATGAACATTGGCCTCAGTGTTCGGAAGAAAATAAGGGTAAAGTACACATCACCATAGGGGTGCTGAAAAGCAAACCCGAGTCCACTTAAGGCAATCGAGTCCAAGGATGGCAATCACGGTGTCGATCACTACATAGTTAAACATGTGCTAGCCATACAAATCATCAAACATTGGATAGAAAAGAAGAAAACATAACGAAACGAACACAAACTAGAAAAACATAGATAAAATAAAACGAGAAAGGAAACAACGAGCATCCAACATAAAACATAATCCATCAAACTAACAAAAGATAAACAAAATGACACAACAAAACAGGAATTGGACAAAACAAGAAAAGACTAATCATCGGTGCCAAAACGGTCAATATAATCCTCATCCTCTAGGCCGAGATCATCCAAATCGAGCAACGGGCTACCCTCGTCATCATGAGCCTCATCATCACCTCCTATAGGAACGATAACACCTAACTCGGGCAAATCTGCGGGCTGCTGAGGAGGGGGGTGCGGGTAAGGTGGAGGAGTAGAATAATCAAACGGCCCCCGACCGACAAAGGCGTCATGCTCGACGAGAACCTGACGGACGTATGCACATGTGTCGGACATGACCACCCTCATCTCATCCCTCAACTCATCCCTCAATTCATCCTTTAATTGTCTAATGGCGGCGGCATCCATAGGTGGAAACTGTGAAGAACTAGTAGACCGAGATGAAGACGGGCGAGGCCTCTTGGAAGCGGCCTGTGGTGGGGGAGCCTGTGGGTCGTCAGCTACCACGGCGAGATAAGAACCAGGGATCTCTGTACGCTCCATGGGAAATGTTGGAACCTTAGCTGCTTTGCATAAAACTGTGATCAGTGACGGGAGAATGATAGGGTTCTTTCGAGTGGGCCCATCGCCCTTTTGCTTGGCCAACTCCTTGTCAATCAACGGCCCTAACTCATTCTTCAACTTCCGAAAATGATCCTTCAAAGAATTGTTAATCACCCGGGCAAAGTCCACAGCTTTCTTGGACATGATGGCGTAGATGAGGGTGGCCCGTTCCTTGTTAGCCTCGGACCGATTGGTACTCGGTATCAAATTAAAACGGATGAAGTCGAGCCAGAAAGCTGCCTCGGGAAGTAGAGCCCTACGGGGATATGAGCTACTCCGGGTACCCACTCCCAACCCTCTCGGGCAATAACCCGCAAAATATCCAACAGGTTAACCCGGAGGCGCCCTGCATTGTAAAGAGTGGTGAACTCGCATGTCTGAGGGGTGGGGGTACCTATGCTTTCCCTAATCTGTCTCAACTCATAATCAACATTTTTGCCCCGTACCAAAAGGGTAGGCCCCGTCCATCCTAGCGTCTCAATCTCATGATACACCCCGGAGCTGAGGAATTCGAGGACCCAAGGAAGACGGATGGCCTCGGGCTTTTGACAGAAAAACTGTAAGTGATGGAACTGTATCAATTCTTGCACAGAGGGCTGTCCCCGGGGGGTCAAATAGTGCTCCTTAATAAGGGTGCGGGGGGTGCTCAAACTCTGACACAAAATTTGGACTTTGGAGTTTTCGAAACGGGTATCAACGGGAGTCTCGGGCTCATTAGAGGAACCCTCACCTACTTTCTTCTTACGCTTGGACGGTTTGTTGGTAGTTCTCGTCATTTGCAACAACAATGGGTAAATTGAATCTCAATTTCTCAACTACTCAAATCAACCCGAATTCAACCAACCTAACACAACAATCGTCAACGCCCAACAACACACCAAAATCAGAGAGCAACCCACAATCCAGCAACAATATATCACAAATTCAACAACAACAAACCACAAATCGACAACAACCCTCAAATTCAACAAAAACCCACAATTTCAACAGATTCCTCAAATAATCAAATGCACCAAGTTGGACAATCAGATCCCCAAATCCTCAAAACTATAATGTAATGCACCTACTCTTCGGCTATTAATCGGAAATGTAAGAAAGGCCAAGCCAAAACTCACCTTTTTCCCCAAAATTATCGCACCAAGTCGGACGTGAATGATAAGCCACTGCGCGGTGAGGATTTTCAGCGGAGATTGGAGGTGGAAGACGGTGGAAATGGCCGAAATTGGTGGAGAGAGTCACCGGAATTCACGTGGGGAGAGGATTTGTGAAGAGTTGTGAGGGATTTTGACCGAGATTAGGCTTAAATCAGAAAAGGCCGCCTAGGCGCGCGTATTTTGGCGCCTAGGCGCGCAAGATAGCGTACCTGGTTTTTAATTGAACTTTCCGCGCCTAGGCGCGTGTCTTTTGGTGCTTGGGCGGGCCTTTCAGAAACATGTTGAAATACATAGGCTCTCTGGGCGCCTAGGCGCGATATATGCGGCGCCTAGGCGGGCGCTTCAGAAACATTTTGTATAGAATCTCCTTTTCCTATTTCAAAAGGGGAAAGACAAAACACTTAAAACACATACTAACAAAGATTTAAGACTAGAAAATAAAGTAACAAACGGGAGAACAAGAGAAAAGGAAAAAGAAACGGAAAGAAAACTTGGGTTGCCTCCCAAGAAGCGCTAGTTTAGAGTCGTTAGCTCGACTGAAGGCGAGGAATCACGGAGGTTCCTCGAGAATGAAGGACTCTTTGTCTCTCGGTCCATCCATCCCTAAGTAAGGTTTTAGACGTTGAGCGTTGACCAAGAAAGTCTGTCCTTTATCTGTTGTGAGCTCGACGGCGCCTGATGGATAGACATGGGAAATCAGAAATGGGCCCGACCATCGAGACTTCAGCTTCCCGGGGAAGAGGCGGAGTCGAGAGTTGTATAGTAACACCCGCTCTCCCTTGTGGAACTCCCGGGGGAGAATATGCTTGTCATGCCACATTTTGGTCCGCTCCTTATAGAGTTTCGCGTTCTCATAGGCGAGGTGACGCCATTCTTCGAGCTCATTGAGTTGTAGCAAACGTTGTGTACCTACACGTTGAGAGTCAAAATTCAGAAACTTAATGGCCCAATAAGCACGATGCTCAAGTTCAACGGGCAAGTGACATGTTTTGCCAAAAATAAGACGATACGGGGACATGCCAATTGGGGTTTTATAGGCGGTCCGATAAGCCCAAAGAGCATCATCCAATTTAAGGGACCAATCCTTTCTTGATGCGTTGACAGTTTTTTCTAAAATACGCTTAATCTCCCTATTTGAAACCTCCACTTGGCCACTAGTTTGCGGGTGGTATGGGGTCGAAATTTTATGCTTCACCCCGTACTTGGTCAATAAAAGTTCAAACTGTTTGTTGCAAAAGTGGGTGCCCCCGTCACTAATGATGGCTCGGGGAGTTCCAAATCGAGTAAAAATATGCTTCTTTAGAAAACGAGTGACGACCCGAGCATCATTAGTAGGTAAGGCCACGGCTTCCACCCATTTGGAGACATAGTCTACCGCAACAAGGATATATTTATTTGAACAAGAACTGGGGAAAGGGCCCATGAAGTCCACACCCCATACATCGAACAACTCACACTCTAACATGCTAGTTAAGGGTGTTTCATGACGTTTAGAGATGTTCCCCATTCGTTGACAGCGATCACATGACTTGACATAATGATGTGCATCTTTAACAAGAGTAGGCCAGAAGAAACCTGATTGGAGGATCTTAGCTACCGTTTTGGAGGGCCCAAAGTGGCCACCCACCGCCATATCATGACAATGAGAAAGGATAGCATGCACGTCCGTTTCAGGTATGCAACGTCGAATTAAGCCATCTGCACAAACTTTGAATAGAAAGGGTTCGTCCCAAAGATATTGCTTCACATCAAATAGAAATTTCTTCTTTTGATGAAAAGTGATATCCGGGGGAAAATGGCCCGTAACAATGTAATTGGCAAAGTTAGCATACCAAGGTGAAATATTGTCAGAAATAGCAAAGAGGTGTTCATCCGGGAATTCCTCATGAATTGGTATCTCATCTGGATCATTCACTAGCTCTAATCGCGAGAGGTGGTCGGCTACTACATTTTCGGTGCCTTTCTTGTCTTTTATCTCTAAATAAAATTCTTGGAGTAACAAAATCCACCTAAGAAGTCTTGGTTTAGCATCTTTCTTGGCAAGCAAATATTTTAAAGCCGAATGATCGGTGTAAACTATCACTTTGTTTAGCACGAGGTAAGAGTGGAATTTATCGAATGCAAAGACTATGGCTAGTAATTCTTTTTCCGTGGTGGCATAATTCAATTGTGCATCGTTAAGAGTTTTACTAGCATAGTAAATGGTTCGAAATATCTTCTCCTTCCTTTGGCCAAGGACCGCTCCAACTGCGGTGTCACTCGCATCACACATCAACTCAAATGGTAAGCTCCAGTCGGGGGGTGACATGATAGGGGCGGAAACTAAGCGTTCCTTCAACTCGAGAAAGGCCTGCATACAAGAAGAATTGAAATCAAACGGTGCATCCTTGACAAGCAAATTAGACAAAGGTTTCGCAATTTTAGAGAAATTCAAGATGAATCGCCTATAGAAACCGGCATGCCCGAGAAAACTCCTAACAGCTTTGACCGAAGTGGGCGGGGGAAGTTTTTCAATGACCTCAATCTTGGCTTGGTCCACTTCGATCCCTTTTTGAGAGATCTTGTGGCCAAGCACAATCCCCTCCCGGACCATTAAATGACATTTTTCCCAATTCAGAACAAGGTTGGTTTCCTCACAACGTTTAAGCACATCATTCAAATGAGCAAGACATGTATCAAAAGTTGTTCCGAACACAGAAAAGTCGTCCATGAAAATTTCAAGGAAATCTTCAACCATATCATGAAAAATAGCCATCATGCATCTTTGAAAGGTGGTCGGGGCATTACACAAGCCAAATGGCATCCTTCTATAAGCAAATGTGCCATAAGGACAAGTGAAAGTGGTTTTCTCTTGGTCCGCGGGATCTATGGCAATTTGATTATAGCCGGAGTAACCATCGAGAAAACAGTAGAAATCATGCCCGGCTAATCGTTCAAGCATTTGGTCAATAAAGGGGAGGGGGAAATGATCCTTACGGGTGGCATCATTCAATTTACGGTAATCTATACACACACGCCACCCACTAAGTATACGAGTTGGGATTAGCTCATTATTCGCATTCTCAATTACCGTTATCCCCCCTTTCTTAGGCACCACTTGGGTAGGGCTCACCCACGCACTATCAGAAATAGGATAGATTATACCTGAATCGAGTAGTTTAATCACTTCCTTCTTTACTACCTCTTGGATTTGTGGGTTTGACCTCCGTTGTGGTTGGCGTGTAGGCTTGGTGGAGTCCTCCATAAGTATTTTGTGCATACATATCGCTGGACTAATGCCTTTGATGTCCGCAAGTTTCCACCCGAAAGCCCGTTTGTGAGATCTTAACACCGTCATTAGTTGCTCTTCTTGTGGTCCTGAAAGAGATGAGGAAATGATCAATGGTAGTGTTTCATCTTCATTTAAGTACACATATTTAAGGTGGGAGAGGAGGGGTTTGAGTTCGAGAGAAGGGGGTTCTTCAATAGATGGGCGAGGTGCTCCCGACAATGATCTATCAACTTTGATGGAGCCTCCCGAATGATAGGAAGATTTGCATTCCAAGCTTAGAAATCTTTCCACTAGATCATCACTCTCCGAGTCCACTTGCATGGATTTCATAAGATCCCGTTCGAAAGAATTTTCAATTGTATTGTCCTGTAAATACTCAACAATCAACGGGTCAAATGTATCAATTCGATAACACGAGTCATGATCAATAGGGTGCTTAAGGACTTTGTAAACATCAAAGGTAACCTTGTCATCGCCCACATTCAAAGTTAGCTTACCATTAGCAATGTCAATCACCGCCTTACCCGTGGCTAGGAATGGTCTCCCTAGGATTAATGGTACCTCCACATCTTCCTCCATATCGAGTACCACAAAATCAACGGGAAAATAAAACTTGTCGACTTGGACAAGAACATCTTCGATTATCCCC
The DNA here is from genome assembly GCA_019426215.1 of Buddleja alternifolia. Taxonomy (NCBI): domain Eukaryota; kingdom Viridiplantae; phylum Streptophyta; class Magnoliopsida; order Lamiales; family Scrophulariaceae; genus Buddleja; species Buddleja alternifolia. The sequence goes on along the minus strand of CM033391.1, from coordinate 10,685,756 downwards.
TTAGGCCTCTTGATTGATCGATCTGCTAGTTGAAGGCTCATTGAGGTCGGCTTGGGATTGCCAAGGCCTAGCTTCTTAAATAGTGAGTATGGAAGAAGATTGATGCTGGCCCCCGAGTCGCATAACACCTTCTTGAACGATAAGGACCCAATCGTGCACGGGATTGTGAGGCTCCCGGGATCTTGGACTTTAGTTGGCAATTTATTGAGCAATACGGCGGAGCATTCTTCCGTGAGGCACACCGTCTCATTCTCCTCCTACTTCTTCTTGTTGGAGAGTATGTCCTTGAAGAACTTCACATAATTCGGCATTTGGAGAATGGCGTCAATAAACGGAATATTAATCCTCACCTCCCGAAGGATTGCCAAAATTCGAAGAAAGCTCGGATCCATCTCCTTTTGCTTCTTTTTGTGAGCATTTGGGAAGGGGAGACGAACTTCGATAGGGGGAGAATGCGTTGGATTGGAAGGATAAAAACCAACTGAAACAGGAGGCGGCGCCTGGGCGCGTATATTGGCGCCTAGGCGCGGATCTATAGGCGCCTGGGCGTGCATCTCTGGGCGCTCGGGCGCGGGAAGCAGAACGGATTCATCTTGCAAGGTTGTGGGCGGCGCCTGGGCGCCGTCAGAAGGGCGCTCGGGCGCGAAAAACAGAGAATCCTGTCCAGAACAGGGGAGAGCTGGCGTCTAGGCGTGCATCACGGGGCGCTCGGGCGCGGATGTACTGGCAGTGTCACTCTCCAATTGTTTTCCACTTCTCAAGGCTATGGCATTGCATTGAGCCTTCGGGTTCTTTTCCGTGTCGCTTGGGAGAGTCCCCGGGGCTCTACCGTTAACCGCATTAGACAGTTGCCCCACTTGTGTTCGTAAATCCTTCATCTCCATACACATATCCTTTATCATACCCCGAAGTTCGTTGAACGATGTGTCAGACTTTTTCATGTGAGCATCTAGTTTCTCATCGATTGTGGGAGGTCGCATTTGCACTTGACCTTGACCTTGTCCATTGAAATTGCCTTGCCTCGGGGGTGGGTTATTGAAAGGTGGTCGTGGAGCTTGATAGATCCCCGGTTGTGCGTTTTGTGCGGGATTGGGCCTTTTTGGAAAATTCTCGGGTACATGAAAGTTCACCCGAGGTTGATTGTGATTCCCCACATAATTGACGTTGCCAACCTCCGGTTCCAAGGCTACTACTCCCTCAACTACTTCCTCAATACAAGCAACCTTTTTAGAGGACGAGGCCTCTTCATCGTCGGGGTAAAGCTCGTCTTCTCGGGCCAACTGTTCTATTTTGTCCCATACACTTTGACAGTCTAACCCAAGGAGATCTCCTCCCGCACCCGCGTTGAGTCTATTCCGAATACGTGACCGAACCCCATCATAGAAATGGAGTACTTGTTCATTCAACCCAAAATTATGATCGGGGCATTTTCGGAGCATGCCCTTATATCTAGCCCAAGTCTCGGCTAAAGACTCATTGCTCCTTTCCCTAAACCCTTTTATATTACTCCGGAGCTCATTGATTTTGGAGGGTGGGAAGAATTTGTTTAAGAATGCATCGACCAACTCACCCCACCTCGTAATAGATTGTGGAGGCAAGGATTTATACCATGTTGTCGCCCTATCCTTCAATGAGAAATTGAAAACTCTTAGACGAATCGCATCAAGATCCCGTGGGTGATATTGAATGGTCCCAAGAGCATCGTCTATTGTTTCTAAGTGAGCATGAGGTGATTCGTGCGGTTCTCCATAAAAAGGTTCTCCTTGCATCATACTAAAGACGTGAGCCGGGATGTGGTAGTTTGGTGCGAAGAAATTAGGCATGACTACGGGCCCCGGAATGGTATGGACCCTAGGTGGTAAGCTACCCCGAACCGACGGTAATTGTTGAGGCGGTGCCACTTGCATGGCATGTAGAACACCTTGTAACCACTCCCTGGTTTCCGGTGCATTCACATCCGGGAAATTTCCATTCGGGTTTTGGTTGAGATTATTGGCCACTTCCCTTGTTCGCCTACTAGCCCGAAGAACTCGTTCAATTTCGGGCTCCAACTCGTATAGAGGCTCGCTTGAGGAGCGGGTCATGCACCACACAAGAACCTAACAAGTAAACACAAGAATGAAATAAGAAGAGCACGAAAACAAAAGGAAAGCAAGTAAATAAA